>OX411253.1:5633398-6833398 GCA_948150575.1 Tinea pellionella
AGGTACATAACGATTTTGCATACAATAGCTATGTCGCTTATTAGAGATTTTTATAGCTTATTTAGAGCCATTTATATAATTTATGAATAAAATAAGTCAGCGCTAATTGGACACCTAAACTAAGTGTTCGCATTAATTTTATTATTATGGACTTTTCTTCGCAATAAATATTTAATTAAAACTATTTTAATGTATTAAATATATTTTTTTTAATTACCAATTTAAATAAAATATAAATAAAGAAGTAAATATTAGGTATAGTAGGTACAATAAACTTTAAAAAGTTTTTTATTAAAATATGTTGGTATGCACTCTAAATATGTTAACAAGTTGAATCCACTAATGAATGTCACATTGAAAATTAATTTCCAATTCCGAATATAAATTGCTAATACCTACCCATCCTTGATTTACGGAGTCATAAATATTGATTTTTTTACTTAATTTTAGAAACAAATAAATTTAATGTTTTTTATAGAATATATTTACATTTTAAAGTGTTAGGTTAGTTAGTGCAGACTGCCATCTCGTGGTAGTCTCACTTTCAACTCAAGCGACCTAGCCGCGTTTCCAGATTAGCTTGCTAGTAGTGCATAGGTGAGGCGTCTGCTGCCGGCAGACATTTCAGTGTGGTAACAGTTGTTTCCGCTCATGGATTGCAATTTAGATTTCAATATCAGGCAGAGAGCGGTCACGTGATACCTATTATATTTTCAAAAAAAAAACCATGTCTTTTGTATTTTCAGTAATATCTTTTTCAAACTATTTGTGGGACGTTAAAAAATATGACGACCTTGCAAACATATGTCGACCATCAATTACCCACAATGTGTACAATCCCTAATAATCAAAGACAGTCTCTACGTTATAACTGCATAATATATCAAAGAAATGATATAGAATGGGCTATAACCTAAATAATCAGCGTGTTGGTGTTTTGAGAACGACTATTACAATGATTTGTTGGCTCATGTCGGGTTATAAACGTGTCCGGTGCGACCAAAGCAAAAATTCGTCTCGAGCCAGACACGAAAATAACAAGCCAGGTGCCCTCTTACAACACGAACAAGTTGGAAATTAAAATGGCAGAGTAGTCGTTGCGTCGACAGTTATCAACATGAATTTGACAGAATAACTGCAACATAATGTTCCAATTCAACTAAAGATTCACTTTGAATGAAGTTTAGTGTGCGCGTGAGTCAATGTTTGTATTTATAGATGTAGAAGGTACACACATAGCGAGATGAGACTGTCCTGACGTATGTATCGAGACAGCTAGGGCGCATGCGCTAAACAAACATGGCCGCTCCTGTACAATTTACATACTACTTACAAACCTTTGCTATAGATTTACTAAACACATTAACTGTACTTACCTAACCATAGAATTATAATAATAATTATAATCGGTTTTGTTTCTGACTTTTATAATACTATATTTGTTTTTTTTTTTTTTTAAATATGAGTCAGAACTGAAATGAGATTCGAACCCGTATTCTATTGGTACGGTTGTTCTGACCACTAAACTACAGAGCCACAGAAATTATTCTATCCTATATTTCCGTTAGCAGCTCAGTCATGCCAATATTTTTTTATTCAATTTTCATCATAATATAATAATCACATTACATGATAGTATATTGATGTTTTTAAGTAAGTATCTCTCTTCCAAAACCCGTCATATAATTATCTTTAAATTCAATATAGGTATTGGTATCAAAAGGGAAAAAATAATCGTGTGCATTTTAACCGCAATTAACGAACGCATTTAAGTGCATTTCCGATTCGAATCGTTGACTTCCAAAGTTGTTAATGAACCGACTACGATTACAATGATCAGTCGTTCCTCAATAATTACCAATTCGTAAGTTAATTATGTGATTGATAACATTTGACACCTAATAACTAGCTAATTAGTGTAATTACAATTTACTGAATTAAATGAAATTACTATTTGATTAGCGCATTTCCAATAACATTGCGTGCGCTAGATAAATTATAGTAAAACAACATTATTGACTGTCTATTGTCTTTTATTTATTTGGTCAAGACTACGTAGGTACAATCAGCAATAGGTTAGCTGCATCATCTAAAGCCCAAAGCCCACGTTACGGGACTACAGTGGCTTTAATTTCTTGTATTTATAAGTAACAGCAGTAAAACCCGTATGTGCTGTTCAAAAAGTCTATTCTCGGTTGCTTCGACATCGTACAAGGCGAGAAGGCGTGTCTCAGACGATAATTTTCGAACATGATATAGCGCCAATCTTGCCGTCAACAGATAGCTTATTAATAAATTGTAAAATAATCATAAAACACCCGATTTCCATTTGTCAAAGCTCATACGATCGGGAATTAACTTTTAGAAAAGTACAAACTAAAATATCCCTTAAAATGATGCAGTTAACCATTTGCCTATAGTACCTAGTCCTATATTATGCCGCATCGTGTTCTGCAACAAGGAGACAATCTGATAAGCAAAAATTCATCAATGACGCGGCCACAGTAATACCTACACGACGCGATTTAACCTTCACATTGCACCGTCTCGGGTTGCCTACGCATTAGGTAAAACTTACAAGTATACAGAGATTGAGAGGTGCTAGAGGTTGAGAGCGCTTCTTTCTCCCATGCCACTTTTGCCTCGACCATATTAGGTACTGTTCTCATGCATGCACATGGTCGACGGTATTCCTTACCTTTTTTCTATTATCATTATTACCTATTAGTAAATTATATCATTAATTTCATAATTTGAACGCAAAAATTGGCACCCTGCATTCGCTTGCTGGGCTAACGTCCACTAGAGACAAATCGTGGCGTACCGAATTAAAATCTCATTTCTTTTCAACGAGCGTCGATCGTATTATCACACAGTCAGTCAGTAATTCGCTTGACGGCGATGGCTTCTTTCTAATGGATGAAGTTTTATTATGAAAATAGGTAAACTTTTTTTTTTATTCGGTTCTATGACGGATAATGAACATTACATAGTTACAATCGCTCATTGTCGCGATTATCAAATAATTATTGATTTAAATTAAATAATTGGCATATCTAAATAGGTAAGTAACCTATAAATCATTTATTCATCACAAATGCAGAATTAAAAACATGTTATTAGGTAGGTGAACGAAGAAAACAAAACAAAATCGCTTAAATAAAAATATCTCAATTTATTTGCAACACCGAAAGACGCATTCCTCCATTAATCGTGAGTTTTTTTAAATCTTATTTTAATTCGAAATTGCATTTATGTGTTGTTTAAAGAATATATTGACTTGATTATAGGTAGGTGGATGGTATAGGATAAATTCAGACTATACCTAATAAATAAATACATTTAGGTATGTCCTGACCCCAAACTTGGATGCCCTGTATTGGGAGGGGTGAGGTAAGGAGGGCATCAGGACAAGAACAACACACACAATCAAATATTAATATTAATAACCTATTAAACATAACTAAACCTAAATTAAATTGGACTAAAAAAACAGAAATAATATCGTCGCGCACACTAAGCATGAGGAGGGATCGAACCCTTCGTTCTCCGGTTGCTCTGACCGTGTGTTCACTGCGACTTTTTATATTCTATTTTAATCATAATTTCATAACAACAGAATTTGAATAAACCAAAAAAAATACAAATTAATATTTATAAAATACCTTTAAATATTTGGGACTTGGGACATGTCGAGCTACAATAAAAAAAAAAAAAAAAAACTCCTAAAGATAGCTTTTATATTCATATGTTGGTACCTAGTATTTATCTAAGCCTGAACTTTATTTAATATTGCCT
Source organism: Tinea pellionella (assembly GCA_948150575.1). NCBI lineage: Eukaryota > Metazoa > Arthropoda > Insecta > Lepidoptera > Tineidae > Tinea > Tinea pellionella. The sequence goes on from OX411253.1 coordinate 5,637,197, forward strand.
ATTATAGGTAATGTAAATTATTCATTACGTATTTACATAATATTTTCCACTGATAATAAATATTAAAAATCGTAAACAACACAAATCATCGCATATTGTTGACATTGAACTCATTTTGTCCCACATTATGTTACTCAATACTACCTACTTAACGATAGTGCCGTTATCCACTTTTCTATTGGGTGAATGCAAAAAAAAATGTAGATAACACAAACATGATTAATACTCACGCTTCGAGCGTTAATAGTTAATACGAGAATATGTTTTTAATGAAAATTATCCGAGTAAAACCGACTTATAAATGGTGTATGATAAATTGATAATTCTCTTAAGGAAACAATGTAACGCAAAAAGTAAGTCTGAGTTAACGGTTAGAAAAAAAAGAATATTGCGATACCAACATTACATAAGTTCAAATGTATAATTATGAATTTTAAATGTGTATCCGGTGGTTTTATTATTAATTAAAATTTAAAAAATAATAATAAAAATACATGTTAGATAGGTAGTGAGCAATTCTAGCTATACACAGTTTATTTTATAAGATATTTTTAGTACATTTACTTTGTGTTTCGATACAGCGATCTAAGGTAGACTTCCGTGTGATGCGTCTATGTTACTAATCAAAATATACTCTTTCACATGGGTCTCGAAAACGAGTCATACATTGCCTTAGTATGCCTATAATTTAAAAAAAAAGTAAAAATTTTTTTTTACAACACTGGACTTTACATTGACAATTGGAAGTGTGCTCAAAAACTTCTGTTTCTTTGTATAACATTAACTATGTATACAATAATGAACTTTGGTCGCTGAGTAACAACAAAATATTATTTTAAAAAATATCGCAATGTCACAATATAAAAGCACGTCTGTCGTTTTAACGCAAGATATGGAAGTCAACCTTTAACACGTAGCTATTCGACTCAGATCAGTGAATGAAAGATACATTAGTCTGTTATTCACTTGAAATCTAACAAAACTGCTGATAAAACGTCTACTACCTCTAAAAGTGATTCACGATTATAAAATTCATTAACGTGGGCGTTTTATCTACTACCAATGTATGTATACAAGATTTTGGCACGACTATGTTTACTTATACAAAAAATTTCAACACTATTTTAATTATTTTAGGTACCTACAAATATACTTTTAATTAAATTAAATTATTTTTTTATTCTCGTACATTCTTTGAACCAGAACTAACTGGCCCCATGGTTGCTAGAGAATACTGCTTGTTAAACAAATACCTATGTTTAATAGGTACCAATAATAATTTAAATCCTATTTATTTTCAAATTATTTATTATTTATATTATTAACTGAAATCTTAGATTATGTTTGAATGAATTTCTTTCCTTATTTACTTATAATATTAATGCATGTAAACTGCTTTTAGTATTTGAGCTTTTTGGACATTTGAGCTTATTAACATAATTTGAACACAATGCTATGTTCAATGAAAGCTGAGGGTTCGTTACATTGTTGTGTGTTGCAATTTACCGAAACAGTGAACTTTCAATACGATTGATAATAGAATTTCCATTTCCAGATTGGATGAGCCCCTTCGACCGCGTGGTCTGCGGTGAGTTTAATGGTATTTATCGATTCACATTTATTTTCTTTTTAATTTTAAGCAAGACTTTTTCCTGTGCTCTGCAGAATACTGTATTTGTTTTGTTATCTTGATATTTTATTTTAGAAAGTTGAAGAAGTAATACGAAGTTATTTCATTTAAACATAACGCATTATTGTTGGCTATAATTGAGATTGAATAATAAAATAATAATTATCACAAATGTTAATAATATTATTAATTATATCTAATCAATGTAAATTAATACATGCATCAAAAAAATCTAAGTAATTAAAACATTACAGAGTATAAATTAATAGAAGATTATGCTAAGTGCAGGTAAAAGTCGTATTTAATTTTAGTTATTTTTAAGTCGACTAAGTGCCTTCTGTATAGTTTAAGTTGCATTTATTGATTTGATACAGCTTCATTTAATTGATTGCAATTTGTTTTCATGTCATCAAAGTAACCATCATTTTTATACAGTGATATTTTATATCGTGCTTGCAGCTCTTTTGAAAAATAAAAACTTAGACAAAAAACAAAGGAGTTAAACAAAACTGTAAAATTAGATACACCCCTTTTTATACCAACTTTTTTAAAAACTTTCTAATCTTTTCAAAAAACTTTGTGGGTCAACGTCTTGTAAACCCAACGCATTAAGGTAAAGTATTTAAAAAAATAAAAAAAATAAAGGAAACTTTCGCCAATTATTTTTTGTGCAGAAACCCTTTTAGAAGAAACATTCGCACGGCAATAGGGTTGTGCAAATTTCTGTAAAACAAACCTTTGTTCGACTACTTTTGTTTACAAATACCGAATAAGTCAAAGGGTTTTAAATCACGGTGTCGAAAGCTTTCGAAAACAAACCAAGAACAGAGAGTATTGTTTTCTTGGCACGGTCACAAATTGCTTTATTACAGTCGCCTTTACATGAATGTTGATATCACCAAATTGGTGCTCGGCAAAACATTGTTTCTTATCACCAATTAAAAAGTAAACCACTTATAATGTTATTAAAATTATACATTACCTAATACACAAAATACGGCTATGAGCACTCTAGACACATTTATCGTTTTTTGTAACCTTTATTGACAACCTACATAAGTATTTTCTTAAACAAAATTATTCATTTGTTTAGGTAAAATGAACGATTGATTGATTTAGAAAGATCTTCATGAATCACTTTTTGTTTAAACAGTTTATTGTCAAATAATAATAAAGCTTTAATCACTAACAATCGTAACCAGCCCGTTTACGGTTGTGATTGACACCCACAAATGAGCGTAGTTATAAAAAGTGTACGCGAACAATAACACTGAAAATTGACCATAAAACCGGCGACCTTGTAGCTATAAAAATTTAACGACCCACGAGGAGGCTTGCCTAGCGTTACGCAGTAGGGCGAGCGGTACACTCCCGCGCACATTATTTTGGACGTGAGCTCCATTGTAGCAGCAGATATTTGAATCATCAAAATAATATTTTACGGCACATTAGAACTTTACCACAATTTATTTATTGACTTTCTTTTTTAATATAGGTAAAACATATAAATTTAATAATCAATATTTTTTAAACAATTTAGGTGTAAAGATTCTAGAGTCATATTGAAACATATTACTAATAAAATTGGCTAAAAAATACTAGTAAAACTCTACCAAGTCACAATAACAGATACGTAAACTATAATAGGTGTTATGAAATCGAGATTAACATGAGTGATATGTAGGTACAATGCCGCCCATCTCAAACAACAATGGTATGCACAAAGGCTTAGATAAAGCGTTTGTCGTTCAAGGCCAAAAGTGCTGTTTCTATTTGACGTAACATACTATTTTTAGTATTTAAACATGTGTTCCTTACACACTAAGTTTAATGAACTCAATAGTTTTTTCATCATATAATCGGGACACGTGCTGTACGATCTGCTCCGGCCATTATTTTTGACATTTAGTATTATTTTTATATGCATCGTATACTCACACTTGAATATCGATCATAGTGGCCATATATCATTTAAAATTTCGTCACTTGATGTTCTATAATTATATATAAAATACATAATAGTTTTATTATTGTAATTATTTATTTGTTTATTAGAGAAAATATAGTGACAGGTAGGAATAGAGAAGAATTAGAACACAAAATACAAAAAATTATACCGACCACAAAATAATATAGTTACACATTTTTACTGTTAAAATTCATTGTACAGTTACTGTTTTTTTATTTAATCTACTTTTTATGTATGTTAATTGCTGATACATAAAACGTTTTATATTTTCTAAAATATCCAAGGAAAATATTCTAAAACTTAATATTTTAACGACTGTAAATTTGTTATTATGCACATATTACGTTATTCGTTTCAAGGGTCGATCGATTTGCTGTACACAATGTTTTCAAGTGTTATTTCTTGTTTTTTTCCTCTCTCTCTCTGATATAATTAGACTTGTTCAGCATCTCAGACTTTGCAATCTGTTAAAATGCCTATACCTAACTCGTAGGCACATATGACAACACTCCGCCTGATGTAAAGCTAGAGTGTGGTCCATGAACGGAAACAACTGCAACTACAGAGAAATCTCTACGAGCTGCAATCGCCTGTGCTATGCCGGCCTTTTTTTCTGTTACGGACTTCCAGGTACCAAGAGAAAGGGCCAAGGGTGTGCCGGGCTCCCTTCTTCTGAGGTGTACCGACTAAAACCCCACGGTGTTCCACCCAGTCGTCATGAGGCAGAGTCGCAGGCACGCTATGCCGGCCTGAGGAGACGAGTATGCTAGCTCTTTATATAATAACCCCAGCAGTAGTTTGTTTGTTTGAACGTACTAATCTCAGAAATTACTAGTCTGATTTGAAACAATACAGGGTGGGACACCTTTGACACCACTACTTACACGACCCCCTGTATAAAGCGTTTTGATTCCCAACTCAAATAAAAAAATCTGAAAGTTTCTTTTCATTTTGACAAAATTTTTGCTCACCGTCCTATTTCGAAAAATCATTCTGTATGTATTATATACAAAACGTACGACGAACATACCTAGTACGCTGACTTCGAATTTTGTATAATATTTCGAGGAAATGGAGAGTGCGTCTCCGACGAATAATAACTCGTTTTTTGAGGTTTGACTTCGAAATGTTTTCAAGGAAACAAATTATCTTGCGTACGTTATTTCTTCATACCATTGTCTATAAACAAATTTGAATTCATACATATTATTATATTAATATTCATTCAATTATTTTATCGATTGATTGATTTACTTTTTTAAATAGTAGCTCGACATGTGTTCACACTTTGTATGATATTGAGGTAGAGTATGATCCATGAACGGAAACAACAGAGAAATGTTCGTAGACGGCAGTCACCTCCGCTATGCAGCATTGGGGAGACGAATGTGTACCATCTATTGACAGGGCACAGTCCCCCCGTTACTTTATCCTTAAACATTTATACATATTATTAATTGTTGAACACTTTACGTAATTAAATAAACAAGCTGGAAGCTGCGTTAAAGGGCGTGGGTTGCATCTAGGTATACTACATTATCTAGATAAGGTTATGTCGCAATCAACAGCAACTAACATGGTTCCGATCTGTGGATAAACAGCTCAAACTATTTTATTTGATCACTTACTTTTGTGGTTAGTTGTGTTTTCTTCAGAATCTCAAAATGTCTTAGTATATTTTATTTTCCCTCATTGAAAAACAAATAAATTATTAGCTTAACTTAGAATGCTTTGTCATAAGTTTTGTTTATGTTTAATTTGTAATCCGATTCTATAGGTTATCGGTAACTATTAGCCGTTGCGTATTAATCGATAGGTAGGTAGTCACGCTATGGCTATATCGGTGTAGTTGGATTTAGGTATGGTATAAATTGTAAGAATCGCTAAATATTAATTTAAATTCTATAGGTATTGCTTTACATCCGTTCCATTTGCGTTCGTTTAAATGCATGTGCATTGACTACATGAGCCTGTCGCGACTGTGTACAGGGTCCGTATATAAGACATAATGTTCTCCGCATTGCAGAGTCGAGTGAGTCAATAGCACACGGAATGCGAGCATTGCGCATTGTTCCCCGCGGTCCGATGAACTCGCTCTGAACTTCTGAGACGGTTCTAACTTGGTAGTACGCTTATGCTAATTCCTAAAGTTAGATACCTACTGTCTGTACAGGCTTTGTTTTGTCTAAAGTCACAAAGTTGAAAAAAGAAAATAGTAAACATACTTCATACCACAATAGGCCATTCATCGGTCGATAGTGAATAAAGTGTTACTAAATTTGAGATGATGAAATTGCTTATAACCCATCCGTTCATTAGTTAATCACCACGTGTACGAATGAAAACAGTAGTTTACTAAATTACGAGTACGGTAACCTTCAATTTCGTAATTGATTGTAAGTATCGATTGCATCGAGTGCTTTCAAATGAAAAGTGAACAATTTATATCTCTATTAGCGTTAAGCATTGTTTACGTACGCCAGCACGCGCGGCTCGCGTTCAAACACTGGGAGCTTGTGAAAACATTCGTGGCGAGATTAAAGGTATACAGTTCGTTTGTTTACAAACCCGCTCAGCGTTTCATGGCAGGTTTGCATAAGCCGAGGGTAGTGTCAATAAAAACAAATTGGTTCGCACGTACGTGAGCCTACCGCATTTAAAAGCTGCCTGAAAAGCAAATTACGGAAGTATCAAAATTTTAATCTTTTTTACGTCATTAAAATAAAAAAAAGGTTTTAGACAAAACAAAACTCTTTTCACGTACATTAGGAAGCATTAAATAGTCATTCTCGTTTGATTGAATTAAATACAGTATTTTTTTTAAATAATAAATATAGGAAAAGCCGATGTCGATAGGTGCTATTACATTACAGTGTTCGCCGTTGTTGACTACGGGTAGAGTTGCGTATACGCATTAATCTGAGAGATAGTATCTTTAAAGGCAGCCTCTCGGTTGTGTAAATCTTAAGATAGAAATCTTGATGTAGTGTTTGTAGGTGGGGGAGCCAGACGACAATTTCACCTTGGATCGTATTCGACCTTTGTATCCGGACACCATGTTAAATTTTACTTTTCACTGCATCTAAATGGTGACCTTTATTTTACAGTCAAATATAGCTAGCATAATTTTTATATAATTAATCCGCTGATGTTAAGCTAGAGTGCAGTCAATGAGCAGAGACAGCTGTGACCATAAACACAGAGAAATGTCTGCAGGCAGCAGTCGTATCCGCTATGTCTATTTAACAAAGAAATACCGAGTGCAGTACCTACACAAAATTTGATAAATGCTCTCTAAAAATAAAAATCAATTAATCCTACCTACTAAATATTTGCATATTTTAAAAACATTTTTATTTACTTGCTTGCTACTGCTACAAAAGAAAAAGTCCGGTCATACCGACTCCAATTAAGACGACGTTTTAGTAATTTAATTATAGTACTAAGTAATGAAATTGCAATTTTATTATAGAGCAGTTGTAAGTGAGCGTGGTTGGCATATTTGCCGTGTTTCGTTAATTGTGTAGGTTCGGACCGAGTGCAAGGCTGAGTGTTTGTGTCGGCTCGCTTTTGCATACTGAATTAACTTTAATACAATTTAAATGAAACCTTAGAAATTTTAATCAAAATTTTATATTGTATAGTTAGTCGTTGTGAATAGTCTACGTTATAACCTATCTATGTATCATATTGTTTGATATATCATGAACAAAGACTTGTTTTATTATTTTCTAAATAATTTTAGATAACCCTTTAAGTATCTAACATAAATGGTGTCATCTGAAATTGTAATTCGTCCATAAAATCCATGCAATTGATATAATTTTATATAGCCATTCTACGCGTGAAACGATGCCCCTTCTTAGCATTCGCGCTACGTTCTCTGCCCCATAATGTATGTTCGAAGGGGACTAAGGACACGGGCGCAGGGTGCGCCTGACATTGAAGAAGTGCCAATAACAGCGGTATAAGTAGCGGAGGGAGGGAGGCCGCGATGCTGCCGGCAGTGAGGGGGCGCCTATAACCTCGCGACGAGGGCAGAATATTTTGTTAGAACACCCTATATCGTATCGGTATAACCTAAACAATAGATTACAATGCGGGAGTAGTACGGAATATGGATGCTGCTATAAGTATTTTTGAACTAAAACTACGTATCTACGTCTCATGTGTCATTTATTTTATTGTAAATTTTATGAAAATAATTAGCATTAATTTATATTTTATTTCACAATACTCATATAAGTTCTTTTATATTTAAATTAAATATCTAAAGTGTATTTTAAGTACCTAAGTATGTGTATTATTTACACCGATAAATATAAACAATAGATTACTGGTTTTTATCATCCCCTTAAAATTGTTCACCCTAAGTTTACAAAAATGACCAGAATAAATTGGAATGGTGCTAGGAGTCGATAAAACATTCTTTTTATGGGGTGTCATATTTACATTTGGAGGAGGCACGCTCAGAGGATAAGGGATATGTCCAATTCACAATATCTATTCACAAAAACAAAGCACAATTTAATACATAAATGGATATAAAATATGTATTTTATGTTCTCTTAGTCTTAAGTCACATACAATTTATTATATTAATATCGGCATTATAGACCCAAAAAATCACTTATTAAGCTTAAAAACTCGTGCTCACATAGTTCATGCGTGTAATTAAAACAGCAACCTCTCAATTAATCAGGATGATCCGATTTACGCCATAAATACAGCTTGTAGCAAACATATGCGAGTGAAATATTGCATTCCGTTCGTATCTAATTGGATAAAGGCTCACGGGCCCCATGCAGGCGTTCTGTTGCCACCGCAACTGACGTGGGTGAGAAAACACCCCTTAAATGGGAGTCCTGGATTACTTGCCACCATTTCGCCACGTTACTGAAATAGCGATGCTACCAAATAAAATGTTTAGGGTCATTTTGTTCGACAACGACCCCAGTAGGGCTGGCTACCTCGCTCAAACGGCAATAGGCCTATTTTGGGGCAACTCCGCTCGGGGGAAAGTAATATGAGACGCGGCTTTCATAAATTCCGGCCGCAAATTTGCAATCCTATCTTTTTCAGTCCGGTGAGGGTAGGCTATCATTAACATAACTGTATGTTGTGCTATTTGGTGCCTCGTTTATGAAAATTTATAGAGTTATCTTTTATAACTTTTATAATGTAGGTAAAACATCTAAATATCGGGGTATACATCGATAAATAAAATATATCTTCGTATTTTATTTGCATATCGCGGGAAAAGTAATTTTCTAAGATATATGAACACTTCATAATCTTTTATAGGTACCAAATTTTCTAATTTCATTGTGTACGAGTATTACCACAAAATCGTAAAACTTTTCTTGCCGGAGCGAGATTAATTTTTAATTATAATTACACTCCGGGAGGCGAGACACGCTCGAACCGTGTCGTGAATGCGTGAGCAGCAGCGATTTAATCACGTGACTTACAATGGAGACTAAGGGGACGAGGAGCCACCTACTTGAATTATAAGGGCCGTTTTAATTACAGTTCCGGGCTTTATTAATAAAAAAAATCATCTCAATTAAAAAAATTATATTACTATTGTAGAATGTAAATTGTAAAGTATATTATTTTATATATTAGGTATACACAGTACACACACATTGATAACCAAAAGGGATAATATTTTAAAACAGCTACCTTCTAAATCTACGTTAAAATAATATAAAAAAGAAATAATTTTACAAACTAAATTAATACTAAAATTATTTTAATCGTGTTGAATATAATGACTAATAAACATATTTATCCACCTAAACAAACGTAATGAGATATTCATTTTAAGTGTTATAATAGCCACTAAACCGCGCCCTAAAATACTACTAACACCTGTAGACGACTATATTTCTATGTAACAGGACTAACATAGTTAAAATAACGACAGAATAGTTTACACCGTCTATAAAGCTTCGCTTGTACGACCTTTAGGTCCTGGTAATGTCGTTTGCTGCTTAAGGGCGCGTAACACCCTTCAAATGGGCATTCGTAATTAAAAGGATCTAAACCGCTGATTATAAACTTTACGTTCAATGTGGTTTTTTGGCTTTTAAAAATTCTTAAAAGTAAATTATTATAATAACGATGGATGTGTGCTCTATCAGTAATTGACGCGTATTTCTCTTCTCAAACCGGCATATCGGAGACGACTGCTGCCTAAAGATATATCTCTCTGGTAGCTAACATAAAAAAACTTCAATATTAAAGCAGTCCCACTGAACGCGATCTGCGTTTTATTTATCGCAGAATGCATCATTTGTAACAAATGCTTTAATATTGAGTTGTCATAATTTTCTTCATGTAAGCTGATTGTTTCATTGAATTGTTATTTATTGTTTTTACAATTGTGGGCTATACGCCGTTTTAATTTTCATTTTACAATGTTATCCTTACCCGCATTAAGTTTCAATTAAACCAATTTATGTGTTCATCTACCCAGTGAGCCTGGTTGCTGCGTTACCTCGACATAAATAACTTTGTTCAATTAATAAATGCACAATAGTCAAGCTAATGGGCTCAGCCGGCAACATCGGCCGCCCGCGTTGAATACAAGCATTAAATTTGCATGTACGAGAGCGTAATGCAGTTTCACATATTGTATAGCTTATGTTCCTTAAAACAAAGTTCAAATTTGCAATGAAGCATTCTGAAAATTGCTGGCTACCATAGTCCAGGAATAGGAATAGTATTCCACCCTTTATACCCCCCTCACTCAGGCTAGAGACGTGAAAATTATTAGTTTTTGCTCCCATTTGTCCGCATCGGACTGAGGGTTAATTCACTAGGGGTTAATAAATTAGGCAATGCTTGAAATTGCTTTTCCAACTTTCCATGTTGTTGACCGACGAGACTCTACATAGCTACATAAACTAATTAGTTTGGAGTACTTTAAAATTTAAAATATAATTAAACAGTTTTAACTTTTTTGTTTAATTTTCAGAATGTCCTATAGTCACTATTAAAGAGTGGTAGGCAGACTGATGAAGGTAAATAGCCCAGTCTGCCTACCTGGGGTGGTACTACCACTTTCGAATGTAACACCCGTGAAGTGACCTTGTCGCATTTCGGAATCAGTTTGAAAGTAAGCTCTGCTGTCTGTAGAGATTTCTCTGTAGTAGTAGTTGTTTCGTACATGGACCGCACTCTAGCTTTACATCTGTCTGGTGTTGTCATATGCCGAGCTACAATAAAAAAAGTTACCATCGTAAACGTCTATAAACTTGTATTTTACTAATTTAAAAATATAAACAAATTATAGGAAATAGATACCTACTTTAGGGAAGCTAGCTTAAAATGCGAGGGTAACATTTTAGAAAGAGATTTTCGCACACCCATAGCTGTTAAGGCGGAGCAAAATTATAAAATATACGTATTATTCCATGGCTCCCTTTGTTTTTTACAAACATCGTGCACACAAGTGGGTACTGTGGGACGAGGGAGTAGGTATCATTTGCAATATTCAAATTTGAAACTCGACAGGGGAGACTAATTCATTTTAAATTACGTTACGATATTGCGTTTCACCTTGAAATATTGCCGAAATAATCAGTTAGACGAGACGGAGTCTGAGAGGGTTGGAATAAAATATGTGAAGGCACTCGACGGCTTAATTAGATTGTTACATCTGTGCTCAATAAAGTATTCCAATTATTTATTAATATTAATTATAATATAATTATTCAGAATGTATGATTCTTTTAGGTAATCTTACCTGGACCGATTTGATAGATAGAGCTTTAGTATTGATGCTCAAAAAATACCGGTAACAGTAACATCACAATAATACCGTTACTTCTTAATACTAATAACGTATTTAATAAAATCTCTTTTATGTAACTATTGTTCCTCACCTTAATTACGGGTTAACGTAATCTAATGTCGAAATTTTTGTTGTTATTTGTATCGTGTAATAAATTAATTTTTGAAATACTTTTATAATAGAGTTATCACAATACAAAGTTAGAACAATAGGGAAGCAATTGTAATGCGAGGCAAAACGTGTCTTATCTTTAACGTTTGACATTACTTTACTCATTGTAACTAAATTAACAACAACTTGGAAACTGTTTCAGTATTTTCCTACAAGCATTCGTGCAACCTAAATAAGTGCACAATACAAACTATAACCTTATACCATACAAAGTATCTGGAAATTTTGATAAACGTGTGATGATACATTTGTAAGAAGTGCTTTACCTTATTTTAACTCCTTCAATCGGACCCGCCCACATGGAATTTTAAGAGCGGATACATGTTATCTTACGCATTCGTGCTGATATTTATTAGTCAGGTGGATATTTTATTATTACACTTTAATGTAAAAAACAAACACACATAAAAACTATCACTCCACCTTATAACATTATATCTTTGAGGGACACAAATCTTATTTGCAATAAACGAGTCGAGACAAAATATTCAGTTCGTTAATAAAGATATAATAATAAATATTCGACGCGGAAAACCTTTCTGGGCTCGAATTAAAGTAAGGGTACGAAAATTGCGAAAGTCCCGAAGGAGAAGACGTACTGAATGCGACAGCTGGGCCCAACCTGCCTAATGCTCTCTCTAGTTATCTTCCAATATTGAAAATTGGATGATATAGATATCATTTACGATGATATATTGTTATAGGGTGTTATAGTACAGCTACATGTTGAAATTATTGCAGTAATTTTGTGCAGAATTACCAAGTTGTTATTTACTGTTTGTGTAAAAAATCTCTAGAATTAATTCGACTGCAATTCACACCTTTAAAAAAACTAACTACCTACTTGAAACATCTGTGCATATTAACAATAAACTTAACGAGCGAATCTTATCTGTAATTAAGTGAATCTTGATGTAAGTAGGTACTTTAAAAAAGTTTAATCTTTCTTTTACATAACAGTATTAAAAATGGTACAATGCAAGTAAAAAATACACAATTTGTTATTGTTTCAAAATTTTTATAAAAAATAATAATTATTTAAAAACTAAAATTTATTCACGAAAAAAAATATTAAAATTAATTATGTTTTCCTTGTGACAACACCGCAACCATAATTCAGTAAAAAGAAGCATTTTAAATATAGTAAAGGTCGTTCTTACAACATGATTTATCTATACTAATATTATAAAGCTGAAGAGTTTGTTTGTTTGTTTGTTTGTTTGTTTGTTTGTTTGTTTGTTTGTACGCGCTAATCTCAGGAACTACTGGGTCAATTAGAAAAATTCTTTTTGTGTTGGATAGATCATTTATCGAGGAAGGTTATAGGCTATATAACATCACGTTGCGACTAATAGGAGCGAAGAAACAGTCGAAAATGTGGGAAAAACGGGGAATGTTGTTCATCTTTGAGGGCTTCCGTTGCGTGCGCTGCGCAAACCGTTCGAGATACCCAAAAAATATGTATGAAAGAATTATTCCTCTTTAAATTATCTAAAAAAATGTCCAAGACAGTATATGTCTATCTTTTAAGATTAACTCACAATAACCGTTTTTATGATAATCAAATCAAAATTGTTCATCTTTGAGGGCTTCCGTTGCGTGCGCTGCGAAAACCGTTCGAGATACCCAAAAAATATGTATGAAAGAATTATTCCTCTTTAAATTATCTAAAAAAATGTCCAAGACAGTATATGTCTATCTTTTAAGATTAACTCACAATAACCGTTTTTATGATAATCAAATCAAAATTGTTCATCTTTGAGGGCTTCCGTTGCGTGCGCTGCGAAAACTGTTCAAGATACCCAAAAAATATGTATGAAAGAATTATTCCTCTTTAAATTATCTAAAAAAATGTCCAAGACAGTATATGTCTATCTTTTAAGATTAACTCACAATAACCGTTTTTATGATAATCAAATCAAAATTGTTTATCTTTGAGGGCTTCCGTTGCGTGCGCTGCGAAAACCGTTCGAGATACCCAAAAAATATGTATGAAAGAATTATTCCTCTTTAAATTATCTAAAAAAATGTCCAAGACAGTAGGTATATGTCTATCTTTTAAGATTAACTCACAATAACCGTTTTTATGATAATCAAATTTGGTCGAAACATAATAATATTAATCTTTATCCAAATAAATGTGTTATTAATTAAGAGTATTTGCCTGTGAACACAATTGTCTTAGACATCACCTAATTTCAATAAACATCTTATAAGATAATACAATTTTAAAATAACTCTAAAACAAAATTCACACGCGGCGTATGATGACGAGGCGGGGAGAGGCGGGCGGAGGGGGGTGTAGCTCTACGAGGTACCACGCCGCTTTAAAAAATATATTCTTTTTAAAACTACTTTAAAATATAGTCTATTAATTATGTAACTAAATCGTCTAAAATAAGTTGTGGGTAACAGCTATAGGCAATTTATAATAAAGCATTATCTTTATCTTATGTGTAACAATAACTTAAAAAACCCGGGCAGCGCCGGGCACCGTCAGCTAGTTAGTAATAAATCTATATTCATCATGAAATATAAATGAATTAGCAAACAAATGTGAGATTATAGAAAAGATTCATTCGTATTATATAGGAGTATAGCGATGACAATCTCTGTTTTATAGACGAGACCTCGTAAACGTCTATTAATATGAATGGGTTCCAATTACGTTTACGATTTGAGTTTGTGAAGGAAACATTCAAAAAAAATTTTATGAGCTTCCGCGCCCTTGGTCCCTGAGTTTATGACTCAGTATTTGGAGGGGTGAGAAGTTGCAATTGAAAGAGGCTTAGTTCTGGACAATTCGAGTGGACATACGACAGCTGCAGCACGAGTTTATCCTCGATCAGCTGCTAGTTTTTTTACGAATTAATCTGTAACTTATCAATTTTAGACACGACGCTTATAAACTTTTATATCTGAATAATATTTTTACTAGTAAAACTGACTAAATAAGAAGGTTATAATATAATACGTACAGCGACAAAATGAATCTCTAACAAAGTACCAATTTGACTTAGTATTTTTGGTTATCCATTACCAAGACTTATTTAAAACATACAATACAGTTTTGTCAATATTAAGCAAGCCATGTACGTTAACAAAGTTCACTTGTTTAATTTTAACAAAAAACAGTGCAAGCTCCTTCCGAACAAAGTCACTTGGTTACAAATAGCAATAGCTTGTTTATATTTTGCCGTTACCTTTTCTCGGTGTAATGTTATAATGCATCTAATAAATAAATTGATATCTTTGGTATTCCAATTATAGCAATATGAACGCCTTCTTTACGAGTATGTTACTGAAACTTGCAATTAAGCAATAAAATCGACTCCTCCTTTGAGCCTGAAGACGTGACCGCATTTCGTTGAGTGAAACATTAAAAATATTTCTTAATTATTAAACGTATTAGTAATTTTTATGTTTACCGATGTATAGTTGAAACAGTTATTTTTGTACATTGTTCAGTTATAAAAATAGAACCCCGTGGCCAAAGACGTGAACACGCAATCGATAACCCAAACACCCAAATCCGTCTATTGTTTTGGTTTTACAGTGCCTATGATATAAGCTAATAAAAAAAAAAATAGAAACTAATGAAAATGAGAATTTAGGTAATAGGTACCAAAAATGAATCGAAGAATAGAAAAAAAAAGAAAATGGAAACAAGGAAATAGGGTGAAATAAACATTCCTATAATAGTTTATATGAATCGAGTAGATACTTCCTTACGAATCCGTAGACATGTGCGTATCAACATATGACCTGTTAAATGCCTCTTATTACAGTTTTATATGTCGTATTGGTCATAAAATGCTAATGAACGAGCGCCTAAAGTACCAAACATCCGAGCACCAGATTCAAATGACGATGATAATGCGTAACTTGATGATTCTTAGTTGGAAACGTAATCGTAATCGACTATGCGCTTTCAAAACAATCGTAACTCGAGCGTTTGAATGAATGCCACGATACCGAGATGGTTTATGAAAGCTCCTTTATTCGTCGACCGATATACAGACGTTATTGTTCGCAAGTTAACTGATTCATCTTTTATACTTATAGCTAACCAACCTATCCATTTTAATTGAACTTATTAATATTTCAAATTATTGTTAGATTATAATAAACATTTATTAAATAGTAAATAACCCACCTGAATATATTTAATTCAGTCATCTACTACTAAACCTCGTATAGTAAGTTAAATATAGCTAAAACAATATTTACTCACTTCAAAATGATACACGACAAATAATATGTGGGATAACAGTTTTTTGTGACGCTCCGAAGCCGTTATCTGTGAGTGATGGAGTCATTTTCAAAAATAAAACGACTCTTAGCTCAGACACGATGTGAATATATGGCCACTTCGTACAATATATTATTATTATCTAAATAACGCATTCTAAGCTCTCTAAGAACGCCCGCTCGTAGGCTTATCTTATTTCGTCTACTCACAAATAATAATAGGAAATAAAGTACCAGATACATAACGATCCAATCTAACATTTAAAAACATCCTGTTACAATTCTAACACGTGGAGATGAATGTAAACAATTGGGGCCACTTTTTCTATGAAGAGCTTTGTTTTACTTCACAAGTACGTATGTAATAGGAGTAGTCGGCATTTTAATATGTTCCATGAACTAATTCGGTGATATATTTTCAAGTACCACACAAAATTATGATTCGTGAATACCTATATTGGCTGTCTACATTTTTTCTGCCTTCGAGTTGATTATTTAAAATAAAAGGATGCAGCAAAAAATACAACTTAATTAAAACAACAGACGCGAATGAAATTAATCCTAACTTTGCACGCTCGCTCGTGTTTAGTTATTTATTTGTGTCGCTACCGTATATTTCAGACTTGGCTTAAGCAGGGAAATCCTCAGTGAAAATTCTCTATTTATTATGTTTACAAAACTCTACCGTAATGGCGTTTTCATAAGGACTAATGTCGTGTATTTCGGTGTGAGTGTGAGACTTTTTGTGGATTCGGGCTACATGCACATCCTGTGCAGACTTTGTATAATTATACCTACCCGACAGTAACGGCCACTTCGGTGTGAAATAATTATAACTTTTGGTATTTTGTGTTTTACATAATTACGTACTTAGATAACGTATATATGAAAGTACGTGCTAGACCACCCACGAATGTGTCTATGTATGCCTACTATTTGATTTATAACATACCTAATATCCCAGCTTAAAAGGAGTAACATTTTTATAAAGTGCAAATGCTAAATTTCTTTAAGATTTCAAAACTGCAGCAAAGCTGAAAGCATTTTCTCCGTCTGCCTGTGTAGCTTCATGACTACATCCATAAATGCATTCTTTTTACACCAGTTTTCATTGGCCATTCCGACAACGTTATGTGCTTATGCAGTGTGCGATACACTCCTTGCATACAAACCTGCTCGTCCGGCTTTTCTTGCAACTGGAATTCAGACAAAATGACGGATCGTGTCTTCCATATCTCATTTTATTTTATAGTTGAATGAACTAAGCATATATTAAATTAATATGTTTTGAAATTGCTCGTTACGTATTTATTTTTTATAATCATTTTGCTAGATTAAAATAACAGTGTAATACTGGATGATACTTACAAATCATTTTTAGGTTTCGCTAATAGGTAGGTATAGCGCTAAAAACTTTGCTGAATACCCAAAAATGACATTGAAAAGGCTTTAGTACAAAATTAACTAAACCTAAAAGTGAGTTTTTATTTTCTTCACGATTATCTAATATCTAACTAAACAACAAAAAATAATAAATAATTAAGTACTTTTTAAGACTCTTTATTTGTTATATCAGAATTTCTTTAGACTGGAATGAATAGGTACAAAGAAACCCAGACTTTATCAAGACGTATGTAGCTATGCGAAAAAGTTGAAAAAAATACATAAACAGTACAGACAGAAACGGGCCAAAGATCAGGTATGAGATAATGCCCATATTCATGTTAATTAAACAAGTCATTATATATCAATTTTGATATCTTATTTGACCCATTTATCGCCAATAAAGTCATCAATTTCAATAATACTTGTCGTTATGCACATTGATTACTATATTTTATATAATATAATTTGCTGTGATCTGGAAATTAACTGCCCCACTGTTT
The DNA here is from genome assembly GCA_948150575.1 of Tinea pellionella. Classification (NCBI taxonomy): domain Eukaryota; kingdom Metazoa; phylum Arthropoda; class Insecta; order Lepidoptera; family Tineidae; genus Tinea; species Tinea pellionella. The sequence goes on from OX411253.1 coordinate 5,654,905, forward strand.
TAAATAAACATTCTGTGTTCTTATCATAATCAGAGGTATTTAGTACGTACTATCAGCAAAGCTAGCGCTGAAACAGTTTAGAAAATATTCTTCTGAGCTCACAGAAGTATGACAGTACAATAATACACACCCACTTTTTAGACGATTATTGATATAAATTTGATTATAAACTGATTTCTTATCGTCGAAGTCCTAGCGGCCGAAAATTTTTATTTATTTATTTTATTTGTACACAAAACAGAAAAGCAGTACAATTAAACTTAGCCTATTACAACTTTCACGATACATGCCTAAAATTACTAAATCACTTACAACCTGTTTACTTAAAACAACCCACCACCAAAATGAACAACAGTATTTTTTTGTGTACAGAATGTGCACTAATTACCTAATAGTCCTTGAGGTGGTGCAGCTAACTTATTGCCGATTGTACCTTACTCTACATTTCTTTATAACTTGATATTGAAATTAATAATTTGATTCACTATGTTGTCTATATTATTTTAGATTTCTTGAACATGCAATTGAACTAAGTATTACAAACTTTATTTAAAGTAGCTCCCGCTGTACTGGCTTAGTTTTTTCACTTAAGAATGTTATTCGTGAATACAAATCGCGAAAGCTTCCCTTTACAAACGAGTTAGCATTATAAACAAATTCATTCCTTCCAATTACTATTGCAATGAATTAACTACTAGAAAGAGAAACATGTTAGGGCTCAAACGATGTTCAATGCTCTCTGAGGGGGCATTGCGCTGTGGTACTGGTTTAAATCAGACTGTCAACTGCTTGTTAGTTCATTTGTGGACTCGCTGAAGTTGGTCGACGGTCTATTGAAAATATAAGAATGTGTGTGTGGGTAATTTCCGTTTGAAACTTGCTACTTACATCTTGCTCGCCCAAACTCAATATATGTAGTTCGATATATTAACAACTACAATCTTTTTTAAAAGTTATTTTAAAATTAATTTATTTCTCTATCTATACTATTTCTATTCCAAAAATTTTTAGCTACTTCTTATGAGTCAGAATCAGATATTTCAGGATCATGACGATTGATGATGATGATGATGAGGATCCTTACATAAGTATCTTACCTATAGAGACATAGGTACATTACCAAACAGCATGTTACATAGATTCAGATGTAGGCATGATTGTGAGATAACGGTAGGAGATATCTACATTAGAATTAGTATAATACCTATTATAAAATACATGATCTGCATAAATAACATCATATGAATAGGTGTTTATTTATTTCATAACATAGGTATCATCATAAAGACTTATAAAGGCTCAAACATTTGCGTCCACTAGAGACGAATCGAGGTACCTACTTGGAATTGATTCTCCTTTCTCCCGCGTGCGTCCATCATCATAAAAATATCGCGATTTGATTCGCCTCGGGAAAGTGCCTTCGATTCGGCGAAACTAGTGGACGCCAACCTTAACATTGAAACAAACACTATTAGGTATACAAATGGAATAATAATGGAGTGCATAGATAGATAAAAATTACACATATTTAATTAACAAAGAGTAGGTACCTATAGATATTTGTAAAAGGAAATTTAAATCGATTAATAAATTCATCCAAGCAAAATAAATGCAATGATGTCATTCGACATCCTCTGAATCAGCTCAAGGATCTCTCAGCTTGTCACTGCCGTATTAAATTGGATTACCGTGAAGTGCACAATTGATTATTGTATGCATTTCATACGATGTGAATCTTAATTTAAAAATAGTATTATAATGAAAATAAATTTTATAAATCGTTACAGCTCACCAAAAATTTACAAAACAAAAGAAGCATAATATTTAAATAGACCAATGAGAATTTTCGCTACAAGCTCGCCTTTACTCCCACTCGACTTTAAAGGGATAATTTTAAGTCATATATTATAATTTATTTTGCACAGGAAGTGAAAACTCAAAACAGTACAAACTATTCTAAAACAATACACTACCAGTTTGTGTATGACAGCGGTTTCCGAATGGTCTATTTCTAGATGTGTTCTGACGGTACTGTGGCACTCGTCGCAATTTTATGAGAGACTAGCCGAGTTACGACGCACTAAAATGCGGTGTCAGCAACACGCATATACGGTTATATGACATTTAACCCATTTTAACGCTTATTTAATTGTTATTACCTACTTAGATGCTGTAATATTAAATAAAAAAAATATAATATATTGATTTCATTTTAAATATTTCTGTTAGGGTAAGTCCGGGGAGGTTGGTAATAGTTTATATTTAAAAAAGAAACATTTCCAGTAAAACCAGTGTATAATAATAGTGCCACACAAAAAGATACTTTAAATTCCTTGTTTTGTTGCTGTTCTAACACTCATAGTTAGGCAAACGCAGACTGTGTTCAAATTAAAAAAAAAAATAATTTAATAATGCTCCCTGAAATATTTTAAGATTAACACAAAGTTCGTCTTGTATGCTGTTAATTAAAACTACAAAGTACACTTTACCAAAAATAAATAACCTTTAGTCAGAGTGAAACACATACCAACCAAAATTAACACTATAAGAACTTTAAAGGAAGATTTTACTCTGATTAATATCACAATACCTACTTGTTGCTATACTGTTGTCCTACACGCAAGAAAATGAATTGATTGAAGTTTTCTAATTTTGCAACTGATTATCTCAAACATAAAGTAATCTCTCCCGGGTTTACCCTACTTTTAAAAAATTCAGTAAACTACAAGATGTAAATAAAATACCAACCGAATATTCCTACCTACTGCTACAATATTTCATTATTCTGACTATTGGATATAATCCACTGTCCAGACCCAAATATTCAAAAGAAATCATAAATTAACATCTTATAAAAAAAACTTACAATTCACTATCAAGTTTCTTTTTAATAACATTTGTATTCAACCAAATATTAATCAAAGAGTTACACCGTAAGAACAGGTTTCACGAGCAAAGGCAGATAGAGGGAATGTTAAATAAAATAATAAATAAAGTCGGAGCCTTCGTGAAGATTTATCTGAGCTTTCTGAGAAAAAGAGCTCCATAAGAGCTTCGTCGTGTACCGTGTCTTTATGGGGCGGTGTCGCGATGTTGTACGTTTAATTAATGTTCTGTTGCTTTTGGAGATTCATTGGTTAGTTATCTTTTAAATAACTTTTGTTACAAGTTCCCTTCATTTGAATTGCATAAATTATCATTGTATACTTAGAGCTTTATTTATATGAAATAAATTAACAAGATTAATGTTTCAACTCACCCTATATTTACGAGTATCTACTATGTATGTGAACTTACAATATTTAAAAAGAACTTTTTCTTATTATAGCCTAGCTCGGTGGTATAACGTCAACGATATCTTCCCTTATGCCACAATTAATCTGAAATTATTTGTAGAAAAAGAATATTAAATTTATAAAAATATATATTCTTCTGTCGTTCCATCAAATTGTGGAACGACCTTCCCAGCCACGTCTTTCCCCCTTCCTATAACATGGGATCCTTCAAGCGCAGTGTGAAGAGGCATCTCATTAAGCCGGCATAGCGGACGCGACTGCTGTCTGCAGATCTCTGACAGCAGTCACCTCCGTTCATGGATCTCACTCTAGCTTAACATCAGGCGGAGTGCGATCATATGACGTGCTAAAAAAAATCTTTAGATTTTAATTAGATATAAATAAACTCACGAATCAAAATTGTGAAAAAAAAAAACACTTTTAAACTATCAATATTTAAATAATAAAAGCAATGCACAATATTATCTACTATTAACATTCAAATTATCTGTATTACTTCCTGCATTTGTTTTTGATTTCTATCAGCCATGGGAAAATCAATACCAAAAAATAAAAACGCACTCCAAACAGGTACTGCTTACAAAATTACTCTACGAAGACAACTGCCACAAACCATAATGGAAGCCAGCTGACGGGAGGTGCCCTAATATCCGTTGCCATGGATACGAATGAAGGGTGGCCAACCTGTCTCCGTAACATATCGCTTACCCCAACTTAACGCGGCCGAAAGCCACCATAATGTACACTGATTTGATCCCTAATCTTATACATAAATAGCTCTTTCTCTCACCCTGGTAACTTCTACTTACGACCTTTTTCTACGGGCGCATATCATTCAGATGTATGTATTGTGTTTTAGGGCCCATCTTTACTTTTTAAAATTAGAATAGATATGGTGATCTCTTTTCCTCTTAACTGTGTTTATATTTAGTGTCATTCTCTAACCGTATAATTATATCATTCTCTATAATGAGATTTTAAAGAGTTAAAGTTTTTGTTAAAGTAACCAAGGATCATAAACGTTATTGCGGCAGTAAAAATGTAGTTATAGTAATTTATTACAGATGTAAAATTAAATATGGTAGCCACATTTCGTTTTATGAATTGATTTGCTCTTTTATGTTGTGACACCTAATCTAATAAAATGTATGTTAAAATTAATATACCCATCTGTTAATATCTATACACATAGTTTTTATCTTAGTAAAAATCTTTTATAAAACCAAGACTAAATAGGATACTTATTCAAACGTGTATGAAATCTGTTTTTTTTTTTAAAATATAATTGTACCTATTGCATTAGATTTTTGTGTTGTAAAATTTTCCAGTTAATATTTAGACAAAAGACTGTTTTTTTTTGTATTTTGTACTATAAATACGAATAAATCTAAAAACACATTAAATATTTAAATAAATTATCCGTAAATACCACAAAGATTTATGGTTCTCGAAAATGTCCAGGTACAAGCCAACCTACACGGTCAGTGTCGGTGTGTTAGACACGCCATGTTGCCTCGCTATCAATTTTATAAGCGACGGGAAGGGCATTTATCTTGTCTTATTTATTGGTTGCCTCAAGAACCAGTCCAGAACGAGTTCGATCGCTTTTGTAAGAACCAAGAGTTGGGCATTTACCAACCTCTATGTAGATAACTTCCAATACCTACGTGAGAATATTTCAACAACCCAAACCGTTATATTTTTACCTTTTTCGTTTTGAATACTAATTTTAATATGGTTAAATAAATTCTCCTTAAATAAATCCTGCAAAATCGAATCCATATTGACTTTCACAAATTCCAAGAACTTTGATTCAATTGTCTTATTTATTGCTCTCAAAAATCTTCTTACAAAGAAGTAGAAAGTTGTGCAACCCTTTTTTACGCATCCCTGATTTTTTGTATCGCAATTTCGAGTTCTTTTAACAAATAACACTATTGTAACGATACGGACCATTTATAACCCTTTCCTTTTGTAGTAAAATAGTTTCAACTAGTCAGTCAACATCAGGACGTGTAAGAAACACCTTACGGTATTAACTGATGATTAATTTAACGAATAAACGTTCGGGCTATTTGATCCATTTTGAAGTTAGTCACAGTAGCCGATGACTCTAAAATTAACTTTAGCATCGCTGTAAAATATTAATGGCCCATTAAAAGCTAAGATGTTATAAAAGTAAAATTTACTGGTTGCTCAGCCTTCTAGCCGGGTGTCAATTCAAGCATGAGTTGCAAGCAAGCGATATATGATACCATAATAATAACCTATTGCTTTAATATTATGGTTAACGTAAAACGAATTTATTATTTATCTTATCACCATAATAATAACAATTATAATCATTATTTAATTTTTTTATTTTTTATTTTAGTGTTATTAAGAATTTATAAAAATACTTATATTTTTGTTTTCAGGACCCAATGGATGTCCAAGGCGGCGTGGACGGCAAACATACACGCGATATCAAACTTTAGAACTAGAAAAGGAATTCCATTTCAACCACTACCTGACACGTCGACGCAGGATAGAGATTGCCCACGCTCTTTGCCTAACAGAGCGGCAAATTAAAATCTGGTTCCAAAATCGACGAATGAAACTCAAAAAGGAGCTGAGGGCTGTAAAAGAGATAAACGAACAAGCGCGCAGAGAGAGAGAAGAGCATGATCGAATGAAACAACAGCAGCAAGAAAAACAAGCGAAAGTAGAGGGACAACACCATGGTCATCACGTAACACATCATCATGATCCGATGAAAATGCCCATCGACAAAGGTTCAAACGACCTTCTGAAAGTTAACAAGGTCCCTACGTAAGGTGCCTGTGACATCGATGTACCTAGGAAAATCATGACTGATATTCTGTATCATATTTTTAATTATTAGTGTACTCAGAAGTGTTTCATTCTCCACAAGGACTCAAGGGTGGATTCATCATAGTCGTTCGTATCCACTAGTTTTATTATTTGCGGCTGATTTTTAAAATGTGTTTTGAGTTAATTCCTGACGAAGAGGACGTTATGCAGTGACTTTGTTTGAAATATGTTCCTTTAAGTGTGCGATAAACTAGCTTTACTGAGACCGCGGTGTCTCTGGTGGACAGGTGATGTGCTTTAAGCATTTATTTTGTTGCCATAACCACATCTTATATTGCAATAATTTACAGAGTAACAAAGTGTTTTTTTTTTTTAAATTAGGAATCGCAGAAATCTTAAATGTGATTTCTGCAATTATCGTTCGATATTTATAATTAAGATTTTAAATCTGTGAATCTCATAGTATTTATTTGCTTTTATCTTTGTCCGAATGATATTTCTTTATTATAGTTTATTTTATTTTTATTCTTTGTACATTATGATGTGTTAGTCCATTTATTAATGTTATAGTTATGTTTTACAGTCGCATTTTTTATTGTTGTATTAATTTGTCAGTTAATTTCAGTTATTATACCTATTTTCATTATTATTATTACTTTTATTATTTTACATGTGATTATCTAGCATATGATTGTACTAGATAGTTTCATAAATTGTTATTTATATTAAAATTTATTTTTGATTACTCACTTTAAAACCTGAGTTTATAAATTATATTTAATATAAGCGTATAATATTATAATAATAAATCTAACAAAAATACGTATCGAAGTACAATTGAAAATAGATTTTCGTGATTGCGAATATTATCTATGTTTTATATAATCTTCTTAAAATTATTATATTTAGATGGTATTTTTTGATAATGTGTTAAGAAAATGCCATTGTCCATTGTAACGTTTTCGTGAAAATACGTATTTATCTAATTATTTTCTATATGAAATGGGAAATATTAACTATACAAAAGTTGCACATTTATAAAAGTTATTGAAAAAAATATTGTAACGGATTTAAGTTCAAAAATATATACGTAACATTGATACATATAAAAATACAATAATTTTACTAAATTATCTATACACGTATTAAATAATATTGAATAGAGATTAAGTGTAACATATATTATTACTTAGTAGGTATAGAAGAGAACCTTAAGAAGTATTTTTCAAGATACCAACTTTAAAAAACAGAACGTAATTTCAATTATTTATTTGGCTTCTCTATTATACCTTTCTTGGACGTTTTTGTTTTATATTTTCATTCCATATTGTGCCAAAAAAAAAATTAAGTACTCATATTCTTTTAATACCTATCAAATATTTTTCAGTAATCATAAAGTGATTTACTTGTAATATTCTGTTACTATATCCATTCCTAATTAAAATGTAATGAATAAACATCATAAAACCTTTCTTTTTGTTGCTTATTAATAAAAAAATATACCTACAGTAAATTTCATTTGAAATTAGAAAATAAATTAGTTTTTACTTACACCATTATACGTAAATTAATGTCAGGGTAGAATAATGTAAAACTATCGGTATTAAAAAATCTTGCTTTTTCAATAGATATCTTGATCAATAGATAGAAATCCTCGGTGATTTTGTCCAGTTTTATAATTCGAGTGTACAATTTAGCCATAGTTATATAAAATATAAATACAAACAGGTTGACTTTCGTCTGTTGCGTCACGTAATAGAATGGAAACGTATGACGCCGTTTCCGAGGTTCGCATCCACGCCGCGATAAGTGCGCGCCCGCCTGAGCCTGCGAGTAATTCGCTTCTAACGCTACTCACGAAAGTCAATCTTTTATAATTAGCATTCATAGAGTCATTAATTAGGAACTAAGGATTATTTCTTTAGAACGTCTACTTCTTACGTCCAATTCTTTTCCATAGTCAAAGTTGTTGTTTTTTTTTAAGTATGTGATAAAATCATACGTAAAAATAAATTTTATGAGCAATTTTATATAGAGTAAGTAAAATTAGTAAAGAAAATTAAGCCATTAATCGAACAAAATTTTGAGTTGATTATTTTTGGATAAGAGTTGTGACCCCTAATATTCTAAAATCCTACTTTCTATAATTTCATATGCGTATATATATACCTATTATGGAATCTTTGCTATTTAAAAAAATATAGGTATTTGGAAACATACATGTGCAATAAATTTTACCTGACTTAATGCAAAGCCGAGGAGGGTAAAATAAAACTATATGTAAAAATTTTCAAACGCAACCCACTGTCGTTGTTAAGGTTAAAATTTAAAATAAGATTGTCGTTAGTGATAGCTTTTAATCTGATCTTTATGTTAATCAAACTGAAAAGCAAACACGATGTACTTAAGTAATATCTATTTAAGTAGGCTTGATAAATTATATGCTTAGACTTAAAATAAATTGTAGACTTTCTTATAGACGTAAGTGTACAAAACTGAGAGTTAGTATTTTTTGTGAACTGTGCTTTTAAATTAATTAGATAGAGCTCATTTATAGTGCATCTATAACTACCTATAGCTTAAATTATGATGTGTAGGAATTATTTTGCAGCTTCAATTACTATCTTAAAAATAACATAAGTAACACAAAACCTTTGAAATGTAATTGCTTTTTAAAATATCTTAGTTGGGTTAAGGTGAGTATACGATTTTGTTTGCATAAAATCTTTCTTGTTAAATTGCCCGTTGTTTTTTTATGTTAAATTAATGTTGAGTTGTTTGATAAATAAATTGGAATAATAAAATTCATTGATTGGGATTATGTGCAAATTTTTCTATTATCTTTATACATAAGTGTTACTTTATGCCATCGTTATGTTTCAGTCCTTAAGTTCAGTTCGCATACAGTTATTTGTATTATTATTTTCATGTCTGGTTTCTTTATTGTTTTTGCGTCGTAAAACAATTTTGTAATTCTTGTTGAAACAATGAGCAGTTTGTTAAGATTAAGACTACGTCCTTCGACCTATACCTACCTACCTACCTATTGCAATCTTGCCATAAAATACTTATAGTTTAGATGCTTCTGTAGGTGCAGTATTAAACACATTCAATAAACCTATGAAATATTTATTAAAACATTAAAGTACCTATTCATGAACAAAAAGTATTATATTTTTTTATTTTATAATTTTAGTTTTAAATTCACATTTTTTGTTGTGAATTGTTATGTTATTTTTTTCACTATTAATTATGTTATGTTATGTATATTACTCAATCCTATTTATGTATTTACATTCTAAAAATATTATTGAAGGAGCGCTTTGGCAAGTTAATTAAGGATTTTGTAAATAAAAGTCGTGAAAGTTTTTGTGGCGCATATATTTTGTTTAATTACTGTTTTTTTTTTTGTATTATATTATGTTAGACATGAAAATGTGTTGCAAGATACATTTTTGATTAATTGTATGGATCTAATGATTGTGACTGTGTCGTTGTGTAAGCAAATAGCTGGGTATTGTATATTAAACCCGCATTCAATATTGTAATATTAATTTTCAAAATCCAAGAGAATAAAAGATTTCATTAAAAAAATGTTTTTTTACTTTACAAAGAATCTATAATTATTCTTAATTAACCCTAGAAATAATCCTATTCCATGATATTTTTTGTAACTTGTTAGAAATTAGGTACCTATAGAATTACTACTTCTACATGCTACAGAATTTCACAATTATTTAAAACAAAAATGTAAAAAGGTAGGTAGTAAAATATATTTAATTTACTTAAAAAATAATACGTAATGCATTTTCCCATCCCCATAAATCAAAGATGCCAATAAATCTAATAAATCTACATAGGAAGAAATAATTTAACAAACTTCTTCACATATCTATTAGGTATATAGGTATCTACTATAATGTCAAGCTTATTCCGTGAAAGATAGAATTTTAGAACGCCTCTTTCGTCTGTCTTTTTCGAATTCGTCCAGATATTTATGTGATTTTTAAGATAAAATCTTAAGCTACCTACTAAACAATAAAAATAAAATAGTGGTAAGATAAATATTTTAAAGAACGAATAGGTACAGATACACCTATTTCACTTTAATAACAGTAAGTAGGTATTAATATTCAGAAAGTAAAAAAAAACAGCAACTCCTTACTAGAAGTTAATAAAACAAGAGATATTAAACTCTAGCCGTGACTAACAACTTTTGCCTGTCGGCAAGTTCTTCATATAACGATCTTCGCACTTATAAAAAAGAACATCGCCCTTAATAGCTATTGCCCCTAAATACCAATAATAACGTTTGTCGGATCCCCGCCAAAAACAAACGGTGAGTTATATTCATAATGCATTGTATTCTACTATTCCGCCATTTTCCATTCTCCGCAGACACTAGCCCTGTCAAATAAATTTCAGACCTACAAAACTCACAATAGGTGGGGCTTTTTTGTTTAGAGACAAAATCGCTTGGCTATCGATCGCAATACTAGAGTAAATAGAAAGAACCGTTTGTGTAATTTCAAGGAAATATCTACTCTATTCGCAATGAATTTTTTGCTAAACCTTTAATCTTACACTTTTGCCCTTGTTGGTATATATTTTTTGTTCCCTATCTTTGACATTACCTTTATGGGTATTTTTATCTTTAAAAAGATTATAGCAAATTCTAATGGCTTTTAAAAGTCAGTTATATTTCTTTTAACGACCACAACAAATCTTAATGCACATAATTTTACATATTGTATTTAGTGAGAAAATTGTATAGGTTATTTATTAGACAAATGGATAAAAAGTAAGAGAACTACACACATAATAGCAATATATTGAAATTGATTTAATTTATTTTATAACAAAGAACATTTTGGTATTATTCAAATCTTTAAAATATTAAAAGTATTCATGTTATTCAGTATATAACTGTATCTTCTATATCTAGATAGGTTGCCAGAAAGTTGCAGTAGTAGTAATCCCCGCTGTCCATTAAAATTTCTCTCAATTGGCTGCATAGCTACGGGAATGTTTGTCTATGTTGGACTGTGCCAATTTCACGGTCTGACGCTTCAACTCCCTCTCCAAACTACAACCGACCTACCACCCCCTCCTATGCCTGGAATCAGACAGAACATGATGACATTTCCAGGAAATTTAAATCGACTTTTCCGATTCGCTTTATTTAGCAATCTTTAGGGATTGGTTTGGTTTTGAAATTACTTAAAACATCCAAATACCTTGGCAAAAATATAACATTTAAATATTTTTTTTTAAAATAAATTTATACTTGTTATTAATTATAGTATAACATGTGTAGTATTTCATTAATAGAAGATGAATTAAAATAGATGAATCGCAAAATAATATTGAATGAATAATTCGCAGTACGAAGATATCATCTTGTTGGAATGTCTTCCTAGAAGTGATGCAGTTAAGCATTCCTAACTGTCTTATGGGTACCTACTTATGTAAGTATATAAATTTTGTTTATAAGAATTAATAACAAATTAGAGTATAACCTGCTAGTAATTTTGAAATTAAACAACTGAGTCACTATTACTAATTCATATTGGAATGTTTTTTTTTTAAATAGGTTTGTTAATTACAAACTTAATAATTGAAATTTTGTAATTATAATCCGTGTTAAATAATAATATAAATATGTTTGATATTGGCTAGATTTACATTCATACAACTATTAGGTATATGATTACCGTTCCTATCTGCATTTTGAGTAAGATCATAGCCGTTTGTAGCACGTAATTTTTGACCGTGCGGTACGTTTAGGGTGGTTTGCGACTGCGCGAAAACTTGCTAATGGTCACATTGATTTTGCAGATAGAACTCAGGTCGGCGAGCGTACAAAGCTACCTCTCATACCACTAATATTAAACACGATTTCGAATTCATTTGTTTGTGAGTTGTATAATTTCTATATACATTACTTGCTTACAATTAAATTTTAAACCACAAATCAAATGCAAACCAGTAATGTATAATGTAATATACCTATTGTGATAAAATGTCGTATTAAAAAAGTTTCAGAGTATAATGTTGGAGGGTAAATATAGATAGAGGTTTATATAGATGTAGCGAATTTACTGAAAGCTACCGATTTGGAGCTTTTACGCTCAATGACGATGAATTGGTATTGGAAAGGAAATCTTTATTGTATTATGATGCAATAACCAACATTAACCGTTCTGTTGTAAAATTATATTATATTATGTTATAGGTAGGTAATACTAACAAATTATTTTGATTGAAATACTACATCTTATATTTCTTATTAGATTTATTTAACTTTATAGTCTTATTGGCTTCATATTTATATTGTCTCTTTGTATCTATTAAAATGTCGTGTACAAAATGTTGTATTTTATGTAATAGGTATATTTTATTTTAAAAGCGTTTGGCTAGGGTCGTCTTTTAAGATCAGGGGCCCCGGGCCCAGAGTGAGATATGCATTTAATTTTAAATATTAATATTATAAATTATTAGACATTTTAAAACGAGGTAAAGAAATATATTTTAGTGTTTGTTACGGTAACTTTTTTTGTAGTATTTTCCGGAACTTTGGAGGCCATTAAGGCCCTGGGGCCCGGGACACGAAGACACGTAGCCCGAAGACAAGCCTGCGTTTGCCACTTGGATTTTTCAGCTTGTTTATTTAGGTGAATTTAGGATTCAAAGGCGATTGTTACCTGCATAATTATTTATTTGTAGTAAAGCTGTATCTGACATCACATGAGTGTGATCAAACGTGGGACTACTAGTACAAAGATACTTGATGATACTTTATAAAATAAAGAGGTAACATAAATAACTATCTAATAAGATCTTCGTAAATATTAGGGTCTAGGATTAGTGTAATAAGGTTTAAATTGCATAATTAGAAAGTGAAAACAAATTCTTTACAAATTAATGTGTTTTAATTTTGATCGCACGAACAAGCATATTGTTCCCCGTACACCAATGAACGTAATATTGGGGCGTTATTCCGACAATTTAACTATCCTTGTACGAATTACGACTAGCCAGGTCGTTGTGTAATTCTGGATATACAAGTGTAAAAACAACACTTTCAGTTACCACTACATCGAAGTTTACCAAACGAGTATGAAACCCAATGTTATAGTAATTGAGTTCATTTTATTATTTCGAGAATGTATAATGATAAATGTTTGCACTTAGCTTGTGTGTGTCAGGTGTACATGACGTTGGGCAGAGAAGTGAGTCTGTGTGAAAACGAAGCGCTCAGTGCGGTCCTATTCTGAGTTTGTATAGGTAAGCAGAGGGTACAGTTAGTTAAAATATATTACTGTTTTACGAAAAAGGCTAAAAATATATTTCGTAATTTGTGTACGTATGCCGTATCCTAAGTACGGTAAAAGGTAAATTATGTAAATGTAAAACCATAATTTTAATAACTATTTAGGATATTTTATATTTCGTTATTTAGGTAACCTTTATTTTTTAAAGAAAACGTTTGTATTATCTTGCAATATTTTAATGGAGGTTTAATTGCCTTCGTCGTCTGTTAACTGCTTGCACTAATACCAAACAATATACCCACTGACCAACCCAAAAACTAAATTAATCTTAGTAAAATTTTTATATCAGAACATGTAAAAATATTTACTATTTTTAGATTTCTTTTTTAATCCCATATAGTTTTTTTAGCGCTTAAAATCACCGATTTCACATTTTTTGAAATTTCAAGATTTTTTCTCAAAAATAATCGACTTTGGAGAAAAAGCGTAAATAAATTTTAGTTTGTAAACTAAATAATGCGAAAAATAAATATAACAAATTTTTATTTGTAAAAAATATATCTACCTAAGCACATTTGGGACTGGCGATTTTCATGTACAGTAACTTTCAATACGAGATGCCTTCAAAAAATTTCATCGTTGTAATCTTTCTCGGTAAATCTCTGATCGGTCCCGTACTCATCAGTTCGGGACTCGAGCGCCCTAACATATTTGGTGTTATTCGTATTATTCGTTATTATGGCAGATCGTATTTATATCACATCTATTTATATTTATATCTATTTCTTTCCTACGTAATAACATTAATAATATTAAAATAATAAAGCAAGATAATTCTAAACAATTTTGTAACTGACTGTATTCACAGCGTTCGTATGGCGCGGTACCTCGCGTCTTTCATTTACAAAACGTCGTAAGTCAGTTCGCCAGCTCTGTTACCGGAGCTTTCTTCCTCTCGTACAGTTATAGTTACCTCCAATTTAAAAGGACGTAACACACAACTTTATGTTCGAAGTTAAGACTTTTTGGTGGTAGAAAGATCTAGAATGCCGCTATTAATATCAAAAGGTAGTAACTGAATTGTTTGTTTTCATTGCCACAGCCCTTTTTGCTTAGAGTTAGAACAGCCTTATCTTGCCTCTTATAAGGTGATTTACTATAATTACAAAGATAGCGGCGCGATGCCTTTTGTTATAATTTTCCAGGCTGCCTCACGAGCGCGTTTCCGCGCGCAAACTCGGGGAAAATGGCCGCCATTTTGTAATGTTCTTGTTTTTTGATAAGGGTATTAAAATTTGTTGTTTTAATATGGAGATCTAAGTAAACGTGTTTCAGAATGTGTATATATTTTATTGTTTAAAATTATTTTGGATATTTTGGGATAAACGCGTTTATTGTTCTAAATATTGATACTTAGACATTAACTATTAATCATTAACTTACAAAATTTTAATAACATAGGTTTACTAGTTGAAAATTAAATTATAAATAAAAAATAAAAAATGTCGGTAAATACCAGTTAGGTACATTATTATTTTTATTAGTGTAATATTAATATTTACAAAACAAAATTTTTGCGTTAGCTCTATATTAATAAGACGATAATGCAAATTCAGCGCACCTTTCACGAGAACCTCATTTTCGCGGTCATTCGAGAAAATTCAGATGCCTTTAGGCTTTTCCGCTACACTGGAGTTTTGTATTTTGCAACCCCTGCGGCTTTCTAATTTTAATGAAATGGCTTTATATTTTATGCCGGTGAATTGTTTGGTTAGGTAAGTAGATAGATAAGCGCACCTACCATCTGCTTACTTTCTACAAGCTATAGTATTTATCTAAACCCTTATACATTAAAAAATATATATTGTCATTAAAATATAATAAATATTTTTAATTCACATTAATTAATGACATTAAACTTCACCTTTGAAAGTTTTTTTTATTGTATTCTATGAGACAAACATGTTAAGTAACAGTGATAGGCAGACTGATGATAATTAGGTCGGGGTCTGTGACTAAATTGCAGTTCGGGATCAGCTAAAGGATACAAATCTGCTTGTCAGGCTGTCAACCTGGACGATACATCTTTGTCGCCTTAAACCAGCATAGCGGAGGTTACTATTGCCTAGCTTAACTTAAGGCAAAGTCGTATAAAAACATTCTACTACGATACCAATTAGCTAACTACCCGAAGTAAAGTGTCTTAGTTAATATAAATGCAAATTGTTAATTGAATTTTCCCAACCACGCCCGACTTAGCATACCTACCTACATGCAAATATAACAAAACGTAACATCAGCACAACATAATGTATTTTATTCAATTGTGTGGAAAATCAGTAGGATTTCTATGACTACAAACGTCCTCCCACTCCGTTTTAGATATATCTCTTAGGTTAAGGTTATGAGTGAATTTCGAAGCAACTCAATGTACTTAATGCAGTAAGCGTAAGTAGTTTCAGTCTAGACAAGAGCTTTGTAATTTGCAATATGACATTCTGACATGTGTTGAAATATTGTAACAACGTGTTTAGTCATTATGTACTATATTATAAATATTAGAAGTGTTTTGTTTAAGTTTTTTAACCTTTAAAAAGGAGCTTTGGCGGCCATATTGAGACGTCAGGTTAGCTGTTTTGAATTATTTTCCTAAACTTGTGTTTCTTCGAGTGTTAATGTGTAATAATGGTGGGTTATTAACCATTAAGTGATTGTGAACGTGTGTGAGTGTGGGCAAACAACTCAAAAGAAGAGAACCTGTGTTTCCATTTTCCCTCCAAAACTCCGTAGGAAGTTTCAGTCCTTACTCTACCACTTTACTGGAACAATTTTTGACTTGACTGAGACTTGACCTAACTGTTTAGTGTAATGAATGAATGACTCGTGATGCACAATATTATTTACTTGATGCAAAATATTTACTTTGACACTGGCAAATTGTTATAATGCCATATAAAACAAAAAGAAAAAGAACCTTTAAAAAATTTGCTCTACACTTTTTTCATATAAATATTTGTAATTTTGTGCAGAAAGGAGAATGTCTATTTACTTTAAAGAATTTTTCTCCAGTTTGTCGATGATTTTTAGTTTATTTTGTATTGTAAAAATATAAATCTACATTTCTTTTCACCAATCGGTTCTAATTTTTACCCGGGTTATTGATTACGGTATACAGTATATTGATACAGTAATTTGTCATTTTCTGAAGCAATATTTGAGGTTATTACCTATTATATGAAATGTTTTAATAATTTATGATATCTGTTTTTCTGTAATTAAACATTGCCTATTGATTGGTAAATGATGTGTTTATGAAATAAATAATGAATAAATAAGATATTAGGTATATTAGAATATTGTTTTGTTAACAAACTATTATAAACTATAAGACAGTTTATTTTTCTATATGAAAAAAAAATTGTCACACAAACACAATACGTGTTAAGTAGCCGCAAAATCACGCGAGCTTCAAAACAAATAGTGTTCCCAAAAGCCACAATGAGTGTGACCGACTTTATGTCCCTATAAAACGTCACAAGCACCTATAAAAGTATTATTACCTATTAATTTCACAGCACATTAGCGAAACACACAATAAAACTTAAACATTTTCTTAACTGTCACATCTATGATTCATATAGAGAAGAGCGCCATCTATGTACGGGGTTCGTAGTTGCTTGAAAAAGATTATAGACTTTATATGACTGTCTTTACGACCCCATAAAAGTATGCTATAAAAGTGAAGGGCACGCACGCCCTCTGTTAATCGCCCAGAAACCGATATTGCGGCGAGGCTCGAAGATAGATTACTCGATAGAACTGCGAAGGTTTCCTCTTGTCTGCCTAAGTAGACATGTACTTTGTTGCTTTGTAAGGAATATAATTAGTTCTACCTATGTACCTATCATCATACTAACTAATTATATGCTAATAAATGTGTAAACATGATAATTATACGGTTTATTGCTATTTCTGTTTTATGTTAGATTATCGAAGTATCGACCTTACCTAACATTATCTCGACAGTGCACGTTCGTTCGTATCATCAATCCGGCATAATGGACCACACTGAAACTTAAAATTACTGCACTGTCAACCCGCATTGTGCACATTCGTCTACTCAAGCCGGCATAGCGGGGATGACTGCTTTCTGTAGAAATTTATCTGTAGTAGTAGTTGTTTCCGTTCACGGAATGATGTCATATACCGAGCTACACAAAAAAAAAGGTCTATAAAAATACTTTGATATAGGTACGAGTAGGTACCACCTACTTATGTTAAAGTTTATGTATTTTATTTTTCAGATAAAACCAGTACACCACTAGTGTACGAAGCAGAAAAATATAATTATTAAATTTATAGGTAACTGGGTAAAAGGTAGCTAAAGATGACCCCGAAAAGAATAGCAAAATAAAATACGTAACATTTTTATTCCCCGCACCCTCGCAATCGTTAAATTTTTATTGACTCCAAACTGCGTGACTTTAAAAAGATACAAATTTATGGTCACTCAAACTGGAAACGATTATTCAACACGTCGTTACTATTTTATTGCGCCAATGTAAACAAAACATCAATTTGTTTAGGTATCCTATTGACAGCTTTTTATAGTTACGTTTATTATTGTAAATAAATATTTTATTAAAACTATTTAACAGGTAATTTATTTTTAAAACAGTGCAATAAATATATTCTTTTCAAATTGAAAATAGAGCACTGAAAACTTTTGAAAATACAAGAAACTAAATAAAAATAAAATCAATACAATACTATTTAAAGAGAAATTATAAAAATGTACATTGGCACATCTAGCGAATATTGTTTGAAGCTCTACGTTTTAGTGTGGCTGTTATTCAGTATGCATACGACCTGTTGCACGCGCATGCCCATAGATGGCGGTATAAATGCTTATGCATTACTAAGCTCGCGTCTGATGAGTATTAAAGCTTTGCCGGTAGATGGGGCTTGAACTGCTTGTAATATTAAAAAGGTGAAATTAAAAAAAGTATATTTTAAAATATAATTTAAAGGTTTGACGAGCATTTCTTTTGTTTTATAATAACCTAGCTAAGTGACAATACTTCGCTTGATATTTTAAGCTAGCGTGATCCATAAGCAATATAAACTCTACCTCAGTCTGCCGGCAGCAGTCGTCTCCACTATGCCGGCATGAGGAGACAAAGAAGAAGCCCATTCGCCTAAGAAAAATGGGCCCACTATTTTTTTCTTGGATGTGTTAATGATTTTTAGTTAATTTTGTAGAAAAATAAATCTATTTCCTTATCACCAATCAGTTTTTTTTTTCACGCGGGTTATTGAGTAATTAGATATTTTCTAATACAATATTTGAGGTTATTATTGTTTTAAATGCTTTAATAATTGATGATATCTGTTTTTTTATCTAATACTCGTAAAACATTGTCTATTGATTGGTAAATGATGTGTTGATATAATTAGAATGAATTAATTTAAAAAATGAGATATTATTTTAGATTATTGTTTTGTTACCAAACTATTAGGTATCAAGGGGGGCCCAAAAATTGTCATTCTCCTTTGAAGCGTTACAGTGATTGTTATTGATAGGTTTCCTAAACTTACTAGTGTTAATGTTCTCTATACAGTTATTATCTATTAGGGGAAAGTCGGTTATATCGTACCACTTTTTACTTTTCCGTCAATATTTCATTTACCAAAAGACTTACACTTATAAATGACTATTACAATTATAGATCAATATTTTGGCTATCACATATTAAAAAATTGCTGTCATAGGTTGCAATTAAGGTAGTCAAAAATGTGTTTTCCCGGAGGTCTGCTAACGGTACAATTTAGCCGACTAGTCGTTTAAATCGTACCACCGGTATTTTAAATCGTACCATGGGCGTTTAAATCGTACCACTAATAAAATAAAAATCTATTTAAATGAAAATATTTATTTCTGGTGTCATTTACAGTAATTACTTAATCTTACAGACATGTCATTTATGTCTTAAACAAACAGGGATCAAAAAACAAGTATAAAATTAAAGATTAAAAAATTATAATGATATATCTACTTTCCTTCTGTTAAATGAGGCTTTTTTTTATATTGTTCGTGTCATGACAACGTAGAAACAACAATTGTCACGCCTTTTTCCCACAGGGATAGGCAGAGACAACGGAACGCCACTTGCCATGATCCTGACACAACACCCTCGCTTCCCTCACATCCACAATTCTCTTCATGCACGCCCGACGATTATGAGCACTAGGCAGCCCAGCTTTCATAAGGATGTTATCGGATTTGATCGGAAAACTATAATTGAATAATATAACAGATAAGACTAAAAATATGATCAACATTTCTACGTTTATTAATTTAGACATTTTAGGAACTATAATAATTTTGACTAGTTGTGTCAGTGGACAGGCTGACTGCAGCTCGGATGGACTGTTGACTGGCCCCCTGTCTCCAGTCTAGTGGCGGCGGAAATAGGGATTTCTCCGTCGTCCTATAGACTAATGACTTTGTCGTTCCCGGGGCTCGATCCACTACCTTCGACCACCACAGGGCGGAGTGTGTGGCTAATAGTGCCCGAACCTGGTCCACTATGTGTTGAGTGGTACACCGTGGGGATTTAGTCGGCATGCCAGTGTGAGACTGGAGAGTCCGATATAATTCCGGTACCTTCCCCAAGGTTCAGGGCATTCGTAAAGGGAAGAAAATACGATGTCGGTGTCATCAATACAGCATAAGTGGATACTTTTTCTCATTTTTTTGTTTCCGTAAGCCGAAAGTGCTCTCTGCAAGTCTTCTTTGTTCGATTATATTTTCTTTTATCACCTGTGTCCGTCATCTAAATTAAAAAGAAACAAATGAAAATATATTGTTTTATAACTGTCGGGTAAATTGTACCGGTACAATATGTCCAACCACGCGTGGTACGATTTAGCCAACCATGTATTTAAAAATAAAATAACTGATAACTACATAACCTTCAAACTTAAAGACTTCGCTAAGAATAATGTGAAAAACAGTTTAGTTTGACACTCAAATACTGTCGACATTGTTAGAAAAACTCACCTTTTTCATGAGCTACAGCCTTACGAATAAGCACGAAAATTTACATCAAACTTCACAAAAACTTATTTTTTTCATTAGAACACAAAGTTCTCAACAGATGCCATTAAAAAATGACCTAGAGTTGACATCGGCACTAAAGCATAGTTTAGTGTTGCCAGAGTTACAAATATATGTTGGCTTGTAGGAAATATAGAGGTGGTACGATTAAACAGGCGGTACGATTTCACCGACTCTCCCCTAATTGTTCTAATTTAAATAGGATGTTTGTTTTAATTTTTCTCTTAAAAACTTAGTTGAAAATTTCAGCAAAGATTTCAGCAACACTTTACTGAAACTATGTTTGACTTTATTTACAAAATACTTTACAAAATAAACATGATTTTGTTGTGCATGTTTGTAATTGGTTGCATATCAGAAAGAATAAAAAAATTAACTGTATTATATAGAACGTGAAATATGTTAACTGTTAATATGCCATTAAATAAATAAATAAATGATTTTGATACTAGAAAATTGTCATAGCTATAAAAAAATAACGTAATTATTAATTTAAATTTAACAATTGTTTGTATGTTTGTCTCCCAATCACGGCTGAACTGATTTGGATGCCGTTTAATAGGTATATATCAGGGAAAATGGCGTTGCAGCTTTTCGAATAATTATTCGAACTCACATGAGCTTACATACACACGCCTACTCTATTTTTACCCAGATACTTATTGATGTATATTTGATTGTAAACCGATTTCTATTGATCAATGTCCAAGCGTCCATGTCCAAAATTATTTACCCACATTGATTCTATTGTCATATTCTTCCAATAATTGTAACTTATATTACACCTACATGTGTGTATTATTTCGAATTTGAAAAATCTAATGGGCTATAAAGGGCATCTTCAAATAATATTGATTGAGTATTCTAAAATAAATATTTTTTACATATAGTTTTTATTTTGCCTCGTATATGGTCAAGTTCAGAAGTCTTTGATGTCTTCAGAACACTTTTTTTTTAACAGCAAAATTAATACAATATTTTTGGTACTTTATTCTGACAAGAGAAAAAAATAACTTCCTAATTGGATATTACAAAATAAAAAATTAAATACCTAGGCTAGATAGATATAAATATACTTGGTTTTACACATACTTTAATTTTTTATTTAATGCCACTATTAGATATTATGTAAATGTATATACCTATTACTTATGTGTAGTGTTAGATGAAATCTTACAGAAGATATTGGAACCAAAAATCTCGTGTGAAACTAGCTTAAAACAATTTAAAACGATTTATTGATCTCATAAAAGTTGCTATTCTCCATTCCGATATTTTAATTAGCAAGTTTTTAAACCGCTTAATATAGTAAAGCCACTTATTCATTCGATATCATTGGAGATAATATACGATTTACAATCATGAACAGAAAGCCGGGACAAAGAAAAATTTTAATTTAAATCAAAGATTTGTTTCTCTTCTTGAGTTTAAGCCATTAAGGGGCGTATTCTATTTATGACCAATTAAAATGTATATCGAAGAGACCAATTAAGTCGTTCTTAGTTTATGTGGACGAGACGTTTTGTTTATTAAACTTAAAGCTAACCGGTTAATGTCTTTATGCAGGGAAGATAAAAGGTCCGCGTGATCGCAACGTAAGAAGATCTTTATATAACATTATAGGTAAATTGTTTTAATTATCCTTACTATACTTACTACACTTACCTTACTAGCAGTTACAGATATCCATTTATTTTTTGTTTCAGAGAAATTAATTCTGAAAAGGCGTGACAATTGTATTGTATTGTAATTCTGAAATTTACACTCTTAAAGTTTGTTATGGTCTAACATTTTTTATTGTTTCTGTTTTTATTGTTTCTTTATTGTATTATGACAGAGTTCTAAATTACTATTGTATTTATTATTTTGTGCTCAAAATATTTCTTAGTAAAATATGAAAATAGATGAACTTAATAGGCATTTTTTTAGTTGACCTTTGGGCAATATTTTATACTATTATACTCTCACAATAATATTACAAAATAAAAAATATATACCTAAATAGTATTTTTTTTTTTGTAAATATATCATTTTATTAATAATTAACAAAAATAATAAATTAACTACGGTGAAACATTCAAATTACCCAACATAGCTTAAGTTTGAAGTTTCTATGTATTATATGAAATAGCTCTGTGAATTCTATTGCAAGTATAACCTACTTATATTCACACAATAAAGTGTAATTGCAAGTAAAACAAAACGTGCACATTGCAGCTGCTGCTAAGATTTATTATCTTAAGAATAAAGCCATGCTTTAGGTATTATATTTAAATCTAATTGTATTTTACATCGAGAGATGTTATCCCGTCGTCAGACAATATTTGGCGTGCTAATAGTATCTTATGTAATAGTATGATTGAATAAGTAGGTAACTATAGACATGACATTTTAAATAAGAACCGTGTGATCATTTGAATCGTGGCCGGCACTAATCAACATACTATCAGCAAAGCTAATGAATGTTTGTATTATTTTTTTTACCTCGGCATATGACCATATTATGCAAGATGATATTCGCGTGACATATATAAAAATACATTAGCAGACTGAAGTCTCTAACAAATCAAAAACTTAAAAGACTTTTTTGACATCGTCATACGAAATATTTAATATAGATATTTCAGGGACCTGAAGAAACGTCAAGGGTCTTCTTGACTTCTTTTTAAGTGAGTAGAATGAGAGTAATTTGGTCGCTAAATGATAATAATGCAAGTAGTTACTCAGTATAGATAGAATTGAAAAAGTTGAAGAAATATCGATAAGTTCGACAATATTTTAGCGACAATAAATCTGTTTCAGAATAAACATTTAGTTTCTTATTAAATATTGTTTAGATATAGGTATTTATGACGTAGTTAAGTTTTGCTTACTTGTAAATTAAAACTAAAACAACAATTAAAATTACTGACCATCCAAGCATTCATAACAATTAATTCTATTTTAATCCATTATTTATGAAATAAAATAGAATTAAGTACAAAAAGTTTCATCCGTTCTATCCATTAATATAATTACATTTCTATAGGTACACGACTACATCGAAATCGTTTCAAAAGACTACAAAACTAATCACATAGAGCCTGCCATTTATTTCGTTCCCCTCGGGTCAATACAACAAATTTTCAATTACAGAGGCCTCGCATTTCCCGATGTGCTGGCTTCGGATCGTCGCACAAATTCCTCTGAAATGTAAATTATTTCAGAGGTGCATTATAAATATAATTGTAGGAGTCGGTGGGCGGGTGTGAGCTTCTACCAATGGAAACTCAGCGCTTAACGGGGGCGGCGACTGCCTGAAGAGTAATGTTGTAGCCGCGAAGCCTCCGCCGCGGACGCAGCGTGGAAACTCTACGTGTATATTTTTACTATGAATCTTTGATGGATCATAGTTCAAAAAATCCTCCATTATATTGTCACATATTAAAATTATCACATACATTAATTGTAACTAAAAAATGTTAAATAAAATAAATAAATATTAGTTATTATAAATATAAAAAAAGATATATGTTACGATCGGACATTTATATTGTTATTATGACATTGAAACAGTTACTTGATGTGCTAAAAAAAATAATTATCATTCAACTTTATACCATTTGACGACGATGTAGTACTTACTTCTCAGCGCTAGATTTATTTTTTATGATTTGGTGCGTTAGAGCATTTCTTACAAAAAAGAAATAAATACAAAATATATCCAAATCGTTATATTTTCTTATATTATCATGTTCTTTATATTATGTTCTATATTAATATTATTTTTCTATAGTTTTCTATAGGTTTTCTTCTTCTTTTTATTATATTCTATATATTCTATACATGCATTGAAAAGCTGAATAGAGATAGGTAGAAGTTGCCACAAATAGCTCATAAAATCACTCAAATAATCTACAACAATATAATTTTAACC
Organism: Tinea pellionella; assembly: GCA_948150575.1. Taxonomy (NCBI): domain Eukaryota; kingdom Metazoa; phylum Arthropoda; class Insecta; order Lepidoptera; family Tineidae; genus Tinea; species Tinea pellionella. The sequence goes on from OX411253.1 coordinate 5,679,325, forward strand.
TAATACGTCGTTGAAGTTGTAAAACCGTCTAAATGTGTAATTCTGTCAAACCGACGAGCCATAAACGCTCTCATGTCAATCATTTATGTCAAACAAAATATAAAAATCAATTTACAGCGTCATTCAAACCATTATGTGGCAGTTGAAACCGCTTCATTACCACTCACGGAGCCATAAATGACTTCGTATACTGGGATACGATACCTTGCACCCGACCCCGCGTCGAGTTTTATATGATACTCCATACTAAGTAATAATATTTTGTTCATTGTTAATTTAAAACTACTATTTGCCCCAGAACAATAAATTTTCGATTAGATATAACGTAGAAATGCCTGTGTAGAGAGATTTATATGTTGAAGGGGACTCATTATTTATCTACCCTTATTTACCTGGCGCAATATCTTCTACAAAAGAGTTCTCGAAATAATTTAACATCCACCACAATGTGCGGATTACAAAAGGTTTTTTTTTTAGCGCAAAATTGCATTTTGCACAACCATCTATGAGCTATATTTCTATTGTTAAATTCACAACAAAATATTTTAACTTTTTTCCACTTTAAGCAGTTTTCATTCTCACATTGAAAATATAAAGAAATTTTTAATTGTAATAATCAACTTATTGAGTTTGAAGTTGCGATTCGACGGGGACTGCTGACTGCACCGCGGTGCTGTAGTCTCTATTTCACTATGCATAAAACTGCAAGTCTTATTACGGTGTGCTTGAGTTTAATTGAAGCTGCGGTCTAAGGTTGACAGTCGCCGTCGGAATCGTACCTTTAGACTTATATTAAATGCATGATGAATAAATAATTAGGTATATTTATTAGGAAACTTAATCCATATTAACATGTGTTATCTAAATCATCAAAATTACTATTCCTAATAGCTGCATAGTAACCATATCTGTTTGTCACGTGTATTTAAATATATCTAAAGCATAATAGTTCCTTATTATCGGCAACTAAAAAGGGAAACCCGACCATATATCGAAATTATAACATTCACGACCCCATTTGAAATTCAAAGTTGAAATTCTTTATATAGCCATATTTTTTCTCAGTACTTATTTATGTGTATATGTATAGTAGATACGAGCGAACCCTGGCAGGTGGTCTCCACTTAATCAAGATGTTACCGAAAAGAGATAAAACGTCCACCTCTTACTATAACGTTTTTTTGTCCCTGAATTATAGTTGTGTTTCTCATAAGTTATGTGCGGATGAACTAGTCGCTGCTTTTGTTTAGTTATTTATATACGACATTTAGATACCCTGTGGGAAAGACGTATGGCAATGAATATATTAGCGATAAAATACCTACACAATTCTCGGTAAACCAGTTCGAAGGAATTATAGCGGCAATAAGACATGTTAATTATACAAATACCAATTTAATATACAGGATTATGAATTGTCAGCGCTCAAGGATTTGAACATAAACTAAGATATTCGATGCAATAAATAAAATTAATTTGTTACTTGTCTTATTTTATGCAAATTCGAATCTAGATATAATATTTGAGCACTAAATGATGAGTTTTGAAATAGAATGAGCTAATTAACTTAGCAATAATTTAATAGCAAAATGTTTATCTTTACTTAATTAAATTGTGGTAGATACCAATGCAAGTTATAGCCTGATAAAGTGTAATGGTGTTTTTTATTAAAGAAAAATAAAGAGTCATTGTTGCACAAGATCGTCGAGCAAGATAGGAAATTTATTTAATGACTTTTTACAAGGATTAACACGAAGATAAAGCAAATATATAGAATTACTTGTTGAATAATTACTTGATAGTAATGAAATTTAATAATTTCCATTTAGAATAACAAAATAATGTTTTGCATCGACGTAAAATTCCTTTTTTTATAATTAATAAGAATTTAATGATGGAATTGAGCGATATAAAACATATTTCTTTAATATTTTCACACAAAATTTAATCTATAATTTGACTATATTCCGTTGATTCATTCACGAAGAACGATGTTCGTAAAATGAACTCCTAACTTTCATACGGACGGAGGGCATGAGAGGAGGGCAGTGAGGGGCCAACAAAAGATAAAAGAGAGTTATAAGTGGCCCTCGGCAGCACCATCAAGTCGTTACAACACTCGTAAAATATTTCAAATTGTGCCCAATGCCGCGGAAAACGGAAGTTACATATTTTGCAAACCCCGCTTTCGGGAACGTCGCTTCGACGACCCTTGTGTATTCTAGAGTGTCTTTGTTTGTATATTCTAATAATATTGCATTGATAACGAACTAATGTGCCTTTTTACTATGTACAATATCTATACATTTTAGAAGGAAATTCAAATGCATTGTATTGTAATTCATTTAATAAATAAGGACCTACGTACATAGGTTTGTATATACAAGGCTCTGTACCCGGATTAGGATACCTTATGTATCAGAACAGGGGCCCAAATTGAATAACAAGAACAGAAAGCGTCTTTCACTTTTTTAATATTTTATTATATTTTTTATGATGACCTCGACTGGCCTGACGGTAAGCATAGTTGAGGTCCATAAGCAGTGACGACTGAAGAACTGCTAAATATACATTAGCAATTAACATTATAAAAAATACACAAATTTCGTTTATGTTCAGTTTTGCTTCACATGTAAATGCTAAGAAACTGTTCAAGCGAAAATTATTCCAAGTAGGCAATCGATGTGACGTTTATATGCGTGTTGAATAATGTTTTATTTTTATGACTTTCCGTAACATGGAGGCTTGTGGCTGAATAGATAAGTAGAAGTAAGACATCTGGAGAATTGTTACAACTATTTCCTACTATGTGGGTAGTTTTGTTATTTGCTATTATAAACCCTTTTTATATACTATTGGTTATAATTTTTTTTAAATACAACACAATTTACCTAAACTACTTTTTTGATAGAATTTCCCAGATACCTTTGACGGCTATCGTGATATAGGCGTTGTTATTGAAATGAGCCAGTTTTGTAGAGACCGCTCTTTGTTATCGCGTAGTATTCGAGTAATGGCATCGGAAGGTCGTATACTGCTTCCTGGCGTGTTTACTTCCCTTCTACGATGTTGGAAGATCCTTATCTTATGTCTAAAAAATAAACTTTGAATTCTATTGTTGATATCGAGTAAATGCGATTACAGTCTCTCATATAATCTATGAATACTCGTTCTAATATATTCGATAATGTTATTATTAATAATTTAGCTCACGCCCTATTCAGCAGTGGCAATCATTTAGATAACAGACATGATTTATCGGAGAAATGTATCGTAACACGCGTGGCGAAGGAAACAAAAGAATTTATATACTGTTAGCACGTGAGCTAAACAATTTGCTAATGAAGCAAACAACTTTATATAGTTTTTGTTTTATCTATGATTATGTAGCTATTCTTTCATTATTAAAATGCTAAAGACGGTCATAATCATAGTGTACTTGAGATCTTCTAACATTATTACAATCTCATCACGACTCCCAACTTCTTTTATGTTCGAAGATAATGTTCGTTAAGTTTCATCACAGAAGTCTCTCTCTACCTACAATAAAAACCTTCTGAACAAAAACACAATATTCGCAACATTACGTAACGGCACACAAACCAAATACGCAGTCAGCAATAACCGGCAACATTCTAACAATTTAATGCAGCATAAACAATACAAATATTGCCTCGCGTAGGTGCCGCAGGCATATGTAGCTACGTGTATTTATTGTCTATAGAATTGTGGTGTTCGAACGGGCTCGTAACCATACATCGAGCACTGCGGGGGTGTGTGGGGCCTTCCTATCATGAATCCTCACATACGCAAAGGGTTGGACCACGTTGATTGGACGGGGAGGACGGGGTCTCACGGGACGAGTGACCGTGCTCTATGTTAATGGGTTTAATCGTCTGAATTGTCCGTCTACTCAATTTATGTTTCATTTTCGATCCCATTATGCACGCTAGGATTATGACGCGATAGACCCCTTATATTCTAAATGTGAAATGGCTATTGCGATATGTAAATTTATAATGTTGTTTCATTTGCATTTTGTTTGTTTTGTTATGTCTTATTATATTTCTACAACGCAATGTAAAATTTAAAATAATTTTCATAATAGATATTTATAAACGACATGTCTATCTATCATTGCTTATCGGTTACTCGTTTGTAGTATTAAAATCCTATATCTATAATATTAAGTGCAAAGTTTCTATCTTGATATTAAATTTCAAATTAAGTCAGGTGAAGGTATAACGGAATTTAAAATAGGGATTAACACCATGGAGCTAGGCCGGTCGCCGTATCGCCACAGCCACTCGGCTTTGGGCGGATTACCCGGGTCGCACAGACCCAGCTTTGTTGTGATATCGAATTGTTTATACGGCCAGTTCTCTGCCGATTAAGTAACTACTAACTACAATTTATTTTGTTACAGGGTAGAACTTTTGCCTACTATTTCTTTGATATAACCATATTAATATTTAAGTTATCTAATTCGTATTAAATGTTGGTTAATACTTTCCAAACAGTATATAACATATGAAGTAAGTAGTATTACCTACAATAAATATTGTATCATAAATCAAATAGGTCATAAATAATATCAAACATTTTTTAATGAAAATAATATGAATTCGCCAGCGAGTGAGAATCCACCCTCAGGGCGAGCTTAAGCCCCGCTACGACGTAGCACTACTAACGTATAATCCTTTTCGCTACAATAGCAATTTCAAACTTCCTTAGGGGCTTCGGATAATCTTTCTTTATATTGAGCTTTAAGGCATACAATCAAAACCTTAACATCTCTCTTCAACACTCACATTATAACGTAACATTAGAAAGAGACATTGTAGCAAAAATGTTCGTCTTCACCATCCAGGAAAAAGCACGATTTTTAAATAAAGAAGGGTGCGTTAAGAACACTGTAATGTGTATTTAAATTTGGTTGAGTGTAATATCTTTCTTTTTTAATTTAATTTTTTACGAGCTCGCGTTTAGTGATCGTGGGTGAAAGTTTGATCTGATTGAATGGAAATTGCCAATAAAATACGAAACCTCACTCATAATTATTAATTTTATGCATCGTAAAATATAGAAGTGGTTATAACATCGTAATAGCGGGCAAAAAATATGAATAATTAACAGTTTATATAAGATTATTGCATATTTTATACAGACATTTCTGCATACTTTGCTTTACTTTACATATGTCATAATTAAGTATTACGTACCTATTACACATAAGTATATGAGAATGATGGAAATGTTCAGTAGTTTTTATTACGTACTCTTTGTAATGTAGAACGTTTATTAACTCACACACAGATAAGCCTTTTTTCTCATTGTGTGTGTATCTATGAATAAATATGTCATGGAATTTTCAAAGACCATTAAAATATATATATTAATTGAAAATGTTTTAAAATTGGTATATAACCAAAAAGTCAAAGAAACTCTTTCTTAAAATTTATATCAATTTCCTTATTAATTTTAAAAGTGGCCAAATCGTTACTTTCATAGCCACTTTAATGGGTAATTTTCATAAACAAAGTCGGGAATCCCTGTAGAGCGCGAGGGAGGAACGGGTGGTACGTTCGCGGGTTCGAGTCGGGGTGGCGAGGGTTCGTTTCCGAGATAGAAAACAGCTCCAGTGTTGGTATAATGGCGTTCTGGAATGGCGTCGTCCGTCTTGCCCCCTCTCGCCCTCCGCGCACCGCTCTCTTCTCCGGGCGAGAAAGGATGAATTCTTATTTCCTCATCTTAGGACGCGTCCGGCGACTGAGAGGGTTTCCTCCATGTAGATTGCCTTTTTCTTTACCATCCACCCTGTAATCTCACAATGCCTTTTTTCAATTTATTTCTGTTATTTTTGGAATGAGTTTTGGACCATTATGGTTTATATTTAATTTTTGAAATTTATTCTTTTCTATATTACATTACCGTTGTTTGTTGTTAGTAAAAACATGTCTAAAGAGGGTGGTAATGTTATTACAAACATCACTTCCATATTCAATGTGTGCCAAAATACATGTAGTAGCCTTGCCAAATTTGAAATAGGTAAGTGCACAATGCTGTTAATAGAAACTTTGTTTTTACAAAATTAATTTACTATGAATACAACAGACCTTTGTTTTGTTATTTTTTAAATAATGTAATAAAATATCAACGACTTAACAACGATTATTTTTAAAAAGTTAGATTGTGTTGAAATAGAAATAGACCCTTTCTTAAAGTATGCACAAGTACCAAGTGTAGAAAATGGTTGAAACACGCCTAAAAGTTTTAAACCTCTTCTGCTTACGATATAGAGCTGCGGATGGGAGGTGAGGAATACAGACAATCGGAATTGAGGTGTGCTCTATCAACGTACTATGAGCTAATTATTATATAATTAAAAGATAAATGTAATAAAACTGTTAGTAAAATGGTCATATTATAGACAAAAATCGTGGCCACTCACCCCTACTCCCACTCACACATACATATATTATTTTGTTTTTTGGAATTCATGCCGACCGGCTTACGTGTGAATAATAACTAGGTAGGTAGATAATATAATATTTTTGGTACTCAATCCGTAATTTCTATTATCCCCTTCAAACAAAGTTTGTTCCTGAATTTTGATGCATATAAAATAGAGCTCCCCTACTGCGCGGGAACATAGAGCATACTTTAAGCCGGTTTAAATTCTGTTCTGAGTTCACCAGTTGTACCATTTTTCCATCAAAATTGCTTTCCTTATATCTTCAATAAATGTTTAAAACATTCGTGCAAGCATGTGTTTTATTGGTTTTATGGTTTGTTTTATTAATTTTATATCTTCTATTGGGATTTGTTGCGATTTCGTATGTTCTTTATTTTATATTTTTATTAGTAAAAAATAATTCCTACTTACTTAGGTATTTGTGTTAAGTGATAAGACCGCCAAACGTAAGTTATTTATGACTTCTTTCTGTATCTTTGTTAATTACAATAAAGAATTTATTATTATAACTATTTTTAAGGTACTTACTAAATTTCGACAATCATAAATAAATCGTATGAGATATCAATAAAGTGGAATGTAAGTTCGAGTATCTATGCCTCCTTAAGTCCGCCTCCTTCTAGATTTACGCTTATCTCACTCCCATAAAAGCCGTATTAATGCATAATAAATATATCAAGAAGGAGTAATAACACCAACTTTTATTATTATTTACCTGAGACAATAATCTTCTAGTGATAGATGATTTAACACATATTTATTTATACAAAGACTCTGTTATAATTTGCCACTAGATGGCGCTGCAGCAGATCAACTTCTAGATCACTCAATGCAGAACAACCTCTGGTAGATTTTGTTGGTAAAATCTAAAAGATCTTGCATACTTAGTGCTGGGTGGGTAGGATAGGGATCCGTGAGGTCGGCATAGCTGTCTGCGGATCCCCTTCTCTGACAGCAGCCACCTTCGTTCTTAGATCACAATCTAGCTTCACATCAGGCAGAATACGGTCATATGACGAGTTAAAATAAAAAGTATTGAGTATCTATATAATATTTTTGTAGGTTAAAGTTAATCCAAATATTGAAACTTATAGTCACCCTAAAGAGGATACATGTCTCAGATCTCAGTAGAAACTTTGTTGGATAAGTTTTTGCTAGATCCGGTTCCGATGTTTGTTCATCTCTCCCCTAGGGTATACGTTTGTAAAAGAAAAGGGGATTTTCTCCTATATCTTAAATTGCGATTTTTTTGCTCTCTACTAAAAGTTTTTCTGTCATGAAAATAAAGATTCTATCATTTGAAATGGGTTTCTTTAAATTACGATATCATTTCATTGTAGATTTTTTTCTAAAATTATTTTTACAAGAATATTTATTAATTTCATTGTTTATTCTAGTTATAGTAGTTATACTTATATTTGTTAAAAAGTTTACTGATGTACTGCAGACAGTTCAATAGGGTTTATTGTGTATAAATGTCGTTGAATTATAACTGATATAACAGTCTTTTATTTCCATAAACTGAGAAAACGTAACGGCTACAAATAAACGAGTGGAATGCTTTGCCCTCCCATGTGTTCTGCCAATCCTTTCACTTTGGATCCTTCAGGCAGAGCGTGAAAAAGCACCTTCTCATAGTACTAAGCCGGCATAGTAGTGGCGACTGGAGCCACCGTGCGAGCGGTTCTCTAGTCGTCAATGCTCATGGACCTCCATTGAGTTTACCACTAGACCAGTCTAGGTCACATGTCGTGCCGATAAAAAAAATTATTACTATTTGCAACCGAGTGACTTTGTTGTTAAAATTAAACAAGTCAACTTTGTTAGCGTACATTGCTTGCCTAATATTGACAAAGCTATATCGCATATAAGTTTTGGTAGTCTGCCTAAATTTAATTTTCTCAGTGTACTTAAAATACAACAAACATATTATTTGGTGACGAGCTATGAGTAGATAGACATTTTTAATAATTCAGATTAACATCAGCAGTCGTTCTTCGGTCGTAGACCGCATTCTAGCTTAATATAAGGCGAAGTGAGGGCAGATTTTTAAAAATATTATGCTGTTCTACTTATATGGCAACACTCCAATCTACGAGACAATGTGCATCATCATTGATTGACCTTTCAAACTGTTGCTGAAACGCGACAAAATCACTTCACGGGTATTACATTCGAAAGTGGTGGTACTACCCCAAGACGTCAGACTGGGCTAATAACCATCATCAGTCTGCCTACCACTCCTTAAAAAATATACAGGGTAATTTTTTTAACTGGGACAGTATGGGGAAATCCTAAACCACAGGAGATACAGGGAAACTGTCTTAGGAACCATTTGCTCTTTTTTTATGAAAACGAATTTGGCATAGTAATTTTTCTGGTCAAGCTTGAGTTGTCCATGGAAATGAGTCATTTTGATGAAAAATTTTTTTGATGCGATTCGACTCAGTTTCGTGTAAGGATCATTTCGTTGTATCAGAAGAAAAAAATTGGAGCAGCAGAAGTTAGTCAAATTTAATGAAATGTATTCCCATACAATTTTTAAGTAATCTGATAGTTACATTAATAATACTAACGCAAAAATGTTACGGGCACGTTTCAGAACTATTCTAGTGACAAAAAGTTGTGTGGTGAATCTTGTTAAATGATAAAGAATTGCGTTGTATGATATTTTATTAAGAATTAATGACATAAACTCGAAAGTCGTGACTCTACATGGAAAAAATCATCTGCATCACATCGGCTGAACGTCGTGGTCATTTATTAGGACCACCGACCAATGTACCCATCTAACGACCTAGATAGTGTTCATCAAAAACCGTTTATTCGTTGTACCATTCTGAGAAGGTGCACCATCTTGTTAGTAGATGAAATTTATTTGAAATGGTCTCATCCAAATCCACGACTACATTCAACATCTCTAGATATTTGACTCGTACACTATTAATAAAAATCACAGTTAAAACAATGTTCGTTCTAAACTTTTTAAAATTTTGTTTAACCGTAACTCGTAAGATCATAGTGGTTCTCTTCTACCTCTTGAGTGCAAATAAAATTTAGTTTTTAATTATGGAACACTTTTTGAGTGTGTATGTATCGACTATGGTTCATTCAGTATCTACCATGTTCTGGCCCGTTGTATGACAAACCATTTCATTAAATTTGACTAACTTCTGCTGCTCCGATTTTGTTCTTCCGATACAATGAAATGATCCTTACATGAAACTGAGTCGAATCGCATCAAAAATTTTTTTTATCAAAATGACTCATTTCCATGGACAACTCAAGAGTGACCAGAAAAATTACTATGCCAAATTCGTTTTCATAAAAAAAGAGTAAATGGTTCCTATTACAGTTTCTCTGTATCTCTTGTGGTTTAGGATTTCCCCATACTGCCCCGTTAAAAATATAATTTGACTAAATTTGACTAACTTCTGCTGCTCCGATTTTTTTCTTCTGATACAATGAAATGATCCTTACATGAAACTGAGTCGAACCGCATCAAAAAAATTTTTCATCAAAATGACACATTTCCATGGACAACTCAAATTTGACCAGAAAAATTATAATGCCAAATTCGTTTTCATAAAAAAAGAGCAAATGGTTCCTAAGACAGTTTCTCTGTATCTCCTGTGGTTTCGGATGTCCCCATACTGTCCCAGTTAAAAAAATTACCCTGTATAACGAAAAATAATATATAATTAGTGTAAGTACTTAAATACTTACTTATTTACCCTAGACAAAACTATTAAAGTCAAAGTAACTAAATGAATAGGTACTTGTTTGATTTAACAATTTACTATCAGAAGTTTGAATCGCACATTAAAATTAATGACATTTGAACACCCCATTTCAGACGTCTTTCAACAAATACCTACGTCTGAATACAATCGACCTCCTTCAACAATAGAGGAGAGAACCCGATAGTGCCTCAATAAAGCTTTTTAAATGGCCCGGAACTTTTTATTTAATGGTTTATTTAAAAATCTCAACTCCTATTCTAAAATTCAATGAATAAATCAATTTTATTGTCCAGTTATACCTTATACATTTAAAAGTTAGTAATTTAAAATACTTTTATGTGTTATTTTTATACTTATTTAAAAATATATCGATAATTAAGAGTATTTTTTAAAGATTTTTTAGATCTTATTTTTTCATTTTTTATATTGACTCAACTGACCTGATGGTAAGCATAGTGGAGGTCGATAGGTGTTCTACCGGAGAATCACGCCACACGATGGCCCCAGTCGCCGTCCCTATGCCGGCCCGAGGTGCTTTTTCACGCTCCGCTTGAAGGACCCAAGGTTAAACACGTGAGATTTCATTTATCGGTTGATTTAACTATAATATTATTATTTTAATTTAAAACTGTGTAAATAGAACTATATTTTAAGAATTCTAGTCAGTTTTTAAGATTAGTCTATTGGTATCAGTGAAGGCAGGTCGGGTACTCAAACAATCGCATTTACGACGCATAAAAGTAAGACTTTATAGGCCCTTCGTATATAAAAGTGGCGTTTATACGTTTTTAATTAATTGTCCTGTCGTTAGTGGGCTATATCACTTTATCGTTTATGACTTAAATCTAGTAAATTGTTTACGGAAGTAGCTACTTCTTTTTTTATTCGAAACTAATTTTTATAAATATAAAATATATAGATAGGTTCTTAGGACAATATTCTTAGGAAACTAATCTAAATAAATAAACCTGAAAAAATTATAATAACCGATGGAATGTCTTAATATAGTAATAAATAAAAATTTATTTCAAATTCAAGGGATTTAAAACATTAATAACTTATTTATTTTTGTGTACAAGGGCCGATGTTATTAGTCACAGGTGGGGGCCATAAGGTGCCTCACCGCTATCTTAATTTATTATATAAATAAAACTTATGTATATATAAGTGTATGGCAAAATAGTAAGTATCTTACAGTGCTATTTGTTACTAGTTTAATTTATATTAAAAAACATCTGCTAAATAATATTTTAATAAAATAATAATTAATTGATTAATTATTAACATATTTAATTGCAATTCCTTGACACATTCAAAGCTGGGACAATTCAAATTTCATAGAAAATAGCTGCCGTGAAAATGATAGAAGAGAAATTGCGTTTACGTGATAACTTAGTGATCAGAGCATCCGTACACAAAGCGGAAGATGTAGGTTCGATTCTCAGTTTAGGTTATGTGTGCGCGGCGATGCTTTTTCTATCAAATTTTCTTCATAATATTTTAATTATTATAATGTTAAAAAGTATAGCGCGTACAATGTGTGCGCTCGTGTATACCATACAGTTTGCTCTATGATAGCTTGTTATTGCGTGTATCATTTCCAATGTCATTGTACGCACATGTCACGCAGCGTATGCATATATGTGTCTCGACCTATAATAATATTTAAATAGTATAAAATTATATTCCCTCTTTCATCTATTCATTTAAAATTTGAACCCCACTTTATATGCAAATTCAAATTACAGTCTAACATATTCAAAATCAATTTACATCTCCAAATAAGCAACTACATTTTCATATCCCCAAAATTCCGCCGAGGGAACTAAATACAAGTGTTCATAAAACACTATAAACGTAGCGTAGTCAGCAAGTATAGGCGGGCGGGAGTTCAATGCGCATGTGCAGTACATTCCAGTACTTTTATTGATTTCAGTAGCAGTAACGGGCTATTATGTCGACGTGTACGACCACTGGACGGGAGGCTGTGTACTCCTTATTACGTTCTCACGATTTCTACTGAATATCTACTTGTTAACTTTTTTCCTTCTTTGTAAAGAAACTTTTTAATGGAATTCTTTTTTAATAACATTCTTTGACATTTCAAATAAGGAATATTTTTTTGTAGACTTATTTAGAAATTATTTTTTACATTTTAAAAACCTTTTTCTAAATGCTAAGATACATATTTATGAAATACCACTTCTATATTGAGTCTAAACCACCTGTTACCCACAACTTTTTATGTGTAATATGTATAATTATCTAGTAGCTAATTCTCATTTTCATCGCTGGGGAAACTTTTTTTATCTGGAAAACAAAAAAAGTCCAAATATTTCCCAACGGGTTAACGCAATTTTTTTCTTGCAATCGATAGTTCTAAAAAAGCACACAGAACAATTAGTCACGGACAAACAAACATTCATTTTTATAAAGATTAATATATATTTTTATATACATGTAATTAATAACAAAAACAGAGTAAAGCCCCAGTACATACTATTGTATCTTATTAATAATAAAAAAAACTCCTTGTTTCTCAAAGGTTACTTAAAGATAAGCATCGAAATGTTATATAAAATAGGAAAATAAATACTACCAACATTTTTTTTTCTAGATTTTATTCTATTCATTTGTTTCCTTTAATTTGAACGTAGGATTCGGACTTTTATTTAACCAAATTAAAAAAAAATAGAACGTTGTAATTTTTTTTATTAAATTTAATGTGTCCAGACGAAAACAAAGTAGTACAATAACAAAAACAAATTAACAGTATTTTCTACCAAAACCAGCAGCTCCCCAACTCTGTATCAGACAATAAACACTCGACACACGTATTTTCAGATTAACTGGAGGGTGACTGTGATCTTAATTGCCAACACAAGTTTTCTGTACAACCCTGCCTCGCCGTGTGCTGTGGTCATTTTCTCATGCCCTCTGTAGTCCATTATTTTGTACACATACCTTACTTAGGGTTGCACAATTGTTTTATAATTAATCTTTATAATTCCGCTATTATCGCTTTCCTTTAACAAATCTCCTAGATCGTATTTATTTATTCAGGAGGAATCTTAACGTAAAGGATTGTAACATAATTGTAAAAGAGGATGCAATGCCATTCGCCCACAATTTTTTTCTCGAGTTTGTTGATGATTTTTAGTTTATTTTGTAGCAAAATAAAACAACATTTCTTATCGCAAAGCAGTTTTAATTTTTCCACCCGAGTTATTGCGTAATTAGACTTTTGATGCAATATTTGAGGTTATTATTATATTAAATGTTTTAATATTTGCTGATATCTGTTTTTTTTGTGTAATTATATAACGGGAGGAGTGTACACTGTCAATCTAGATGGTACATGCTCGTCTCCTCAAGTCGCCATAGTGGGAGCGACTGCTGCCCGCACAGGTTTCTCTGTAGTAGCAGTTGTTTCATGCACCACACTATAGCTTTACATCAGGCGAGTGTTGTCACATGTCGAGCTACAAAAAAAAAATTAAGCATTGGCTATTGATTGGTAAACGAATATTGTTTTGTTAACTATTAGATATCAAGTGGGCCTAAAAATGTAAAATGTAATTATCTATTGTTAGAGAAAACGGATTAGGAATTTATTTTAATCATTTCATATTTCATTTTATCTAGTCAATATAATATCTACTAAATTATAATAATGTTTATTACATTTGTGCAACAATGTATTTACGGTTATTAGGTACTTACATTACCAACCCTACGCACTTATTGCTTCAAGGTAATATGAGAAGTCAGTTGTAGCAGTTGGCGAGCAGCAATAACATTGTGGTCGCAGGCAGCCGCGGTCACTGTGGCCGTTAAATGAGGACAGACCTTTATTAAAACAAAATTCAAAGCCACATAATGGTCAAAACATTATTTTGTCTTGTTAAATAAGAGACTGACTAGGTACCTATGTATTTTCGTTTGACAAAAAAGTCCTATGAGCTACAATATATTATGATTACCAATAACATAATCATTATATGGTAATTCTCATAATTCTTACAAAAAACATTCAAAACATTTAAAATTTCGTAATTGTAGAAATTCTGTAAAATTTTCAACAATATGTCCTAAAGACTGTTAGTACTCGGTTGATGTTGAAGCGATGATTTCGGTACATTTCTCGCGACCGTAATGAGCGTTGGAATTGTCTTGATGGACGCTTCAAATGAGCTCTCACAACATAAAGAAATCCCCTTAAAAGGGTAGCGCTGGGGTGGAATAACGCAAGTGGTTTCCAAACTTTTCGGTATTATTAATATCTTCCATTTAATTTAAAAAATATATGAAAGTGCTACAATAACTTGTGATATCAGATTTTAATAATAATATAAGGATTTAGGATATTTATATCTATAGGATATAGGATACTCAATTTATATCTATTTTTGTTAATTAAGCTAAATAAATAAATATATTTTTGTTTTTATCTTGAAATAAACAAAGAAATATTTTTTGTACTTTTATTCATATGTATAAGTATCTAACATTTGAGAACAACTGTTACAAAAGTATATCGGGCAAGCGTGCTTCGCAGACACCGCCAAGGAGATCTTAGCTTAGTGTTGCATTTCTCTATTTTCTTTCAAACGTGTCTATTCTGTTTGTATTATTTAAATTTTCTAGCATTCAGTTTGCAAATGCTTCGAAACTTAATTGATTCATCGTTTCTTTCAATTAATTACCTATCTCTAATACCTATTAACCTAAAAATTTATGAACCAAATAGCCTGTGAATTTATGTACGTATATTGTTAATTAGTTTGGTATATGCTATATTTCCTGCATCCTGTATAATATGAGGAAACATTAATTCAAATTGTAGTGGTGCAAAAAGAAAAATATAAGATCATACAAAGGAAAACAATACAAGGAGGGCAAAGTATCGTCTTACGGTTACAGTAAATCGCCAAAGTTGCTGAAAGAGCGAATTTCTAGTGACCTCCCTTATTCACGGAGGGAGTAAACAAAACAACAAATTTTTCTCCTACTCAGATGAATAAATAAGAAAGACAGAACAGAAAGCAAGTGAAATGGGGTCGCGAATATCGTATAAGGGTGCGTTCCTATTAGTTTTGAAACAGAAATTTGTTTTAATTTGCATCTTTTAATTTATT
Organism: Tinea pellionella; assembly: GCA_948150575.1. NCBI lineage: Eukaryota > Metazoa > Arthropoda > Insecta > Lepidoptera > Tineidae > Tinea > Tinea pellionella. Next base: position 5,694,681 of record OX411253.1, read on the forward strand.
TGAAGAGATTTTGCTCTTTTTATTTTATTACTTTAACTATGTGTAAAACATCTGCAGGACAGCCTCGAGGGCGCAGATGTTCCGAGTTCGATTCCCGCGCGAATCAAATATTTATTTATAAATATTTACTTATTAAAATGCCACAAATACATATGATATTGTTTTTAAAAAGAGCAATAAGTGTTTCAGTGTTATCAATATACAAGTTTATATTGTCCTCGTCCTGAACTTTACTATTATTAATACTTATTATCCGTAAAAATAATAGTTGCATTATTTTATTATTAAAATGGTGTAGGCAGTATTAAAATAGACATGGACGATCATCAGGTTTCTTACGAACATGTCCTAACACATCCTTTAAAGCAGTTGAGTCCCCTGAGTGGCCCGGCCCTGTGACCCCTGCCGATGAAAGTAACGACCCGGGGAATGAACAAAAGAGCAATAAGATATGCTTGGAAAAACTAGTGTATGTGCCCCGAGGGTGCCGTGGCGGGCGGCCCGACAGTGTTATTGCCTATTCTGTTCTTCAGCCGATCGCAAAGACTGTCTTGCTCACGTCATGCTTACATTCTGAAATTCTCTTAAAATATTTTTATTCCAATAAACTTTCTTTAAATTTTAATGTCATACATTTTTTATCGTACATACTGAATGATGTACCAGAAGTTTATTTAAGATATAATACATCTTATTTTACGCCTATAATCCTACAGGGCCCAGGGGTATGCAGAGGCTATAGGTCGCTAATGATATATTTTTCTAGATCCTCCATAAACATACAAAGTCGGAAATAGTTTCTCCACATACCATTTTTCGCATATAATCATAGAGCATGACATGATGAGTGCGCAATGCTCTATTATGTTTTAATGTAGGTATATATCTAACAAAAAATAAAATGCAAATAATGTTGTAAAGTTTATTTTTTAATTTATTTGTTAAGCAAAGTAAAATTCTAAAAATATATCAGAATATCAACATTTAAAAAGAAAAACAGCGTACTGAGACTGCAAAGGCATATCTTCTAGTCTCCGAGAGAGTCTATGAATACATTTAAAATAACACACCTAAGAATTGCCTTTATAGAGCATAACGTTTGTTCCAGCTCCCCTTCAATGATGCTCAGATTTCTTTATACTATATTCCACACTTCACTGTTTATTTTCTTGTGCTTTTCTGCATTACAATGATTTATTTCAATTTGTTTATTTGACTGAATTTATTACTAAAAGTTAAATAATACCTACATAATAAATATAGTATTTGAATAATAGTGTGTGTGTATGTGTGTGTAATTGTTTTAGAATAAAATTAGTAATAAGGTTATTTATAAATAGTTTTCTTTCTACCTAGCCATCATTACATTTCTCTTTTGTGAAGGCCACTTGGAAGAAAATGCCTTTCGGCAGTAAGCTCGCCTATTGATACGAGTATGTTAATTAATTATTTAAATAAGAAAATAAATATAGTATTTCCCATTTCCCACTAATTAAGTCTTCTTAAGATGTCGTAACTCGTAACTAAGTAGTTACCTACCTAATTACTTACAATAGATACTTAAGTTATAATAAATAGCCTATAGAATGAGACAAAGATAAAATAAATTCTTAACAATATACCTATTGGATTCAATTGTGTTTGCCTTTTTTAGCCCCTGACTTCATTATTTTATTAATGTTCAATTGCAATTATCAAGTTTCCCTTTGTTAATAAATTGAATATCTCCAAGGTTCTTATTTGCATAATAATATTGTAAATTAAATAACTATTGCGGCATAAACAAGCTAACCCCACTCATATATAATTGTACAAAACACAAATTCCTCGAATTCGCTACCCGTCATGTAGATAGCCCTGTAGATCCTCGTAATTGGAAGCGCAACCCGGGATACCACTTTCTTTATTGCAAATAAACTACTGCTAGAACTTCTCGCACACACAACTGTTTACGTAGATGTTGAAACTCTATCTTTTAGATCGTTTTCATCTTGGATAGTGTTCTGGAACTATATAGAAAGTAATTTCGGTAAACTTTAAATTAATTACATTTTTTGTTTAATGTGAACTGTCCGCGGTGGACGGGTTGAAGCTGCGAGTCAACAGCTCCGTATTCGTGTTCAAATCACTCAAATTCCGTCCGGTACCAATCCAAGGTATGTACTTTGGTCGTTCGGTGTCTATAGGCATTAAAAGAGTTGTAGACAGTTAGGTATTACCCGGCATGGCGGCATAGCAGAGTAACAGAGAACATGCCCTATAAAAATATTTTTTTAAATACGAGTATACCTACCGATTTGTTTTATAATATCGGTAGTTACGAAAAAGGCCCACAAAAATAGCATAAAGTATTTTATAGTAATAATAAATCTTGTGCAAATATTATTTTTCTTTTTAATTATTAGAAATTAGGGTCGAATATTTGCAGGAATACCTGAGTACTTGTAAACAGAAAATGCCTAAACTTTATGTCTTCTGACTTCTGTATTATTTTTAGCCAAAGTTTTGTAAATATTTTTCGAGGAAGTCGTATGCCGACGGCAGCCAGACTAAATAATTGCATGCACTTTTCACAAAATTTTCTTCATTTCTTTGTTTTGTCTCTTTGGTGATATATTCAACAAATTTCTGTCACCTGCATTATCGTATTTTAACACAATTTAAGTGAATTTACGACAGTGCTTTTTAAATCGACCACATTACTACACCCAGGAAAAGGAATTTAGGTTGAAAAACAATTTATTTAATGAAATGAAATGGAATTTATTTCATTATCGAATTATAATTGAAATTTATTTATTGGCGGGAACGGACAAAAATATATTATATAATGGATGTACAATTATTAAAAATAAACACTCAATTACAGTTTAAATAAATTACTATTATTATTGAAATGTATTTTATTTTATTTCTGAAATGTTAAAAAATAATTCTTTAATTTTTCAAATAATAATATTTATTTTAAAATAATTTAATAATAATGATAGTCGTATCTTTTAATGAACGAGTTTCCCTTTTTTTTAAACAGGAACTGTAACTGCATCTGAAACAATGAATTATTAAGTTAGTTATTAGGTATGGCGCTTAAAGTAAATTTTACAGTACAATGAAGATACACCGAGTATAGCCGGGCGTAGGTAATAAATGAGAAGTGCGCAGTGTCAACCTGAACTGCGCATATTCGGCTGCTCAAACCGACATAGCGGAAGCGACTGCTGCCTGCAGACATTTCTCTGTAGTAGCATTAGTCTCCAGCTGGACTGCACTCTGAACATCAGTCGCAGTGCGGTTATAATCAGACGATGATAAAAGAAATACAATGGAAAATATTAAACCCTGTCATTTTAAATCTAAATTAGTAAGTAAACGAAAGGTCAAATTTATAATAGTTTTAATACAGCTTTGCATTAATACACGAAAGAAAAATACAATAAAGAAATACACTGCTCGTGGGCTATATTTCTTGCCGTGTTTCCAAAGAATAACTTCTAGAACCGGTCAGGGTAATTCCCATTGAGGGCGGTCTGTAAGTTCCATGCCCGGTTTACCCACACTTGTACGCTAGAAACAGTCAGGGACTTTTGAGCCGCGGACGTCTCATATAGAGTTGTCAGGGCGGGGTTTCGTGATGAATTGGAAACATTCTAAGCGGGAGGGGACGGCGGGGGGTTCTTTTTTGAGGGGGGTCTACAGCGATGGCGTACAAAGGGGGCGAGAGGGGGCTGATTAATGGCCTTCGCTAGAGGGAGCCATGTTCATTATACAAACGTAACGATGTGTTACTTGCACACTAATATATTTTGCTTTCGGACAGCACGGGCCCGGTTCTGTTATTAGTTCATTATTTTTAACTTTTTATCTGTTCCGGAGATAAATAACAGCAGTATCCAATTACGGCAGCATCCAGAAGTATCTATCAGTATTTTTTTTAAAAGCGGCTTAAGTTATCTTTTCAAAGTCATTAAGATAATTACTGCATCCAATGGAGTCATAATTATTAAACTTGAGTTAAAATATTGACTTATAAACAAATGCTATAGACATAATAATATATTCTTGATTATAATGAAAATAATGTTTTTTTTTTAATATTTTAATCTCAAACCAACCAGTCCCAACGCTGGGTTTGAGTGGGTTTCTAAGTTTTTAATTCACCTGATCACTTTTTAACGTCAATATTCTTAAAAGCATATGTAACTAAAACCCACCTGATTTCCCCCTCGCGACACGCACGCCGCTTTCCTTTATAACCAGAATTATAAGTGAAATATAGGTTTAATATCTACGTCAGTAATCTGCTGTAAAAATGCTCCGCGCCTGGAATCGCGAGATAGGCTGCGCTGTAATGGCCTCTTATTTCGTGTTTACTACCGACCCCTGTTTGGGTGCTAATGAGGATGTACGTGGTTTATATGGTAGGTGATGTTTTTTATATCAGAGTGGGTTTGTATATAGGTATTACGTATAATAGGTGAATATAGATTGTAGATATTTAGTTTTTTTATAACTATATACCTACTATATTATAGATACTATGATCGCTAACAATTCGACTTATAGTGTACTTAATAAAAGAGATTTTTATGTTTGAAAAAAAAAGGAAAATTTAACGGCGCGTATTGCATAATATAAAAAATGTAATTATTAAAATATCCATATAGGTATTAAGTAGGTACCTACTAACTAAGAAAAGTATTTAGTGAAAATATATTTTTAAATTCGAATTCAAAACAAACATTTCATAACTATTCGTATTCCATTCGCACACCACCTTTAAAACAAAAACAATAGCACCATTAAAAATCCGCTCTCAGATATTCCAGGCGTATCCCGTAACGCGCATAAATCGGCGGCTTTCCACCGAAGCTATTTCCAAAGGAGCCTTTTCTATTCCGTGGCGTGCACTCGTTTTTCTTAGACTCCCATTATAAGAAAGGGGAACAGAGACCCCTTTTGCACCTCCCACACCACCTTCAGTCTCCTCTGAGCTCCAAAAGTAGAGGTTTAGACGACGTATAGGCCGTTATGAAAGTTTATAAGTAGAATGGATGATAATTATACCGACTTTATGAACGTGGCGTGCTTTTTGAACGATATTACCTGATTACAGAAATTGCTCGAGATTCTTAGCTAAGCTGGCTTTCGAACTCGCAAATTTTCACAGTATTATTAAAGTCAACCTATTAAACATTAAGCAATTATAAAAATGACATTGATATAAACCTAGGCCGAAACACTTAAAAAAATATATCAGCACCGCAATGGTTTATATGACATAGTCTGCCAACATTTTGGCTGCCAAGTTAGAAACTCCCACTCCATCTCTATTTACATGTAAATACTTTGAAAAAGTAATTTGAGCCCGCGTCGGCGTCTGCCGCCCTCGAGATTGCGAACGGGCGCATTAAGCCGTCTTCCAGGTGATACATGATTACTGTTATGACCGAATATAATTTTCGCCGCCCCACCGCGCTCACACCGCACCTTAATCCCCGCAAAAAGCCTTTGGAATTATTTCTACAGATATTTACGGTTTCGTGAATAAATAAAATTATTATCCATATAGAAGGTACTAACTAAGTCGGCCTGGAGACGTTGTTTATTAAGTTGTTTATCTTTTTAATGGTGCATCAGAGTTATACGGGTCGGCACGATTTATAACAACGAGGATAAGAAACTTCTCGGGATAAAAAAAGGAATGTCGGGATACGTTCTTTGATTGCTAAGTTTGATTCTTTCACTTACTTATTCTAAAATAATATACAATTAACTTTTACAACAAAATAACGTGTATTTTTTTACAAAATAGTCGCTTACCTACCTACCTACCTATAGGATATTTACGCAAACCAAATTAATGGTTAGGTGCGTATTATTGAACGTAACGGTAGATTGCACAATGCAATTCAAATAAACAAATTGAAAGAGTAAAAGAACAATGAAAAACAATTGAACCCATTCTTTGGTATCCTTTATGTGTAGATTTGAAAGAAAACAACCCTTCTTTCATGCGGACAATTCCACATTGTTTTCTTTGAATAGTCCGTTACACTGTTACGCAATCTTGTTGTTCCGGCTATCTTAAAAAATGTAGATAAAGAAAGAATTTCAAAAAAGGGTTTAAAAGCAGGTAGATGACCAATGCGACAAGTTTTTGTTTTTTAGATGCATTTCACATTGTACTGACACAAGTTCACTTTGTGTAGTAAACTTTGAAAAAAAAAACAACAAGATAGTTTGAGAGCAATTATAAGTAAGTACATCGAAATCTAAAGCTAGAGCGACCAAAGTATGTAAAATAGTTAATTTTTTTATTATTGTAGCTCGGCATGTGACAACACTCCGCCTGATGTTCGAGAGTCCGCTCGAGTGCGGTCCATGAATGGAAACAACTGCTACTACAGAGAAACCTGTGCGAGCAGCAGTCACCTCCACTATGCCGGCTTGAGGAGACGAGCATGTACCATCTAGATTGACAGTGCACACTCCTCTCGTTATACCTGGCTACTTTCAAACTATTCCCGAAACGCGACAAGGTCATTTCACGGGTGCTACATTTACAAGTAGTTGTACTACTTTTACCATCATTGGTCTGCCTACCATTCTTTGGTACCTATCAGCGTTTAGCGACATTTGAACACAGGTCTCATCGGTCGTAGTTTTCGCCTTCTAACTTTAGACCAGGGTTGCACTTAAATTCGCGTTATTTAGCTATAAGCACTTAAGCAAGAACTACCTACTACACGATTTGCTTTGAACTTGGCAAAATGATAGTTGAGTGAATACACTTTTACTCTGACAATTTGAAGAGCCACTTTAAGTAATACTTAAAGGTGAAACAAATTACCTACATATATAATTACAATTAGGTAAATTATGATTAAAATGTAACGTAAATGCATGAAAAAAAATACCGTTTTGTGTATAGTAAATTTTAGAATCGGGGAAGTGTTTGAAAGTGCAACGACCTTAGTGCAATCACGGCCTTGCTCAAGGGTAAGCTAGTAAAATGTTTATGGTCTATAAAAACACCCCACGTCGAGATCTGTGTCAAGGACTCCACCGTGACGAAGTTGACGTACTTCCACCAGTTTTATTGACCATTTGCTTTACTTAATGATTTATTTGTAGTGGTAACACATGACTGATGGCAACATACGTCACTATAGAATTTAAAATGGTTAATTGAGCAGAAACTGTTCAATAGTTTTTAAAAAATGCGGTTTGTAACCAAGGATCATGTTTTTTTATGTGATAACCAGTGTTCTTATTGCGTTTTAATATTTTGATCTTTAATTTTGACTTAGAAACATTAATGTTTACGACGAACGACTTATTTCATAAAGATTTAAAAATACAATAAAATCACAGCCGCTTCACAAAACGGAAAACAATATCGCGTCACGAGTGTCTAATGACGTTTTGATGTAACGACTTGAGACGCGCCCTCCTCTAACAAAAAATACTTACCCATTTTGATTAAAAAATCACAAGATCCCACTCCAGTTGTACATAAAGAAAACTTCCGAATGATTTAAAACTTTTAATAACAAAATTCTAGTAAAATGACATTATACTTTCAAATTAGGAGTGAAAATTTAATTTAAAAGTGAGACAACTCGCCGCCCGAGGGGCGAATGAGATTCGCTATCGTAAAAATGTACAAGATCTTCTTTCCCAGAGTTTCTTTTTAGCTTGCAAAATTTATGTCGTTTAAATCTCTCCGAGGAAAATTAGAAGGGTCTGGTATTTATTAAAGTAGACGATTTTCACTCGTTAGAGGAATTTTAATCTGAAAAGTTTCGTTATGAATGTGGCTCGAATTAAATTACCGCTTATATTTTATTAAAATGTTATCCTATGATAATACAGACAGACACTATAAGTAATTTATTTTTTTTTAAATACTAATTTAATAATTATGTAGATTTGACATTTACGCTTCATTAATAATAGAAACTTTAGTCTACTGTTAGAATATCCACTTTTAATAATTTAATTAATTTTATTATAAGAATATGTTTTCTCTGGTACTGTGATCATACAGGGAACATTATAATGGTTTAAACTGCAAACAGAGCAGACGTAGCTGCGAAGTAATGAATGTAAAATTTTGCAATAATTTCGCATTAAAAGCGACGCCCTCACAAAACCTCCCAACTCTGTTTCAAAGCATTTTCGTGTATCGCTAATTAAAATACGCTGTCACCTCGGCAAACGAGTTCAGAATCCATTTACATCTTACGTGATATTCTACAATTATAAAACATATTGTATATTTGGGTAAATACTAGAATATTTTATTTTGAATACCTAAGAAACTTCCCTTAATTTGTTGGAATCTAAAGAATATTTATTTTATTTAAAAATTAATTAATTAGATTCTACCAAAATTATTTATTAATACGTAGATAGGTATTGTAAAATTTTTAATCAGGCTAAATGTCGTATTGTATAAAGGTATTATTACTAATAAACCCTGACTGTAGAATATTTTGCACATTAATGTGTGGAATATTCATTAAGTAATATTTTTATCGCGAAGGTAAATTTCATAATAGTAAATATTACCTATACTATTATTAGCTATATATTGAAGTAATGCAATATATAGTATTGGGGCTTTGATCGCGGCGAGACTAAATGCAAAATTTAGCTCTACAAAATGTTTTAGTTTAGGTAAAATATGTTTGCATGTAAGTTTAGAAAATACTAAATATTGTTCTATAATTTTTATGTGTTATTAAACCCTATGTTCTACCCTAATTACCTACATTTAAAAAAAACACTAACAACAAGGATTTTTTATGTCACCATACTCCGTTTTATAATCCATTAACTAACTGTTAGCTATAAAATTGACACAAGCCAGAGTCATAAAGATTAGCGTTGAAAAGTGCCGAGCACTCAACGTCCAAAAACGACTTTTATAGCCTCTTACAGCTTGTAAATTAAAACAAACAAGTTATACTTAGCTAACAAGTCATAAAAACGTGAGAAAATCGGGGTGTGATTTTTAGATTTTTATTTTTTTATTTTAGAAAAATAGCTATCTTCACTAACAATCATTTATTTATAGTTGACAGATATACCTATGTCCTACATAAATATTTTTAATGATTATACTTTTAAAAAAATCGTTGCAAAACATCTTAATTAGCTTAATTAAGAAGATATTAAAATAACTCTCAATTTAATTAATTAATCAAAACAGTATTTTCATTGATAATAATAAACTGGTTACCTACATAAAATATACAAATCATTGAGAGAACAAGATTCTTAATAACCCCTTTGATGTTCCTTTAATTTAATAAAAAAAACAAACATTAAACTGTCAAACTAAAAAACTAATTTAATTTCGTACATTGATCTTTCTCGTTTATTTTTGTACAAATGAGACAAAACTTTGAAAAAAAAATCCGTTGACATTTTCAGGTGAAAAATAATAAAAATTATCACAACATTATAATCATCATGTTTACGTTCTTAAATTATTTTTATCAGAAATGATATCAGTATAAGATGAAATCATTCTGGCAATCTTATAAAAACACCGTAATGAAGTCGTATCGCATTATAAACTAAGCAATATGGACGAGTAGAGCTTCCCCGACCTATAACGAATGGGAATGGCCACATTAGACCTCCTTTTAACGTATTAAATCGGCTTTTATCAGTGGACCTGTCGCCGGTCTGACCCTTGCCCTCTATCCCCTTATCAGTTGCCCACCGAACGTTACTTCTTCAAGGGCCATCGCTGTAGTAATCTATGTCAGTTTATTTAAAGGTATTCATAAACTAATTTTACATATAAATATTTTTTTAAACATTATTTTTTAAGAAGTTAAATTGTATAACTTTATTTGGTAATATTAATAATTTCAAAATATGGTACCTATAGGTAACTCTTTAAATTAAATGTTCTTCTTCATTTCTATGATTAATTATAATTAATTTTATTCGATGATCATGAATATTTTTTGGCGTAGGCTTGGGAAACGTTGCATGTTGCTACACCCGAAGGCAACATTTTTGTAGCGTAGAAGCCTTCATTTCGTAAAAGTTCCGGCGCTTACAGGTAGATGGAGTTACTATATCTTAAATTAAAGATTTGATACAAAATATTAATTAGTATTATCCACGCTATAACTTAAAAAATAAACTTGAGATATTTCGTATTTTTGTTATTACGTTTAAAATAATGAAAATTTGTAGGTATTTTTAACAATAACTTACTATTGTCTAAATTTCATTTAAGTATTTTGTTCTAAATAAAGTAAGTCCACACTTTATAGAATAATACCTACATTTATTTATATTATTCAAAATAATATTTCTATTATTGTATAGAGAGGAAAACTTTACGATACATTGATTACGCGTGCATGCAATATTCTAATGTTTTGTTTGGTGGAGGGTCCCTGGATATTACACATGAATGACCCTTAAATGTTATTATTCCCACACTTTTACCTATATAAATATTATATATCATATACAGTCCGACGATTACATTATTTTATATGAAAATTGTTTTATAAATTCATAAAGTACAAATTTGTTATAAAAACTATTTCATTTACCTACATGTTGAATCATTAAACAATTTTATGCATTCAGAGGTCGCATTAAAACACAATAACACAAGATGAGTGCATATAAACAAAATTATACATAATGACACACTCATTTAAAACGAAAAGAAGCGGTGACGGCCCCTATGCCGTCGCCAATTTACAATTGTCATTGCTAAATTGGTATTTCTCATAAATCGTACTGTTTAATTTAATCAACAAGAGAATAACTATGTAATTCATGGTCAGATAATAACTACAATTTTCGAATAATGTGAGAACGAACCACAACTTTGTTTATGTCATTTGATGGTGTAAAAATGAGGGTGCTGATTAACTTTAAAAACCATAAATTCTTTTTACATTATTAAATAAACTATGTACAATAATTACAGGGTGATTCACAATTGTTATTTAAGTAAGATTGTACTTTTATTTATATTTGTATTTAAGAAGGTAAATATATTAATTATAGCGAAAAAAAGTTAATAGTTGATTATAGTAAAGGCTATATGACGTTAACCCAGCAGTTGAAAGGGCTACCGATAAAAGTATAGAATATGGATTTTGATACAGTCGCGTAAAGAGTAGATCATTTTTTTTTTATTCGATTCACTTCATAATAAGATAGTAGGTATAAATATTTTGCTATAAAATTCATCATCCGATAAAATACCCTATCCGCATTGTATCTTAGTTATTTTATACGTAGGTATGCAGATTGGTGGTCAAAAAAAGCATGGCGTCAGATAGGGTGTCTCCCCCACCGGATGGACACACTCCGAAACGTCGCTGTCATTGTAGCGGAAGTGAGAGGGATGATTTATTACATCACATGTCGATATATAATTACAAAAATAGATGTATTGTATTCTTAATGAAGTGGCTATTGTATTTTAAAAAGTTATCGATAATTTATATTATCTAAGAATAGTCGGTAATTTAAATAAATTAATTTTAATATTTTTATGTCATCTCCACTATTTAATAGTAGGAATATTCGTATAATAATTGAAATAGCTAAAAAAAAAAGTTTATTCGCGTACATGTCTTAATCCGCGCTCGTTTAGTTGAGCCTTTTAGTAAAATAAACGCGATAGTAACCCGAATAAAATTGTTTTTAGTTAACTTAATACGATACATAATTTTATTCTTAGAATTCTAACAGAATAGACAATCTCGCGTGTTTAAAGATCCCCTCGAACAAAGTAAATAAAGCAACTAAGCTCACAACAAAGAAGCCGACCGATGTCAGATAATGAACGTAACTAGTGAACGGGAAAGAAAATGTCTGCAAGAGTACAGGAGGCTGCGATATTTCCACGCCATTTGCTTCTTTGTGGATACCCCACTACGTGTCATGGGCATGCGACGGCCTATACAATATTGATGCTAAAAATTCACTTACAATCTCACCCTATATGTTTGTGAATGAAATACGCTGAAAAAACTCCATTTATACATTTACACAATACCTATATTTTTATTTATACTTTTTATTTATTATGTGTATACCTACATATACGTATTATTATATACTTTATACAATTATTTCTGTTTCTGGTTTCAAATAGGCCAGATAATCGGTAAGTGAGATATATTTATTAATATTATATTTTATTAATACCTAATAATTATATTATCTACTCACTACATCATAATAGTATGCAACTTAAACTCTAATCAACATTTCAAATCACTTAATAGCAGTTAAATTTTTGCTTGGCACGTTAAAAAATAACCTTAAAAATAAATTTAAAAAACTACTTTATTGCGAACAACAGAAAGGTGAATTTAATTTGGTCAAAATAAACCCGTCTTTCATACAACGTGCTCGAACGTAGTAATTTAATGTTGCATAGTTTGAAAACGTTTAACAAAAAAATTGATTATGTTAAGTGGTGTTTTGTTTAGGGCTGGTATTTACGTATAAGTATTGTTTATACGTTGAATATTTTTAATGTACACAAAATAATCTACTTATATAAATTCCAGAGTATTATTTTTTAATAAAGAAGAAGAAAAAGAACTAATACTAATAGATACGAGTAGACACCTACGTATAATAATAATATGCTATTTGTAGCTCGGCACGACCAATCGCTTGAGGCAATATTTTTACCTGTCATCGGTGCATCTATGCACATCCCTAACAAAGGCAGACTGAGCGGAACAGAGGCGAATCTCGGCCATTATTTACAGCAGCTGATAGCGAGGCCGCAGTAAAAATGTCAGCAACGCTTGCCTATCGCACACACTATCGGAACCTCTCGGTGCAGGCGGTGATTCTGATGAGATCTATATGTAACATACAATTGAAGATTTAGAAACATACATTTTATTGTTTACGCCTGAAGTAAAGTAGATAAATGTTACCTTAAGATCATAAGAAACAAACTAACTTCATAATAAAATATAGTTATCGTTATACAACAATAAAATTATTAAAGCTGCTAGTAAATTTTCCCAATCAATTAACGCATTACAGTAGGTCCGTAGCGCGCGGGCGTTTAAATTAAAATTCATGAAATAATTACTATTGGGCGTGCGCAGAAATGAAATAAACTAATTATAAAGCAACACCAAGCCGACCAATTACACCGCTTGATTTATCTGCACAGGCTGATCAAATAATTAAAAAATATGTTGCAGTTCGCCGGTAGATGGTGGTGCGGCAGTAAATTGTAGATCTGTACGTTTTCAATTTGCAGATGCACATTCAAAACTAAATGGCTTTTTGTGAAAATTACAACAATCAATTAAGCATTCAGTGTAAAATTAAACTGACCTTTTATTATGACGTCTCGTCTAAGACTTGTTTAATTAATAGAAAATTACATACAAATTCCACAAGTTTTCTTTAGATATATATATTTTTTATTTATTGTAGCTCGACATGTGACAACACTCCGCCTGATGTAAAGCTAGAGTGGGGTCCATGAATGGGAACAACTGCTACCACAGAGAAATCTCTACGGGCTGCAGTCGCCTCTACTATGCCGGCTTGAGGAGACGAGCATACAGAGATCTAGATTGACAGTGCACACTCCTCTCTTATACCTGGCTACTTTCAAACTATTCCCGAAACGCGACAAGGTCGCTTCACGGGTGTTACATTCGAAAGTGGTGGTACTGCCCCAGGACGACAGACTGAACAAATAACCATCATCAGTCTGCCTACCACTCTTTGAGCGACCAAAGTACTATATATATACTATGTTTGTTGAAAAGTATAGAGATAAATTTTATATCTGCGATATCAATATGATGTACGTCATGCAGGCGACGATGCGTGTGCGATTCTGCTTTGTTCCACACAAGCCACTGTAAAATTTACGAGTGTGCTTTCGATATTTTTCTGAAACATTAATGCATCAAGCTTTGAGTGAATTATACATAAGGTGACCAACAATTTATATTTAAATAAGACTTTTTTCATTATGTTTATTGTTTAATAAAAAATCGATTTTTATAGCAGCACGGCATGTGACCTAAAGCCTGATGATAAGCTAGATTGTGGTTCGTGTGCAACTGCCACTACAGAGGCGGTTTACCTCTGCTGCACCAGCTTAAGGAGACAAATATGCACACTCTATTGACAGGGCACACTTATCTAATGGTACTCGTTCGTTTGAAAGGTGATGGTGGTACTACCTCCGGCCGGTATACTAAGCTAAGGCTAAATACTCAACAGTCTTTTTTTTTTATTGTAGCTCGGCATGTGACAACACTCCGCCTGATGTAAAGCTAGAGTGCAGTCCATGAATGGAAACAACTGCTACTACAGAGAAACCTTTGCGGGTAGCCTCCACTATGCGGGCTTGAGGAGACGAGCATGTACCATCTTAGATTGACAGTGCACACTCCTCTCGTTATACCTGGCTACTTTTCAAACTATTCCCGAAACGCGACAAAGTCACTTCACGGGTGTTCGAAAGTGCTGGTACTACCCTAGGACGGCAGACTGGATAAATAACCATCATCAGTCTGCCTACCACTCTTTAATAGTGCCTATAGACACTGAGCGACCAAAGTACACTGGTACCGGTCAGAATTAGCGAGGTTCACGTGTCTTACCGCTAGACCACGGCCGATTTTAAGAATTTTGAATAAAAGGAACGTTATCGTTTGCATATTTTTGTTTTAATAAGTATTTAGCGATGCATATTAAAATGAATGTCCTGTTGTAATAAGAAGCTTGGAGTATTTAGTAATGGATGCTCTTTGGACGATATCTTACGCTCAAGTATTATGGATTGCAGAATCGTGTTCTGCATGTTTAATTCGTAAGGCTTCTCACGAAGATTTGAGGGCTTTGACCGAGAATGCACTTGAGTGAGTTTTAAAACACTTTTTAACCATTTTTGATTGAAATTATATGGTTGATCAAATTCCATTTGGGTTTTCGTTTGTTTAAACATTGAAGAAATTTTTAAAAACGTTGAAGTACACTGAAGTGCACTGTCAATCTGGATGGTACATGCTCGTCTCCTCAAGCCGGCATAGTGGAGGCGACTGCTGCTCGTAGAGATTTCTCTGTGGTAGCAGTTGTTTCCTTTCATGGATCGCACTCTAGCTTTACATCAGGTTATCACATGTCGATCTACAATAAAAAAGTAATTATAGCGTTTGTAAATATATCTACTGAAAAATAAAAGTACTTATCAACATATTGATACCAGTCAATTTTTAAAAGATTCGAACAAGTGGTTGTAGATTACAAGCCTTTTTCTAATACAAATCTTTAAGGATGTCCTGACTCTTAGGGAATGTTATGCCGGACTCTCCAACCTCGCACTGGTATACCCACTAAACCCTATGGTGTTTCTTCACTCGACGCATAGTGGACGTGATCTGGGCCGTGACCAAAAACATCGGTGTACATGTACATAAATTCCACACTAGAATATGTAATTCTAATTTAAAAATGAAGAGAGGGATTATTAATATGTTAGGTTAAACAATATTCTTTATCGTCATACCTTTCCGTAAACGGAAGGATTTATCGAAGTAGTTCATCTCTGCTTAGAAATATTTATTATTAATTCATAAACGATAGGCATCAAATACAGGGTATAACGTTATTACTTCAACTATTTATAGATATAATAATAATTAAAGCCTGTGCTATGGCTACCCTCTTTCGGAGACATTCTTATGAAAGCTGGGCACTAGATAGCCATAACCATCGAGGTTAGCTGCCTATCTCTGTGGGAAAAATGCGTGACAATTGATAATGATGATGCTACAGGTATCAAGACAAGAATAACACAGACACATAACACCCAGAACCGAAACGAATTTCGACTACTCACATGCCAATATATATAATTGTTGTACCTAAGCAGGTGGTCATGTGTAATATTTGTTGCCTAATTAATTACAAAAATTCATAACATGCCGTATAAGTTTTATCGTACGAACTATGATTCTAACTAACCAACAACTTTAAACTTTAGCAGTTGCGGTCCGAAACTTAAGGCACTCGCACTATGCTAATCCGGCAACTTTGCGAAGTGCAGAAATTCAGTGGCCGACATAAACAAACGAAGACTCCTAAACTTATTTACATTTACACGACCGAAGTAATTGCACTGCACGTTAGGAGGCATCGGGGAGAAGTTTAATTAAACAAAACTTTTACGTTAAATTAACATTAAATTTATACGAACGTCTTAAAATTTGTGTAATTGAAATTGAGCGCTATAAAAAGCTCGTGAATAATCAATCTGTTCCATGTAAAAAGTTTTTATAGCTACTTGTTAAATCAATTAATCAATTAACGCCAGGTTAGTGTTGGTTAACCATTCACACCTTGTTACGAGTTTTACTGCAGGCTATTAGTTCGAATAAAATATGCTACATAACATTAACATACTACTAAAAACTGCAGTCTATTGAACAATCATTTTAATGTTTTATATTATAGAAAATATTGCTATAACCAATTCGTGACGAATGTACTTTACACCGTAACTCAGTGTGGTATACAGCCGACTCGACAAGGTGCAAATTAGAAAATACGATAATGTCCAGTCACACTCTTTAAAATATACGCATAGAACAACTATAAATATTATTATTTAAAATTATGGCCACGCCTTTAGTATAACATACAAACATTTGTTTTGAACGAAGGAAAAGATGTTAGTGGAATTTTCTCACATACTTTGTGTGTCACTACGAATTCAAGGTGAGATCTGAAGCTTGATAAATGTGGGCATGCTCGGCTACCAGATCTATCCATTTAAAACTTGAACTGACCACATAGGTCACGATACATGGACGTGTTTAGAATTACAAACGACTTTTATAGAAAAAACAAACGTTTTTGTCAGAATTCACGGCTTCTACGAGTATTTTTCTTTTGCTTAATTATGTATCAAAACTTTGACCAAGTAAAATAATTACCGTCAATATTTTATGGCTTTCTTACTGGCTGCTAAGTTTTAAATGTAGAATATCTTAAGTACCTACACTTATTTAAGGGCAGACCACAAATGCGTAACAATGACATTTAAATCTGTTTAGATAAGATAAAATAAGCACGCAATGGCACGCATGTGAAATTGTAAACGTTTAACATTATTTAGTGTATGTGGCCCGACCATTAAAGCTACAATGCGTCACATACTAACAAATTAATTGAATTCGCAAGAATACCAAATACGTTAATATTGAACCCGTTCTATACGAAAAGCATCTACGCAATATACGCGACACACGTGCTCAGCCGGAGCTAATATAAATTCCGCAAGTTTAATTTGCAGTATAGAAGTGCATGTCGGACGCATGCTTGTGTTCAGAAGTGGCTTGATCAAAGCACATGTGGCGACGGTTATTGCCTTCAGACAACTAAATCTCGTTTTAGAAACACACCGAACGATTGCTACCTAAAACCTAAGTGAAGAAAGATTTTATTGAAACGGAAATATGTATCAGCAAGCTTTTGTACAATTTATTTTAGACAACATGGATTGTTTTCCTTTATTTCAACCTACATAAATTAATATATTTGTATAGCTCCATCCACATTACCTCATTGCAAAAAAATATATAAATAAAAATAATAATAGTAATATTTTCATCAGTTAAACTAGATTTGTTTATTATGAAAATTAAGTTTCAGTGATGAAAATTAAAATAGGAAAAAGTCAACACGCAAGCTGTTGAATCTGTGTATATTAAATATAGTAATTAACCTGTAACGTTCTTTGTGATTAAAATATATTTCTAAGACTTTCCAAGAATACTTGTTTCCACGCCCATAACCAATTTACATTTAACATAAACATCGTTCATTTATAAGTAAAACTTACTTAGCACTTTTTATTTATTCAACTGTTTTAAAGATTATGTAATTAAAACTTTTCGAAATACTCTTTCAGGTTTGAAAAAGTAGTCCGTTTTTTATGAGTTAATTTCCTATCAATTTTTTTCTGTCGGATAAATAAATTTCAGATATTTTAAAGAATTGTAGGTACATTTTCTCAAGAATTGGTTTGATATGCATTTACTGAAAAATTACACTTTTGAACAACATGTACCTATTACATTATAATATAAACCGAAATATGGTGAAAGTTGGATTTAATTGATAGATAAACCTAATTTGAATTGACCATCCATAACCGATGTTAGAGAAACGAATCTTTAAATTATATAACAAAGTTAGGTACGTATGAAGTTAATGCGTATTTTGTAAGTTGTAATATTTTGTAGAATATAATATGATTTAATTTCATTTAATCATTGTTTATGTAAAGCAGCAAATCATGCTCTGCTCGCTTAGGTATAGCTGTAAGAACCTTGAATTCCCATTGGTAATTGCGTAGGTATCTACTATCACAGAAAAGGCTTATAATAGTAAAGTACGACACCAGGTTCATAGTATACACGCAGATGCTGTACATGGAAAAGTAGAGTCGCTATCAGGCGCGTGGGTTGCTTTGTGCAAAGGTAGTTCTTCATAACTTCTACTAACAAACCCTTTTGTGTTCGCTGAATAACAACCCGCACGTCGCACTAAACCATGTCCGTCCGTCTGTATACATTATATTTATAACACCCTGCGAGTTACGGCCTTAAGCTACGGTGCGAGTTGCCTACATTATTCCCTAGTAAATCTCACCGCTCACATTTACTATTTAAATGTATTCATCCGAGTTTAACCGGCGTCATGCGGTGCCGCGTTTTTGCTTTACCTATGTCTACAGTTATTTAAATATTTTTGTAATAATATCAACAATTCCATGTTTTTGGGATAACTGACGCATACCCATATATTATGTATATACATAATGTTATGAATATATTCCCAATAGTTTATTGTGTGACAGGTTCTCTTAAGCAAGTCTGGTTAGTGCTAAATCATGAGATTTTATTTAGATAATGTTGATTTCAATTATGAATCTATATTGAATATCTTAAAGGCGAGACTGCCACTTGTCAGCCGAGAATAATTAATAATAATTTCAAAGAAATTATGTGTTTAAATTATCAGCAACAAATATCCGCTAAGTGTCTAAATAGGTATAGAGTCCACAAAATTACATCTCAATAGAGTTCGTACGATGCATTTGCCTATAAAAACGGAGCGTTTTAATAAATTCGAGATGCAGGAATTATTTTACATTCATTCAGATTGACTGTTACAGCTCAGCTCGTCTGTCCGCGTCAGAATGAACAATACGGATAAATCAGTAAGGTTGGACAGTACAAAATATGCACAATTTCACCGTGCTCTCTGCGGTGTAGCGGCGCTGTACATCGCGATCGTGCATCACTTCGACACATAGCCGAGAATTTATTTACGAGCAACACTGCTTTATCTGCGACATGAATTACAACTCTGCGCAATCCTGACTTATCATTCGTTGTACCTACTATGTACATGATTTATATATTTGCCAACCAACATATAAATTCAGTATAGACCACATATAAACCTACCAAATTGAAAAACCCTACGCAATTGGCTAATCCTAAAATTACGTAAACTATGTGCTAATTTTTACCGCTTAAATCGGTAACCGTGGTGCCTATAACCTTAGTGTGTAAGTATGTAGCAATTCCCTGAAAAGGTAACGTACGTTTTTATTTAGTTGAAAAACAATACCCAAGTGTAGGTTTGCAGTAATAAATCGTGGTTAAGGCTCATGAAGAGGGACCGGTTACTTTCCCGTTGAGTTTCAATGTTTTAAAGAATTGTTCGGTGAACTTAAAAGAAGTTCTGAAAGTCCGAGAAATTCCGATACCGCAACTACGACTTGCCAAGATAGTAACTGCAACTAGTTACCATACATAGTGTGTAACTTCTGCCTACGAATATTATATTTTTTGAATTATTTCTTTAAAATCTATAGGTTTCCGTAATATATTAAATAATTATTTTGTTAAAGTTCTATGAAACACGTCAATAATTTTCATTCGTGACAACATCATGATGGTAAATAATGATATTTCGTTTCTCTCGAATTCGTGAAAGTTACGTTCTATATCACTGAAGCGGGCACATAGCACTTGTTTTTAAGACAACGCCTTATAATTACCGAAGTTGCCCTTACATGGAGGCCGGAGGGCTTGTAGTTATTCAGCTGATTTCGGCATAAATTGTCGATTTCCAAAGGAGGTGCGCGTGATTCAATGGTTGGCTATAAATCGTTCGTCCTACTGTAAATTTCGGTCATGGTAAACTTAACTACAATTAAATTCCAATTAAAAGGTGAATAATATAGATTTTAAAGATCTTAAAGACTGTAGGCAGACTAATGATGCCACTTTCGAATGTACCATCTGTGAAGTGACGTTGTCGCTTTTCGGGAACAGTTTGGTAGTAGCCAGTAGTCTCCTCAAGCCGGCATAGCGGTGGCGTCTGCTGCCTGTAGAAATTTATCTGTATAGCAGTTGTTTCTCTTCATGGACCGCACTCTAGCTTTATATCAGGCGGAGTCTTGTCATATGCCGATCTACAATTAAAGTCGGATCAGTAGTCGGATTATAATGAAACTTACAACATGGGAGTTAAAATTAAAAACACAAACATTAAATCAATAAAAAAGAAATATATCCCAAAATGATCCCTCAAGCGCAATTATTTTTCAACTTAGCTATTTAAGGGGAAAGTTAGTTTTATTTAAACAGTTTAATTTCGCGTGGACCATACTGCGAATAAGGCTGGCTCCAGGCTAACTTTTGAACGATAGTAAATTGCACTTGCGTCTGCTTTATTATAGTAGACGGCGATGATACCGCTCGTTATTGCCAATTTTCTGGGGTTAAATAACTTAAAATGAAAATGAATTTTAAAAACCAGTTAGGTATAAAGTACTTTTTTTTGGAATAAACCGAGTTTTTTGTCTAAAGTCTGTCTATGGTCGTTTAAAAATGCGTCTACTTTTGTGTAGATATTGTTGTCACAATACCTTCGACATAGTATTTCAATGTAGGCGTAATTTATTACTAAAATTGAATACGGTTCTTTATAAATATAGGCATCCCTCGATGGATATTCCATTACCTCATAAACACCACAATCGACGCCTTGGAAAAAAAAGAACGCTTTTGGTCATCCGATGATAAACTGGTTTCACTGTCGGAGAATGGATAATTCGTCAAATCATCTATCTCTCTCATAAAGTCGCAAAAAGAAAGGGATGTAACATTAAAAGACTTGCGAAACTAAAACCGGACGCTCAACTTTTATTTATTTCTTAACTTGTTGTACATAAAGTATTTTTCGATTTATTTTCTTGGTTAAAAACTGTCGGATAATTACTTCGGTTTCAGACCTAACTAATTTACATGGCATGAATTTTAAATATGGCATGAATAAATAAATTATAATTGCGATGTTCAGTGCTGCCTGTCTTGAAAATTGTTGTTAATGTGGGTACTAACTACGTATATTTTGTAATCTTATATAGGTATTAAGAGCGGCCGTGGTCTAGCGGTAAGACGCGTGAACTCACGATCTATACACGGGTCTCATGTTCGAACCTCGCTAATTCTGACCGGTACCAATGTAACTATTAAAGAGTGGTAGGCAGACTGATGATGGTTATTTGTCCTATCTGCCGTCCTGGGGTAGTACCACCATTTTCGAATTTAACACCCGTGAAAGTGACCTTGTCGCGTTTCGGGAATAGTTTAAAAGTAGCCAGGTATAACGAGAGGAGTGTGCGTGCACTGTCAATCTAGATGGTACATGCTCGTCTCCTCAAGCCGGCATAGTGGAGGCGACTGCTGCCCGCACAGGTTTCTCTGTAGTAGCAGTTGTTTCTATTCATGTACCGCACTCTAGCTTTACATCAGGCGGAGTGTTGTCACATGCCGAGCTACAATAAATAAAAATCTATCACGCAACTTTTAAAGATTCAATTTAATACCTTGCCGTCATATGACATTTATTTTGGGCATGAAAACCCGTTTCGCCTAAGACTTGAAAATACAGTAATATTCGCATACATAAATTGTATATAAATTAAAAAGTTAATGAAATCGAATTTCTAAGCTTATATACCTACTTCATATAAGGTAAATATCTGATAAAAGTTAAACTGTATGCGTATTTTATATTGACATTAGAATATCGCAATTCTCAAGCTTGGTATTGTATATTTGAAATCCTCAACACTAGTAGTGATAGTCCAATAACAACCCGAGGCAACCTCGCATTCCCATAAATCCATCGGATTCTACGGCAGGCGTTTAAATCATGGTACCAGATACAGTTCGCATTATCAATTAGACTACAAGGAGAGCTCGCTTGGGGCACGTAGCTCGTTGTAAATAAACCGGGAGAATTATTAGCCGGCGTGAGCCTTGGAGCCTGCCTCTTATCTGACACTAGCACCGGGCCTAGCGTGAAATGTGGAAAGTTACAAGTATGTAATAAATGACTGTAGGTGCTACAAGAGAAAAGTCAACTTAAAACTGAAACACTGTTCAATATTGAAAATATTATACCTATAACTTGGTTCAAGTTACATAAACTTTATAAAAATGTTATTCTCTAAAATGTTTGTAAGAATTTCAAACTATAAAATTTCAGTAAAAGCTCCTTCCTATTCGAACTGAAATAATTCAAATGTACTTACTTATCTAATAAGTTAGTGACCTAACCACGGGCCAAAACTGGATCCGTATTTCTTATACAAAACCCTGACTCTTGCGCCAACTTACACATACAGACCTACCGCCTTATAAGTCGTTGTACGCGTTCTTACAAAAATACATCTTGGATATACATTAATTCTAATACATTCGCAGCCACGTTTTAACCGGCTTCAAGCTAATGTCAACCTTATAACAATAAAATATTAAGATGATGTTTGCGTGCGTTATTTCTGCGTTATTTGGCAAGCGAATGGAGCTGGTCCAACGGGGTGTGCAGGGAGGGGTTGATTTATTGTGGAGCAATGCAGCAGTAGAGACTAGTGCAGTTAGTATTGATTTCCAGTTGCCCCACCCCTGCATCTCACCTCACGCACTATGATATCACACTATTATTATAATAAAGGCTATAAAAATAGGTAAAAAAATTGTTTCATTGGCTGATACCTAAACAAATAAAACACACAAGTAATTACAATTTGAACTTGAATACTTGAATATAATACAGCAATAACTAGTACAGTGACCCAATGATATGGAAATATTGACATACGGCCTCGACCAAGAGACACACTCCCGACACAGATATTGGGGGTCAATGCCCTTCGACCCATTTTAATAATACTCATGTACTATTTCTAGAAGCTTTCACAATACTATAGGAAAATCTTTTGTTAATTTCTTTATTAAATTTAGGCGGGAAATCTATAACTGTGTTATTTTTATTTTATATTATTATTTCAGTAAATTAAGACAAATTTACTTAGATATGTAAGTATCAATCGAAGCGAATCGTAATAGACGCGTAGAATTGATAGAAAAGTTACTATAAACTGTACATTCTGCTTTTAACATAGTTTCAGTGTTTGCTAGAAGTTGGCTAATGAAAAGAGAACCTGTACATTTTCTTGAAACTTTTTTATAATAATATTGTTATTGTCAAAGTGTAGTTTAGTATGATATGATGATTTTGATACTTTGTTTCAATTTTTTTTACAATACATGTTATCCTAACCAGCTTTTTCATTAAATAAAGTATCTATGTATAATTATATCGACGGTTGAGAATTAAACAAACATTTAAACCAAAAAATCTCTAATTATATTACTGCTCTCCATATTTTTCAGAAATTGTAAAACTAATAACTACAATAAAACTATTAAAATATTAAAGAATCAAAATGTTTGCATCTTACTTACATAACTGATAAATACGCAATGATTTTTTTATTTCTTTTTATTTTCCGGGTTTCTTTCGTTATACAAACTCAGACGCGTCTATGACGATACGTCTCAACCGATAATTACACTAACGAAAAAAGTATACAATAAACTATGCATCTATCATACTTAAATCTTTGTTACTTGTACTGCTCATTGCCTACTCATTGCTGGCAGAGATGAAAATTAAAAATATCCATTTAGTTGTTCTACTTACAACTCTTCCGGGTGCCAGTTTTATGTATCTACAGACGAAGAAAAATAAATAAGTCGCGTGAGACATCGATTCTTATCGTGTATATCCGTAAGATTTATTTAGAAAGCCCCATTCGAAATTTATTAATGTAAGGAAACCCGTTCCGAGCCGTTCCGTGCCTACTTAGTCTTACCACCATAAATAATGTAGCCCAATATGAATGGTGCGGCCCTTCTTTAAATAGATGACTAAATACCAACACTCACGGTATCTCAGTTAGGTACATACTGTTATGTTTATATCTGTTATCGGCTTACGTAATTTTAGTCTCGACGCAGTATTGAAAATATTTAGGAAACTTTGCTTTTGCGTTAGACAGGTCAAGATAAATTAATTACATTTTTGTTATTTGTTATCGTAGCCTTGATTTTTTTATTCGCACTGTTATACTTATAAAACATGTTCTATTAAATATTTAAAATACTTAATAAATTATATTAGTCACGCAGACCCAAAACAATTAATTTACTTTTGGTGTTTCACTTATATTTAATAAATAAACATTTGTTTCGACCAAGAATCGAACACGAGACTTCCACGTGCGTCAGGGAGGCCGTCGAATTAATTACATAATTATTTATTAGGGTATGCACAGGTACAGTTTTGTACATAAATACGAGTAATAACATATACCTATATGTATAATAGATAGGTAAATATTACAAATACTCAGATACACTAAGTACTATGTGTAGTGTAGAAATCTATTAATTGACAAGCAATTGATGAATAGGAGTTTTAGTGATCTGGTTAATATTTCATTGTTTATAGATCTATCGTGTTATTAAGTACCTACTTAACGATTTCATATTGTGACTATTACGCATATTTCAATATGAAAACAAAGGGCTCGATTTTCGACCCCGCAGATTTATGAGTGACATTTAACGTGGGAGGAGGTGGTATATGGTACACGCACAGTTTTGGTACAACACCAAAATCCACTTACCCCTTGCGGAGGCGGCCGTAAGAGGATTACACAATTCCCTGTTTACACGAAGGGCTCAATTTATTTATTTGTTCATTAAAGGAGTCACGCTTTAGGGGGTAGCATCCGGAACGACACGTCTAAACACTTTGGATAAGCAAACCATACATGAGTTTTAACATTAATGAAATTCATACAAACTAGATACCTACCTACTTAATCGTACATACTTTCGTACTCAAAATACGAGTATCACATACTTTTTACATAATTATAAATGTTTGATTTTATATTTTTATTTTTGTTTGATTTTATTCAATAATCTTTAATTTTAATTTTATGTATGGCGTTATCCCCAATAATCAAGATGACTCTAAACCGTTCTAATGTTCAAATTTTTACGAGTAGTTGTTGCTTGTAACGGTGTACATCTTGTCGAAAAACAAATAAATAAATGTGATGAAAGCTTTCACAATATAATGTAAATATCTGTTGTTATAATAACACTAAATCATGATAGTATTTTGGTAAATAAATTTAAATTTCAAATTCTTAAAATACATTAACCGTAGGAGGTTATAAATGATGTGTAATATGAAATGTTCATAAACGCCAGTTGGTTCCATTCCCACGTAAAATGTATCTATAGACTAAAAGTCTGAACTGTGGCTAAACTTATAAGTAACCAAGTCCGATCAATTTTCATTAAAGTTTTTATAGAATACACGCAAAAACAATAAAACGTGAGAAAGAAATTGTCGCTTCATAAAAATCTTGTTTAAAAACGATTAATTGATGCGGATTTATTTCGATACACGTCATAAAATCAGTTTTTTTTTTATTCGAACGTAAAATAGGTACGAGCTTCGTTGCATAAGAAATTGAAAAATTATTGACGGTGTATTTTTAATTCGGCATAAAATTAAATAATAGCCCCTATAAACACCAGCGGCACTAACTACTGACTTTTGATGGCAATTAACTATAATTTTAGATTGGATTCACATACGATACAATATTTGGCCGAGTTATCTGAATTATTGGATAGAGTTTAATAGTGTCTAATCCTATGCCAAATAAGTTTAATAGAGAGATGTTTTTATTAAAAAAAAAACTTCAAAAATAGCCTCGTACGATAAAATTGGAAGTTTTTAGCGGTAAAATTTATTTTATAACTGTTAAAGACGACGTTGCAAGTAAATAGGTTGAAATGCTTTGAAAGCATTTGTTAGGAAAGACATCTCTTTTACGATAATGTTCGATTTTCTATTAAAGTTGAAAGCGCTCACGACGTCCCACATTCTTATCTACAATGCTCTAAGACATATTTTTCCAAAGTTTCCCGGCTGGAGGTTTCTGGCTGAACGTATAGAGCGCTATTCACACATGGCGGGAGATAAGCGAGCTTTCACACCATTAAGCTCCGCGCCGGAGCCCGGAGCTTTTCCAGATTAGATTATACACTCGATTTATGACGTCATTAAAGCTTTGATAATTACTCGGGACAGGCTGCGTGGGCCAGGGAGGTTGTCGAGAGGGGGGCATACTTGTACTGTTTGATTGGATTCCTGGTACTGTGAGGGTTAAAGGATTAAAGTTATGGAGATTAGTTCGCCGCCCGCAGCCGAAGCGGGCGTTCGTTTATGTTAAAACCTCTATAGAGATGTGCGTAGATAAGAGATTGCTTATTGCCAATTGTGCATGATAGCGGCGCGGTTTTAATTTCGTTTCGCCCACGTAACCCGTTGTTTGTACACATTGCTGTCGGCAATTATAAATGCATAGCTACCTGTATATGTACATCGCTATGTCTCCAATTGAAGTATTTGTATTGTAATTTGCTTTGTTGCGTTTATGAATTAGCTAACAATATATTACTCTCATTTATCAAGTTTGACTACAAATTGCTCAGATGTTATTAGTCACAGCTGCTAAAGGTCGATGTTAGCGCTAATAAATTGAATACCCTTTAAATTACCTATAAAACCTGTATCTATTCTCACTTTAATTCATATTATTCTACATAACTGTCCGAACCTAAGTAGGGACTAATGCATGTTATGCTGAACATCACCTACCCCATCTGGAGGGCACCCATGTGTTGTAAATTGTTGTAAATTGCGTTAAAAGGGATCAATTTTCTCGGCATGCTATACGAGAGTTAAATTTGTAATTCATGCAATTATGAGCACTGTACGGGTCGTATTACAGGCAATTTTCCGTCGCAACGCCTGCTAGCACTTATGAAAAATTGATATTTTCTCGGAAACAAAAGCGCTTAAGGAGACTTCCTATAACGTCTTATCTATTATGCCCGCACATATTTCCCTTGTCGCATACGCAAAGTAACCGAGAAATTGTTCTCCATAATACAAAAGAATCGATTAAACCTGGTTAAAGGTATATTGTATTCGTACAAATAGAAGGAATAAAATGCGTCACAGACTTTACTAACAGTATGAAACATTCAATAAATAAAAGTAATAATAATATGGTATACGTAATAAGGGTTAACTTTAACAGGAATTACAATAACTTGTATTTTATAATAGTCTTACTAAAATACTCGTATACCCACATTTGTTGTTAATTACATCGTTATTACAATTTAGCACGAGAATTGCTCGCAAACTATGCGATACAATAGCATTACAGAAATTAAGTAATGTGTTAGTATTTATTAAGTGAACTCAAAAGACTATAAGTAAAATTAAAAAAACGGTTTAATAAAAGGATATAATTTTATAAATAAATATATACATACGTAGGTACAATACCCTGATCCTAAACTTGGATAAGGAGAACACAAATGTATTTAAATCAAGACTCGAAACAAATAAGTACTTACTTTTTTAAAACTATCATATACAAATAAATATTTCGAACCGGGACCTTTGCGTAACAAACTAGTGGCTACAGCCACTGCGCTACAGAAGCCGGGAAATAATATCAAGTTTAAAACATGCTTAAAGTTCGTGCAGAATGTGTTTGTAGTTTGTACGGTGATTATTTGATATAAATTAATAGTGGTAAATTTTACGAAACCGGGGTTTATATTTAGGTAGGTAACTACAAAACTAATGGTCGCTCACGAATGGTCCACCAATTATGTGTAATGAGGGACCCTGAAGCGAAGCGGATGGAATGCTGTGAGCCCCTAACGTTTAAATATACTTGAATAACTTAGGAATCTTCTGTTATGTTTCACAATTACTATTAGTTATATTATTTAAGTTGTGACGGAGTAGTTAGTAGATATTTTTATATTATGACGTGTCTATACTGTAATAAACGTCTGCCGTTCTAGGGTAGTACTGGTGGTAAAGTGTAACTAACACCTGTAAAGTGACATACATAGTTGCGTTTCAAGATTAGATTGGGTAGAATTATTACCTGTAAACATTTTTAAGTTTAGTATCTCGTAGTTATATCTACCTACAACTGTATAGGTAGGTAACCGTGAAATCAGGCTAAAATAGACGCTACTAGATTAATAATAGTTACTTACAATAATTTTGTCATATATTAATTTAAAGACTATCGCGAACAATCACTCTCGATTGTGCAACAGGGCCAAACTCATCAAACTCGCATCCTACATTAGGAACAAGGCGAGCATGATCATTGCAATTTGTTCCTAGACCTAAAATATAACAAATCTACGCGCAAATAATGCATCCGCTTCTGTTTATTAAACAATTTTATAGGCCGAACTATACACTATATGTGTAGGCAATTATCTGACATATTGAAATAGAAGAAACAGCCACACACCAAACTAAAAACACTGTAGTCCGAAGTCTGCCAGTAAAGGTAACGATCGTCGAAAATATAAGGATTGCCTCTCCCTATAAGCTATGTAAATATAGGTACATATTACTATAGATAAAAGTATGTGAATAGTTTGGTTAATTTGCAATAAAATTTAATGATACCGATTTAATTTGAATGCATACTTATTCAATATTCACAAAGCCGCTTTTATTAGACAATTTGATTCAGTATTTCATAAAATTAATGTCATTGTTATAAAATCAAACAGTGCTGTTTGGTTATGAAAATTGCTTATTATTATTATGTTCAAATTCATGATTAATTACATTAAGAAAATAAGTCACTCACCCAATATATTCTAGTATTTTTATCATGAAATATTACATTAGCATTTTAAGAAAACAATTTTTTAATATAAGCTATTTAATATGCACTTGTTACACCACAACAAATCAGTGTTAATTTAGTGAAATTTCAACAACAACTAAAAAAGTCACTAAAAATTCAACCTGCGCAAATATTCTACAAATAAGCTTCCTGTGGAGAACATTATCTCAGTTACAAAAACGTCATAAAAATATTAATATTATTTTGTTAAAACATTTGTAAACAATGGCGGAGAAAGACTTTCTTTTATCACATCTCAGGTGTAATTATTTTAGTTCTTTTGTATTAAAACAAGTCTAATGGTGCAGAACATCTTTCGTCCGTTGTTACTTTCTAAACAAAGGTGTCGGACGTGGTTTACGAGTCTATAAAATTGTACAACAAGGCTAAACATTGCGGGAATCTTGCAGCGTCATTTATTTTGCACGCTTTATCAGAATAGGTACTTTATCTATTAGAAATGCACCATACAAGGTCAGTTATTATTACACAATTTCTTTTGGGAACTAGCATTAACCCATTTGAGAATGTTTTTCTTTAAAAAAAATCTTCATTGTTACCTCGCAAGGGTTGAGTTTTTTAATGTTTTTATTCACAGAAAATACAGCTTTACTTCACTTTTTTGTCTGTATATAAGTATTGTAAAAACTGGATTCTTCTGCGAAAGCGGTCACTCACAAAGGTCGAGTTTTTTTTTTTTACTTTTTGTTTTATCTGCCATATATTTAGGGTCCTATTGTGTCTTAGCATGGGAGCCTTGGAGAGAATTTAGTCTTGAAAAAATGTTCTTACTGTACGCTAGTTTGTATGAATAGATTCTGTAAATTCAGTATTTTATATGATTAAATAAATTGTAATAAAGTTTCGGGTTCAGTTCAGTGTTAAGGAAAGTTTATTTATTAGGCACAGGGAAAGTTTCAACTTTGGTGAGTACGTAACAGATACAAACTATATCTTTGAATCAAAATCTTGTCTCAGTCACGAGTTCAATTGAACACGAATTATAAGATAAACCTAGAAATATATGAGAGAGTTTATTTTACTAATACTTTATCCTAATCTGTGACAGAAAATCTTTTGGTTAAGTTTTCATAGTAAGAACATATTTTATTTTTCAAAAACTAAATTGTATAATTTTTTTAATTTTTAAGAAGCTATTATTACAAAGCAATATTAAATCGTAGACAGACAATTCCTTTGTATCAGTTAATTCAGTAAAATCTACATTAATCAGACAACATTTGGCGTCCCTGCCAAGACGCTTCGATAAGCAATTCATCTCAAACTTTGAACCAATATATTTTGCTAAATTAATATTTGGTAACTTTATCACTAAATAAAAAAAACTTAATAGTAAATTAATATTTATCTAAGAAATAAAAATAAGAAAAAAATAAATAAAATAAAAAAAAAAATATAAAAAAAAAATTAGGTATTTCCAAAATTCAATATTTAGGTAGACCTACATACCTACACATCTTATTTTGCGCAGAATAAAAATTAATTACAAATCATTTTAAAAATAATTATAAATGCATATTAGATAAACTTTGAGAACCATTTTGCACGATATTCGAAGCGATGGGTTGTAAGCATGGAGGACAATGGAGTGCGCATCACACACAAAAGCGCCAATCATACATTAGCTTAAATCGCCCTAATGCTATAAATATTACGTTAGTCTGAGTTATTCGATTTTTGTGTTTGCACGTCGATCGCTCCCGCTTTAATCGCAAATAAAAACGTAAATAATGCCTAGTTGTGCAATTAAATGGTGTCAAAAAAGGTCCAAAAATTCAAGTTACAAAAAAGATGGGATAACATTTCACAGGCAAGTAATTATCTCCTTTATTTTTTAATTTAAATATTATAAACAAATTCCTTAGACGCCCCGTCTTCTTTCTCTTTCTAATTCACTGACAGTTGTATCTTTTCTTCGCAATAGTGCTGTTCAAAGCGTTGCGACGATCTATATCGATAAAATTATAATTTAATAATTTTAATTAATTTATTTAGATGAAATATTTTTATTAATCGACCTAAAAAGAGGAAGTTAGCAATTCGACGAATTTTTTTGTAAATATGTTAACTGATTTCTACGCCGATTGTGAACCGATGTTAACAATTCTTTTTTTTGTTGAATTGGTTACATCTCGGGGTGTCCTATTTGGAAAGAAAATTTGTCACCTGTTTTTTTCAAAATCGAAACCATTCTGCATCTCGAAGCAATCCTTAAGATATTACGTCTTTATATCGTATTGTCACGATTGTAGGAATTGTTGGGATAAACAAATTAAAAACTAAACAAAAAAAATTACACAAAATAAAAATTCAAATAATTATCGATATTTTATAATTTATAATAAATATCGATACATCACTAGAGGATCACGTGATGTTGCGTCAGCCGTTAGCGCGCGGGAAAGTTTTCCCCCCCTCCTGCCTAAAATCGGCGAGTTGTGTTTCGAACAAAAACGCGTCGATGCGCAATCTATTCTATATTATCTTTGGTTGTAAGTCAAGGCACCATGTTGGCTGTCTTCCCCGCGTTTCTCTCCGCAACCTCCACTCCTCTGATACCTGCTTACCTACGTGTATAGGTAAATAATAGGTAGGTATATAACATAATAGCTTTTCTTAACACATTGTATTTCAGCATTTATAAATTTCAAACAAATATAAATTCCATTTGTAAAGTTTACATAACCTGAATTTATTTATTTAATTACTAATAAATAATAAAGTAACAAAGAGTAATTTGTATAGATTGTACTTACCTACCTACATGTACAAGCCGCTCTATTCCATGCATAGACAACACTGGTAGGTACTATAGCGAAATGTTTACAGGCAACAGTTGTGTCCGCTATGCCGACTTGGGGAGACGAATCTAAGTATTCCGTGCAGGCTACTGGTCCACACTCCTCCCGTTGTAGGTACCCGGCTACTTTGAAGCTGATCCCTAAACACGACTCGTAAACTTCACAGGTGTTACATTTGAAAGTGACGATTATAACAATTTGCCAGTGTCAAAGTAAATATTGTTTGCATCAAGTTAATAATATTACGCATCACGAGTCATTCATTCTAACACTAAACAGTCAAGTCAAGTCTCAGTCAAGTCAAAAATTGCTCCAGTAAAGTGATAGAATCTTTACTGAAACTTCCTACGAAGTTTTGGAGGGAAAATGGAGACACAGGATTTCTTGAATTGTTTACCCACACTCACGCACGTTCACAAACACTTAATGGTTAATAATATCCACCATTATTACACATTCGAAGAAACACAAGTTTAGGAAAATAATTCAAGTCAGATAACCCGATGTCTCAAGATGGCCGCCAAAACTCTACCACTCTTAAATAATATTAAGTAGATACGTCTAGTTTTAATTAAGTAATTCAAATACTGGTTTAGTATAATTTATGTGTTTGTTATTGAAAAATATATAAAAGCTGTATTTTCGGTCAAGTCGTGTCAAAAGCGTGAGTAAGTAAGTCTAGGTAGGTATCGAAGACCCGCCTGCTTGCGTCCAAAGAGCTAAGAGCTTTTATCTCGGGTCGCAGCGTCATGTATCCGCTGTCACGACTCGACTCGACGTGACGGAAATACAATCCAGTATTTATTTAACATATACTTCTATAACTAAAATACAAGTTCTTTGTCACTATCCAATACGGCCTCTGCCGGGTAGAGTTTTTCTATAAAAAATCTATAAAAAAAAAATATTTAGAACAAAAAGTAGGTTATTGTTCAGGGATATTCTAAGGGATGTAGATATTTAGTTTTAGGTAAAATTGTTATTTTACATTTTTTATTTCTAATTATTGGTTGAGAAATGTAGTACAGACAAAAAACTAAAAAAATAAAGGAAAAAAGAATCAGAGTATACAAAGCCAGTTTTTAAGCCAGGCCAGTAACCTAGTGAATAGATAGTACTTTTGGTTGCGCTTGTACTAAACCAGCTTCATTCCTGAACCAGGAAAGTGTTCTCAATTTTTTGAGCCATACGTACTAGCTTACTGGCCAGGCTTTGTATATCTCGGGCAAAACCCTTATTTATTCATCAAATAAATAAATATATCAAATAAATTTTTATTCGTCAAAAAATCAAATATCCAATTTTGAATTTAAAATGTTACGTCATGTGGATTGGTTTAATTTTCACAGTTCTCGGGAAAACATCAGCAATCACGTGTAAAATCATCTGAGATATATTATTATGTAACAGTTTTAATATTTTATTTATATCTTGACTCAGGGTGAATAAACTGTAAATAAAATAATATTATTGCCAAGTTACATAATAAGATTTTGTAGTATAGATACGTATGTTAATGTATTTATGCGTCGGTGTAGGAACAAACTAGAACAAAACTTTTAATTCGCTAAAATTTAGTGCTGCGTGCACCACATTCAAGTTCTAAGACACGAAGACTGCGTTGTTTAGAAATACTTGCTTGTTCATAAGTTATGGACACTATAAAAGGGAAGAACTACAAGGTTTCGATAACGCGAGTGAGTTACATTGACTTTACTAGACGAATGAGAACCTTGGAAAGGTGACCAGTCAACCAATAAGTACTTACCTATTTAGATTACGCTATATTTTGTTACATAAGAAAAATTACACTAACATTATGTAATAGTGTCATAAAATTGCCACCAAAAATTAGTAAAATAAAAAACATGGCAACAAATACAAAAATTCATTCAATAAAGTAAAACGCCCAATAATAAACTCAAGTATGCATAAAATTCTCATAATACAAAGATTAATAAACGTTTATAGGTGTAAATTGCCTATAACTTTGATTTTTATGACTAAATAATCGTAAAAGAACCCTTATAATACGAGCACGTTGAAATGCCGTATTCCACGAGTGTTATAAGTATGTTAAATAAGACCTCTTTAATTTAACCGCATTTTAATGTCAGACAATGCAAACAACAGGCTCGTTTGATGCACTTTTATTTTACGATGCACTCGTAACATAAAATGTGAAACGTCTTAACAATCGTAAACGACCCATTATGTTGTGCGAGATAGGAATGTTATCGGCACTACGGATTTTCGAATCGTGATTGTAATCAATGCCTAGATTTTTTATTTTAAATATTTGTTAAAAATGGTGTTGTGCGGAATAGATGAGGTTTGAAAGATGATGTAGTGATGAGTAGTAATGCTTCGATGGTTTGGGCACATGGAAAGGATTAACGAAAGGAGATTGACGAAAGGAATATATAAATCTGATGTGAATGGATGCGTTTAACAAGGCAGACCCAGAAGGGTGTTTTCCGATCAAATCAGAGACATCCTCATGAAAGCTGGGCTGCCTAGTGCCCATAACCGTCGGGCGTGCATAAAGGGAATTGTGGATGTGAAGGAAGCGAGGGTGTTGTGTCAGGATCGTGGTACCTAAGTGACGTTCCGTTGTCTCTGCCTAACCCTGTGGGAAAAAGGCGTGACAATTGTATTGTATTGTTAAAAATCTAGATATAGGTATATAAATAAAGGTAGAAACAATAAACATAAATACGGAACTAAAGTAAACTAACCACCTACCTAATTTACCAGCAGATAGCCCTCTGTCGTTCCGCGCACGGCCCATGTCCATTACGCGGTTTTCCTGGACCCAAATTCCGTGCAATTAAACAACTGACATTTTACACAGCATCTAGTATAAATTTAATAAGGATGGCCTATTAAGAGCTTTAATGACTCGAATGTTGGGCTTGGACAAAAACCAAAATGAGGTCAACAGAATGCCACGCTACGTAACTTTCATCCATTATGTGGTAACCGTTCGAAAGCCTGCTTATAAACCTATCTAACTATGTAGATATCATTCTTTAAAATAACTAAAAATATATAATTTATAATGAAAGAGCGGCCGCGGTCTAGCGGTAAGATGTGTGAACTCACGATCGATGAGACCCGTGTTCGAACTTCGCTAAATTCTGACCAATGTATTTATGTTATACGTTTTTGATTGGGACTCTTTATACACTTCTTATAGGGACTATTAAAGAGTGGTAGGCAGACTGATGATAGTTATTAGCCTAGTCTGCCGTTCTGGGGTATGGTGGTACTACGAATGTAACACCCGTGAAGTGAATACCCTTGTCGCCTTTCGGGAATAGTTTGAAAGTAGCGAGGAGTGTCAATCTAGATGATACATGCTCGTCTCCTCAAGCCGGCATAGTAGAGGCGACTGCTGCTCGTATATATTTCTCTGTAGTAGCTGTTGTTTCCACTCATGGACCGCACTCTAGCTTTACATCAGGCGGAGTGATGTCACATGCCGAGCTACAATAAAAATAATAAGTATCTACCTATTACGTAGTATGTAAAAGAAAAATAGGTAATAATGAAGGCTTACATGTATCATAAAATTATATTTTTTCCTAACTATTATTGCGTAGATATTTGTTTTTACTTACTAATTGTAAGTATAATAATAACAAAAGAATTGAGTAACAGTATAAAACAATTTTCCCTTTCAAAACAACTACACATGCATATAGACGAAAATTAATTAAAGACACAGTAGCTGAGATTTCGTTGGCGCCACCGTCGGATAAACGTCGTGAATCGCCCAATAATAATGAAAGCGATGGCGGCAAGGCCGTCAGTGTATGAAGCGGCAGTTTTGGCCACATAAACAGCCCGTACAGTTCTCTACCCCCTCCTCATTCCACAGCGAGTTCCCCCTTTCGCCCGACCCCAGCGCCTCAAGCGTGCACCGTCCACACGAAATCAAAATGGCCGATATTTTTGTCACATTCATTCGTTGGTCGTCGTCATGATCGTGACGAATTGCGTTCCTCTAATAAATTATTTACTTTTATAGTTTAATATTTATTCCATTTATATCTATATAATAAAAATCAATTGCTGTTCGTTAGTCTCGCTAAAACTCGAGAACGGCTGGACTGATTTGGTTAATTTTGGTTTTGAATTATTTGTGGAAGTCCAGGGAAGGTTTAAAAGGTAAATAAATATGAAAAATGCTTGGAATATAGTAAAAATAATAATTTTATTTTTCCTTTGGTTTTGAATGTCAAACATTTGATGTTCGTCCCGTCGTTTAGAAATCAATTAAATTTAAAAGTCGTTTAGAAATGCTTTTTTTATTTATTGATTCTGAGGCTGTACGAAATTTGCCGGGTCAGCTAGTTTTATATTAAAAAATAGTTTTTAATTTTTTCATTAAATATAGGTAATATACCTAAGTTTTGTTTTTAATTAGGTATTTATAATAATTTAATACAGTTGTGCAAGGTAAGGAATATGAAAAAAATCTTAAATAATATATTTTTTTAAATATATCGCGCCATGTGTACCAATTTTTAAACAAAAGGGGTGACTGGTTATTTTTATCCGACGCACAAGGAAACAGTTCCCAACTCGCTTTTTAGTCAGCTTTTGACTTGTTAGTTGTTCATATATGATATGTATTATTCTACCTAAAAACAATAAATACTTAGGTATATAGTTACATAACTATCTATTTAAAGTAATATATAGCTAAACTAAATAGGTAGGTATATATGTAACGTAATAATAAAATAAATACATTGCATTGTTTAGATATGCTATAAAAAGATCTCACACATACGAGTTGATACATATTCTATTGTATCAGCAGAGACACGGCTCCTATTTTATTTCCACCCCATTGCGGAGTCAAGATAGCGTTACAAGTGTATGTAAAGCATATTCAAATATAAACGAAATAGCATAGAAAAGCTTCAGGCTACAAGTCTAGTAGGCAGGTATATAGATACTTAGCCTATATACTCCTATAACATTTAATATCAAAACCTATCTATTTATAGATCCCATTTTTATTATTGTTTTTTTAATTTGGACTTGTAAAAAATATAGACATATTGAGAGGTATATCTAACGGAAGATAGAGAGAAGGGAATACATAACTAGAGGGGCTGATGTCTTAGCGGTAGAAGGCAATATAACTATGTACCAGTACCAATGTAACTATGCTATAATGTAAGTAATTTGGTAGCTTGGAACTAGCTTCTTTAAAAAAAAGTTGAATTTTAAAATAAGACGGAATTCAAAACCCCGTAAATAATATTGAGTTAAGACTTGACTGAAATTAACTTGACTTATTTTTTTGTGTAATTACATAATATTAACTTGAAGCAAATAATGTCATTACAAAAAAAAAGTCAAGTCAAAATTGGATTTTAGTAAAATGTAATATTTTAAATAAAACTTTTAACTGGGTTTTGGATTGAATTACTTAAAATTAATCCAGAAAAAGACATTGCCCGTACTATGGTAATAAGAGTGGTCTAAAACATTGTCATAGTCTAGTTAGGAACTAGAATTAGGTACCCTACCTACAAACATACATAAGCAAACATAAATAACATGTTCTAGTAACAAGAAATTTACTATAATAAAAAAATAAAAAAAAATCTTTATTAGGTACAAAAAACATAAAATATAAATTACATGAGTTGAGGACCCCGTACTAGACTATGGTCTGTATTACGGGTGTCCTCGCTCTTTTCCAATACACTTTAAACAAAATTACAAGTTACAATTACAAGTGTGTGTGTGTGTTATAATTATTGAAGCTTAAACCAATAATTAACCTATTTCACCCATATTATTATTATTTCATTACGCCTTGTAAATTGTATACATTATTGCATTAAGAAAGAAAATGCTAATTTAATTCAACGACTATAATTACGACACAAAGATATAATTTTTTACTTAATTTCCACTTTATCAGCTACCAATCAAATAGTACTGAAACGGGCTCTTTATTATCGTCACGTAATTTAATAAGTTTCATAGTACAAAACAAACAATGCTAATACATTGAGTGAATATTAAAAAAGCTGGCGCTTGCGCACGTGTGTGCTCAACAATTATTGACTTTTGTGCGTGTAGTTTTTAAATTAAGTAACTTTACATAATAATTTTATTTGAAGATTATTTATTATTACTTTCGGTTATAGATTTTTAAAAATTTATAAGTCAATTAGCAATTAACTCAATTGCAAAGTAGAGCTTGAGCTTTAGTTGTGGACGTGACGTCCACCCAGTTGTTGGATGAATAGTCGACACAGCCTTGTTAACCCAACAAGCCAACACCTGAGTGTCCATACATTTTGTTTTACAACATTGTTTGAAATTCGAGCACATTTATGTTGAAATTAAGTAATTTTATAACTTTCTCAGCACTAATTATTATCGCAAATCACTATAATGAACAAATAGCTACGGCACAGAATATATAAAATGCATTTTAAATATTTTATATTGGTTATATTTCACAACGTTTGTGTTTCAAACAATGTTGTAAAACAAAATATTTGGACGCTGAGGTGTTGGCTTTCACGTTAAAGCGCCAATGGCAGCGTAGCTTAGTGGTCGCGTGAACAGAGGAATACGTAGGCTCGATCCTCATCTCAGCTCGGGCTATTTTATTATTATATTTTGATATGCCATAATTAAATATTTTGAAAATTACAAGCTATCTTATTGTAAGTTATCTAAGTAGGTACCTATACATTTTCCTCATATTTTGTAAATAGACTTTTAGTTAATTTGTCATAAATCTATCAACACAGACATTAAAGGACAAAATCAAAACAATTTATAAGTGTAAAACTGTCAAGTTGCTGTACAAACTTGCATTAATATGTCAGCACTTTGCGGTTCTGAAACAATTGTTTGTGATTCCACAAAATGTCTCAATTATGTATTATTTATTTTTATTAAATTTATTTATACGTAGTTGTCCTGCACATGACTGTACTTCGACTGATTAACTAGAGTCGGTCCATGAGACAAAAGCTACCACAGACAATTAATTATCTGTAGTCCTCAGTCGTCTCTATTATACCGGCTAGATGAAACGGTAGGCTACATCCAAGCTAATTTCAAAACACAGCTATGTTACTTGGGTAGGTAACAACCATTGCAAGTGGTGGTAGGTACGAGTACTACCAGTCTTGATGAAAGCTAACTCCCTCCACTGTGCGCCTACTGGGGTTTTAGTCCGTATTCCACCACTAGACTGGAGAGTCGGACATAACCTTGGCATCTTCCCCAAGGGCCCGGGCGTCCGTCGTACCAGGATTACGAAGGTACCACGAGTAAAAAATTTGGCCATAACCATATCTACTTTCTTCAAAAAAAATTCCATTTGTTATCTCTTAATTTAATTTTAATATATTTAAGACATTTTATATGAAAATGATATATTTACAGACGGTGGGAAAGTGAGCTGATTTTTAAACTAACACTGCTATTTTTCTTATGAAAGTATGTAATGTTACCAACATTGTTTTAATATTTAAACATTGTTGATTTGAACGAACAATTATTATTATCAATTGAAAGGTCAAAATGTTGTTCGAATGACAAGATCATAACTCAATAGTTAATTGCAGTAATTATTCATTTATTTATCAATGTTATGAAACATGATATAAATGCAGTGCATTACTATCTATTATTACTTATAGGTACAAATGATACCAGCTAATTTTAACCACTGCAATAATTACATAATTTATTATACGGGTATTATTGTGACAATAATATTAGAAGTAGCCGGATATGTATGCTCGGTGTCTCTTAAGGTGAAAGCCAACACCTGAGCGTCCATACATTTTGTTTTACCACATTGTTCGAAGCATAGCAGATTTATGTTGAAATTAAGTAATTTGATAACTTTCTCAGCACTAATTATTATCGCAACTCACTATAATAAACAAATAGCTACGGCACAGAATATATAAAATGCATTTTAAATATTTTAAACATTTTATATTGGTTATATTTCACAAGCATTTTATATATTTTGTGCCGTAGCTATTTGTTTATTGTTTATTATAGTGATTTGCCATAATAATTAGTGCTGAGAAAGTTGTTAAATTACTTAATTTCAACATAAATCAGTTATGCTTCCAACAATGTGGTAAAACAAAATGCATGGACGCTCAGGTGTTGTCTTTCACCTTAAAGCTGGTGCACGCGGGCAACTGTTGCCTGGTACCAGATTTCTACTCTCATGGACCGCACTCTAGCCATCAGGTAGGCAGAATATATTTAAGAAACTTAGAAATATTTAAAAAGGAGGTTAAAAAAGGAAAAAATATAGGTACCTATTTACTAAAAAAAAGGATGGGCAGCAGATATTTAATTTTGTTTTAAAAGGTTTTAAATTTTAAGGTTTTTGCGGCTTAGATAGGCCCTCTCGCTTTTATTTTGTTTATTAAATTTATAACGAGCAAATTTTTTTAATCAACAGGTTAAAATAATGAAAAGATTATTTAAGATATGTTCGCAATCTAAAAGACATCCCTCTATTTTTCATGTTATCAACATAATAATGGACGAAAGGGAAAAAAATAATTTACCTATAGGTATAGTACATTTCTATATGTATTTTATATATTTTTAACGATAGAGCTTGTTTATTTATTTATAGTTGCAATTTATAAGACATAGGCCGTTTGTAATTTGTTAGAAAAACGCACAACAGATGAGTAGGCGCTTTATAAATATTTCGTTATTTCAATTCTTAAAGAGCTCACCTCCGGAATGCTGTCGAAATATTAATAGCAAGAAGTAAATTTATTTGTATGTCGGATGGTATACCTACCTACTTATATAATAGTCCGTGTATAAAATTAGATGCTGCTGCCTGCCGGGAAACGTAGAACGTGATACCGAATTTAAATTGCCCAATCAATTTTTAATTTCGTCGGCTCGAGTTATGATTATAATCTGAGCTAACACGAATAATTTTCAATAATATTGCCCTAAAAATTTAACCGTTCTGTTAAGTTTTTCTTCTATTTATCAATTTGTAATCTAGATTTTCCTACTACCTGGATTAAACAAAAAAAAAATCCCGATTTTCAGTTGCAAAATTTTTTTATTTTAGGTGAATTTTTTTAAATTAATATTTTTATTACTTAATTAGATTGGTCTAAAAAATAACTTGTATACTTAATTTTGTGAAAAATCTTTCCGGCGGACGACACGCGCGAGGAAAACGGCCAATAATTTTCTTTAATAAATTATTAAATATAATCATCATTAAAAAGACTTTACGTTGGTATTAGAATTTACAAAACATATTTATATTTAAAGAATCAATATAAAATAACAAATCTAAACTTACTTAATCGATTATCCTTTCTTTCATATTAAAATTATATGTTGCGGGAACGAGATAGCTACATACAAGCTAAGTTGAACTTTAATGCGTCGACTTTGAGCCGTAATGGCGGTTAAATAATATTTCTTCCTTATTTTTACAATATTCTCGATATTTTGTGCGTTAAATTAATCACTTATTCTTTTATAACACTGAATTTATCTATTTACACACAACTTAAACATGAAATAAGCTCTAAAAATTAAATAAACTAATAATAAACACTAGCAACCTTTCTACATTGCAGCGTCCCATAGCCGCCATACCCAATTCCGATCACCAGGGACGTATTCGTAAATATTAAATTGTAAAAATATATTTCTTGTTTAAAACTAAGTATTAATTCATTTCATATGCATTACATTAATTTCATACATTAAAAAAATGCATTTCTTAATTAAAATAAATTTAGAAAGATTAATTTTAAAAAATCTTATACGTATTCACTACAACATATCTAGGTACCTACATGGTATAACTAATATATCAATTTTTTAAAAATAATTAATTGGATTATACCTGAACACGTGTAATTGTAAAATTTTACTTTATTTATTATTATTTAAGATACTCGTTTTATTATATTTTTGTTCAGTTTAAATTATATTTTAAAATTTAAAATAAATATAGCAAAGTGTATCTTTATCCCTGTGGGAAAAAGGCGTGACAATTGTATTGTATTGTATTGTGTCTTTAAAAAAAATCTTTTGAAGGGTAAATATTTAATAAACCATATTAATTAAATGTTAATATTATCAATTCGTCCCTGTGGACATACGCTCCGCCCATTACTGGCAACAAAAGTGGTGGTTGCTCCTTCAAAATATCTCGTTTGGAGGCCATTTTGTGGAGCGAGTAGAAGCGAGACAACATTACAGTCGTCTTCGTAACGGCTGTATAAGCGTGAATGAGACGATTAAGTAAACTTCGCTTAGTTTTAATGTAGCCGTTGACCTACACGAAAATAGTCAGGGAAAGTGCGTTGTGGAGAAAAAATAGAGAAAAAAATACTAACTCTGCGTGATTTACTTACTATTTTAATAATTTTATATTTATTCTATTATAGTATTTGTAAAAACTTTGAACATAAGTTAAAATCTCTGAAAAAATTATCACAAATCAAATAAATAGATTAAAAAAGAAAGGAGAATGTTCATCTGCCTAAGAAAAATGGGCCCACTATTTTTTTTTATCGAATAGTTCAATGATTTTTAGTTAATTTTGTTGAAAAATAATTCTATATTCCTTATTACCAATCAGTTTAAATTTTTTCAGCCGGGTAATTGGGTAATTAGATATTTAGATATTTTCTGATGCAATATTTGAGGTTATTATTATTTTTAATGCTTTAATAATTGAAGATATATATTTTTATGTAATTAAACATTGTCTATTGATTGCTAAATGATGTATTGATATAATTGAAATTAATTAATTAAAAAATAAGATATTATTTTAGAATAATGTTTTGTTAACAAACTATTAGATATAAAGTGGACCCAAAATGGGTATTGTCCTTTACATAGTCGAAATAATACTCTCTCGGACGTATTTCCTCGTTCCTTTGACATGGGATCCTTCGAGCGCAGTGTGAAGAGGCATCTCACCAAGCCGGCCATAGCGGATGCGACTGCACTCTAGCTTAACATGGAGTGCGGTCATATGACGTGCTAAAAATAAAAGAATATAAAAATAAGAGCGACCATGGTCTAGCGGTAAGACGCATAAACTCACGATCGATGAGACCTATGTTTGAACCTCGCTAATTCTGACCAGTACCAATATAACTTTGTTATATGTACTTTGGTCGCTCAGTGCCTTTTAGGCACTATTAAAGAGTGGTAGACAGACTGATGATGGTTATTTGCCCAGTCTGTCGTCCTGGGGCAGTACCACCACTTTAAAATGTAACACCCGTGAAGTGACCTTGTCGCGTTTCGGGAATAGTTTGAAAGTAGCCAGGTATAAGAGAGGAGTGTGCACTGCACTAGATTGTACATGCTCGTCTCCTCAAGCCGGCATAGTAGAGGCGACTGCTGCCCGTAGAGATTTCTCTGTGTTAGCAGTTGTTTCCATTCATGGACCGCACTCTAGCTTTACATCAGGCGGAGTGTTGTCACATGTCGAGCTACAATAAAAAATATAAAACAAAAAAAATAGATATTATAATACCTATGGCATTAAATACAGGTATGTATAATATAGGAATAGGCGAAATATATTAAAATAGATCGGTGGGTTTAAATAACATTATAAAAGTATAGAAACGCTTCCGAACAATAATAATAAGCGTAATGGTTCACAAATAAAATAAAACATTTTAAAGTGTTAGTTTATAGCGCTATTTGCAGTTATAAAGTGAATCCCGTCATTCAAGGTTCACGAAACGACTCATAAAATGTTCGCCCTCAAGTGACGTCAGTTTACTACATGACGTAATAGTCCCGACGAAAACCGCTAGATGGCGCTACGCAGAAAGTTTGAGCGGGGTTGCTCATAAAAATAAATTTTATTGTTATGACGAAAATAAAACGCTTGTCGTCAATTTAAAGATCATTTTAGTGTGTAATAAGATTTATTTTATGATTAACAAGTGTCTAGATG
Source organism: Tinea pellionella (assembly GCA_948150575.1). Classification (NCBI taxonomy): domain Eukaryota; kingdom Metazoa; phylum Arthropoda; class Insecta; order Lepidoptera; family Tineidae; genus Tinea; species Tinea pellionella. The sequence goes on from OX411253.1 coordinate 5,738,764, forward strand.
AATTTATTATGGTTGAATGATGAATAAAGCTATCAAATTCGTTTTTATGATCGAGTTATCGTGTCTCTATTGGCGTTTATATTATTTCTCTTTAGTAAGACTGAGATTAGGTATTTATTGTGGTATAAATTAAATCAAGATTGTGTGTGTTTAATTATATTACCTAATCCGCTTTATTTCGTTTTTAATGAGCCATTTTTTCTTAATGTTATGTTTTGACTCATTCATTCAACTTTTGCACATATTATTATTATAATATATTGTATTAGTAGCAATTTATAATTTTTATTTTTAAATTGTCTTTTTTTTTCATGAATGAGTGTTATTGTGAGCTTGGCTTCACTGTAATAATTCTAAGCTCTGCCGCTAGATGGCGGTAATTATTTTTATTTTTATAAAATGATCGGTCTGTAAATAAACTATTATAATAAAATAAGGTACGTAGGTAAGTAATAATAATTGATCAGCTGAACAGTAAGATCCATGTGAGAAGGCCATGCTTTAAAGAGAGATCGTTGACGCTCTAGTCTCTGCTTACCCTAATAATACATGTCAGTAAGTAATAATAATAAAAATTTTGAAACTCGTAGGTACCTACGTACTGTACACTTACTTTAGTTGGTGTATCAACCTGCCAGCAGATGGCAGCACAATCGACGACAGCTGTAAATTCAAAATTTATAAAAAATGTCTCTCATAATGCCAGTAACTCATCAAATATTTTATGTTTATTGTACTTACAAATATAATTAAAAATATATATCTGACAAATTAAGAAATAATACCTAAAAAAAGCCTCATTTAACAGAAGGAAAATAGATATATCATTATAATTTTCTTAGTCTTTAATTTGATACTTGTTTTTTGATCCCTGTTTGTTTAAGACATAAACGACATGTCTGTAAGATTATGTAATTATTGTAAATGACACCAGAAATAAATATTTTCATTTAAATCGATTTTGATTTTATTACTGGTACGATTTAAACGCCCATGGTACGATTTAAAATACCGGTGGTACGATTTAAACGACTAGTCGGCTAAATTGTACCGTTAGCAGACCTCCGGAAAAACACATTTTTGACCACCTTAGTTGCAACCTATGACAGCAAATTTTTAATATGTGATAGCGAAAATGTTGATCTATAATTGTAATAGTCATTCATATGTGTAAGTCTTTTTTAAATGAAATATTGACTTGAAAGTAAAAAGTGGTACGATATAACCGACTTTCCCCATATCCCGTAGGTACCAAAATCAACACATGCCCTTAACGTATCAATTGAATTGATTTATTTGTGCAAGACAATTGTAAACCTAAAGCTTTTAACCGTAACCAATCTCTATTAAGCACGAAAGTAAACTTGTTAATATGCAGATGTCATTCTATCGAAAGGAAAATTGTATTACGTAATAAAAACAATACAAGCCGCTATACACATTGACAATTGTAGAAATACCACTCACTTACATTGTGATTATTATGATCCACCTCGATGAACTCTTTACCTCTATGAAGACGTTTATACCTTAAACACGTCAATAATAGTTCAATAAATGTCAACAAAACGACATAATAACGATCCACGTGCGATCGCTTACTACCTACATTCATAAAGTTTCGAATTTATAACGAAGCTTAGCCCCGCCGGAGGCGTACCTACACGAAATAATCTGAGCAGTGTTTACAGGGCGCTCTACAAAACGGCGCAATCCATGTGACGTTTATGAGCATTCGAGTGGCAGTAAAAATCGTGTTTACGACGCACGCGGTCGGCTCGGTACAGACTGGAGTCGTGCGGGCCAAGGAGCGGGCCCGCGCGTGCCTGCTGTTGCACTCGGCGCCGGTAATGACGACGTCACTTAATGTTTATCAAATGATAATAATTTTATATTTATAGTGATGATTTTGTTTAGTACTTATTCGGACTGAAAACATAGCTTTACCTGATCGTGTATGACGTAATTATTCTTGTAACTATCTTTGTTAAGTTTTTCATCACTCGTCTCATCAAGCCGGCATAGTGGAGCCGACTGCTGCCTGTACAGATTTTTCTTTAGTAGCAGTTGTTTCCATTCATGGACCGCACTATAGCTTCACATAAAAAAAACTAGTTTCTAATTCTACATCTTAATTATTTCAAATTAACTTAAACTGCAAATCTCTACCTAGTGATCGCGTATTAATTTAATTGAGATCAGGAAATGTTTCAAATGTTTAAACACACTACGGTTGGAAATCAAAACCACAAGTTCTCCAAAAAAAATCAAAACCAAAAGTTGGATTCAGCTGCTCGCGTGCTATTCTACACTACCTGATCGAGAAATATAGGTAATAGATATGGATAAGAGTTATAGGATCTTATAGGTACCTGCCTAAATAATAAAATATTTTGTATAAATAAATGAATAATAACAAAAAATACTGGAATTATATTTCAAATAATTCGTTTAAAAATCTACTTCTTTCGCTCACATCTGTGTTAAACACGAAGGTTAGCTGGAAGAAAATGCTAATTAGCATTAAGTTCGCCTGTGTGTACGCCATACTAAGTTTTAAATAAATAAAATAATGAAATTTCACCGAACTGGCACTGAAATTCCTGTAATTTCTTATAAGAAATAAAGGCATAGTTTTGAAATGGAAATGAAAACCAAATTGGATTATTCTTTCGTAACATGTAAAATAATAATCCAATTAAAAATAATACCTATATATTTTTCAGATTCATAATTATCTTTATATATACTCTACGTTTACTTATAATCTATATAAATAACGTATGTTTAATTTAAAAGAATGGTACCAGTTTAGTCCCACCAGTTTCACGGGTTTCACGCGTTTCTGAATCAGCTTGGAAGTAACGAGAGGAGTGTGCACTGTTAATCTTGACGTCTTTTTAAGCCGGCATAGTGAGGTAGTTGCTTAGCTATCTTACCTATATAGAAACCCTACTCGTATTTTTATTAAAGTAATCCGACAATTAACTGTATTAAGCGAAGACATCTACTACTACAGATAAATGTCTGAATGTAGTAGTCGCCTCCGTTATACTGGCTTGATGAGATGAGCAAAGTGATCCTGAATCTCGACTAGGTCACAACGTATTCTGTGCTTTTTATGCTCAACAAGTTCATACAACTTTTAAATAAAGTATTTTTTCTCGACTTCTTAATAACAAGAGATGTTTTTAATATTAAAATTCTCATTTTATCGATATATTTTGTACTCCTACGATCTATCTACTAAAAGGTTCACAATAAAACGCTCAACCGTCCATTAGCCTCGTAACTGTAAACATTTCAATACTGCAGTTATTTTTAACAATATTCTTAGACTAATCTTTTAGTAGGCAATCTATTTTGTTGATAGATCAATAATTATTCATTGGAAATTATTTTAGTACATTTTATATTATGTTTTTGTTTATTGTAGCTAGGCATGTGACAACACTCCGCCTGATCTAAAGCTAGAGTGCGGTCCATGAATGGAAACAACTGCTACTACAGAGAAACCTGTGCGGGCAGCAGTCGCCTCCACTATGCCGGCTTGAGGAGACGAGAATGTACCATCTAGATTGACAGTGCACACTCCTCTCGTTATACCTGGCTACTTTCAAACTATTCCCGAAACGCGACAAAATCACTTCACGGGTGTTACATTCGAAAGTGGTGGTACTACCCTAGGACGGCAGACTGGACAAATAACCATCATCAGTCCGCTGTTGTTAACTTTAAAGAAGCTGTTTATGAGACATGTAATAATAATAAATATGAACTACGTCAAAAATTGAATATCGTGTGTTATTTGAATGATTAATTACAATTATTAATGACAAATTAACACATTATTTATTTATAGTAGCCAGGCTCCACTTAGTCCTCTATGCAGAGGTTGCATGGAGGTTAAAGAGACAATCACGCATGTGCTCTTGGAGTGTACTAGCGTTGACGAACCACATCACAACTTCCTCGACTCGGTAAGGACACTCCCGCTGGTGTGCAGCAACGTGAAGAATCTCTGACCTTCCTGGGAGCTTTAGGGTAGCTGCTCATTTTTTAAATTATTTTTTATTATGACACGACATGTGACCTCAACTGGTAAACACCCAGGCTCCAGTCGCCATTACTATGCCGGCCTGAGAAGGTGCTTTTACACGCTACGCTTGAAGGATCCAATGAAAAATTGCGGATAAGGAACCTGCGAGTATCTATATTCTAGTAGCTACGTATAAATTATGTACCTATATTGTCTTAAAAATTACCTCTCCATTCCTTAACCTTCTTTCTTAAATTCCTTAATGAAGTTTACATCTCCTACTAAAATATGAATAATTTGTAATTGTCATGTTCAGAATGTATTGACGGTAGGCAGCAGATACGTCATTAAAAGTAAAACGTTTTTATTAGAAGTAATTTTCCTAGAAAAATTAGAAAAATCCTGTTCGTTTACCTAGTTGGAAAATTTATAATTACCTACCTATGTAGGTAATAGGTAACTTGTATTTCCACTACAATCATTAAATATAAGTACCCACTTCTACAACATCCCTTACATTTTACCATCGCAAATTAAGAAATTATATCAACAAAAAGTTGCATTTTATCTGAAAATATTTGTTTAAGAGCTGCAACTGCAATAAAAATGCGAGCGTGTCTCTTTGAAGGCGGCCGCGCCATTCATTCGCTTTGATGACTTCATTTGAAGTGCCACTCGCGATAATGCGCTATTGTTTACCCTTCGATAGTGCGCCCTCTGATGCACGCGCCAACACTACGCGAGACAGAGATAGAAGCATTTCACCCCGCTACGCCCGGAAAATTCGCCTATACGACATTACGCCGCTCCCGCTCGCACCTCGAACAAATTCATATGCACGAAAGTAACAGAGAGAATCCTCGTAAAAACAGGTAGTAGAGAAATAATAATCATCTTTACGACTTCTCACTCTATTCAGCACCTTGTTACGATACTGAGAGCTCATTGTACCGCGGTCGACGAGTGGTTGTAAAATCTTTTCATCGGTCGAGCCGTTTCACTAATTGTATGTTTATGAGTTTACGACTTTTGTGGTTTAGCTTTTAGTAGTAAAACATCATAGACCTATTGTCAATGACTTTTGTAACTTAGCCAAAGTGACCGACACGAATTTACAATTCTTATTTTTTTATAATGTAAAGGGTTTCATTGTTTGTATTCAGCAGATACACACGTACTCCTGGCTACAGCTTTTTTTCTGGATAGACAAAGCGGTCCTGAAATTTGTTTCGACGGTATTAACACGTTTCAGGTTCGATCCGTGTATTGTTTTTAGATTGATAAGAAATAGGAAAATAGAGTCAAGTGATAATATTTATAGTGATTAGCGAAAAGGGGACGGAGCAATCGGTTCGAACGCCTGGTCGGTCGGCGCGGGGCGGCGCGCGTGGCGCCGGCAGTAGCTTGCGTGAGCCCAGCCGCGCCAGTCGCCCGCTGAGAGCGCACCTCGCGGACGCTCACTCGATCTGCACGATAAACTTCCTTCGCGATCCCGAACACACGACTCGCGACTTTCCACTTTGAACCACGTGCGACCAACCCGTCGTCCTCAGACGGGCCGGCGCCGCCTCCTAAAACACTTAAAATCTCGTAAAACCCGTGGCACGCGCCGACGAGTCGTAAAATAATCGTAAAAAGTAAACACACATTGGTCGCTTTTATCGTCTATTATGACGGTTGAGTGACGTTTTAGAGGTAATAAAATTATCGAATTAATTTTCTTACATCGCGACATTGGCGGAGGTCGTGTTATCTCGTCTATCGGGGTGACTATGACATAGGCGGTTCCTGTAGTGAGGACGTTGTGACGATACATAATGAACTCGTACTTCGAGCAGAGCGGTTTCTATGGGCCGCATGGTGTACACCAGGGCGGAGGTGGCGGGGACCAATATCGCGGGTTCCCGCTCGGACTGACATATGCTCAACCTCATGCCTTGCACCAACCGCGGCCGCAGGACTCTCCGTATGATGCATCGGTAGCGGCCGCGTGTAAACTCTACGCTGGTGAGCAGCAGTACGCTAAAGCTGATTGCTCTAAAGCCGGTAGTGAACAACAAAATGGTTACGGAGGCAAAGAAGCGTGGGGCAGCGGGCTCGGAGCCCTAGTTCGGCCTGCTGCCTGCACACCTGAAGCACGATACTCGGAATCCGCAAGTCCTGGCCGAGCATTGCCGTGGGGACAACAGTGCACCCTGCCCGGAGCTGGAGCTGCAGCGCAACCGGTACAACACCAGGCGACCAACCACACCTTCTATCCTTGGATGGCTATTGCAGGTTAGTGTGAATTTAAATAGATATTTCTTTTAAAAGTAGATGAAGGATATCTTAAAACATCATTGGTATTTATGTAGATATACCTCTAATATACGTAATGTTAAAATATTCGTAATAATAAATAAAACCACAAATTCATAATTTACCAATTGAAAAACACGTCTATCTACATTTCCAAAATAGAGTATTTTTGAGAATTAACAAATAATTCAAAAAAATAATACCTAATATTGTATAATAGAGAACACGTAACACGGACTCAATAAAAAATGTTCACAGTTTTAAATTGTTCAAAAATTTACTGAAGTTCTAAAATGGACCCTACGCTATAACAGATTAACGTAAGAACCATTCCAATCTCGTTGGAAACCAATAAGATCAATCCGGTTTTATGGTATTACTTATTTTGTTTCTCAAATATTAATAAAATATATATTTAAAATCAACCCTTATTACCTACCACGTTACATTAATTCGACAGATTTAACTAGCATAATGACTCATTTACAACACCTAACTTGGATTTTTATGACATTATTTGAAAAATGCGGTGCATTTAAAATGTAATAAAATTGTAATAAAATTAGTTAAATTTGAATTAATTGCACATAAATGTAAGTAGTTCATTAATGAATGTAAACAAATCGTTACGTTTACGATCTTTTTTTGTCGCTCACATTTTACGACTAATAAAATTTTATAGTTTATTTATCATCAATAAAATAATAACAAAGTTAAGCATTATTGTTATGAAGTAATTGTTCAATTAATTATATCTAATATTTACCTTAATAAAAAGGTTATTTAATTTTAAATATCTCCAAAATTCTCAAGAAAATTATCTTTCACAAATCTGCTTCGTTTAAACTAAAGAAAAAACAACTTTGTTTAGTTCGTTCTATATTAAGGTAAAAACGTACCTATCTAAACAGGTTTCTTACTGCGTCATTTTTAATTAATGTTATGTTTTATGCGATTGTGCAACCGGACATTAACTCACGTAGACGTAGCATGTGTGTCGTCAGTGGGAGTGGCGATGGTCTCAAAAAAGAGGCCACTTCTTTGATCAACCAAACTAAAATAAATTATTTTACACATCTCTAAGTATCAATGAACGGTTTGGTTATTTCTAATATTTCGTCATATATTTTTTAAAATAATTTTTGTATCAAAATGAAAATACAATAACAATATAACGAGGTACTCGTTGGTACCGGACGAATTTTTTTGGGAGATTTGTTAGGTACTACGGGTGTTAACTTGACCACAGTCGCTCTTGTGTTACATTAAGATAATAACAATTTAAATACATATTCAGCAGAAAATAATTATATTCATCACATTTTAAATATTTTATTAAAAACCTATGCATTTAAATAAAATTAGTTTTTAAAAACATTTAAAGAAATATCAACATAAAGAAAGAAAAACAGAAAATTGTTAATTTCAGGAACGTAATTCGTTTTTGTTTTATTAAATATCTTCTAATGCCTATCTGATGAAAATCATATTCTTTTTGCTAGTTCTGTGTGGTTTTTGCGATTTTGATTTTTTTTAATAACAAGCTATTTTATAACGGCACCGGATGCACTAAACCTAATAGGTACTTATCATATTCATATGAAGTTGTGGATAACAGCTAGTTATTTTATATGTCTAAATTACAGCATATTGTTTTAAAAGTTCTGAAGTACCTAATAGGTATTAAGTATATTTAAATAGTAAAATAGAAAGAAAGCTTAAAGATACGTTTTAGCACTACCGTTTAGCTCGGGCGGGCGCGGGCGCAGTGTCAATGACCCGGTCTAGTTTGGGCGCGCATTATTATTAACTCGTGGAGTGCCACTGACCATTCAACAAATAACTCCATGATTATAGTCATATTTTAACCATCAGCAAAAAAAGTTTGAAAATTTCACTGTAAAATATAAATTACCTATGTTCTATCAACATACTGTACTATAAAATATACATAAAAATCTAATTAGAAAAGAAAAATATAGCCTAAGTATGAAATTATTTTAATGTTATTTTTTACGAGTTGTAGGCGGAGTCATTGGGCTCCGGCTGGTCTAAAAAGTAACACACGTGTTCAGCTAGGAAGTAGTCGAATATAACGAGAGAAGTGTGTACTGTCAATTTGGATGACACACAGTCTCGTCTCTTTAAACCAGTATAGCGGAGGCGATTGCTGCCTGCAGACATTTTTCTGTGATTGTATCTGCTCGCAGACGGTATTCTATCTTAACATCTAACAGTGGTGTGTGGTCAGTAAATACTGTTGTGAAAGCTAATCAAATCCTTTTATTTTTACGTAATCGTAACCTAATAAGAGAATTATTCCAATAACGCTATACCTATAGATATAGCCATAAATTAATTCAAATTAGAAACAAGTGGAAAAAAAATCAAACGTTTACATCCTTACGCTTTTCGATAACACGTTTAGGAATGCCTAATTAACCTCTCAAACAAAAATCGATGCGTGTGGTCCAAGTTCTCATAATTCATGGGACTTGATAAAATTAAGTAACATAGTGAAAAAAAAAGTAGTCAAACTGTCGGCAATAACTCATTGAGCTGCACGCGAACCAAGCCCCGTGAAAACAATACAAGGACGTGAAGTGGAGAGAACAGGGTTCTACGCCAACTGTTGACGGAAAAATCAAATTCGATTTACGGCTGAGCTTTCAAAAGTTCGAGTTATGAGTGTATTCCCTTTTTTTCCTTCACTTAGTTTCGACAGAACAACACTAAAATATAGTTTAGTTTTATAGTCAAATCAAAAAACTATTTTGCTTTTAATTTCTATAAAAAATCGTCTAAACTAATTATTTTATTTTTATATGAAATTGTATTTTTTTAGTATCTTTATGTATCTTGTTTAAAATTGCATCTAAACGCGAACTGAGTTAAACCTATAATTTCTAAACAGGTTCCGAAATTGGAGACTGTCTTAGCTTCAGGCCGATATGATGGTTAGGTTTTGTTTGCAAATTTTTGTTAGGTTAAAAGGTATTTTATACATTAGCTTTTTATTAAATAACATTAAACAATATTAACCCATTAGTAATAATACCTACGCGATTTTAAATAGTGATTGCTATTTATACTTATTCCGCATAAAATTATCATGAAAAATATTTATCACGTTTCAAATCCGACTATAATATTATAATAACATAATTATGATTTAAAATGCGTATTAAAATAAACGTATAGAAATTTAGAAACAGTTTAGTTTCGTCACTTCACGATTGACCTCTCGCTCTCTCACAGATCCATACAGTTACACGCGACGCGAAGTATGCTCTACCAAGTTTGCAATATTTTAAATACACTTTTAAATGCATAAATTTTTTAAAAATATAAATAGCATAGAGTTACCTATATATTTTCATTTCATATTATCAATTTTCTTAAAATATCGAGGTTGTAATTATTAATTTAAAATAAAAATTATAATAGGTTGGTAACTCAATTTTACCCAAATTATTTTTGTTACGTTTAATTAATTATGAGAGCTTTAAAATTAATATAGGTATTTGTGAGATATCAATATTTAAAATTTAACATAATTATATAGGTATTTTTTAATACAATAAAAGAGTCGTAAGTAGGTATAATAATGAACACATCTTACAATTGTCTAAGATAAAAGTCACGTCCATTTCAATAGCAGTTTCATAATTGTCTTCCAAATGGGTTCTTCCATCCGCACACTCTGAAAACAAATATACACACAAAAATAACAACATAATAGGCTCGTAACAGAGTCACAAACCATAAACTAATAATAGGGGAGTTATGTTTTATGGGTTTCCAGTTTTGAATGCATTGAAAACAATTTTTTAGCAGTTAGTTTACCACAGACTCTGCGCGGGAGCGTACGTTTACTTTCTGCATTAATTTAATCAAATTCTAATGTATTGTTACCTGTATATAAAAACGGTTAAGTAGAGTGACGGATCGGTGAAGGCGGAGGAGGTGCGCGCGCGCATGTTTCCCGCCTGTTCTCGGCGCGCACCCGGCGGCCATCTTGGATATCTAAGGATCGATCATAGAAGCAGCTGTGAAGTGATAAATATGAATATTAGCTACTTTATTCTGTGATTGTTTTTGTGAAAGTGTTATAATAAAAAAATCCAATGTCTAACTATCTGTCTATTTTAGTCATTGCATAAGTGGAATTATGCATTTATTAAGATATTTATTTTAAAATTTATTAGCAGTAGATAATACCTACGTAGTGAAAAAAATACATTACAAATACTATAATAGTATGCAAACACATTTTTATAGATCCCAGTTTCATATCTCCGTGACCAGGGTTCGATTGCGATTGCGGGTTACATCGTAGAAATCATAGTTTGAAACCTGTCTTCCCCCACCGTATATTATTCCTTCATCTGTAATTTCATCTGTTATACCAATCTACATAATCACTAACGTCTTGTTGTTTCTTTTAACGACTTATCGAATTGAAAAAGAAGCCAGGCTGGATACGCCTAAGTTTAGGATGAGTTAAAATAAATACACTGCCTCTGTAGCTCAGTGATTGTGGCGTTATCCGTTACGCAGAAGTTTCTGGTTCGATTCTTCTAGTATTTGTCCAAATCGATTATTTAAGTATATTTTAGTCTGGGTGTTACATGTCTGTGTTGTCCTTGTCCTCATACCCATCCAGGTCTTTTAGTTTTGGGTCAGAACATTGTATATATACGAGTATGTACCTATGTATATTTCAGATACGTATATTCATTTTATACCTATAGTGGTTGTACCAAAGTACATATAACATAGTCTCATTGGTACCTACTGGTGAACGATATTTGAACACGGGTAAATTCGGTCGTGACTTTCAAAGCTAGACCACGGCTTCGCTTAAATTAGAATAATACATTTAGTGTACTCGTTCCATTACGTTAATAAAAAAGCTCAAAGGCTTACTCCCTAAAAGAGTTTTTAAACAAATATAATTTTAATTTTAGTAGGTACCTATATGTTTATTTCAGGTCACACGTTCGTAAATCCTTAACTTATACTTAAATTACTTTTAAAAAATATAATATACCTACCTATCTATGTAGAAACAAAAGAAATATGTTTTAATTTTAATCACAGCTAGGTATTAGACGTGTGCTTTTAACACATAACTAAACGAAATATCTTGGAGAACGTGTTCGAGAACTACTCCTCCATTATTGTCAATCGAATAATACCTATAAGGTTAATTTAAAAAAAAAGAAAGCCATATGTACTACAGTTTTAATTAATTTAATTGTAAATTATTTTTTATTTACAAATTAATTATAATAATTAGACAAATGAACAACGCTTTAAGTGTAAGTATTAATGAAACCAATCTAGGTAGATAGATAGATAGATACAGCATACATCATAACTTAGTTTATATCTGCTTTTAAAAATGCAGTGTTATTCTTGTTCCAATTGTGTTCGATACTTTTTCATAACAAAAAATTATATTTAACGTTTAATTTTAATTTGTTTGGCAGTTTTATTATTCTTTGTAGTTAATTAATGTAATTTGCACTATGAGTTATTTGGAAACTTAATTAGTCTTGTTCATACACACTAACTAGGTGACTGTCTTTAGCAAAAATTGAAAATGACTATAAATTCTTATTTGCAATGTCAGAATAGTGTCCGTTTGAATACTGGCACACTGGCAATTAATTATTGCACCGTGCACGAGACCCGCGTCGCTGGAGGTGCCTGCCAGACGCTCGCAACACATGTCATATTATGAATATCTAACCTATAATAAAAACTTAAATAGGTATTGATAGTCGTTCACGAGAAAGCCAAGAATATGATTGCCATTAAAATTGACGTGACTGTTTTAGCAATATACTAAAAGGCAAATTGAAATTGCCAACGTTAATTTTTATATGCACTAACCCTTTCTTAGAAAACCATTAAAGCGTTTTTAATTCAGCATAAACAGTTCAACGTAACATACACTTCATATTTTACGTTCACTAACCTAGCCTTTCATTTTAATTTATTTAAAAAGCAATATGAAATTTTATCCCGACTACCGAAAGCACATTTTTCATAACACACCTTTCAAACTTAAATCGTTTGGATACTCTTTACAACTCATATTCGTTAAACCATTTGCCATTGAGATAAAGTTAAAAATTCATTGCATATTTTGGATTTTATTACATTTTGCGTTTGAGATACTGACTCGGTAGAATCCGTGTTCAAACTAATGTTTAACTCGTAATATCCCTTCTTTTTAAAACTGTCCGCGTGAATTTAAATTTTCTTTACACTAATAAATTATATGAAGCATTCGCTAAACATAGTATGATTCTTCTAGATTTATTCTTCCTTAAAAATAAAATATGTTTCCACAAATTAAGAGTTATGAACAAATTATCGAAATTGTTTACGGTCAATCAATATTTTATAATTGGTAACGAATTGGAATTAAAATCATCTTAGTTTTATGAGACCATAAAAATGTAGGAAGTTGTTAATGAAGTACAATAAAAAGCTTAATAAAAAATGTACATAATTTAAGCAAATGAAGAATTCACTTTTTTTTTACTAAATTTAACAAAGTCTAAGCTATTGTAAAAAATAATAACCATTGCACAAGACAAGTAATAATATGTAAAATGAAACACTAAAAAGAACGCTGTAACACATATTAAATTGAAATACTCACTGCGGGAAGCGAACCGTGGTCTGCGTCGGCGGCGCCGAAGTTCATGATGTATGGTCCCACCAAATACTTAACTAATAAAGCTTCTCAAATTGAAGACCCACCTGTGGTGACCTATTGTTATCTCTTTCATATATTATTGTATGTAAGATTACTTACAAAAGCAAAAAAAATCTTCCTATTACCACAAATTATTAGGTATTATTTTTTTAATTTTTAAGTATTACCTAAGTATTTAAGATTGCCTATTTATCGTAACATTCGAGAACTTTAAAATTAATATAGCTATATTTTTTCTAAAGTTAGAAACTAAATATATTTATTGCAATAAAAATATTTTAAAATGTGTTAATATTTTTACCAAATAGATAAATCCAGAGTCGTAGGAAAACACTGTTAAAGTAAATAATTAAACTATATTTTAATTGTTAAAAAAAGAGACAGTTATATCTACGTAGTGCTGTTTTGTGGAATAGCCAAATGCTCGATATAATGAACTAAAGACTAGCTCCGAGTTAAACGTTACATGCGGGTCCGTTACGAAAAAAAGACAACGTTTCTATTATAGAGTCCATTTTTTATAACGAACACAGTTCAGATCGAATCGTAAATTATAATTTAGTAGGACGTCGAAATTAAGATATCTTTCTTTTTCTATTCGTAAGCGGCATCTTTTTGAAGTTATATATTTTTTCATATGCGTATTTTAGTACCTTTTAGTCCTTCAACCCGAACGGACGTTATACATTTAATTGTCCAAACGCGTAAAGTGCGAACCTATAAAGAATATTAAACATTGACCGTCAACAAGAGTACCGAATCATTCTGTGCACGTTAAACCAATTTAGTCATTGAGCGGTATTTGTCGCATAGCAGAAGTCATCGACGACATTCGCGGGGTCCGCACGTATCATTGGTAATACTGCACTTAAATGCGCATGTTTATGTGCAACTTTTACTTTCTCACAGTCATCATAGGAGATTGTTTGGTCGCCGACGCACGAAGGTTGGAATCATTGAACACTCGCGGGGAATTTTAATTCGTCTTTCCTTACATCTTTGCAGCTTCGCTTTACTTAGGTATGCACATAAAGATTATGCGGTCTTCGTCCGTGTTAACAACGGAAAATGTATTCACGATGTGTGTATTAAACAATGTATTTTTCATACTAATTGTTTTTTTTACTGTATAAAGAAGCTTAATAGTGTTAGAGTTTGAGGTCAAAGTCCTAGATTGTTATGAATGCGAGCGCACGGACTCGTCGCGAAAATATGTTTGCACATTGCACGGGCGCCCCGACTCCAGAACATATGGCTTTTCGCTTCAAAATTAGTGAGAAAATGCTAAAACCTGCATAGATGCAAGTGCGGTTCCTGTGTCAGTGGAATATTGTCCTCGCTGCACTAAACTAATATGCATAGATAATTGCATAAGTTAAATTTGTTTTGTGATTTTGCTTGCTAGTGAAATTAACTGGAAGGTTTATGCACTAATTTCATTTAAATTATAGGGGTTAAACTTACTTTGTCTTAAAGTTTTAAGAACATTTTCCTATGAATAAATTTTAAAATAACCAGTACAAAATACTTCTGCTTATTTATTTCAATTACATTTTCATAGTTTTTCACGTAATGTAACCAGAGCCGCATTCAGGGCAGCGACCCTCGCCCTTCCGGCCATGCAGCCCCTCACTCGACCCGCTGACCTCCTAAGCGCCCCGCCTGAAATACGTCATTTAAATGATTAATTAGTACTTCTCTTCCATATTTTAACGGAATGAATATAATGAATAATTCTAACATTAAAATTATTATAAAAATATATATGTACGTGTACGTAAATTATGAAATTAAAAGCGCGGTATTGCATGTGTTAATATTATTTTCATGTATTTATTATTGTTATTGGGTAGGTGAGTAGTAGGATTTCAGTATCTCGATGTAAAGGTTGTCGACACATTGAACTGAAAAACTGCTAAAAATACATACGACATGATAAAGAAGCATCGCAGTATGTTGAATGGAGTACATTAGTTTTATCTGTAGGAAATAGAAAAGCCGAAATTGCGTGTTTTTATAACACAAATATATTCTCGCATCGCAGGTGTAATGACTACTATTACGTCACTTAAACAAACAATTACCGCCTTCGGTTTCTCTCCGAGTAGATTAATGGCATAAATTTAAATAATTTAACAGTGAATTTTCTTTGCAGCTTATTTTAATACAATATGTTAGGAAAATTGCAACATTAATTTAGAGAAATAGCGCGATTTCATTGAAATGTTTTGACCGATTTTTTAAAAGCTTTTAGTTACTCATGCCAACCGAAATTAGTTAAAACTTCCTGCTTTTGTTTATTAATTTTTGCTGCTGTGTTTCGTATATCCATGTTTAAGATCTCCTCAAGTTGCGAATCGTTCAGTTCAGTAGCAGTTGAATTAAGATAATGTTCACACCTGGGCGCGCGTCGGTGCTCCGCATAAACGTCACATTGTAAGTGAGCGGCGTTTACGTTCACATTTTACGATCGGTCGCCGCGGCCCGCCACGAGAACCCTCTTTTTATTGCGCTTTGAGTACGGCCCTGTTTACAAGACATTTTGGACGGTTATGTGAATCAGCTGTTTGATTATGTCATAGCAGCTGTTAGTGAAACAAGGGTATATAAACTTTATGTAATAATGTAGCTTAGAAGGCTGTTTATGTTTAGATACTATATTTTGCTTTAACCACGTGCTTTTAACACTGAATTACGTGAAGTTAATTATTTTAACAGACATACATGATCTTATGCTTTGTAGAAACCTCTAGAGTAGGTATAGACTATGGAGAACCAACGAGTTTTCCACATTTGTTTATTCTTCTCACGCAAGCATGTTGATTGAGGGTGCTCCTCACCTGACCTTTCGAAAGCAGTTGGTCCATCTAATCGAGAAAGATCTGCATACGGCCCTTTAAACTTCTATTTTAACATGGTCATATAAAAAAAGCGTAGAACAAAATTACATTTTTGTGTTTCACAAATACTTAACCGCAATAAAATTGTACAACGCCTCTGCTCTTTCAAGAAATTTTGTACATAAAGAATGTAAAAGTTTTTCATTACGGTTCTCCAGGTAGTTATTACGATTACAAAACGTCTCGCGTTTTACATCTTTTAAACGTTTTATTGCGCAGTGTTTTTTTATAGACTATACCCGAAACCTGACAATTAACAAAAGAAATAGTAACAGTTTTGTTTGTGTCACGTAATCCCGTTATTTACTTATTTAAGAAATTTACAAAAATGCTATGTGCAGAAGAACACAGTATAAATAAAAAGACCATCCACTGTTAGGAAATACTTCCGTAGAACTTCCTAGCGGCCCGCGTTCACTCTATCGAGACGACTTTTATTGCCTCCGAATACGTGTTTTATTTGAAGCAAATGAAAAATTACATTTTACGCTCTTATCTAAGTGCACTTGATAGTTTTTATTACATTTTAATTACGACTTCTAACTGCATTTTAATGACCTATAATTAATTTTTAAGATTTTGCTCTTACAAATTATATATTTACCTGAGTTTTTACCAATGAATTATATCGACTGCACGCGATGATAGGCCAGTCATAATAAAATATTCATTGTTGTGGGTTGATGGGAAGGCCGTTTCGCTGCGCATGCACAGGTTATTGAATCTGCGACAGTCGCTGCACGTCATAAATCGCGGATGTCTCGTCGCTTGCCCATTGTTTCTGCCGATGTCAAAGATCAGCAATTTGCCATTGTGAAACGCCAGGGGCGGTACATCAACCCTATACCCAACTGTCTGAAAATAAATAAATAATTATTTATTCTATGTGTTAGACAGAAGGTATATCTATTGTACATATTACGTTAATAATAAAGTGTAAAAAATAAATAAATAGGTAATACGTTTTATTAAATTATGAAAAATATACCAATTAGCCTATATTCATTTTCACAAAAATTTCGATAAAATACTGAACAAATAAATTGTACTTATGAAATATATTTATTTATATTTCATCAGTTAAGTATAGCATTTGCTAGAAGTTTGTGAGATGAGCGACTCCGTTACATTGCACCCTCAAGGCACGATCGTAAGTAACGTGCTTAAATTCCCAAGTCTCGGTATGATTTATAACGAACGAAACTAGCAAACAAATTATAGTATATCAACAGCCGATCATACAATAAAGGCTGAAATAAAATTTTGTAAATGAACACGCGACAATGTCTATGATATCATTCTAAATAAATTTAACAAGCTATTAAGAAAGAACTAAAACGACGTAAGTAGTCGTTCGCGTCCGCTATAATATCGACCGCAGAATCGTGAGTTCAAGGTCCCTATAAAATATCCCACGTGTTATAGGCATTTAATACACATATTTTTAAACCTAAATAACTTTGTGTAACTCTTTTACATGTTTTTATAGTATTTTAATTTAATTTATTTTAATTCTTATATCGAGTAGTGTTTAAGAAATGTCTTTGCACTGTTATTTAAAACGACACATGTCTAAGTTATGGCTTTGTATTCTTTCTCTAAACTCATTTATCAAACGAGCTTTTCTGGTGTTGTTTTCGCCGCATAGCATTTAAATTTATGCAACGTGTATTTTATAACTGCAGCGTTGTTTACCGTAATCGAAGTACCTAGTATTTAATTATTTACTTTTTTAATTAGAAAATAATATTGCTTTATGTATACATATAATTCTTTATTATTCATAATTGTGTACCTTTAGGAGAATCTTCACTTTTTGTCATAGTATTAGTTAACTTAATAGGTATAATTTAATTAATTGTTTTCTTAGGTTTTACGCAAACATATTTAGAGTTTTAATGGAATTAAATTAATGTATGTGACTTATTATCGCATTTATTTTGATTAACTTTGATCCAAACGTTTCGAAATTACTCAAATTTAACGCGGTAGTAAACCGTATAAAATCTTTTAGTTCAGTGGTTTTTATTCATTGGTTAAACATTTTATGATATTATTTAGTTGAAACTTTAATTTTGAAATGTATATTTTATCTACTTATAAACAATGATATCTTAATTATTCAGTAGAATAAGTATTAATTAGCATTTTATTACAATTAATTTCTATTTTATTTTTGTTCCCACTCGTAATTAAAATATTATTGTTATAATGTAAATTAACGGCGGGGTTTACGTTTGGGTAGATGATTGTATTTGGTTTAAAGCATTTAATGGACTTTTAGGTTATTTCAAATTATATTTTGGTCGATAATACATAAACAGAAAATTTTATACACTTTTTATTGTTAGTCCTTTAGAATCTTTCATATTATATCACTTGGGGTTTTTCCCACGGTCTAAAAGAGCGAATATCTGCAGAAATGGCAGATGATTTAATGTTAGTGTATATTATTTTATACTGTAGGTAATAACAAGTTTTGTAAAAATTATATTTAGGTTATAAATGTGCCTTGAATATACTAATACTTTTATAAATTGATAATTATTGATATTATCCACTTTAAATTAAATTAATAAATAATTATTATATTGTTGTTGTTTTTTTTAATTACAATAAAAACTAAATTCCTTATACAAGAATAGTTCTTAAAATGATTATATTTGTGATAAAGGATAATAATAAACACATTTTTCAAACAAATACACATAGTTCATTGAATTTATGTCTTTATAAGCAGTTTGCGTGCGTCGTAGTAATTTTGGTGAGCTCTACATTTTGTCGATCATAACCCAACGCGTTAGACTATCTATCATTCACATCTCATATAGTTCAATCAATATATTACGATTTAAACTTGCATGCATCGAAAACTGAAAATATAACGACGACTATTATTGAAAACTTTTTATTTAATTGAAAACACTAAGTTAATTTTTTTTAAAATAAAAAAATAGCAAATATTTTCTTTAATCTTTATAATAATTTATTAGGGATATTGATAGGTATAATAAGAAAAATATTTGAACATCCCCGACATTGGTGCTACCCCATTTTAGATGGCGTGTATGACGCCCATATTGTAAGGTAAAGGATCCGGGTATAGTATCGCTGAACCACAATATTCGGGCTCATCGCGTACTAGAATGCTTGATAAAGGGTTATTGAAGAAAGTTATGATATTGTTATCGCCTAAGTGTTACATTTTTTAATAAAATGGATTGTCACGTAATATAAAAAATTATCATTTTGCATCGACCTATATTGTTCTTTTTTTTTAAAGGAGAATGCCCATTCGCCTAAGAAAAACGGGCCAACAATTTTTTTCTCAAGTTTGTCGATGATTTTTAGTTATTTTTGTAGAAAAAATAATCTACTTCCTTATTACCGATCAGTTTTAAAATTTTCACCTGGGTTTTTTTTAATAATTAGATGTTTTCTGATGCAATATTTGACTTTATTATTAGGTATATTAAATGCATTAATAATTGAAGATATCTGTTTTTTATGTAAGTAAATAAACATTCTATTCTCAAGTCTATTGATTGGTAAATGATGTGTTGATATAACTAAAATGAATTAATAAAAAAAATAAGATGTTATTTTAGAACATTGTTTTGTTACCAACTATTAGGTATCGAGTGGGCCCAAAATTGGGCATTCTCCTTTAGTTGCTAACCTTGACATTTATTTAAAAAAAAACATTTTCTTAGATTTTTCCCATTCGTTTTAGATACTATAAAGTTTCTAGATAAGATTTATAAGACTCGTTAAAAAATTAAATAAATCATACTTTCGACTTTTGACATGTACCTAATACCTACATCTTTTGATTTATGCAACGTTATGCGACTGCAGTTGAATGATACTGATTGAGTATAATTTGCTTGCAATCGACGTAGGCATCTATTACACGAATGTGTGTCATGTAAATTATTATTATCTATAATAAACTGTATTAAAAATAATAAAATACATTTAAACATAATTATTACAATTTTCGCATATATTTGTACTCAAGTACTTTTGTTAGTCTTAAATGTCGAAATAAGATGAACTTAAAATATAGACAAATAGGTACATATACCTATATTTTATTCTTAATTTTCAAATTCAACACTTGTGAAGACGTGTGGTCGTATCCACGTATAATGAGTGGGTCTTAGAGTGTGCCTTGTCAACGTAGACGGTGCACATTAGTTTCTTCAAGCCTTGACTCACATTCTAGCATGCAGGGTGCAATATGATCACATGTCGAGACACTATCTAAAACAAAAATTTTGGAAGATAGCTACATGAGTAGATGTATGTACAATCAGCAAAGCCGGCGTTACATCACTTTAGAAAGTCTGGATACACAAGAGCATGATACACGCCCCTTTATTTTTCACTAATTATGAATGTACATTTGATTTGTTGATGTTCAAGCGGCTGTGAATGAGCTTGAGTAGCACAAGCACAAACAGTACTTAAGATGATGCAGCTAACCTATTGCTGATTGTACCTGCTAATTGTTAGTAATATACATGACTGCGTATTAAACAATTTTCGTCATAACGAACCGGCCCTCGAAGCGACATGGTTCTTAAACATTTACCATTCTATATTTATACCATTATTGCTTACTCAAAGTAGTTATTATAAATTAATTGAAGATCAATTCCTTCAATTATGTAGTTACACTTCTATTTTATTTCCTTTTTGATATCTTGTTAAGGTATTGCAAACAAGAATACAAATAAGATAACCGGTTTCTGTTAGTTTAAACTTGGTTATTAGCCCAGTCTGTCTGTGAAGAGATCTAGTCGCGTTTTAGAATCAGCAGGAAATAAGTCAGGTATAACGCACTGTAAATAGATGGTGCACATTTGTCTCCTCAAGCCGGCATAGCAAAGGGGACTGCCGCCTGCAGACGTCGACATGTCGAACTACTATAAAAATAGAAGTATTACTTATCAATGTGAAAATAAATACAGCTTCAGCGAATATATTGCCTTAAAATGAATGATGAATGAAAATCCTTTATTAACGTAGACATGGACTTGGCATGCACTTGTTCATCGTCAGAATCTACTTTTGGCTTCGGAAAGGCATATGACGAGAAGATAGCCATAAG
This sequence comes from Tinea pellionella, assembly GCA_948150575.1. Lineage (NCBI taxonomy): Eukaryota > Metazoa > Arthropoda > Insecta > Lepidoptera > Tineidae > Tinea > Tinea pellionella. The sequence continues at coordinate 5,759,853 of OX411253.1, forward strand.
AAACTCGTCAATTACCTATAGCCCGTGTTTATAATAACAGAAAAAATAACTGAATTATAAATTCAGAAAAAAAATATAGTCGTAACTAATTTAACAAACATAACTAAACCACAATATGGGGCACCAAAATGGTGAAAATTATATATTAATATCATTGCAACCCACGTTTCAACCACAAAGGTACCAACACGTAACAACAAATTGATTTGAAACTTGCTTTACATTATACCTAATTAGTCCATAGAAAATTTTGCACAAATTAGAAACTAGGTGAGAGAGGGTGCTGGAAGTAGAGCATTATTCATCACAACGAGGTCTGCCTCGAGTAGTTTATTCGCATTAAATCATGCGAGTCATAAATCTACCAACTCGTTCTGCAGCTTATCAAAACAATACGCAGACACACTTCCAATTGCATAGGGAATCTATACCATCTTTTGAAACTGTGCAAAGTAATATAATCTTTAAAATGATATCGCAGAAGGTTCTATTTCGTAAAACATATATTTTGGACATTGTATATTTTAGTTATCAAATTCTAAATTAAAGCTAGTAATGATAAATTAGATTTAGGAAAATTATTACCTATTTTTAGTAATATTCAAAAGCAGGTTATATGGTTAGTAGGTATGTATAAAACTAATCTAGGAATAAAACTCGTGACTGCGTAAAATGCGTGACGTAAGCGCATGCAATGATATTTTTAATGTATGAAACTGTTAGATGTACCTATGTAACGGCACTCATATCAAAACCCACGAGCCCTTACCTATATATGAACTCTTTCAATTACAACACGCACTTTTTTATTGTAGCCCGGCATGTGACAACACTCCGCCTGATGTAAAGCTAGAGTGCGGAGCCATGAATGGAAACAACTACTACTATCTACTACAGAGAAATCTCTGCGGGCAGCAGTCGCCTCCACTATCCCGGCTTGAGGAGACGAGCATGTACCATCTAGATTGACAGTGCACACCCTTCTCGTTATACCTGGCTACTTTCAAACTATTCCTGAAACGCGACAAGGCAACTTCACGGGTGTTACATTCGAAAGTAGTGGTACTACCCCAGGACGACAGACTTGACAAATAACCATCATCAGTCTGCCTACCACTCCTTAATAGTGCTTATATGCACTGAGTGATCAAAGTACATATAACAAAGTTACATTGGTAGCGGTCTTTAGCGGGGTTCGAAAACGGTCGTGAGTTCACGCATCTTACCGCTAGACCACGGCCGCTGTTGATGAACATCACGCTGTGTACGCGTTACATGCGCTCGCTATTACGTATTTTGTAATGTACCTAAATTTTTTTTAATAATAAAGATTCAATATTGCAATTTATACATTGTGCCAGCTGCAGAAGGTATATTTACAGTTGTTGATAAGAGATAGGTAATTTTCACACAATTAATTTTCAATAAATAATGATAAAATGACTTACAACGAGCGAACGACCCGCGAGCAGGCGGGCGCGCCGGATCGGACGGATGCATCGGTGCCTCGCACAGGATAGTATACTCGAATTTTTAACATACTTTACTCATTTGTATGTTTTTATAATGAACAAAATTCAGTATGAATTTTGAAATAATAATTTGGTTTTATAAAAGTTCTGAAACTCAAGTCGGTATCAAAATTGTATTCAAGGTTACAATAAATACAACCTACCTATAATACCTATAACAATACGAAATCATAATGAATAAAAATAAATAATAAATACAAAAATTTTCATCTCAAATTTTATATGAAATTTCCATTTACTGGAAGGTATCAAAGTACAAGTTCGGAGGCGTTGTTGAACGTGCCGACTGTAGTATCCACTCCGCCCGGTCGGTATCCGTCAGCATATTTCATTTTGCTCACACTGTCTATGAACAAATACCTGGATAATAGTCGTGCGAGTTAGAAATTTACTCTGTTGTAAGGAAATCTTTAGCATATTTTATTTAATTTTTAAATTATTATTGTATTATTTGTTGAGCTGACAATAATTACCTATATACATGAAGATGGTTAGAATAGTAAGTAGATATTGACGGCGAGCAATTGACGACATTGTTTTTTAATTGATCTTTGCTCTATAATTTATTCTCTACATTTTCTAAATTCCAAGCAAAGTTAAACGTCATAAGTTCGTAAAACAAAAGAAAATTGTATATAATTACTAACCTAATTATTAAGAAAATAGATTAATAGTTCATTTAGAGTAGAAATGTTTGCAAGAATTAGGATTTAAGCGGGTAAGTCGATCCGTATAATGCCTCCAACCGATGATCAAAGACCTCATGCATCATATCTGTAACGCGATGTAGATTGTTATCTGCGTAATTGTGCAAAATATTGCCCTTGGTTCGTCTGTCCAGTCTGTCCGTTCGCGTGTAGATTCGAAGATAGCTGCCCTTTGTTGTTCCCTGGCCAATCCCAAAAGCTTTGTTTCATTTTTTTCGAATGCTTACATACTGTAATTAACTACGTTTCATGACAAATTGAATTGCGAGTGTTTAAGCCTAATTAATGTTAGTTTTTTCCTTCGAGTTCAGGGGGTCAATTACACATAATATTGTAATTTAAAAGCAACTGATTTTGCACCAATTTAGAACTAATAAATGTTAAATTCTTTTTAAAAATGCACGATTATATTTTAACCAAATTAAAAGATTTTATCCGGTTTACTATCGCGTTTATTTTTCTTATTTTTATTTAATGTAGCGATATCGTAGTCGCGTCGTGGCGAGACTAATTGATATGATAAATTTAACAAATTAGGAAAACATTAATTTAAAATTGCATTAGGTAAAAGTTACAGTCAGATGAAGAAATTAATCCTTTCACCGCATTTTGCGGAGGATATTGAGATAGAACAACTTCCAAATCGAAACTACTGAACAATGCCGTCGAACTAAAAGTATGCTCTACTATAAATGTTGAACAATTTAACTCATTAAGTTATTTATAGATTCCGTATATGGTTCGACAGCGATCAAATTGCCATAATTTACTTGTAATTTATTGCAAAGGTCAGTGTCGAACCAGAATTCAATAGCAAGTTATCCCATAATAATATTTAAATAGATAAAATAAATAAAAAAGAAATATTTCCGTTGATAGGTCCGTGTGAAATAATTGTTTTATTAATCTAATAAATTTAATACAATGATTATTATATTTAGATAGAGTGTAAATTTGTAGCTAATATTAAGTATTAAGAAAATACAGAAAAGCCCGGCTTATTTATTATCTAGACTTTATTTTCGATCAACGACTTCATTTTTACAATTTCGAGAGTCGAATGATTAATAACAAAATGTTTATAAATATACCTAATTAAAAGACAAATAAAGATACATAAAAATGACTTTTACAATGTAAATATCAAAACCGGTTTAAATTTTACATGACAAAATATCCATAGTACGATTTACTACGGAATACCTAATAGGTACGATAGAACGTTTTACTTTTGATTTCCTACAAACTTACGTAGGTATTTAAAAAAATGAGAACTGAAGAAGTATCTCTGAACATATGTCGCATTTGTCCATATTTCAAGTGTACAGACAACATATTTATTGCAGATTTCGAATAGATGTGCTCGTAATCAACTCCTTGAACTTCATTTAATAATAGATAGATAATAATTATTTTTACTTATTAATAGGTAATCGATTCAGACCGTCGAACAAGTGTCATACCGTTCAGACAACAAAGAAGTTATGAATATCTTGTCAGTTCGTAAATCCTTCAGTCCTAATATTACTGCGAGTTTATAAATAATTAAATGCAAAACAATTTGAAATATTCCGACGAAAGGAAAGATAACAATACACCTTAGTACCACACGCAAACCAGTTTTTTGTCTGTACAGTTTCCAAAAAAAATTATAATCTAAATTTAGTTATGACAAAATGATGAAAAAATATGAACAGATTTAAATTTTTTTTCTTATATTACTTATATTAAAATATTTTTTGTATCGGTACAATTTATTAGAAAATTAAAGTAGAAGTCTAGTAATTATATTAATTGTAGGTTATTTTTTATTTATTTGTAAGATGTTATTATTAAATAATGTTGAAAATTGAGCTGTCGCGCGTACAATGAATTTTTCAGCCTAATTTTCTTCATAATTTAATAGTATTTAGTGTTTATTTATAATTTAATAGTATTGCTAAGGTAGTTTAGAACTGATTATTAATAAAACGCACTCGATCGTAACAAATAATATTTAGTTCTATACCTATGACATGAAAATATAATCATTAAATTTAATTAGTGAGATATTGCTGACGCTACCAGCTTCCCGTCTAAGAACTTTGTCCGAGATGATGTTATTTAAGATGAGATCAATTTTATTGAGATTTATTCTGTGAACATACTCAGTGAAGACTTGATTCCTTGTCTATAAATTATCGGTTTTAGGATTCTTGATTAATGGCGTCGCTAAGGTAACCTTTTCTAATACGGTTTTTTTTTAAGGATTTGCATGTTTTTAAGTTGATTTCTTCTTATTTTTATATTATATACTTACATCAAGGTAATAATGCACAACCACGTGTATCGTTGCTTCTACGTGAATCTTTTTTTTCTTTACATAAAATATTAAACCAATCAAAGCAGAAAGCTTATAATTTACGATCGAGAAGAGCTAAATAAGATGATGTTCATGGTTTCCTCTAATGAGACCACCCGGTCGACATAACCCGCCGGGCGAAGGTAAGTAATGCGCGTGAAACCGTACATCAAACTGAATGCGTACTTACACTTGCAACCATACTATATGATCATAGTCAAAATGTCCAGAGTGGATATAAATACGTTCAATGTTCGTAAATGTTATTTATAAAAACAATATAGGTACCTATATGTGAACACACCTTAAATAAAAAAGGGCATTTGAGAAAGTGAAAATAGTGATAATAGTTTGTTGAAATTAAGCAATTGATTTAGAGAAATCAACATACAAAACTAGATTTGTTATAAAATAAAATCTACTTCGTTCGTAGCGCAAGATACCACATCCAATTTTGTTACTATCTTCTGTTCAGTATCGAAGCGAGACGGCACGCGTTCTTCTTTCCCACTTTAATGGTATCTTTAAAAAGCTCCATAGATGGCAGTAAAATCGTCGCCTAACGTTTTGAAGCGCCCACTAGTGTCGCCATCTAGTGAGGAGTAACTGAACTTTTATGGCACCTTTATTGAAGAGGGCTCTTCGGCAGCTCGTAAACGATTTTATGAGCACTAACGAACTGTGTTCTCGTGCCGTGAGTATTATCCGACCCAATGCGATGAGAAGTGCAATATTCGGATGCTTCTGTAGAGTAGCGTTCTATTGAATTCGCCGGGTGTTCATGGGCTTTTATGTGTGATTCAAGGTGCGATTGGATTGGCGTGCTTGAGTGTTTATTTGGTTTTATTGTTGGGGTTTGTTTATGCGATTGCTGTTTAGTTTAGTACCTCGTTTCGTACATGGTTTTCTTATGATTATTATGTTGTTACTGCTACGTTTTATGAGTTAGCGTGGGAATTTTCAAATTATAAAAGCTTTTTATAATTTTCTAATTAGAATATTTTTCAATACGTTTTAATTAAATTATGCGACTACAATGGGGTTGTTTCATTTGAAAGTATCAATTATAAATTTATTAATGTTGGTATATGTTTAGCGTACCTAAAATAAACTGTCCAATATTATTTATCAAAGATTAATGTTTTGAGTTTTCCCTAAACCGTAACCGTGAAAAAGGCAAATCATAAATAAGATCCGATTCAAATTTGTAGAAGATGTTATCGGTATGATTTGTTAGCTCGCACCAGTCGAGAGAACGTTGTCTAGTGATGCGCTAATCCACTTTGTTATTATTATCGACTAAAACGAAATATTAATTTTAATTTAAAATTAATACCTACCTAGATTATTATTTAGAATACACTTTTAACAATTATTTCGCTTTAATAAAAACAGGAATTGACAATTAAAATACTTAAGCAATTATACAATTAGCGTAAAAGTGAATAGTGCCTAATCTCATATTTCCATAAAATATAATTTATTATTAACCCGATCTGGTTGTCCATGAAGGTGAAATTCAATGATTTGTACGTTAAGCGGACTGTCGAAGGACCGCATTTCATTACACAACGTCAGCATCTTCCGGGCCGATCTGGGTGTGATATATCTCCGAAGTCCAGTTCTTTTATTCTTCTCTTATTTCTTATTGCGTTTGCATGACAGACCCGCACGTAGGCGAGAAATACGACGTGTCGCGTCGAGCCCTTACCGGCGGGATACTGTCGCGTCACTAATTTTGTATTTTGCTTATAATGCTTTTATTAGATTTTCAAAATATTATTTACGCTGAATAATCAGTTATCAATATGGCTGAATTACACAGGTTATAAGTACCTAATTGTGTTTATCTTTTTCTTATTAGGTGCTTATTATTGACCGGTTTATCTAGTTAAATATTATAGTGTACCTATTAGGAAGGAAGAAAAAATCTCTTAAATAAATAGGTTTGTTAAACAAAGCGATTATTTATTAACACTGCCTAGTAAAAAACGAGCAAACTATTTTGTTACATTGCTATAGTTTGAAACCATAAGGTCTGTCATGAATATATATTACTTACTCAAACCAGTAGATACCCCGGAAACTGCCGAAAATGGCCTCGTGGCACGATACGCTGTCACATATTGATGTCCACAACATCGATAATAAACAACATTGATTTAAAGCTTTTCACGCGTTATCTACTGATACGTTTGTGAATCAAAATTTTAAGTGATTATTACACCTATATTTTACTTAGGTGTAGGTAATATTCGTTAAAACCTAAAGTAAGTAAGGCACTAAGTTACTTATATAAAAAAAATTAAAGTGATAAATTTTATTGTTGTTTCCTTTGTCATGATAGTGTATAGGAGATAAATGTAAAATCTGTTAGACATATTGATTGATATGGGTACCACCCCGAAGGCAACAAATTCTAACTTGGCGGCTAACCATATCTTCCTTTTTTTTTAAACCATTTGTATCTATTCTAATGTGATTTAACACATAATTTTCTAAATAAATTAACCCCTAAACACACGAACACCTACCGCTGCACCGTAAATAGGTAGGCAAGAGAATGAGGAACTACATTTATTTTCATTTACCTCCATTTATATCGCGGCTCCACGTGGAGATTACGTGATATAACAAAGGCGGGGTTATAAATCTCAAAGTCCTGTCTTAGTAGGCTTTTGTGGGCATTTTTGATATGTGCCTTTAAAAGCTTTTTTCTGTATTTAGATGAGAATTCATTGTGTAATTCATTAAAGCGGGGTAGGAGGCCGCGTGAAGAGCGACGTCCGCGGGGCAGTGCGGTCCGCGTTCGATATCAACTGATAACGCCATATTTATTACCGACCAATGAGATGTCGGGTACGGTCGATACTTTTAACAGTCATCGAATTAGTGGTTACAAATGTCGACAACAAAAAAAATTCGAACATTAATCGTCTTATTTCAACACACTATTAATTGTAGGTTTTTCACACTTATTTCCTACCAAAAATTATGTATAGACTATCGGTTCTTATCGATTAAATCAATAATAACCTAACTATAATTGGTAGGCATAATATTTTCAAACACTACGATGACTAATGTAATTATTTGTCTAAATTCTCATTAGTAGTCTGATCACGTGCCACCACTATTCGATTTTACTAACGAGGCGCTAGCGGAATGTTAATTGTGTTACCTACTACCAAAATATTTCCACCATTGAACGTACTCGATGCTACTAATATTATTGTATATTGACCTTATGTAGATACTGTTTATAATGAAATTTTATTAACTACGAGGATCTATAGCGTTAAAAAACTGGCGATGTAACGAAACATTTTTATTAAGTACCATTTATTTGTTGGTACCATTACGGCATTTTCGGCATCGTAGCGTAGGGATTCTTAGTAATGGACTAACTTTCAAATTCAAATTAATTTAATCAAACAAGTAGGCTGATTTTCAGCACTTGTGTACGTCAACAATTATAATAAAATATTTAAAACATTATAAAATACCTAATAACATACCTAATACCTAATAACAAAATAAGAGTAGCTGCTGTAAAGAGGCGTTGTCAACTTATAAATAATAATAATAACAACAATAACAATTACTTCCATGAATCAGTATCAGCCATGTATTCCTCAATTGTATAATATGCCCTTTCTGTTAATTTTGACTTGCAAACGCAAATTATGTTCACACAAGATGCGTACTGTATTCGCTTTACCCGGACCGCAAAACGTATCCAGTCTGATAAATCTTTAAGTATAAAAATAAAACGTAGTTCAACAGAAATTAGATTTAAAACCTAAATTGGTATAGTAAATTGTATGGAACGAATTTAAATTTGTGGGTGGTCTTATAAGTTCTAGCCGCATTGACTATTCTAAGATCGAACTTGCTATTTGCATCGAGTACCGATTTCGCATACGTTATGAATGTTCTGCGGTGCACTGAATACCGGCCAATTAGCACTAGCTTAGATGCAAATATTATCGATATTCAAATCGTAGCAAGGTATACACATCACTATTCTATTTAATAATTTTAAATAGCGTTATAAGAATAGCCATAATCTTAGCGCTATTTATTTAAACTTTTTACATATCGTGAAGCTATCAAAAAACAATTTAAATTAACTCCACTGACCTAACCGACCGCCAGCTGAGTATACCGGGTAATACGTCACGGCTAGACAGATCGCCCCGCTCCCCCTTTAAAGCTCTTTTGCTGTGCAAGAATGAAACAGAATTATCACTTAGTTATTAGTGTGACAGAGACAGAAAAAGGTTGTGAAACATGGCGTATAACGCCCCTTGATTTATGATATGCCAAAGTTCGGTGCAGAATTTATGTGTGAGTAACGCACACAAGTGTTATTATAATCGCGTCGGAACGACCTTGCGATGTTATTATTACCGGTAACAAACTAGAGCATAGACCAATTTTTAAAGGAGAATGTCCATTTTTGGGCCCACTTGATACCTAATAGTTTGGTATCAAAACAATGTTCTAAAATAATATCCTATTTTTTTATTAATTAATTTTAATTATATCAACACTTTATTTACCAATCAATAGACAATGTTTAATTACATAAAAAATAGATATCTTCAATTATTAAAGTATTTAAAATAATAATAAACTCAAATATTGCAACTGAAAACATCTAGTTACTCAATAACCCGGGTGAAAAATTTAAAACTGATGAGTAATAAGGAAGCAGATTTATTTTTTTACAAAATTAACTAAAAATCACTGACAAACTTGAGAAAAAAATTGTGGGCCCATTTTTCTTAGGCAAATGGGCATTCTCCTTTCATTGGTGCTCAGACCAATAACATTCCCCAGATAATACTAAATAGGTATATATTATCTAATATTATGGAACGGCCTAGTTCTATGGCGACAGTGCATGCATTGGTAGGTACTAATAGAATATGACGATACTTATTGATAAAAAAACGGAATTGTTTGATACCTAAATTTAAATTTTTAAGAATAGTAGCCGGACTGGGGATTGGCCCAGGCTGCCGTCCTGGGGTAGTACCACCACTTTCAAATGCAACACGCGTGAAGTGACCTTGTCGCGTTTCGGGAACAGTTTAAAAGTAGCCAGGTATAACGAGAGGAGTGTGCACCATCAACTATGGACCAAATTCGTATCGTCAGGCCGGCATAGTGGAGGCGACTGTTGCCTATAGAAAGTCTCTAGTAGCAGTTGTTTTCGTTCATAGACCGCACTGTAGCTTTACGTCAGTCGGAGTCTTGTCATATGCCGAGTTTATCAAATAAGTCACAGATAAACCTCTACAGGCAGCAGTCGCCTCCACTATGCCGGCTTAAGGAGACGAAAGTTTTTTTTTTTATTGTAGCTCGACATGTGACAACACTCCGCCTGATGTAAAGCTAGAGTGCGGTCCATGAATGGAAACAACTGCTACCACAGAGAAATCTCTACGGGCTGCAGTCGCCTCCACTATGCCGGCTCGAGGAGACGAGCATGTACCATCTAGATTGACAGTGCACACTCCTCTCTTATACCTACCTGGCTACTTTCAAACTATCCCCGAAACGCGTCACGGGTGTTACATTCGAATGTGGGGTGGTACTGCCCCAGGACGACAGACTGGACAAATAACCATCATCAGTCTGCCTACCACTCTTTAATAGTGCCTATAGGCACTGAGCGACCAAAGTACATATAACAAAGTTACATTGGTACCGGTCTTTAGCGAGGTTCGATAACGGGTCTCATTGATTGTGAGTTCACGCGTCTTACCGCTAGACCACGGCCGCTCCTAAGTGGTCATAAACAAATGTTTACAAGTTTTTGTGTTGGCAATCAGAACTGTCTCAACCACACAATGATAACCAGTTCGCATGTCTTGCGTATACGCAGCAATCTGAGACACAGATGCCTATCTAATTGTATTCAAATGAGACAAGTAATATTGGACAGTTCATTCCTAGCCGCTCAATTTCGTGAATGGAATGACCGAGTTACATGTGTCGCGTGGAATAGATTTGATACTTGAATTAATTTGCATCCATTATTTAAATGCGATAATTGATGGTCTATTATATCAACATATAGGGCGGCGATTTGTTCAATTTAACTTCTTTGTTTATATGGCTTACGTAATTTTCGACCACACGCGATACCTTCATGTTTTACAGCAGATTTTTTAAATATACCTATGAACGAGCGGCCGTGGTCTAGCGGTAAGACGCGTGAGGTCACCATCGATGAGACCCGTGTTCGAACCTCGCTAATTCTGACCGGTACCAATGTAACTTTGTTATATGTACTTTGGTCGCTCAGTGCCTATATTAAAGAGTGGTAGGTAAATTGATTATGGTTATTAGCCCAATCTGCCGTCCTGGGGTAGTACCACCACTTTCAAATGTAACACCCGTGAAGTGACTGTCGCGTTTCGGGAATAGTTTGAAAGTAGCCAGGTATAGCGAGAGGAGTGTGCACTGTCAATAGATGGTACATGCTCGTCTCCTCAAGCCGGCATAGTGGAGGCGACTGCTGCCCGCACTGGTTTCTCTGTAGTAGCAGTTGTTTCCATTCATGGACTGCACTCTAGCTTTACATCAGGCGGAGTGTTGTCACATGCCGAGCTACAATAAAAAAAAATGTCAATTATTAAGCTGGAGTGCGATCCATGAGCGAAGACAACTGCTACCTACCATTAGGGTGTCCCAGACTATAATGACAAAAATTTTTTTTTCGAATTTGGATACGCATACCCTCTATTTTTTTTCTAATTGACTCTAATAACTTAAATACTGAATATTATCGCAATCGCATAATGATAACCCGTGCCGACTTGATGTCAAACGTTTGACATAAAAGTTAGCATGGAATCCATACAGAATATTTCAGAATTTTCTGTTAATTTGATAAATAAAGCCATGTTTAATGTGTGTCTTATATTTATTTAGCATTAATAATGAAAATGACATATTAATTATATATATTATATTTTCTTTTCAAAGTTTTTTTGCTACAGTCAGGATATACCTGTCTGTGCTCTTGTACACAACGTAATAGAAATTGCTTTTGCTTCTCTTCAACGGCGATCAAGCCATGAAAGTCTTGTATTAACTTAACCGCTCTTTCAGCCGTATTGTAAACGGCTCCAAGTGGTAGTATCTTAGTTTTAGCGTCTTGAAATGCAGCATTATTTGGCCATGAAGTAGGATACTCTTGGAGAAAACAGTCATTAATTTTGAGTCGATTGAACAAAAACTTGCTTTTGATGGAAACGAAGTCGCCGATGTTTTTCTCTGAAAAAGAAAGGATATTTAAATTATTATAACATAATTAATGTAATAAAATAAAACAAAGTTATTATTTATGAGACTAACCGTAAGGTGATCCACATAGTTCTTCTTTCGATGGTATGTAACGTTTACTGTGGGCAGATGGGTTTTCTTTAGTCAAGTTAGTGACCATTTTCACCTTAATTTCATGCCCTACATCATCGTCAAATAGAGATAACACAGCCACTTCATCTGTCAAATACCATAGTAGTTTTGTCGATACTTTCATAAGCTTTCATGGCATTTAAAAAGCAAAAGTCCTGGTAGGGTGCTTTTACTGCTAAATTGCATTGCAACCAAGGCTTGACGTAGGATGTCATGAAGAAGAGGCAGAGCTGCCTTATCCTTGTTGAAAATTGTGAATTGAGAGCTAAGTAGAGATATTTTTATTGAATAAATAGCTTTCACTATCCATCGAGCTTGGTGCATGGCGCCGGGAAGCCGAATCTTAATTTTGTGCTCTGTATCTCCACCAAGAAATATTATTGAAAGCTCTATTAGTTGTCGGTAGTCATCTCTAGCAATTTTTCAGTCAATGCAGTTCGGTAGAATTCTAAGAGTTTGTCAATTTCTGAAACTTCCAGACACTTTTCTGGATGATTCTGTATTTTCCCGGGATCTACATTTTTCCAGTTATCCCCAAACTTTTTGAACAATTTTCCCAATAAATGATGCACTCACGAGTAGTAAGATTAGCGCTTTCGTTGACACTTAACTTCACTTCACGTATATTATAAAACAAAACTGCCAGTACTTGTCGATTAGAGGGAAGTTTTGAACCGGTAATTTGATGTTTTACGTCTCCTATTAAAAATATTCCTTTATTAGAACTGCGTAACTCTAACGACATCTTGACTGAACGAAAGCAAAGTATTTACTAAGAAAACAAACAAGTAATTAGAAGAACTTTGATACGTTAGCTGCCGCGCGCCTTAGTATGCAATTGTAACATGTTTGGATGCAAGTCGGCACGGGTTACCGTGGTTCTAAGTACATGATATTTTTTTTACAATTGTTTTGACACCATTCAAACAAAATAAGAGGGTATGCGTTATAAAAAAAATACTTTTATTTTTTTGGGACACCCTACCTACCATAGATAAATTTCTGCAGAGAGCAGTAACCTCCACTATGCTAGCTTAAGAAGACGAATGTGCACAATCAGGTTAACATACACTCCTTTCGTTATACCTGGTTACTCCCAAACTGACCCCGAAATGCGATAAGGTCACTACACAAGGTAAACTTTTAAGACTCTTTATAAAAATTAAAACTATATTAACATTTTTTCCTTTGTTTCAGGTATGTGTTTGGAAAATTTGTTTATAGACTACTATTACAAACCTACATACATAATACAATTAGTGTAAGATGTTGTAAGTACATTTAAAGTAGATTTATTTATTTTTTAAATTGTAGTGAAAAAGTTTTTGTTATATTTATTTTAATGATAATATAGGAATAAGTATAATGTTCTAGTTAGTGTCGTTAGAAAGATTGGCATCATTAGAGTGAATTCTAGAACGTTCTGCAAATTATATAGGTAACAGTTCCCCAACAATAAATTACATTCATTAGACACATATTAGACACCTCCGGCGACCTTAGTACGTAACCGAGCGCAATTTGCTTAGAGCAAAATATTGCAGAGGTGCTCACAATACGCTTTACAGGGTGTGTCGTAAAGATCGTCTTGTTTCCTCGCTCTGGGTGGTCTTAACTCACTCCGATATTATTTATTATGTTCCCAGAGGAGCCGGTAGCTTGCGTACCTCACATTGTTACGAATTACGAGCTACCAAACATGTGTACGCCAATTAAAAAATCATTGTCTGTGGCTGCACGCTGCAACTGAAGTGTGCAACTCGGTAGTTTTCTCGGAATCTCAGCACATTAACGCGTACCGACATTACATAAATCGCTTCAACTATTTAATAATTATTATTGAAGAATTACTTTAGGTATTTGGATCGTTGATTTCTCACCAGAGCTGCAATAATATTGACTCATATTGCTACATAAATTACTAAAAACATGTTTTTCTTTTTTTATATATTTTATATCTAGTTGACACATTTTTAATATTATTTTGTGTATGGGACTCATTTATTTATTGTTGACTAATTGAGTGAGATAGTAGGCGAGTATGTTACGAGGTTTGTACAAGCATTGTTCATGCGATGACAAATAATAGCAGATAATAGCCTGATATCGGGTGGCGGGCGCTCGCAAATTTAACCATATTGTTGCCAGCCAATACTCAGATTGTATATAATAATAATAAATACGCCAGAATTCGTGTAATTAAAGGGATGTGTTTTGTTACATTTATCTACTAAATTTACTACCGCCTAAATAGAACATGTTTTTATTGTTCAAAATTTACAAATGAATTGTCGTGTCGATACCTACTTTTCAGTAGAATAGAGTGCTGCAATATTTAACAAACTCAGACATTCACGTTAAATCGTGACCCGCGACTTTAACAGAAATCCCTGTCTCATCTGACAACACCTTATGAAATTTGTCTTCATAATGTCAATAAATTAAACATACCTACTCTAATGTAATCATATAAATAATTCGTGTTATTACATAAAAGGATAGAAACATACGTCTCCAATAACAAAACAAGAATATAATAAATGTTGGTACGTAAATATTACAATGAAATCACTAGCATCAATCTGGAATATTGGCCTCGCCACGCCAAGAAACAACATAAAAAAGTTCCTAAAGTTCCTCTACGAGGTTATAAATCTTCTGGTTTTTTAATAGATAAATAGGACCTCACATAAACGAGCAATATCGCATTATTTGGCCCACCCCCGCAGGAAGGGCTTCTCGGGCCTGATAAAGAACCCCGTACTCACCCCTTCATGCTAATGTACTCAAGGCAGACGGTGACAACCATTTTTTGGCCCACTTGGTTACATTATTGCGGTTATAAAGTGTATTTCAAATTACGTTCTCGGTGTCCATTATAAAGAGACGACAATGATGTTATGGTCCCTTTTAGACTATTAAAAATAAAAGTGTGAAATTATAACATAATAAATGTTTTATGAAATTATAATATCTTTTTTTTGCTCTTAAAAATGTTTATTTGAATAAATGTACAATAATGTAAAAAATGCCCTTGAATTAAATTGGAAACAGACTGAAAGTTCATGGTGCATATCATAAAAAGTGTAAACTTTTATAAAATGGACCCCCATAAACAAAGGTGTTCGGATGCAAAGTTAGATAAAGAACATCGCACACACCTGAGCTAGAAAATTGCTTTTTTCTAAGCTCCTCCAGTTTTTTACGCAACTTTCTCCACTGTTTGAAAATAAAAGAAGTTCTGCGAAGAAACTTTCTTATTTTTTGCGGGAAGACGTAAATCATATGCGGCGTGGGCTGCTTTATGACGGCCGGGTAACATGCGAAATATGGTAACAATAAAAATATTGTGACATGCCGGAACAATTGTTTAAAGAATCCTTGTTCGCGTGAAAGTTGACCATAAAAATATTCAAAACATTTTTTAGTTTTTTTAGAAGCTCGTTACAGCGAGCAATGTAAGAAATTAAAACTTAACAAATATAAGATATATCTTTGGTTTTCTGTTAGATAAACATAATTTAGTTAGTTTAGTAGAATAATTATAAAATATACGTTTGTTACAAATGGAAACCGCATAAAACAAAGAAACCCTTATCAGAACTAGTTAAAAACTAATTACGAGGGTGACACCACCTTTCCATAAATCGTTGAGCTCCACCGAATTACTCTGACAAAAGTTATTTTTAAGAAAAAGCCCTGGAGGCTGTGTCGGTTGCCCCTCTCTCCGTACACCCTGCCCTCCTCCCGCGGAATTTATCACGATTTATATTCATGGCATAACAACACGCTCCCCGATGTTTAGGGCGATCCCACTCAACTTATTATAGACTCAACTAAATCTGTTGTTTTTGTTCTTTAGTTGGTTTTTTATCATATTTCCACTGACACTTTATCAACAACATTCATGTGAAACTGTAACAAGAATCTTTGAAACTTAAAACTTTTAGGTATATCGAGTTCGTATGTCTTCGAATCTGCCAAGTCCCAATAATCTCAGCCTACCAATCTAATATCGTTATAAACATAACATTAATTTAGTACATGAATTATATAAATGACATGTTTAGATATATTTTTATATTATTTCGCAATTATATATGCAATAAATTAAATCTTTTTGTTTCCAATGTATTGTATATTTGACAGGAAATATTTGGTGGTAAAGTAACAACTGTTCAGAAGCTAGCTATTCATTACACACGACAGAGCTAAGGGAACTAAGGGAACACGGGCCAAGTGAGTGTTAGGGGCTTGAACTGGGCCAAAACTGAACCTGAGGGAGGGCTAGGGCCGAGGGAGAATGCCCATAATTGATGATGTTCTTAGCGCAGCAGGGCGGCGGGAATTATCATCGCGCCACGTCGCACCACCGGATACAAGCTGCTTTCATTAATTTGTGATTAGCCCGCAGTTAGTGAGCGTCCTCTTGAAAAGGCTTTTTCCTAATTAGATAAGGAGATTCTTCCTTCCTATTTTCAAATTTATTCTTTCAACAAGATTTATTGCATGAATTTTTATAGTTTTTAGATGTATGAAAGAAATAAGCAAATGTTAACCGTTTTAAAATGCACATAGTAGTAGGTATTAAGGTAACCTAAACAGGGAAGAGCCCCTCTGTAGATAAATTTCTTAAGCGCCGTTTACTCAAAATAATATGAAAAGGAATTTTTACCCCTGACATTGTTTATTTAATGGAGGATCACTAGCTTATATGAGCATCTCATTTTAAACATCTTACAATAAAATAGGGGTTTTTATGTCTTCCAAATTCTTGATAATTTCCACCAATAAAAAAAAACTCTATAAGGATTCTGACCATGAGAAGTGTTGCTCCTGAAGCTACTTAAATGTCTAATACGAAATGATGAGGCTGTCTCTTCTATTTCTCTTTGCGTTTACTTCTCTTGCCACATCAAAGTGGGTTTGCTAAGAAAACCTACTACGCGATTAATTCGGTTAGAGGGGTTGGAGCCAATTTGTCTGATTGCTACCGATCTCAATCTATATAAGTTACCTATGTCCCAACTCTGCTTGGTTTTCAATAAATTCTGACCCTATCTCAGCGACCCCATCAATAAATATTTGCGCATGATCAATCCAATAAACTTTTTCATCTGCCCAATCCAATTGTATTTTTATTTATTTAAGATATTTCGAAATGTACTCGTAACTAACAATTTACAATAATTTAATATAACTGACGATATTGCGAATGCCTACTACCACATATACCTAAATACTTTTTATTAAAAATATTACCTTACCGGAATAGGAAGAACTATGGAGCGTCAGAGACTTCTTTCTCTACATACCACTCTCACCTGCACTGTCTATACGGCTGACGAATCTGATTGAGCATTATTCATAAAAGAAATAGGTAAAATTCGCAAAAATAGAAAGGAAGTGTTGTAGTCATAAAATTGTTAATTAGGAAGGTTATGTATACAGTCATACAGTGCTACTTTAAAGACAGTTATTGCACCCCAAAGTTATCTTGTACTTTCACCCGCCCCTTTCGGATAAACTTGGCAAATCTCGGAAGAAGGAAAAGGGAAGAAAAATCAAACAGTAAATATCGGAAAGCCATCAGAGGTGATTCTATTAGATTGAGTTAAACGCTACCATGTTTGTTGTACTTTAGAAAATTTAATACTGCGTTGGATTAGAATATTATAAAGTATTTTGTTGGCTAGGAGGAAGAAAATCTTAAATGTGATAAGCAATTGTCTTTATTTCCATTAGAAACGTTTTAGCTGCGTGTTCGGACTGAGATGAATCTTTTCCAACGGACGTGTCTTCGCGGGAATTCTATCTAGATGAAACCAATTCCAACTCAGGCTTTTCTTCCTTCTTAATTGGCTACTACAGCGCTTAAAATATATATTTCCACTTGTTAATTATATAGGTAAATAACTGTCAAAACCGTTAACTTATAGGTACTAACGCTTGTTCAAATAGAAGTTAAAGGAACATTTGCACTATATACAACCTTAGGAACGGGTTCTTGGAACGTAAAATATATCCTCTAACCTTTTTCTATCCAAACGTATGGATGTGATTGGAAAATCAAGATTAGGTGTCACAATCGGGATATTTAAATCGATTTTCCCAATTTTCCGGGAGCCGGGTGCGAGTTAAGACCCCAGCCAATTTATCCAGTGTCGCGACGGTCCCGCGCCTCTCTATTGTTCGCTAAATGAAGTACGTTCACGAGCCTTAACCCTTGGATTTTCTTTCATTAAGGAGTTTTGCTTATTTCACTCAACCGGAACCTATTCGTTGGGAATGCAATTTAAAACATTCGCTCCGAACGCCCGAGATAACTGTTTACATAGATCAGATACGTTATACAACAAAGGCTTTTGTAATTAAGAAAGATATTTAAAGTTGGCGGCAGCTTGATTTTATGAACGCGAAATTAATTTACTGGATTAAGGAAAGTATTTCAACAGATATTTACGCACTATGATGTGAATTCCCTTGTCTTAAGCGCACACATAGTTTTGAAACCGGAATAGTTTGGACAGACATCCTTGTAACTATTTTTATGGTGAACCGACAAAAGTATAAAAAAATGTAAAACATAGAATTACCGGTACCGGTTTATACGAACAAAAAACACTTAAACTTATTACCTAATATGTACTAGTTCAAACTACCTATTTTTTAGTTAAAGAATTAAGCTAAACAAAAAATTACACTAATACCGAATTTCAAATCACGACCATACAACATGAATGCAATTATCTACAGATCGAATATCGAAAGTGAAGCACGCAAAGCAATGTTTTTGCCGTTTAACGAAAATAAATTTTACAGGACTGCTACCCCTGAACATCCTACCAATTTAGCAGTGCATTATTTTCTCTTTCACAGACGTCCGATACAATTAAAATCTTCTTTAATTAAGGGACGACTATGAATCATTCGCACGTGGTGCACTGAATTTTCCACTTCGTACTAAACCCCTGAGCGTGCAGCTAAACCAATATTAAACTCTAAATTCAACGTTATAGAGTCTACATTAAACGATAAATAGAGAGCGTTAAGGTCGTTCATACCATCGTTTTGGGTATCTCTTTTCACTTTATCGCTGTGTCTCCGTTATTTACTCGCACGTGAGGGATGCTCGCAATAAATAGGTGCGCACAAACATATTTGACATTTACAAATACCTCCCAAATTGGTTTCCTTGGCGTGACTGCCCGTTATTATGGCTGTTGTTTACTTATTGCTTCTGGTTGCTGCTAATATACGTAATTATGGAATTGAATTAAAAAATAATTTCAACAATAATTATTACTTTCAGAAATATTTTAAAGCTGTAAAATAAACCTATTTTTTATATTTTCATCACAATCAACGTTTCAAGTCATGCAATAAATTTTGAAAGTTATTTGATTTTTAATAATAAGCGCAAATGAAGCGAGTTGTTAAACAAGCGTCAGACGAGTGTCAAAAAATAGATCACTCGATGGAAACGAGGTGCGAGTGGAAATTCGGCCATTTCGCCGGTCTCTCGGTCGCCGGGGACTTATAATTCACGTGACAAATATCAAACGTTGTAATTCATATTTCTGCTATCTCGGCAGTAGTGACGCCATCTGTGCCGGAGGGCGGCGAGGCTATTGGTTATGTATGTGAAGTTGGCCCCCCATTATGAAAATTTTGAAAATTTAAGCGGAGTTCTGGTAGCCCCTCCAATAGTTCTAGAGTTCCCTATTAATAAAAAAAATAGTTCCGCTGATTAAAGTGCTGAAAACACGAAATGAAGTTTACACAATTTCGAAATTTTAAACACCTGTAACTCTTTCATTTTAGCTCCGATCGATTCCATTTCTTCAACAAATCGATAGAACTCCGAGGGGGGCCAATAGAACTCCAAAGAAAATTAACGATTTCTGAGAAATAAATTTTTTTTTCATACAAAATATGCTAATTTTAAAAAACTAAATTTCCGAGCCCCGTAGCTCTTTCATTTCAGTTCCAATCGGTTTCATTTCTTCGACAAATCGATAGAACTCCGAGGGGGGCCAATAGAACTCCAAAGAAAATTAACGATTTCTGAGGAATAAATTTTTTTTTCATACAAAATATGCTAATTTTAAAAATCGGAATTTCCGAGCCCCGTAGCTCTTTCATTTCAGTTCCGATCGGTTTCATTTCTTCGACAAATCGATAGAACTCCGAGGGGGGCCAATAGAACTCCAAAGAAAATTAACGATTTCTGAGGAATAAAATTTTTTTCATACAAAATATGCTAATTTTAAAAATCGGAATTTCCGAGCCCCGTAGCTATTTCATTTCAGTTCCGATCGGTTTCATTTCTTCGACAAATCGATAGAACTCCGAGGGGGGCCAATAGAACTCCAAAGAAAATTAACGATTTCTGAGGAATAAATGTTTTTTTCATACAAAATATGCTAATTTTAAAAATCGGAATTTCCGAGCCCCGTAGCTCTTTCATTTCAGTTCCGATCGGTTTCATTTCTTTGACAAATCGATAGAACTCCGAGGGGGGCCAATAGAACTCCAAAGAAAATTAACGATTTCTGAGAAATAAAATTTTTTTCATACAAAATATGCTAATTTAAAAAAACGAAATTTCTGAGCCCCGTAGCTCTTTCATTTCAGTTCCGATCGGTTTCATTTCTTTGACAAATCGATAGAACTCCGAGGGGGGCCAATAGAACTCCAAAGAAAATTAACAATTTCTGAGAAATAAAATTTTTTTTCATACAAAATATGCTAATTTTAAAAATCGGAATTTCCGAGCCCCGTAGCTCTTTCATTTCAGTTCCGATCGGTTTCATTTCTTCGACAAATCGATAGAACTCCGAGGGGGGCCAATAGAACTCCAAAGAAAATTAACGATTTCTGAGAAATAAAATTTTTTTCATACAAAATATGCTAATTTTAAAAAACGAAATTTCCGAGCCCCGTAGCTCTTTCATTTCAGTTCCGATCGGTTTCATTTCTTCGACAAATCGATAGAACTCCGAGGGGGGCCAATAGAACTCCAAAGAAAATTAACGATTTCTGAGAAATAAATTTTTTTTTCATACAAAATAGTAATAAATATAGTATAGTAATAAATATTTTGTATGAAAAAAAAATTTATTTCTCAGAAATTCTTAATTTTCTTTGGAGGTCTATTGGCCCCCCTCGGAGTTCTATCGATTTGTCGAAGAAATGAAACCGATCAGAACTGAAATGAAAGAGCTACGGGGCTCGGAATTTCCGATTTTTAAAATTAGCATATTTTGTATGAAAAAAAATTTTATTTCTCAGAAATTGTTAATTTTCTTTGGAGTTCTATTGGCCCCCCTCGGAGTTCTATTGATTTGTCGAAGAAATGAAACCGATCGGAACTGAAATGAAAGAGCTACGGGGCTCGGAAATTCCGATTTTTAAAATTAGCATATTTTGTATGAAAAAAACATTTATTCCTCAGAAATCGTTAATTTTCTTTGGAGTTCTATTGGCCCCCCTCGGAGTTCTATCGATTTGTCGAAGAAATGAAACCGATCGGAACTGAAATGAAATAGCTACGGGGCTCGGAAATTCCGATTTTTAAAATTAGCATATTTTGTATGAAAAAAATTTTATTCCTCAGAAATCGTTAATTTTCTTTGGAGTTCTATTGGCCCCCCTCGGAGTTCTATCGATTTGTCGAAGAAATGAAACCGATCGGAACTGAAATGAAAGAGCTACGGGGCTCGGAAATTCCGATTTTTAAAATTAGCATATTTTGTATGAAAAAAAAAATTATTTCTCAGAAATCGTTAATTTTCTTTGGAGTTCTATTGGCCCCCCTCGGAGTTCTATAGATTTGTCGAAGAAATGGAACCGATCGGAACTGAAATGAAAGAGCTACGGGGCTCGGAAATTTCGTTTTTTTAAATTAGCATATTTTGTATGAAAAAAATTTTATTTCTCAGAAATCGTTAATTTTCTTTGGAGTTCTATTGGCCCCCCTCGGAGTTCTATTGATTTGTCGAAGAAATGAAACCGATCGGAACTGAAATGAAAGAGCTACGGGGCTCGGAAATTCCGATTTTTAAAATTAGCATATTTTGTATGAAAAAAAAATTTATTTCTCAGAAATCGTTAATTTTCTTTGGAGTTCTATTGGCCCCCCTCGGAGTTCTATAGATTTGTCGAAGAAATGGAACCGATCGGAACTGAAATGAAAGAGCTACGGGGCTCGGAAATTTCGTTTTTTAAAATTAGCATATTTTGTATGAAAAAAAATTTATTTCTCAGAAATCGTTAATTTTCTTTGGAGTTCTATTGGCCCCCCTCGGAGTTCTATAGATTTGTCGAAGAAATGGAACCGATCGGAACTGAAATGAAAGAGCTACGGGGCTCGGAAATTTCGTTTTTTAAAATTAGCATATTTTGTATGAAAAAAATTTTATTTCTCAGAAATCGTTAATTTTCTTTGGAGTTCTATTGGCCCCCCTCGGAGTTCTATCGATTTGTTAAAGAAACGGAATCGATCGGAGCTAAAATGAAAGAGTTACAGGTGTTTAAAATTTCGAAATTGTGTAAACTTCATTTCGTGTTTTCAGCACTTTAATCAGCGGAACTATTTTTTTTATTAATAGGGAACTCTAGAACTATTGGAGGGGCTACCAGAACTCCGCTTAAATTTTCAAAATTTTCATAATGGGGGGCCAACTTCACATACATCTATTGGTTCGCCATCACGCGGCCATGTGATCTATTTTTGTTGGGATATAATACATTGTTTTTCCTTCGGGAAATGTTTTAGTAGCATTTTTAGGGTCGTCTTGGTACGTGACGTGTATGTTTTTTGGTTAGATCGTGGGTTACCTATAAGTCGTTATAGTTAAAATTGAACATTTGTTGTGGGGTGCGGATAATCTTATATAGTATGGGAAGAAATTGCCTTTTCTATTGTAGGTATAGACATATCGTAATGTATTAAAGTTTAATCGTAAATAATGCATTTTCAATATATTTTAATTATGATTGGATTTAAAGTTAATAAATAATCATCAATTGGAAGTCATACGCTGTATAATTTGAAGCTCGTAAAGCTTGGACAATAATTTATGAGGAACATTTGCGGAAAATGCATTTTATTGTTAAAACGTGAATTTTATTTATCACCGACAGCCGCGAAAGGGTGGGTTTGGTAGGTGGGGATGAGGGGGTTGATTTGCAGTGGCCGTGCATCGAAACCACCCATTGGCATGGATTATTTATATTAAAGGTAATTTTGCTGGTTCATTATTGGGAAATGCAACATTTGTGTATTTCACAGCCTATCATTTGCAGTTCATTAAAAATAATATACGGTCACAATTCCGACGTCAATGGGAATCATTACTGCCATTTTATCACGCCAGATGGCGCATCGTCGCCATGGCCATCGAAAACTGTCACTTCCATATATTTTCTAACCTATCAATCCATAAATTTCAAGTTTCTCGAAAAATGCCTTTATGTGTTGTACCTGGATGTACCACTTCTGGTGTAAATTTATTTCCCAAAGATCCCACATTAAAAAAAATGGGAAAAAGTTATACGTCGCAAAAATTTTGTTGCGACACATTTGCCGGAATCATTTCCAAGAATCTGACTATGTAGGAGTGTCAGCATATACAGGTGAGTTGCTAAAGTATATATTTCAGTCAATTATTACAAGCTTGAGAACTTTAGTCGCCGAAATTAAAATTTCGGTCATAACTTCTAACCTAAAAATAAAAAAATCGATATAAATTTAAAGTAACGGTCTCTGACTTCGTAAATTTTCTTAAGATGAATGAACTATGAATTAACACTTTACAACCAACAAAAGCTACAAATGTAAATAATATCACTGTTAAAAAATATTTTAATAGGAATATGTCTACCTCTCAACGAGATCACATTTCTTTGCAGTTATCTTTCCTTCTCATTTTTTTAATTCGTCTTTCAATTCTTTGAGCTTCCAGGTAGAATACATATTAACAATAACAATAATAGACCGATCCTACCATAAGAAAATGCAAAAAAAAACCCAGGCGTAAACAAAGCTACAACGATTTGACATAGCCATCGCGCCGCTAGCGCCCTCTGCGCTGAGCTTTACGTGAGGATCCCCATTCATAACATTAATTTTGACAATAATTAAATATGTATCAAAAATTATAGCGTTTGAACAACCACATTATTGAAAGTTTACATGATTTTAATTATTAATTTATTTTTGCGTAATCTTATTTTTAAGTTATTATTATTTGTTAGTTGTATTTTATCCGCACGCGCAAGTCTTCTTACTCCGCCTCAGATCATATCAGAGGCGTTACCATGTTGATTGCTACTTCAGATCAAAGCTCTACATAGCCTTTTAAGCGAGTACATTACACGCTGTTTAACTGCGCACGCGTCTGATTTATATTGTTACAATTATCTCATTTAGAAGAATAATTATGAGAAAGAAAAAGTTTCACATAGTCTTATTTAACTCGTAGGTTTCAACGTAGGATTTTTATCTATATAACAGAAATCTTGTATTAAGGTCGTTTTCCGCACCTATGAATATAAATTACAATATAGGTAATTTTAAAATATTTTAAATTAGGTCGCAAACTTTACGAGACTAACTGAACTGAACTAAAAGTTCAGAATTTTATTGGCTCTTTTTCTACGCTGAAAAGCCAATTTGGAATGAATCACTGTAACAGCGGCTAGCATCTGCGCTAATTTACCTACGAGCGGACAGTCTAATGCGGCCTGTGCTCTCGTAAATTTGTTGGCAGGGGGTTTCGTTTAAATAACGCGACCGAACGCCGAACACCACCGAATATCGAAAGCCGGTGGCATTAGTCCGTGCACAGATACATGGCTAATACACACGGGGGAATATGTCATAAATTATCCTGTGTTCATTTAGGTGCGATGTTTAATCTGTCCAACGTGTGATACTTTCGCGCCCGGGGCATATTAATTAAACACGCTTATATTCACCAACGATTCACGAGTAATATGAGATCAAGAAAGTTCGTGACCTGCTTCGACTGTTTTTTTTAAATATTATTTATTTCTTTCAGTTATAAGTACATATTTTATTTATATTTTACTACACATGTATTTTAAACACATTTTGTTTGTTTCAGGAATAGGTAATACGAATTTTCTCTTACTTGAGGTAATTTTAAAACTTATTGTAATTTAATTTAATCCGTAAAATCACCGTACATTGTACGCAAGCTTTTAAAACAATAACTATCAAATTATTTTTTACAAATTTAAATTAATAAAACAAGTTATATTAAATAATTTTCTTTTTTTTTTTCAGGTAATTTATTTAACAAATACAAATAAAGTATAGAAATTATTGTATGGGATATTGGTGAGTTCAAAAACTAACTTTATTATTGTCTAACATAAACCAATATTTAAATAAAACAAGCAATGTTTCACATGACTTAAGAGACTTGAAGTATGGGTTCCTTTTAAGTTGGGACCAAAGACTTACCTACCCTAAAACTTGGGGGATGGAGAGGGTGGTACGCCTTATCGCGAAACTGCAGGCGCCTCACCCATTTACCTTAAGATCTTTAATATTAAATATACATTTATTACAAGCGTTAAATACGAAAAGGATTTTTAAGCATTGAAATTTTTTATATATTTTATTAAATTTCAAATATAGGCTATATAGATTTATTAATGTTAAAGAAACATACATTTAGAGCAGCCGTGAACGAGTTAGTAGATTAGTAAGCAGACGGAAGCTAGTAATGGATAACCCCGATGTTCGAATTTCCCAAATATCTCTATATTGTTTTGCCTGTACTAAGTTAGCGCTTGTATTCACAGACATTGAGCGACTAAAGTACATATAAGATAGTGGCATTGGCACCGGTTAAAATTTAACAAGGTTCGAAAACGGGTCTCATCGACCATGAAGTTCGTTCTCCACCGCTAGACCACGGTCGCTTTAATTACTAATAAGAAGGTATTTTAAAAAACTTTTAAATATTTGTTAATTGGGTCTTCAGCGAAAAATAAATATTAGATAAGGTAAGAAATTATTTTTTAGTATTTCTACTCGTTATCTATGGGGGGTAGAATGCAATTTCTACAGGTCTAATACAAGCGCAATTGCCTTTAGGTACAAAATGTAGGTGTAAGTTATATAGAACCTTTTGTATCTTCTCATGTCCGCGTGCCAGCATGCAACCTGCGTGCACCACGAGAATGAAGACATTAAATAATTTAATCGGATGGCTGAATGTTTTATGCACGCATGTACAAAAGTGGAATGTGGAAAAAGCTCTTGCAGAAGTTCCTTTGAAATCTTTCTTGGAACAAAAAAAAAACCAGAAAAATTCACTCTTTATTTTATCTTAGGTACAAAGTATGATAGTAGAAAAGTACGTAAATTTAAATATTTAATAATTAATTATGTAAAATAACAAAGCAGACACAACACAAAGACTGTATAATTCAAAACAAGTTCTAACTATTTAAATGATGATTATGTACTATTCTTGAAGGGATGCTATAAACAATGCGAAGGCCTGCGGTGACGGTGCGTGGGCAAAATGATGTACGACAAACTCGCCATATTGTTTTCTAATGACTCAATACTAGACTCAGTGAAATGCTATTATTTATTGTCATTCGTGAAAATTGTATTTAGAAAAGATACCAACACATTCCCTATATATACCTATAGGTGCAAACAGATATACACTGTCTGTTTGACAAGACGAACGTTGACAGTCCATACTCCTCTCATTATCAAGCTGAATCCGAACCACTCCTTAACGGGTGTTACACATTTATGATAAAACTATTCACAAACCAGAGAATTTATTTATATTTATTTTCTCGGTTCTATGATTCCGCGTTTATCTTTATTTTTTCGTATTCGCGAAGTATTCATCGTCATGAACAACATTAATTTGCACTATACGTTTTTATCATTTCCAACATTATTATCGTATTGAGTAACAAACATGCAAACATTCTCAATTGTAAAGTTGAAACTATATTTTGCGTTTTACAGATTATAATAAAGGTAGGAACAGGTCGTGATGAAATATTATGAACAAGCTTAAACCATAAACGCCCTTCACGGAGGAAAATTAGTAAACTACACGATTTGCGTTTAGAAATTGGTATTTATGGCGTATGCAATTAATAACAGTTACCACAATGTATTACTCTAATGTAATAGATGTCTCTAAACGTTTCATATGAGAAATAACCCAACAGAATGTAGGCAGGGGATGTGTCTTAATTTTGCTAATGGAGGATATAACGGTTAGAAGTAACATTATTATTTACTATGATTTAAAATTTATTTCTTTGCATTAGATTGAAGTATGATTTAGTAGTTAAACGTATTTCATAAAAAACTCAAATATTTATTTCCATAAATAAACTTAATAAGTTTAGTTTACATGTCTATTGTTAATTATCTATATTCAAACGTAAGCCTTTGTTTTCCATAATTAAGTTCCTTTATAGAAATTGTTAAGAAGTAAGTTTTGCGTTAGGGTAAACACTACGACGATAAGTCTTACAGGCACGCAATATTCGTGAGCGTGTGACCGCAGTAAGACCGATGGCCCCCGAGTGTCTCACTAATGAAGTTTTACCGCATATCTCCACATCGTCCGTAGAAAACAGACTTTAGCTACCTACATTATATTTAATACATCTATATTATATCAATGTATTAGGTATATCTTTTAAAATAATAATAGACAAGAAAACGCAAGGCGGGAACTCTGCAATATGACGCAGACGTTTCCGCCGGTTATTTTGAGCTTGACCGTTTGCAGTGGTCATAAACATGAAATTTCATTCCTATGATGCACGACCGCACCTCCCAGCTTCCATGAAAAACAAAACAAACTCCATAAATAAGGGGTATTGTGAGAACGCGAGGAATGCGTCGCAAGATATGCTTCCGCAGCTCATGCTGGCGGCCGAGCGACGTGGAAGGAGTTCAGGGAGAAGGGTGCTCGGAGCCTCCCCGACCCCACCCGGCCGCACGCTCCGTACAAAATTATGTACGACGAACTGGGACTAATATATCAAGGGGAGGACGTGCCAGACTAAGGAGACGGAGTATTATAGGGAGAGAGGGCCGGTGGAATACTTAAGAACTGAGGCGACACCCCATTAAAACGCACACGTCCTGCCGCATTTTTGGCCAGACGTTTTCATTTGGGGAGGTGAACTGAATTGGATTGAGATAGAATTATGTGCCCTACTGCTAAATTATGTACGAGTATGATGGATACTTTATTTTAAAAGATTATCGTCAATAATGCAACGTTATAAAAGGGGAAAATATTAAGGGAATTCAATCATAAAACTATATGAAATTAAAAAATTGCCTATTATTAGATATTTATTAGAAAATGTTTTAAGAAGTTATAATGGAAATCCTCATAAAAGCTGGGCTGCCTAGTGCCCATAACCGTCGGGCGTGCATGAAGAGAATTGTGGATGTGAAGGAAGCGAGAGTGTTGTGTCAGGATCGTGGTAAGCGGCGTTCCGTTGTCTCTGCCTATCCCTGTGGGAAAAAGGTGTGACAATTGTATTGTGTAATGGAAATTGAAGAAAGTTAAAAAGATTTTTAGTAGGTACTTTATCTTTTTATTTGTCCATGGCGACAATAATATAACTTATTTTATAAACTACTCGAGTAGAATATCAACTAGTGCATTCTAAACTATTGCAACTGATATTGGTCTCAAAACGAGGCGTGAAACACGCGGGTTTCCAGGACGCATCCGGAATCATAATTCCAAAATAACTTCATCCTCCCTCACGTCCCTCACCCCCCAGTTCCCGCACGTTTTTTGGATAAAGTGGAATCCCCGTCCCGCCGTTAATTCCCAAGATAGACATAATTTGGAATTGGATCCATCTATCGCGCGTACCTACGAACAAAAATAAGTTAACGTGCCCGTGTAAAAACTCGATTTATGTGGGTGAAAATAATGCGAACATTGTGTAAAGTTTGATCAATATATTACTCGTAGGATATTAAATCTGCTATACATAAATGAAATATGTTCTTATTATTTTATTATTAGGGGAATGACCCGAGCGGCGCCATTTGATAAGGATTCTAATTTTATAGGTAATTATTAACAATGTTAACTAAGTAAATACTTTGTATTTATCAAATAATTACCTAATTTCGAAATAAGTCTATAGGTACCCTTTAAATTAACACACTGTTATATTTGTCAGGTTAACAATCGCCCTTTCGAGTTATTCAACTTTTAAAATGCAAATATGATTACAATTGGGATTTCTGTCCTGTGATGATGCACAGACGTCTGCCTCCCATAACAGCGTGCAAGGCCTTTTTTATTTCACCTTTGACAGTTTAATCCAATTTGTTTCTTTGTATTCTACCCGCGGGATGGGGGAAGAATTCGTCTCTTCTCTAATTATATTTACGTGTTTTTGTTTAAAATTTTTAAAGTTTTCTTTATATTTTTCAGTCAGGGGAACTATTAAATAATAAATAATTACTTTTGCATAGGAGTGTCTACTATCTAAGCGCGCAAAAAAGTGTAGTAAGTAGATGTTTTTTCACTCGAGTGTACTTACCTACATCAACTTCAACTATTTATATTGATAAAATGCGTATTACCGTTAGAATGATAGAAAATGCTATTATAAGGCGATCTTCCTTAACCCGTAAACGACCGATCTGGCCACTCGAGTCGGTCTAGCGATTCTTTTTATAGCCAACTAAGAAAATTGGCTCATTAATCTAAAAGATAAATGTCGAGCCAGTATACGATCCGACTTATCAGACCACAGAATGAATGAAAGTGTGGATAGAGAAAGAACCGACGTTTTTCCATACGGTATTTATACTTTAATCTAAATACATAATGTGTCACATGCCTTGGCAATTTTTTATTGTAGCTAACTCGGCATATGACAACACTCCACCTGATGTAAAGCTAGAGTGCAGTCCATGAACGGAAACAACTGCTACTACAAATTTATAGGCAACAGTAGCCTCCGCTAAGCCGGCCTCAGAAGATGAATGTGCACCATCCAGATAGACAGTGCACACTCCTCTCGTTATATCTAGCTACTCGCGAAATGCGTCACATCACGGATATTACATTTAATCTAAATTATATTTAGGTAATGTGTGTTTAAAACGATTGCGCTGAGCCGTGTTACTCAACGGCAGGTCGTGGCTCACGAGTTTAGTGTTTAAGGGTCGTCAGATGTCGATAGAGGCTAATTGTCACATGGCGGTCGTTCACTATCACTTATGGGACATTACAAAGTGCCATATGTGTAACATACGACTTAATGTGGTTGCCAAGACATCTCAGGGTAGCTAACAACATATGCGTTAAAAAGGGTTAAAGCGATAATAATAACGAAGAAAGTAGAACGGTAGAAAATATTAATAAACAAATAATATTTTTAACAGACACACAAAATGCAGAGTTGACGTAAATTAGTTTGTACAAGAAATATTATACACTTAATAAACAGAAACTCTTTCATCTATATTTATCTGCAACTTTTATTTTTAAATTTTCAACACATGAGATTATTTATTAAACTAAAACATGTAAAATACCTATATGTTTATGAAACCTTTAATAATATCTTCAAATATTAAAACCTCTTTATTTCATATCATAACAAAATATATATGTACACACAATAAAAGTTTAGTCTTACAGCGAAAGAGAGTTACTATCGTTGTGAACTGAAAGTTTCAAACATAAATTTAAGCGAACAAGTTAACTAAAACTTTCGACAAAGTTGCCCAAGAATTGTAAGAGCTAACAAATACGTCTGATTAATAAGGTTTATTATGTATGTTTTTTAATTCAAAAATAATCATTAATTAAAGACATCTAAAATTAAAATAATTTTATTATATTAGTATATGTTTTATAAGAATTTATATACACACCCTCTCACATACACCTCACTCACATTCTCATAATACACACTGAGAGGACCACACACATCATACACACACGCATACACACCCACACACACACACATACACATTATATTACATATTTATATATTAGGTTAAGTCTCTTAAGTTTTAACAGTCAAGCACTGCCATCGGAGATACAGTCCCTAGACTAGTTCCGATGGCAGAGCACTATTGTACATAGGTAAAAATTTTTTTGCAAATAAAGTTATTATTATTATTATCTTATTATTATTATTATTATTACTATTATCTACTATTGTGTGTGTGTGTGTTCAAAAACGTAAATTACCCATAACAGAAAATAAAAGTAGATAACAAACCGGCCTACGTATAACGAAGCGGTTGCATGAGCATGCTATTTCTGCTCTCATCTTAACCGCAAAGGTTCTTATTACAGTGTTGATAGGTTAACTATGTGTGAACGCATCAACAATCTAGATTATCTGAAGTTAGAGAAAACAATGACTTGGATAGTTTAAAAAAATACTACAAATTATTTATCTTATTTTATTTTATTTATTCTGTTTTATATGGCATTATAACAATTTGCCAGTGTCAAAGTAAATATTGTTTGCATCAAGTTAATATTGTGAATCACGAGTCATTCATTCATCACACTTAAGCGTCAGGTCAAGTCACAGTCAAGTCAAAAATTGCTCCAGTAAAGTGGTAGAATCTTTACTGAAACTTTCTACGGAGTTTTGAAGGGAAAATGGAAACACAGGTTCTCTTCTTTTGAATTGTTTGCCCGCACTCACGCACGTTCACGAACACTTAATGGTTAATAATCCACTATTATTACACATTAACACTCGAAGAAACACAAGTTTAAAAAAATAATTCAAGATAGATTACCTGATGCCTCAAGATGGCCGCCAAAACTCCATTATTTATCTTTTATTATTTGGTGTTTCATAATCGTTCAATAATTTCGGAACCAAGGGTGTGTCTGTTAGCGCTCCACTAGTTAATTGGTTGGCTAATAGGGGTGCCTTAACTTTAAAAACCTAGCGAACAAGCTCTACTAATAACTATATGTTGCAGCAGTTCTTTTTTATTTTAATTTTAAAATATTTTTTTTACCCGAAAAATATTGTGATTGATAAAGTAGGTAATAAGGTAATAAATAGGTACCTAGTTATGCAAGTTCCAATGTTCGAAAAGTGTTGTAGAGAAAACAGTAAAAAAGAATTTGGAAATCTAGTAAATGTTGTTATAGATATTTGTGAATAAATGGAAATGGGAAAAAGAAACGAGAGCTCGTGGTCGACGAACACAGGGTCAGCCGGCGTACGAGTATATGCGACAGTTATGTCGTGACAACATGCATTAACCGCTTGTTTCGAAACGTCTCCATCCCGTAAGTGGAAATCAGCCGTCTCTATCTCACATATTGATGTTTAAACAAAGTGCAAAGGAATCGATGATATCGCGCTTGTACCGCGTCAGGTATGTGGCGGGAACGTCTGTAAATGCCCTGCAGTATTTTGCGTTTCATGCGAGAACGGGCGTCCGCATATTTCTGATTTAAATGCAATCACAAAATAAATCTTTCTTAATTCTCAAGATTACAAACATGCCCTTCGCGATGTAGCGCTGTTTATAGAACTTAAATACACAGAAATAACTGAACATACGAATGCAGTTTCCGAAAAGCAGCAACTTTGAGTCCAATTTTGTATTCAATCATTTCAGTAATTTATTTAAAATTTATTCTGTTGGGAAAATACGAATGAGTAGTGGGCTAGTGAGGCGATAAATCCTGTCGATGTCGCAGGCCGTCGCGCGTCGCGGGTTAAAAGCTCGATAACCGAGACGCAAAGCACACCTACCCGATGCGCCCAACAATACCTTTCGCTTTGTTTTATTTCTACTCGAGTCCAGCTCGCCGAACGAGATATCCTCCGAGCATTTTATGCATAAAAATATCGATATATAATTGCTTCATTACGTCGCTGTGTTGGTGAGTAAAATATGTGGGAGTTTTGTACAGGTTGTCCTATTTTGCGTTGTTTTTAATAAGTGACGACAGGTTTTTATCGGAATTGTTTATTGGCTTTTATAACATCAACATTGTTTATTTACTTTGGCACATAATTTATGTTGTAGTAATAAACAAGTACGTACGAGTATAATGCTGATATTAATCACTTCATCTCTGACTTGAGATGCAGAGTAACCTTTTTCTTTACAACGTTCTTAGGTCAATTTAGAAACTGTGTTTAATTCCATAGTCATTTATAAGAATTATTAAATGTTTGTTTTACTGAAATTTCATCCTGTGTGTGTGTGTTCGGGCGGACAGGCGCGCTTTCTGGTGTCTGTCCAGTCGGGCTGTAGTGTCGCTATCGTTGTATCGCACTGCCCGCGCCGCAGACGGCGTTTAGTTTATGGACTCACACAAGGCAATAGCCAAACTCATATTCATCTATAACACGTTTACACGTAGACACGAATACGGCGGAAGATTAGTCAACTTGTATTTCAAAGATGTGTGATGAATTTCTAATGAAGAGTGTATTTTATTTCTACACAAGAAATTAAGACATTTTATCAACCAAGTTATTTTCGATTATATTTTACTAGTTTACCTACACATTTTAGAAAAGATTATTTAAAAACACTGTTGATAAAAAAATATATTTTTGGTTACTTATTTCATGTATCGGTTACGGTCATGACTTGGCTACGGTCCTAAATTCAACAGCAAGGTAATATTTCATGATGGCAACACATGATTCATTGCCAAACAGATTTTTAACGTTTGTAAGAAACGTAATGAAGTTTGATTCCTTTTTGTTATTAAATATACTTATACGATTACCGTAATGAATGAAAAATAATTGTTTTCTTTTATACTGATATGATTAAAACCGTAAATTCTTCAATCATTTGCTTCTATAATTGTAAAGCTAAGTGAAGAACAAGCAACTAATATATAATACAATTTAAAGTCTTATCCAATATAAATCTTTAGAACCTCATTATAACTAATATCTCGTGCACATTTCAAGCGTCTAGGTACTCGGTGTAGTCGTGAACGCTTGAAATGAGGCGGGCGGGCGTGCTTGCACAGCTTGTCAGTTATAATTGGCTGAACTTGTCGACGAGCAACTCCAGTTTTTTTTTAACCGCAGTTGCACTCCGTCGACATTACTCTTCGTCTCCCATGAGACGCGTAAATTGCGACTACAGAGTTAATGGTAACAAAGACAACGTGACGTCCGTGATGTACAGCTACAAAAATATCTACCTACAAAGACATACCTATCAGTGACGAAACATAGGTAGGTATACAAGCCGTTTCACTTCAATCGGCATCCTTTATGAGCTTAATTTTTTTTAGTTATTCCTAACATCTTTGAATACATATTCTTAATATTAATGGTTTAAATAATACCTATAACTCGCATGGTTTATGTTGTAATGTAATAAAACGCTATCAATATTAGATAGATAGGTAATATAATAACTGAATTTAAATTATTGTTTTCATTTATTGAGCGGCCGCCGTCTAGTGCGCGGGAGAAGACGTGGACTCAAGATCGGTGAGATCCGCGTTCAAATCCCGCAAAATTCTGACTTGAATATAACGTTATATGTGCTTTGGTTTCTCAGTGCCTATAATACAAGTACTAGCTTAGTATAGGCATTAATAATTATAATTAATAAAATTTATTCTTGTGATTGTACGTATTTATTATTAATTTTTTAACTCAAGTATTATAAGTAACTTAACTAGCAGCTGAATAGCTACACGAATCTACTCCCCACCATTGAATTGCAGCAAAGCCAAAAAAGCTGCAAGCAGTAACTGTATAAATTAAACATGAGTTTATTTATGAGTTGCTCATTAACTTGGCTAAGTTTTCGGATGCTGTTCTCCTTGTCTTCTTATTCTTCTATGTTTATTGTTTTAGTTTTCATTCTTTCTCCTTACTTACTCCGAGAGGATATAGTTTAAACTTTTGCGTCACTTAGTTACTGCCTGTAATTAGTTACCGAGGTTCAAGTATTTTCTTTGTTCAAGAGAGATTAAGTTTTTCTTTTAAATTACAAGAAATAAAATGTCTATGTACTTAGGCATTACCACACATTATTAGGTACGCTACTTATTTTAAAGATATTATCATAATAAATCAATTAATTTTAATTATACAACTGATTTATCGTTCGTATTGTAAAATTTATGAGGGGACGTGGTAAAATAATCTATGCTAATGACTTTCATTATTTGCATATCTGCCGGCCGCTTTTCACCTCCTATCGAATGTTAACTGCAACTTTAAGAAAAACATTCCAAGTTCTAAACTTTTAAAGTTCCCTATTGATGACAAAACAAGATTATTTATCTAACAACATATTGCAACTTAAACAAGACAAAAAATGTTTATTTTATTTACCACAAACATCATTTGTTTCCGGGTTTTTTAAATCTAAATAGTTATGTGAATATTACTAATTTATTGTTTAAAGACGCTTTTGGTCACACTCATATATCGCGTACCTAGGTAGTATAACCTTAGACACTTCTTTCGGTACTTTTACATTTTTATAGTACGCCGACATGTAGTCAACTCCGCCTGATGTAAATTAAGCTAGATCGCGGTCTAAAAGCTACGTCGACTACCACAGAGATATGTCTGAAGACACTACTCGCCATCGCTATACCGACTTGAGACAAATGTCCAAGTTACATTTGAAACTATACACATGTTTATTCATAATGAATCCTATTTTTATAGTACCGTCACTGATATTTTGAGTTTTTTGTGAATAAATTAATATGAGTAAATAGAGAAATATTTGTTTATAATGTCTAATTGAAGATATGAACACAAACATCAAGTTGACAAGCTCTGCAGTATGACATGTGATAACAGAGACCCGTGATAACCGTTCAATTTGACCCAAGACTGATTTGCACTTAGCAATATAATAGATGAAACATTTAAATTACTCAGATATGTCAGAAATTATCATGTCAACACAAATGACATTAAAATTTAATTGTTATATCCGTTTTAATTAAATAAAGAGTTTATTCAATAATCATAACTTTCAAGTGTAACTTATGTAAAGAGATAGGTATAGACGCGTTTCGCTATCAGTTTGAAGGTAACTTGATATAATGAGGATAGTGTACACTGTTATCCTGGTGGTTATTTTGCACTTGAAGTCAGCATAGTGGAGGAGACTGCTACTTGGATACATATGAAAATGTCGCAATTTTATTTGTTGTTTTAATATCTGATGGTTACTTGTGTCTTACTTTCAGATAAACACTGGAAATTCAGTTTAGGTCTGGCGGTCCGGACGCCAGTTGCCGGCCCCTGACCTAGACTTTCATATTTGTTAAGAGATTGCGTACATTTGTCAGATTTAGGTATATGTCATTGGCGCGTACGTTGTTCAGTATACAATTCTAAGTGTCCTGACTTTATACCTAATCCGTTCAAGGTTATAGAACAAAGTGGATAGCCAATAGCTTAATTTAATGTACAATTCTGTGTAATTACGTTTGACATGATTAGGTCTACGGTATAAGATACTAAAGATAAGGTTCCTTTTAATAAATACCGTGTGCAAGATAATTATCAGTACACTTGGCGTTTAATAATTTATATCAAAGTGAAAAGACAAATTGCGTTTGTAAATATAATAATAATTAAATAAGAAATAGGTCGCTATAGATGTCAGTATATAATGTCGCGTATATATATTACGTTGAGTGTGTGTGTGTGTGTATGTGTGTGTGTATGAACCACAAATAAAAGGCTTATATCAAAGTCTTAACATAAACTCGCATTTACCATTTAAATTCAGAGGAAACACATCCTTGTAAAGTTTGTTTGGAAGTTCAATCCGTCACGAGAAGTTCGCGGTAATAAATAGTAGCTCGAGATAACTGCCTCCCTCTACGCGTCGTGTGGCATAAATAAAACGGATCTTGTTAAAACTCTTAAGGAAAAAACGCGTATTTTCCGCCATTTTTAAGCTGAGACGTTCCGAACTCCCCTCAAGGAGGCTTCCTGTTTCATAAATATGCAGATATGCGTTCACCTGGGCTAAAGCAGCCAAATTTAGCGTCCAATTTATCGTAACAGTAATACTGTAAATACGGTGAGGCCTATGCTTCCCCGCACCGCACTCGGTATGCTTAAATAGATTTGTGTGTCGGCGTGCTTTTGCATAAGTAGCTTTTACGTCCGCGCGCAGGGTAACAACACCCCGTGTAAACAGATCGGTGAGGTGTGCCCTTAATGCCTCACCTGATTTACTACTATCTGATAATTTGGTAAACTAATTTACAAAAAGTTAATAAATTAACTTTACTGCCTATCGATTATCTATATTGTTTTCCCCAAAAATATTTTGTATGCTTATTATTTTTATTATTATAAATTTAACATGAAATATCTTCCTTCGTATCTACTAAATCGAATCAAGATAAATTCGCAAATAAAATGGTCAATTAGGACTTGCAATTTATATAACTGTAGGTAAAGTACTACAAATATATTGCTTTAAATAGCAGTAAACCGACACAAACATATCTCTTTCGGAAACTGGGTGAAAATCGCAGGTGTTAAAAGCATATTAATGCCTGTAAACAAGGCGTAAAATTGCTCGGATTTCGGCAGGACAACCGATGCTCGCGCAAATGGTTGAAGATTAGCGGTTTTATTCCTACTTACTAAACTTTGGCTAAAACCCGGGTCAAAGCTTGTTAAGTTATTTACTGCTTACACAACTCTAGAAATCTCTCTTTACAAATATCAAATAAATTATACAAAGTAGGAAAATGTGTAAATTTATAGTCGGTAACTCAATTTTCATTTAAATGTTATGGAGTCACATTCAAGCGCTCAAATCTTTATTTATTTAGGTATCTTTTTTTAAATATTATTGCATAAATACCTAATTCAATTATGTATATTGGTTTCAATACATTCTAAATACGGAAATAAATATTTTTGTCTAATATACCTAAATATATTATGAAATATACCTAAGTCGTAGGTATCCAAGAAGTAATGTAATGAAAGAAATTAAACTTTAGTCATATCCATGATGTATCCCATATTGTTAAGGGTTTGGGGATTTCGTTAATTCTGGGATCCGCGGGCCGTTTTGAATTTGCATTTTGCACGCGTGATAAGTGAGCGGGATTAACCTGGATTCCCACCTAGAGCCTCTGTTTGTTCCGAAATAAAGGGCTGTTAACCTTTTTTTTCATGGTAATTTGGGTCACCTTCAGGAGGTACGATGGTTGTTACTGCCTCTAAATTTGTTTAAGTAGGCTTAAGTCCGGCCCGTTTGTTTTAATTAGTACTAAACGTCAACACGGATCTCTAATTCTTTATTGCTCTTCTGAGTTTATTATTATTATCATCTTATTTAGTTAATTTGTTCAAAACTCCAAAATTACATAATAAATTAACAGCTTTATATACAACTATCAATAAGTATAGTTAGGTAGATCATGAGACAGAGTTAAAAGTCATAAATAAGTGGATGGTACAAACTAAAACTTAGTACATAAACAAGTAAAGACTAGACCGTCGGAAGCTCCAAGGAAGAGCGGGCATTTTTCCATGTCGTGATTAATAGGAACTCCTAGCCACAAACGCAGTCCCGGCTGACTTCCAAAATTTTCACTATAAATCTTCGCAGTGTTCGTTTAGCTTCTTTTGCCTGGAAGTAGACTTGGCAACGTATTTTATCTCTGTAATGCAAACGGTGCAGTGTAAATAGTTGGCCATAGCTTTACGCGAAGATTGGGAAGCCGACGGCTTTCTTTCCTTTAACCTACTTTTAGTTGAGTCCATTATTGTTTTAAATTTTTTTCATCTTTATTTTTCTCTAAATAACAAGAACTTATTCTCAATTCTTAATTTTTATAAGCTCTAACAGTTCATTACAATAATAAATTTATAGTTGTATATCAAATAAATAGGTAATACCTATGTGTTGTATTCATAAATGTTCTATTCATAAAAAATATAAAAAGAATAGTTTTATGTAAATGGGAGTAT
Organism: Tinea pellionella; assembly: GCA_948150575.1. Classification (NCBI taxonomy): domain Eukaryota; kingdom Metazoa; phylum Arthropoda; class Insecta; order Lepidoptera; family Tineidae; genus Tinea; species Tinea pellionella. Next base: position 5,798,891 of record OX411253.1, read on the forward strand.
AGATCACGACGTCCTATTTAGGATTCAAAAGACCCGACAATTCAAGCCAACTTCAGCAATCTCACACCAACTCTGAACACCAAGTTCCACTTTTATCTTTGAATCTTTGTTTTCAACACAATTGTCGTCTCCAATGTAAAGAAGGATTCAAAAGCTCTATTTAAATGTATTTGAATTTTAGATAGTTTAGAAATATAACTCTTTAAGTACGAGTAGTAATTAAATATTTCTATTTGGAAATCTTATCTAGATCTAGAGAAAATCTTATTTAGATGCTCTTTATCAAAAACTTTTTTTATTATTGTAGCTCAATCTCTACGGGCAGCAGTCGCCTCCGCTATGCCGGCCTGAGAAGACGAGTATGCACTATCTAGATTGACAGTGCACAAACCTCTCGCTATACCTGGCTACTTTGGCTGGGAGCAGTTCCCGGAACGCGACAAGATCACTTGTAGAGAGGAGAATGCTTATTCGCTTAAGAGAAAGGGGCCCACAATTTGTTTTTTCGAGTTTGTCGTTAATTTTTAGTTCATTTTGTTGCAAAATAAATCTACATTTCTCATCACCAATCAGTTTTTTTTACCCGGCTTATTGAGTAATTAGATTTTTTCTGTTGCAATATTTAAGGTTATTATTACATTAAATGCTTTAATTATAATTAATTATATTATTCACCTATACGATGTGTTGATATAATTGAAATACCTAAATTAATGAAACAGTAAGGTAGGTAGTAGGTACCTATTAGGTATTTTAGAATATTATTTTGGTAACAAGCTATTAGACCTAAAAAATTGACATTGTCCTTTTCTTTATCAACAATTTATGAATAAAATACAGAATATTTAGCTATTAAAATAAAATTTAATTCCCCAATAATTTAATATCCCAAAAATTACCTATAGGTATTGATTTTACTTTCAAACTGTATCTCATAATTTTAAATACGCAATTTGTATTTTTAAAATAATTAAAAATGTTAATTCATAATTAAACTATCTGTTTTAATATTAAAAATCTCCAAAATGTTTCAGTAGGTATTCGCGCATGCGCTATCCGTCGGCCGTTTCTTCTTTTTCCGTCGGCTCTCTGTTGCCAAAATTTTTAATGTCAAAACAAAATAACGTATTTTGGTATCTAACGAACGATTTATTTAGATCTATTACGATGTGTTTGTAAGTTTTTTTTTTATTTAAAAAGTAGAGTCTGATAATACATTGACTGAAATCATTGGTAGGTATAATAAATATTTTTGCTACAAATTTTCTAATATTTCCGTTTTCAAAATGTTATTAAACTCAATAGACGTCTAATTTGCTTTAATAATAATTGAATAATATAAATAATTTACTGTTAAATAGTTATTATTATTAACATCTAAAGAAAAACATTTTTCAGTCAATCACATGTAACTTCAAGTAATTAATAGAAACACTAATGAATTTTGCATACTTACTTGACTGTGTTACCAATTAAAATGCCCTAAATACAAAAGAATATTCCTTTGTTTAAATGTTACAATGTTCTATAATGTAAACATAACCTACAAGTCAGAGCCAGTCTTTGTTTAAATACAAAAATACACTTCTTTTCTGATCGAAATCCATAGAAATCATCAACGACATATTAGTTTCATTAATATACACTAAATTGATAGCAAATTTTAACGTAAAACTAATTATTTTTAATGAAAAACTCACTAAAACAATATCAAAACACTCCGACGTTACTTTCTTTGCGTCGACGATAGATGGCAACACAGTCAATATTTTCAATATGGCGTTAGCTACGAAGAACGTGATTGGTCGGTCGCCCGAACTGCTACGAAGTTCACTCAAGTCCCGGAGCGAGATAGATTTATGTGTTGTTTTGGCGCCGATGAAAGAAGGAAGACGTGTTCGAGGGAAAGTCCATTTGTATGCTAGCGGCAATTCGGACCGGTTTCCATAGAGGCGTATACGTTTATTATGTGCGTTCCGCCGCCTGCAGAGCAGGTAGACCGGCGCGGCTCTACCTATAATAATGACGGATTGTGCAGTCTTCAGCTTTTGCGATACGATATTGGAGAATATGATTTTAAATTTTTAAATGTTTCTTTTGTTACAGGTAATTCGGGTTGATTGCTGTTTGCAGAATAACCGGTGATTGGCTACACATCTCTTTAGTATTATTTAGCATTTAATTCGCTTTCAACTAAGCGACTCGCTCGATTTTAACTAATCTATTCAAAGAGTTGTATTATTGTTATAGTAAATAATCTAGTAAGTAGGTACATCTGCCTACCTCTACTGGAAATATTTCATGAGTAATGTATACCACATAGGTACAAGGTAGGTACTAGGAATCATTAAAAATGTTTATGGTTATTTATTTTACAAATAAAAAAAACTTATTTTCATTACATTAAAATACCAATGAGTTATGAAATAGATATCTAGTTATAATTATTAATCACATACCTAAGTACCTAAGTTTTTTTTATTGTAGCTCGGCATATGACAACACTTCATCTGATGTAAAGTTTAAGTGTGGTCTATGAAAGAAAACAACTGCTACTACAGATATATTTCTATAGGCACCAGTCGCCCCCGCTATGCCGGCTTGAGAAAACGAATACCTGGGCACTTGTTAAACTGATCTCGAAACGCGATAAGGGTCGTTACCCCATCATCAGTCTGGAAAAGTAAAGTAAAAAAAAAAACTAAATAAACATTTTTTTAAAAGTTTTGTAGAGATATCGCTGCTAACCGTACCAAACTAGGGTTATTTGATGTTCAGTGATAAGCTAGTCACAATCGAAGCGGCTTTTTAACCGGATTGGGAAATCTTTTTTAACAAAGTTCATATTGAAACTAATCTTGTCTCTTATGTAGGTAGGTACTAATTAGGTTTATAATAATGTGTTGCATAACTTTCTAACCCGTCTGTAAGGGAAAAGAGAATATGTTAAGTTAAAAAACGAGAAAATCAACCGAACCCAATGGTCTAAGATAAATTTATTTTGTCATGTAACTAGCAATAAATATGTTAATTTTACTTATAACGGCCGTATGTCGCCGAGCCGCTTCTCCGTTGAAAGAGTGAAAAAGATATCACTAAATTGCACTGCGCATTGCTCTTTTCAGTCATACAACCTTCGAGTAGTGTCAAGGGAAATTTTACCCTGCCCCTGGAGTCCAGAGTTGTTTATCTTTTGTTCATTTTTATCGAGTTACGTCGTTTGTGTATAGCGTTTTAGTTTTATCGACCTACGGCAACTACTAACCCAATAAATTTTGGTGTTTCGCTCAGTGAATCCGTTCTCTGAATGAATGCATCGTCCTAGATACGAGTATTGTACGGGTTTTATTCTACTCACTATTGTCTATGACTTAATGATCTTTTAATTGTTATTTATCGTCTTAGTTAGATACTTTGTTTTACACAAATCTCTTATTATAAGAATTTTTTTTATTGTAGCATGTGACAACACTCCGCCTGATGTAAAGCTAGAGTGCGGTCTATGAATGCAAATAACTGCTACTACAGAGAAACCGGTGCGGGCAGCAGTCGCCTCCACTATGCCGGCTTGAGGAGACGAGCATGTACCATCTAGATTGACAGTGCACACTCCTCTCGTTTTACCTGGCTACTTTCAAGCTATTCACGGTACGCGACAAGGTCACCCGTGAAGTGACTACGTGTAACGATTTCCTCTAGCCGGCATAGCGGGGGCAACTGCTGCTTGTAGGAATTTATCTGTTGTAGCAGCAGATGAACCGCACTCTAGCTTTACATCATGCAGAGTGTAGTCATATGCCGAGCTACAATAAAAAAAAACTTATACTTTGAGAGAGTGGTAAGCAGACAGATCGTAGTTAGATATCAACTCAGTATGTCGTCCTACCACCACCACCACATACCACCAACCTCAAGTGCAACCCACATGAAGCAATCTAGTCGCATTTCAAAAACAGCTTCAGTAGTCTTTTTAAAGTGAACAGGTCTGGAATTCGTCTTCTGAAGTCAGTATAACGGAAATGATTGCTGCCTGCAGAGTTTTCTTTGTGGTAGCATATCTTTCTACTTATAGATCCTACTCTAGCATTAGTCAAGGCGCTATTAGTAAAAAAGGGGCGTTTTGACAAAATTCAGAAGTTTTCTTGGATTATTATTTTTCTACCAATTTTTCATGTGTTAATGTGTAACAATGATAGGTTATTTTATTATCTACTAGCTGACCCGGCAAACTTCGTACTGCCTCAGAATCAATAAATAAAAAAGCTGAATGATAATTGCAGAATGTTTCTGCTTTAGTAAAAAATGTGGTCAAAACTTAACCGGAACATAAAGAATTCGTAATCAAACCAAAAAAAGTAAATTTAATTTGATTTCTGAACGACACGGGACGAACGTCAAATGTTTAACCTTCAAAACCAAAGGAATAGTTTCCAAGGGAAAGCGAAATTGTTGTTTTTACTATATTCCAAGCATTTTTTTCATATTTACTCACCTTTTAAACATTCCCTGAACTTCCACAAATAATTCAAAACCAAAATTAGCCAAATCAGTCCAGCCGTTCTCGAGTTTTAGCGAGACTAACGAACAGCAATTGATTTTTATTAGGTAAGTAGGTATATAGATTAAATAGCAAATAATTCAAAACTGATAAACGAGTCATTCTGTTTCCCATACACATATTTATCCTTTAGAAGTTTTAGCAAAGGTTCCATCGGTTTACTAAAAATAGTTGCAGTAAAAAATAAATTGGAGACTACTCAATACCTCTTGAAAAAAAAAACAATAATAATAAGATGAAAAACAACAATCAGAAAATATATTATAGGTATCGTAAAAAGACTGGTAGGCGAGTAATAACTATAACATTAATTTTAATATTCAATAATTACATTAAGATGTTATAAGTATTTTCATTTGCAATCTTAATTATTTATTCCGGTACAACTTCATCAATGAAAAAGTTAAGACAATCAAAACCAATATTTAATTGATGGGCTAACCTTAATTAACTTGTTGAGGTTCGGCGGCGCTGGCAAAGAGCCCCCATCTTTGGATAAAAGAAGCCATCTATCTGCATTTCGGTATTCAAATTATTTTTCAAACGTGTTTCGGACGCAACGAGAATGCTCGCTTCATCACGCTCACTCTTGCGCATTTCGATCGCGTTGAAATAGTGTAACCCTTCCTCGGAATGAGAAAGGGGAATAACGGATTCATATGAGAAGAATAAAATCGAACAAAAAACAAGATCACAAAAGTTTGCCTAAACTAACTCGTTAAGATTTTTGGATAAAAGGAATACCGTTTTTTAGTATCGTCACGATTGTCCAGCCGATCGGGCTGCCCGGTGGATAGTGCCGTACTGATTTTTTAAAGTAAAATTTGAGCAATAGTTAGTTTTTTGTATATTCATAATAGTTGAATTGCTTACCTCGAGATATGAATAGAGAAAGTTCGTTTTGTTTCAAACAAAGACATTTTTTACGCATTATATTAGAGAAAGTCTGGACTATTGTGATGAAGTTTTTTAAATGTTTTTGTGTTTGCATTGCAAAAAGATTTTGCACTTAATGATGGTTTTACTCAGTTGTAGTTATAACACCGGTTAGACATATGTTCTTGCTGTTTAAGTGTAGTTACTTATTACTTATTACATGTGGAATTAGTGATTTTCTTTGAAATTTACAACAATAGGTAGGTAACTATTTTTATTCAAAAAATATACAAAATTTATAATTTACAATATACGGCAGAATAAATACTACCAAGCTACATAAAAGCAAAAACGTATTTTCGCTGAAAAAAATTAATCATGGGTGACATGTTTGAAAATTTAATCACACGGTCGTGTAACAAGCAGGACAGTGTTGGGACAAATTAACGTTCTTTTGTATTCACATTCTCCTACATCATATAAATACTGCCGCAGAGTCCTATTGTATCACAATGTTGCCGAACTGAAAATTGCTTAACAATTTTTCAAAAATTATTTCTATATACCGTACTTCTTAGTAATAATTTTTCTTTGCAAAAAATAAACAATTAACATCGCCATTGCATTCATTGTTCGAGCTTACGTCGTTCATTTATGTTCCTAATTAACCATCTTTTTTTCATCGATATGTACAACTATGTAATTAATTCATAATAATTGAGTTACTTTCCATAAACAGTCATTTTAGAGGTCAATCTAATTAGTAAAGTTATTTACTCATACAATTCAATATAATTATAGTGTCATTTGCAGATAAACACGTTACAGACATTATTATCGATGATCTACTTATAAAGACCGCAGACAAGAGCTAGATGGCTTTACGCACTTGCAGACAAAGAGAGACACTTAATTAAACTAGCGAAGCGAAGCGAAACGTAAGCATTTAATTTATATCCCTGCAGTAAACTCCTGGAAGTACTATTTGTAGGGTAATTTTGCAATAAGCGTAGCGAGTTGTTTGGAAAGTTTAAAAACTTAAACAGCTGAATACCTACAACTAATTCCAAAAATATTGGTCGATCTAGATATTGTCATAATATTTTATAAAATATTTCATTAGAATTTGTTCATGCGTCATAAAGTTATTTGTAAGAAATCGCTGTCGCTAGCGCTGATAAATTGAAATGTACATTCGCGGTCTAAAGAAAAACTCGCTCGCGGTGCCGACCGGGCAGTATAAAGTATTTTAATTATAAGTTATGTTTACTATTGACTTGGTAAACAGTTAAATTAACGTTATTATATACGAGTGCTTAATTGATTGTTAAAAGCGTAAGGTAAATGAGTAAATGTGTTACCTACTGCAATTTTTACTTTCTATTTATATTTATCATTAGTTTTGTTCTAATAACGTGGTCATAGGAAATTGTATCTTTGGTATGTAATACTCTCAAAGAGCTATGTATTTTATTACACCCAATGGTGAAAACATTAACAGTTACAACTGCAAGTTCGGCATCTTGATTTCCCTGTTGCCAAATTCTGCCAAATAACGACTTAGTGTCGGCACTCTACAATAGACTGGTTTCATTAACATTGTTCGGTGAAATGCATACTCTAAATTGAAGTTATGAATCTTTGTTATGGATGTGCTAATATAATAATTTTATGGAAATAAAATTAAATGGAATTACTGCTTTTGAATACTAAATTTACGAGTAATTTCATATGTACTGAAAACGCTTTGTTCGGTTATTCCGAGCTTTTTTTATTTTTTACCCTATACTTTGACTTCTATCTTATCTATACTTTGGATTTTGCCGACATTATTCCAATTAAAGAAATGATTAGCATTAATTTTTAGGTTGATTTGGTGTTCTCTTCGTAGTATAAAGCTCCAAAGTAGCATATCCAATGCGGCACCCTTAGCACAGTCTTCTGTGATTATTTGCGAACTGCCCCCGACCGGTGACCGTGTCTCTAAATTCCTGTAGATCCTTCTCCTATTCAGTGCCCCTTAATTAAGTCCATACTGGGCCACGAACAACAATGCTCGCCTCGCCGGCCGTGCGATCCCGACCAAGATATTCAAATATGTCTAAGGCTATATTATATTATACGGGATGCTGTTATCGCGATGTGGTTAAGGAGAGACTATGAGTATCTCTATAAATTGAACATTGTTAGGAAGTTATAATTGCTTTGTCAAATTGTTGGGTGAATTTGCTGCTCTGCCTAATAGTGTAGATGGCAATTACTTGCTACGTGATCACTTACTATAATATTTTATATACGAAACATATTATTATTTTGTTTAATATTGTGTGTAGGTATTCGAGGTCGTTAGAATTTATCAAGAAATTCATATTTCGTAGAAATTAAGCCATTATGAGGCAATTTATTTTCTCTTATCATGCAAAGCTTCAAATGTAATTATTGTTAATAAATACAATACAACATTTTAATATTGTACTCTGCGAATCTTAATATTTTCAAATCTAACATTTATAAAAAAGGAGTAAATAAATTATATATATAATTACGTCCAGCTATTACCGGTATCTCAAAAACACAATTCCATCAGCTTCTCAGAAATAACAGGACTTAACAACTCACTCGATTAAGCTGTTGTAACTCGATACCATCGATTGTAAGCTCGTTGAGTCGATACGCAAAAATTTTCTCACTAAGAAAACCTTAAACATTTGCATTAGTATCGATCTAAAAGCCCTTGGGTGTTGAAATATCTACTATTCCCTCCATCTGCCTTCCGTTTACATCACATTTATGTGCCCTTTATTTGATACTAAATTATGTTAAAGTATAAAGTGTAGTCATTTTGCATCATTTAGAAAAAATATATTTATACCTACCTCGACATTAGTAGGCATTTACCAAAGAATTACTGAAAAAAATGTGAATATATTAATTCAAAGAATTTCTTGGTAACATTAATACCTACATCAGTATTCCTAACTGAAATTAAGATTCTAATGCCTACATATCACTTGAACCATACCTATATAGTTTAAATTAAATAATTATGTTAATTAGTCTACGTGGTAGGCGCGTGCTTGCCTCCAATTCTATGTAAATAATAAAAAAAGAACGGTCACTGAGTTTATATGATTGAATCAATACCACGTAATATCAGAATTTTAAAAAACGTTCGTTTTTTACGTATGTAAACCGCTTTTAAGGGTGGCTACGCCTTGGGGAAGGTACCAGGGTTATGTCGGACTCTCTAGCCTAGTGCTGGCATACCGATTAAAACCTCAGGGTGTTTCACTTGTGGACGGAGTCTGGGCACGCGTTAGCATTCATTCAGATGAATTTTTAAATACCTACAATAACTAAAATTGATATAAATTCAGAAAGTTCACATGTTTGAATTCATGAAAGTCGATATGTAAAAACTTTTCCAAGTACCTATTAGTTATCTATGTATGTTTGTATTACCTAAAGGGGTTTATTTGTATAGATAGGGTTTTAAGTTTTACATACGAATAAGACATAGGTACCCGGCTCACAGGACTAAGGCGCATAAATTGTGGCCGCTCGTGATGCAATGCCTCGTTGAATATGTATAGGTGCGCTCCCTTCCGTACTTCTCATTTTACTAATAGATTTCTCTTTGATTAAATTTGTATACGTTTTATTCGCGGGTTACGACCACTATTGTTAATACTAGAACTCTTAAATCTACGTTCTCTTGTTTAGTTTGCGAAATCGCAATGTGTAAGGTTTTACTAAGACTACGTACATATCTATCCATGTATATATACGAGTATAATGAATTTATTATCAATTTATATATAAACAACTAAATCAATCTTTTAAGATTGTAACGTTATTTATTAACTTACTATTTTTTTATTATCAACGATCAGATATGTATAATGGCTTTATTAAGTCAAGGCTCCCTCGAACGGGTTCTCGCCCAGTTATTATTATAATTTAGACGATTGCCCAAAGCTGAGCCAACCGACCACGAATGAAGTCATCTCGTAACTTGAAAGCTTTTAGAATTTATCAATTCGCCTCTTCGAATATGCAAAAAGTTTAAGGTATAATTAGAAATAATTATTATATATATATCATTACCATATAAATACCTACTACATTAATAAAGTATTAGGTATATGCAATTATTTTTTATCTTTGACATAACCGTATTATAATTGTAGTCATTTTCTAAACATTTTCTATTAACTTAAATGTTGATAAGGCAAGGAAAATCATAGCTCTACTTAAATTATGTATGCAAAAATGTACAGCGGTTTACGTGACATCGGGCCATGCCGGCCTCTGACTTCGAGTTCATATTTATAATGTGTTTATAGTTTTTATAAAGTCTACGAGTGAACATGACAGGTAATGTTAAACTAAATAAGCCGCCTCATGATTATTACATCCACATTTCATCGAGCTGCCACATCAAAACTGGATTTGCCTAAATTTCCCCTATAAATTTCTAAACCAGTATAATTTATGAACGTTTTACTTCATTGGTAACATTAAAAGTTTCACGTTCAAAGTAACGGCACAATTCCGTGGCCCGCTCATTGTTCATTCAGCTTGCGTATTTCTTAGAGTTAAAATTTGTTGGTAGCTCTAAAAAAGTGTCAATTAATCATAGGAAAGCCCTACGTAGCCGGGCCTCCGAGTCCCCCACATAAATCTCACTTCCATACTTTCGCAGGGAAACCGACTGCTTTATGAGATCCTTAAGGCTGTATGGATTTGGGAAAATATTTCCGCCTCGTGCTGGCCCTTAACAAATGAAGGAGCATTACCCAAGTTAGGATGTGTGGAAGGCCCTTTAACGTTTTTATTGTTATGCGTAGCAATTCGTTTAAAAGCAAATGCGTTACGGTAGTACATACGAAGTACCTACTTGATAATATTTATTGCACGAAAGTAACCCACAGTTTCATGAAAATCCAATAAATATATTTCTAGGAGGTTTTCTCCTACATACCAATTATTTTAATATACCTAAATACTCATTTTTATAACTCTATCGTTTTCTTCCGTTTTTAAATATTACGAGGTTGTAGCGTGTTTAGATACATACGACAATCGCGAGGGCAGCGTCCGCCCGGCGAGGGCGCGCCTCATTAGAGGGCACAAGTTTGTCCCCACTCCTACAACTCCAGCGCACTCGTTTCTCAAGAACCGTGGATAGTTTCATTGCTGCTGTAGAAAATAGACCTTTTAGGAGAACCAACAACTAGCAAAGGGGCTCTTTCAAACGACAAACACACTCCTTTTCTAGCTCTTTATTGTGTGTTAATTTACTGCACATTCTCACGGCAGTTAAGGCTTTCTTTGTATTTTTAAATAAAAAATAAACCTTAATAAATACGCAGTAATACAAGGCGATCATGAGGACTAACGAATCTATTAATATTATTTGTATCTATTTGTATATCATTTTAAAGATTATTTTAAGCAAAATTCAAACACAATGACGTACCTACCATATAAGGTACACTGTCTCCATGCCTAGATAAATCTGGGAAGGTTGTGGGCGATGTCGTGATTTGAATTGAATTAATTATGGCCCGCGGTGCACTCGCTCACGAACTTCTACAGGAAATGCAAACTACCGGGAAAACTGCGAGATTATCGGCTATTTTCTCCGCTACTCCTTGGAAGAAGGCTTATCCCGAGCTCCACGGGTTCAATAAACCATACGAGACGTCCGCACCCGCCACTTTTAAGCTCACTGAATCGCGAGCGCGCAATTTATGAGACACAATAATACATACAGGTGTCGCAAAACTCGGCGCTACTTCAAATGGCCACCGATGGGAACTAAATAGGAGAAAAGGCTCGTTAAACTTGAATATTGAAGCATTAGACACAGACGATCGTGCCGATAGGTCTCGGTGCATCACCCTCCCTTTAAGATGTAGTACCTATAAATGGGCATCAGTAATGATCTACTCCTTTTTGCCATGTGATAGCAGTTAAAGTTTTATAAGTCACAAATTTGAGATCCAATTTACTAAGAAATAGAGTGAGAACAGGCGAGTGCGATCATAAATTTGATTTTTGCTGTGCGCATAGTATAAATTACATTCGTGGTCATTGTTCTTGCAGCGTTTCGTTGCACGTCATGTTTCATACATGAAGAGCGAGATAGTAGTTTTTTTTTAAAGACGATCTGTCGTATAACTTATTACTCGCGTTGTTTTATCAATGCTCTTGAATTAAATTTTGGACAAGATTAAATTAAACAACAAATGGATAAGGTTATTAATACAATATATCCAACTATATCTACCCCTCGTTACATTAAAAAAAAGTTTCATCTAAATCGGGAGCGAATAACGGATCTCTGAAATCTGGCCACACATCTGATGATGAGAAAAGCCTCGTCACGTAACGCCCGAGGTTCTTGTGCTCGAAAAGATAACCCAAATTTGTTTTGCCGAATTTTCGAGAGGCTTTTTATCAATCAGTCGGTTATAATTGGCGAGACTGGTCCGCCAAGCAGGCGGAGTGAGCGAAGCATAATTGGAGGTGCTATCATTCTGCTCCCCATCGGTTCGGATGTTCGGGGAAACTCTTAATTGGTTCACCTTTTGTGACGTTCAATAACGCCGCCTTGATAATAACACAGCCAATTATTAGCAGATCGTTGTTTTTAATTAGCTGTTTTAAGTGATAATTTTTAATTGGCGACTGTCCTTTTTCAAGTTCATTTAGGATTTTTAACTATTGTGTAGGTATAACTTAAAACGTTAATTAATAGGGATAACTTTAATTATATTATCCACTCACAACCACACTGTAATTTAATGTGCAATTATTCAAAATATTTTCCCCTAAAGTTAAGGATTGCCTATAAATAATTTAAGTACCTACACCACCTATTTACCTAATTTAACTACCTGTAGTCATATTTATGGGACCTTTATCAGAAGAAAGATGAAGGTGACAGTATCCTTCAACGTGAACTAAAAACTCTTCACATTCATAGAATACCGAAGAAACCTGTCCACTGAAATTTTGCACCCAAAAAGGTACCCGTCCGCTAGTTATAAAGTGTTTGAAATGTCACAACCTGATTCCATCCTTTTCGTTATGTAGTTTTTTCCAAAGTGGAATAAAACTGACGAATTTATCAATAAAATGGGAATAGTCAGCGCGTCGTCACGTACTTACGGACTATGGTTCTCGGGCTGTGCGAGTATTCGGATCGCTGCAGCAAAAACTATTCGTGGGCCATTATTATGGCATTTTTGTCGTCTGACGGGGCGACTGGCCGCGGCCATTACGGATGGGTAGAGCAGCGGTATGTGCACTCCTTCCCTCGCCTCGCGCCCCTGCCGCATCTCCCGCCATCCATCTCCAATATGCACATAAAGCGAACCGGACCCGTAACTGAGGCCCGCTCTTCCCTCCTCAATTTATTTATCTCTTTATTAATTCTCAGCTGAGGTATGCACAATTTTATGTGAAATGTTCTTTAAGGATTTAACTGTTTGTTCTTTTTTTGTTTTGATATTTGGGAAGACGCGTAATAATTCTTCAGTAACTTTAATAGAATAGGTATATACCTACATGTACGAGTCTCACACCCTGTCAAACTTAATAACAGTGTAATGTTTTTTATTAAAAAAATAAAAGTAATTTATTATGCATGGACCTATCAATAACCTTACGTAATGATTACTTGATTCCCTTGACTTAATAAAATTCAATTAAATCCCACCTGGTCTTCAACCGACTGTACAATAGGATCGCCTGGGGAGCTGTCCTATAAACCATTGCTAACGAGTTCTGCAACAAGTACGACTGAAGAAGGATCACTCTTAATGAAGTGCCTTCACAATAAATTATTTACATAGATGGTTGGTAATCATTCTAATATGTGGACATATTTTTATTGGCATATCCATAGCTTTAGGCAATTGTTAGTACCCACGTCACAAGAGTAGGTATGGATCATAGCGTAGATTTTTATATAATTTATTGTCCATTTACTATAATAAATTTTTATGTGTAATATTATCGATAGACGTTAGGGGTCTAGAAACGAAGATCTCCTTTAATTGAGATCTGTTCAGCCATTTGAGCGTGATTAGAAAACAAACGTACACATTTTCATATTAAAGGTATAGTAGTATCAAAAGTAAGTATAAATATAGGTAATTATGATATATTATAGCTATATTAAAAATGTTTTAGATTTTAACAGACACACATTCAATTCAGGCTATGTATGAGCGGCCGTGGTCTAGCGGTAAGACGCGTGAACTCACGATCGATAAGAACCGTGTTCGAACCTCGCTAATTCTGACCGGTATCAATGTAACTTTGTTATATGTACTTTGGTCGCTCAGTGCCTATAGGCAATATTAAAGAGTGGTAGGCAGACTGATGATGGTTATTTGTCCAGTCTAGCGTCCTGGGGTAGTACCACCACTTTCGAATGTAACACCCGTGAAGTGACTTTGTCGCGTTTCGGGAATAGTTTGAAAGTAGCCAGGTATAACGAGAGGAGTGTGCACTGTCAATCTAAGATGGTACATGCTCGTCTCCACAAGCTGGCACAGTGGAGGCGACTGCTGCCCGCACAGGTTTCTCTGTAGTAGCAGTTGTTTCCATTCATGGACCGCACTAGCTGTATATCAGGCGGAGTGTTGTCACATGCCGAGCTACAATAAAATATATATATATGTGTGTTTGTTTAGTTATAATATGTAGGTATATGTCTACCTTATTAGCAATAGATCCTCGTGTTAATAGATGCGCGTAGAGACAGTCACTTGCGATAATTGTCAATAAATTGTTACGCCCATTCATCTAAACATCAAGTAGCCTGAAGCAAACATTAACTGAAATATGCTAAAGTAAACAATATTTGTTATCTTTAATAAACTTATACTTTTACGGCTACTACCCCGTTAGGTTTAGGTTACAATTTGAGCAACCGTGGCTGAATTGGTATAAACATGAATTTGCAAACGATAAACACTATTTTATACAAAAAAATATGTAGGTAATAGGTAAAAGTCGTCTCCTTGCCCACCTGGAAACTTTTCGTCACAGTATTTATTATTTATATAACGTATTATATTTTTTTTCTTTTATAGTAGTATTTGTTTATTGTGTGTATGTATATATTGTATATTTTATTTATGTATTTACTATAATTATATAATCCATCCCCCTTACTGCTTCTCACTTACCCAAAGGTCGACTGGTAGATAAAGCCTCACGGCTTTAAGTCCACCTTTTGTAAAAAATACAATAAAGTTTATAAATAAATAAAAATGAAAATATTCATATAAGTTTTTGTTGTTTTTGTATTGTAATTTGTAATATACATATAAAATAATAAAATAAAAATTGTAATTTTTAATGACATACTTACCTAATTAAATGTGATGATAGATTTTATATACATTAGATTTATCGAAAATTTTGCATGCCGCTAAATGTGGCGAAACATGTGAACAACAAACAAATCAAACAAACAAACATGTAACCCATTTAATAACACCATGTTTACTAACACCTTGTTTCACGCAATAAAGTTTATTTCATTTCAAGGGTCATTAAAATTATATTTCTCATATTTATTGATTAAAGTATTTATAAATGATCATAAATAGATTGTTCGAAGTCAATTACTGGCGTTATTTACCATTTTAGGACAAGTCGGTAACGTAATCTCACTAGATAGGTCTGAGAACGTGAGGCACGCACTAATTAACGTTCAACGTGAAACTTCGGCGTAATGGCTTGTCTAACGCTCCCTTCGCGTAACATGGCCTTTTATTAGGTGGAAATTCTCTATACGGTCGTGTGTCGGAATTGCGAGCTTTGTATAACGTATAGCATCCGCCAACACACATGTTTCAAACTTTAAAGTGTCATGTCGAAATAATTAACTCAAAATTTAATTAATGTCTTTTGTTTACGTATTAACTACTTTAGTGTATTTCGAAATGAGTATATTAATTGTCTACCTACGTATCGGTTTCATTTGTCATTTTTGTTAGGTTAAATTTTTTATATAAAAAATATAGCTATATTTTTTTTTTATTGTAGCTCGGCTTGTGACAACACTCCGCCGGATGTAAAGCTAGAGTGCGGTCCATGAATGGAAACAGCTGCTACTACAGAGAAACCTGTGCGAGCAGCAGTCGCCTCCACTATGTCGGCTTGAGGAGATGAGCATGTACGATCTAGATTGACAGTTCACACTCCTCTCGCTATACCTGGCTACTTTTAAACTATTCCCGAAACGCGACAAAGTCACTTCACGGGTGTTACATTCGAAAGTGGTGGTACTACCCCAGGACGGCAGACTGGACAAATTACCATCATCAGTCTGCCTACCACTCTTAATAAATCTTGTAAAGCGAATTTATCGAGTTACGGGATTAGCTTAAACGTCGTTACGTACATATAACGAGAACAGTGGCATTGTCAAACTGACCGCTACACCCGCGACATGCATAGAGGAGGCGACTGCAATTTTCCGGTCACACGCTTACTATATGTGAATATTATTAAAAATAAGTATCTTAGCTGCCTGAACCCAGATAAATACTTACAAAATGCCTACAATCAAACGATTTATTTGTTATATCTCAATCAATCACTTATATTTTTATACGGTCCATTTAAGTCATGAATAGTCGGTGAAGTGTTTTATTCAATGGACCCTGATGATTTTAAATACGCCGAGAAAGCTCATGTTTTTCTTTTTTAATATTTTACTACGTTTTTTACTCACTTATTAATTTAATAAACGTTTTTATTCAGATTACGTAAGTAGCAATATATTCTACTTAGAATTAGATTGTAAATTCAGGTGTCTAAATTTAGCTGTTGTTAATTTGTCACGGTGAATTAGCTCGCAAGGGGAAGGGGGTAAGTGATAGTATTCGCATGTTGCACCCTCTATACCCGATGCAGTCATAAATATACGACTCCGATATACATGGCTATCTTGATACAAACGATTCGATCGATACTCACGTAATTAGGTATTGATACTATTGTATTCGTATTACTGAATATTTATTTATTTTTTAGGAGAAAATACAACGACTGAATAATATAGAAATAATTTAATGTAAGGTTAGATTTTTATAATTACAATCAAAACATTTTTTTTTTTATTGTAGCTCGGCATGTGACAACACTCCGCCTGATGTACAGCTAGTGCGGTCCATGAATGGAAACAACTGCTACCACAGAGAAACCTGTGCGGGCAGCAGTCGCCTCCACTGTGCCAGCTTGTGGAGACGAGCATGTACCATCTTAGATTGACAGTGCACACTCCTCTCGCTATACCTGGCTACTTTCAAACTATTCCCGAAACGCGACTAAATCACTTCACGGGTGTTACATTCGAAAGTGGTGGTACTACCCCAGGAAGGCAGACTGGACAAATAACCATCATCAGTCTGCCTACCACTCTTAATAGTGCCTATAGGCACTGAGCGACCAAAGTATATATAACAAAGTCAGAATTAGCGAGGTTCGAACACGGTTCTCATCGATCGTGAGTTCACGCGTCTTACCGCTAGACCACGGTCGTTCTTTTTTTTTCGAATTTCCCTATTATGGACTAGTTAAAAGAATTTCCATTGGTCCACTCCATAACATACTGTGTTCTCTCAATAGGAACTGACAGAGCCTACGTTATTTTGTTCTTAATTCTAGAGTGTAATAAGTTCTCTAAACATGAAAATTAATACAATTACCCAAATAGTACAAATATACCTATAATATAATAATTTCTTTTCGAATGTACCTAACACCTGTGAAGTGACCTTGTCGCGTTTCGGGAGCAGTTTGAAAGCAGCCAGCTTTAGCGAGAGGGGTGTGCACTGTCAATCTAGATGGTGTATACTCGTCTCCTTAAGATGGCATAGCGGGGGCGACTGCTGCCCGTAGATTTCTCTGTAGTAGTTGTTTCCGTTCATGGACCGCATTCTAGCTTTACATCAGGCGGAGTGTTGTCATATGCAGAGCTACAATAAAAAAAAATACTTTATGATTTTTGTGTTAGAGTAGTATCTGTTTTTTTTTTTAATATTTAAGCATAGCATACCCTTAAAAATATGCCAAACAATATGTTTTGAGAAAGCAATAATAACCATACAATGCATCTAACGGTTTTGGATGTTTGACAAATCGTAAAAAAGTTATTTTTGAAGTCATACAATAGAAATGTTTTGCTTACCTTTGTATTTGAGATAAAGGGAGAAAGTTCCTCTTGCACAATCTAGTTGTCCCGAAGAACTTTCTAAAATTTTGATATACTACTAGTTTTGTGTATTTCAAATTATACCTGTCGTTTTTTATACTTCAAAAAACATTACAATTTTACCTTCTTTGCGGTATAATATTAAGCACAACATTGTTATTATAAAATTATGCAAAATATTTAACATATATTTTTTGCATCTAATTTAATCTATAATTATGCCCTTATTTTTTATTGCGATATTAATCTAAATTTTCTCTTTTTTTCCCCAATTAAAGTAACAATTTACGTGTATGTGTAAAGTTAAATCAAGTTTTAAAAAGAATCTACCAAAAAACATAATTGCAAAGTTAGTGAAACATAATAACATTGAAGTGGTTTAATGTTTTCTTGGACGGTGTCGTGCCTGGGTGCGGTTAGGCTGCCTTGTTAGCGTACAATGCAAGACCTATGCATTTTGTATAGCCTTAGTTAGTTTTGCTTTTGCCTGGTTTGTACCAGTAGGCGCCAACGTCTAACAATTAGATCTATCTAGGTATATTTACTAAGGTACTTTTATAACTATTAAGAAGGTAATAGGCAGTGTCGGAAGGGGGCGCCCTAGGAAGACCTTTCCCAGTCAGATCGGTCAACTGCTGAGAAAGGGTCAGATGAGGAGCACCCTCGACCGACGTGCATGCATGAGGGGAGTAATGGATGTGGTCGAAGCGAAAGTGATATGTAGAGCGAGGAGTCGCTGGCGCTCCATAGTTTCTGCCTACCCCAGTGGGAACAAGGCGTGGGCTAAGTAGTAGTAGTAAGTAGCTAATAATTAATAACTCACTTTACAATAAAATCATAATGTTGTTTGTTACTCAATCATGGCGATTTGGATGCCTTTTGGTACGGATACAGCGCGCCCCCTATGGGTGACAATAGGTGCCCTATGTGATGAGAGGATGGATTCATTATCATTAAGATATAGCGTTTTTCGTGTGAAAAAACTCGGTAGGTAGGTATATGGGAGCTAGGTACTTTTATTTTAGGTTTAATGTCTTGATAATTATCGCCTGTATTTTATTTCTTATTGGCATATTAAAATGCTGAATCTGTTTATTATCCATTAAATCGCGCGAGAGCGGCCGTGGTTTAGCGGTAAGACGCGTGAACTCACGATCGATGAGACCCGTGTTCGAACCTCGCTTATTCTGACCGATACCGATGTAACTTTGTTATATGTACTTTGGTCGCTCAGTGCCTATAGGCACTATTAAAGAGTGGTAGGCAGACTGATGATGGTTATTTGTCCAGTCTACCGTCCTGGGGTAGTACCACCACTTTCGAATGTAACACCCGTGAAGTGAGCTTGTCGCGTTTCGGGAATAGTTTGAAAGTAGACAGGTATTATGAGAGGAGTGTGCAATGTCAATCTAGATGGTACATGCTCGTCTCCTCAACCCAGCATAGTGGAAGCGACTGCTGTCCACACTGGTTTCTCTATAGTAGCAGTTGTTTCCATTCATGAACCGCACTCTAGCTTTACATCAGGCGGAGTGTTGTCACATGCCGAGCTATAATAAAAAATATACAGAAAAAAGAAGTAGCTTAGTAGTCATGGCATAACTGCTCAAAGCTAACGGGTTAGATTCAAATCTGTTCAATGTTTATCATAGCCTAACAAAATACTCTTGATACTCGCAAGTTATAACATTATTTGTTGGTATACAGGTTGGTAGGTATGTGTAGGTTACAGCGTGCTATAAGTATATAGAGGACCAACGTGTCTTCATCTCTACACTTAATCCCTCACTTCATAATTTTTTATACATCCGATGCAAATAGGTTATTAAATTGATGAAAATACTTCAACTTAACTCTAATTCTTTTTATTTATAATAACTTTCGCTTCACGATAAGGTATAAGTAAGTTGTGTATAGCGAATGTAGTTTTGTTGTAGAAATAGAACGACTATTGTGATCAAAAGAGTGAGGGGGACCCATTGTGCATACAAACAAGAACACATGAATATAATACGTATTTTAATATAATATATCTAAACTACTATCACCTGTCTATATGAATACTTCCGGAAAATATTTATATTTTACCTGTATTATTTACAATTGATGCAAAGCTAGAATAAGTTGAAAAAAATTGGGCTAGACGGGGGCGGGTGAGCCTAGTAGGTAAAAAAAGTATTTAGGACATTGTAATAATTTATTTCTTCTTTTTTCGTTGTACACATACCTATATTATTTCAATATACACGTAGTTTTAGAATCATCTTGGCTTTATTTTTTTATTCGTTTTTTACTTCTTTTTGATTTAATTTGAGATTTTTATAAATAAATATTGTTTTCGATAGAGATATTATAGACAGAATTTTTAATACAACACTCGTGTGACCAAGTGGCGTTTCGGGATCAATGAAAAGAGTTAGCCCTATCAACGGATGGTGCACATTCGACTCCTCAAGCCGGCATAACGGTGGCGACTGCTTCCTGTAGAAATTTATCTGTTCTTTCCGTTTATGGGCCACACTAACTTTATTTACATCAGGCAGAGTTTTGTTACATTATGTTGAGCTGCAATAAAAATAATAATAATCTGCGAATGTTATGCGTGACACAAGAGTAAAATGATTATTTTAATGTGTGAAACTAGCTGATGTAAGCAATAGCACGTTTTCATAGAGTTTCACATACTTATTACAAAAGGCATGGATGCTGTGTGTTTTGGTACAAAAATAATCGCAGTAGTTTAAAAACTTGATGGATTTTCTAATCGTAATTTTATTGTTACCTATTCGTGTTACATTCTCACACTAGACCAAAGTTGTTTGTAGTTGTTATGCCTAGGTTAAAGTACAATAGAGAATTACAGGCGCGGCGGTCGTTTTGTTAAAGTACTAAGCGCTTGATGCCTATATCTCATATCGGTATTGTGTAGACGTGCGCCGTCCGCCCCAGCAAATCAAGTCGGCTTCGGCTAGACTTTAAGGTTAAACTATGTAACTTACATTGTATAAGTAAATGTTCCAAGAAATCATTACGTTCACAAATGGTACCAATTTTCTTTGAAGTCATTCCAAAAGGTATTCAAACCTCATTAATCTTTTATTCTTAGACATTTCACTAATTTTTTTTAAAGCAAATTAATGTTAAGAGTAACTAAATATATACACATATATATTATATATCTATATATAAGTAGGTACAACATACGTCATGTCTGATCCGAACGAGCTCGTGTGTGGCGAGTTGAACAACAAACAATAGCTTGCCTCGGATCAGTTACGTTTGTTAGCGAGACGTTCTGTCCGTCTTTATTGGACACCCGAGAGATTACCCCGATAGCTGAAGTACGAGCTAAGGATACACGACGAATGCCAACAACATAGACCGACACTTGTATGAAGGAAATCGACCTAATAAGGATAAACTGGGAACATAACGAAAATTATATTCCAATTTTATATAGAGCTTGTTTGTTATAAATTATGCAGTTTACCACATGCCAGTTAGACTGTTGACTGATTTACACACATGTGAAAATGAAAAAAAGTTGTTTGTCCACAACAAATTCGGCTTGTTTGTCCGCAGTCCGCATCCTGGTTCGTAGTGACGCCACGGGTCGAACATAAATCGAGCACGAAATCCAAATTGCAACGATGCTTCACAAGTGATGGGACACATAATCCCGTAACGAATATTCGCAATTTTCGATCTGAAATAGGGGAATTTAAATTTTGTTTCATGACTTTTTTTTTAGAATAGTGTACGTAATTTGCAAATCACAATTATTTGAATAATCATTTTGATTATTTACGATGTCTAAAATCTAATTATTTTATTTAAAAATATGAAAGTGTAGACGTAATAAATTGGAAAATACTATTGCATTTCCACTTGTTTACATTATGTAAGACATAACACAAATAGCGAGTAAATAAAAACATTTGTATTCCGTGTTTTTAAATCATATGTGGATTTTATTTACATAAACACGAATGACATGTCCCAACACTATAAAGTGTACTCAATCGTCGAGAGCACTCAACTAAAAATTGTTATGTTCAACATATAAATTTTACATGTCTGCGTACAAAGTTCTGGATTATAAACTATTCTTCTGATTTTTATATTTAATTTTAGTATTTAACAAAATTTTATTGTAGGTTTTTATACAATATAAAACGCTATACAATTGTAGGAAATGTATCGAAAATGAATCACCGGATTAGTTCAAAGCTGCACTGAAATGCACATTGATAAATGTGCCGGTTAATGCTCTGGGATTGCATTACGATGCAAACTTTTTCAGTAACTACCATTTACTGAAATAAATCGCCAGTTTTTCCATTCGACGTCGGGTTGTAGAATAATGAATATGAATTCGGTTTCGAGTTATTAGTTTGAAAGGTTAATGGGATTGCCTTCAAATAATGGATTTAATCTATTATTATAGATAAGGTTTAATAATTTCAGCTTCATTCTGGACGTTATATGTCATTTGATTTCAACATGAACAACAGTATAACAGTGATAGGCGGGATTCTCTTATACTATGATTTATTAAGCTACATGTAACTTGGATGAATTTATTGCTGTCTCAGAATGGTTTACATAATGTCTAACAATGCCTCAAAACTCTATATAGATATACCTATATGATGTCCCGGATTTGATTCCCATTTAAAAAAGTATGTGTTCGTTTCGGTTCTGCGTGTCATAGTAGTATAGTATAGGTGCCAATAGGAGTTTCAGTATTTATTTATATGGATTCGTATTTAAATTTGCTGATTGAGCTCGAGTATTTGAACTATGTGACATAAAGTTTCAGTAGACGTGACGGCAATAAAACGTTCCCTTCCAAAACCTGTGTCAATAAAGATAAAGGAAAACTAATATCAAAACACAAATAGGTACGTGATAAGAAAACATTTATTCCCCATGTTTAATGCATGATTTGTCATAATTTCAGCCTCCCTTGCCCGTTGTTTTGTTGTAAGATGGGAAATGGGCGGAAGATGATATATTGTTTTTCTTATTTATTTTCGACAAGAAAATAGATAGGCGAGGGGAAATCTTTGGACTTATTTTCAAGTTCATTAAACTATAATTTCGCACTAACTCATTTATTTTCACATAAATAAACATGACTTTTTCTAATAATAACTAAAATATATTTAATATGACAAAATCATCATAATTGTACAGCACCACAGCAATACGACGACCCCGCGGCCCAGTGTTTACCCTCGCCCACGTAATCCGCTCGCACAGTGGTAAATCCATCCTGGCCTGTCGGGCACAGCAATAAATCATCATAAGAGAATCCCGTACCAACTATTGCTGATTCTGTGCTATATAGTTGAGATCGAGCACGAGTTATGATACCTATTGACTTTTTAATAGGTTTTAAGAGATATAGAGTTTTAAAGGATTGAATTGAAATCTCTATTGCTATTTTATATTTTAGAGGCATTAGATCTGGATGTGGAAGTGCTCAATAAAATATTCTAACGCGATTTCGCCTTGAATAAATGAATTCACTAAGTTACTTATGGTTATAGAGTAGATTTACCGTTTTAATTTCAAAATAATGAAATAAATACTTAGGTAATATTAAATTCTTTGAACTCTTGAAGTTATCTTAAAATGTTAAATACTTGTATCTCGTATTGCGGTAAGTATGGTTGAGATTTAAGCCAGCCTTCGCACGGCGCTGTGCCTTGTGGTTTCTACCAAGTCTAGCTTAACTTACGCTAACTTACGTCTCATACAACGCCCAAGTTGCGTCTTGCAAAGTCTGCACATTCTTTGAATACGACATCCAATGTGACTTTGCAGTTTGTATCTTTGCGAAGATAAAATATTTGTTTTCTTTCTTTGTTCCTATTTTATTTCTATAAGTTTATAATACTTATATGAATTATTTAGTGTACATTCGTAATATGTATTCGTAATTTTGTTCAAACCAATTTTATTATCGAGTTTGCAAGTAATGTTTTTGCTGACGTTACAATGCAATCGACGCTGTAATAACATGAAATCGGTCAAGATTACTATCTTGTATGAATTCTCTTTTATGTCCGTCAAATCGCAAATTGTCGGCTCCATCCCACAGACACTTTAGCGGGCTGTGGAAAGCTTAACCAGTGCTTCGGCTTCAGCCGTCCCGGGTAGCAATCATTGTTACGATATAACAAACTACACATAGATATCATCTTCCCAGTCTGTGGTTTTATTGAAACACCTTTTATGAAATCGTTTCGGTTTACATTTAAAAAGCACTTTATTATGCGCTTTTCCATTAAGTATACCCACCTACCTTCCAATTTATCAAACGATTGCGTTTATAAGATGCAATAATTTTTGACCTGCACAATTTGTACAGATTTATGAGTCATCTTTATTGGCACTTAAAAAATTCGGTGATGGGAGATAGGTACTGTTTTGATTTAAAACGTCACAATATAAATTATTAATATACCTTTTGTTATGTTCACTATAATAATTTTACACCTACAGAACAATACAATAAAATTTTTAGAGATCGCGTGAAATCATAAGTTATGTCTTTTTTTATCAGTTTCTTTTGGTGCTTCTGAAATATAGCTAATTTTTTTTTGTCAGAAACTATTGTTCGACTATTATTATTATTATATATGTAATGTGCCAGTCTTTTTAATTTAGTCGAGTAGTTAAGACAAGGCGCATTGAAGCGAACGCACGAGAAAGCGAGCCACCATATTTCAAAGTTTGACAAGTACAAGCTTCGAGCAATATGGCGCCCGTACCACCCAATGAGGTACGGCCGCGTCACACGGTGCGTTGCGTTCCTAACTTAGCTACATTAATCACGGCTGATTTATCGAGGAAGGAGTGACACATTTTATAATCTATTTTCGAAAATACACGGAGTTTTTCAAAATGGATGCAAAGTGAGAGAGAGCAACAGCTGCATCTTGTTAGCATTTGGTTTTAGTGGCTTGTTTTGTATTTATACATTTATCTGCATGAAGTGAAGTGTATTAAAATTATTTACAATACATAATCGCGCCCTTTTCATTTCTCTTGATTTAGACATCTATTATAATATATGACATTGCGATAATTTTACACTACAATAAATCAATTATTAAATAAACTTTTATGATAACATGAAAGCCGTTACAAATTATTATTAATCCAAAGTAGGTATGTATAGGTAACTATGATACTATTTTTAACCAACACTTATTTGCAATATATTTTTTAATTTAATTTAAAATAAAACCTTTTGCGATTGAACGTAAGAACTAAAATTGTACAACGAAAGGATTTAATTGAAATGGTCATTTTTCCCCAATTGTTACCTACCTACACCAAAATCTCGTTGCCTTACACCGTCATTTAGTAATTTGCATTTAATGCTACTTTCAAAATTATCGGCTAGCGTTCGTCATAACCGCCGAACCAGATCTGAGGACACGTTTATATTCGCCAATTTCGTGTGCCAAAATTATAATATTCTCTGTAAAACAACTTTCTTGGTGGTTGTGTTTTCGAAGGCTTTCATGTAATGCTTCGCAATTACTTTAATAGCTATCTTCACATAATACAAAATACATACACGCCTTCGATAAATTGGTTGAGTCAAGTCTCTATACGTGACTACTGAGTAGCGTAGGTAAATACCTACATTTACGTAGGTAAGTATTCGTAAAAAAAAAATAATAAAATGATTTTCTTTTTGTTATAAATCTAGCCTAAAAATAAATTTATATTTAACATTATCATTGAAGCAAGGCAGTTTAGGTAGTTATAGATACAGGTACATTTACATATATTGCTACCTACATAAATGTTTAATATAAAAAGGAAATTAACATTTTAATAAACAATCAATGTTCATTCGCAGCGAACAGCTAATCGCGGCCAAAACAAAAAGCGGCATAGCATGTCGAACCAGAAATTGCGTGGTTCATACACATGTATACCCACATACTCACTACACCACCTTAGTCATCAAGTTAGTGGACTTTTAATTTGAACTCAATTCGTTAGGAGATAAAGTTTAGAATAGTTTTTTTTTTTTGTATAATTAAGTCTGGTGGTTCATGTTCATGTATAAATATACAAAGTACCTAAGAAAGAAGCGTGTTAGGGCCTCAGTACACCGCTAAGCCACGCCCTGTGGCGGTGGGCGCGCGAGCTAATCAGCAGAATTTGTAACGGATAGCCCACCTGTATCGATACTGCTTTAATTAACAGGAGTAATTTTAATTGTATTTTAATTTAATTATTTCTCGGTCAGGCAACGACTTCAGAACAACCTATCTGATTATACCTCGAAGCGCATAGTCATTGTTTTCAACCATATTGCTATATGTGAAACGCAGAAACCACATGTTTCTAATTTTCACTTTGCATGTTTAAAAATATAACCAAGGTTAGACAACTAACTGTACCTTAGTTAAGGTCTTCGTAGATTTATCTTACAGTTAAAGGTTTTTACTGATCGTATTATATACAAGTCTACCTACATGGCTGATTTAAATCGATTCCGTTATACAGCTCGGCGAGTACAGATTACATAAAAAGTAGCCACCGATTGTTGCAGAGAAACTCGACGGGATCGAACCGTGTTTCATTTTCAACCTTTGAGTCAATTAAGCTTCGCCAATTTAAGAGTACTCGAGAATGCGGCACCGTCCACTAATGTATTATTCATATTGCGTTTTTGAGTCGAGATAACGAGCAACTTCTTAAGAGTCGCGATAGGCATCTAGCTGGCAGATTGTAGAGCTTGCTGAAACATCAAGAAACTCACTTTAGACTATTAGTATCATCCATTTAAATAAAGTAGGATTTGTTTTACAGACTTTTACATTAACTTCGGATGATGAATATTGAGTGATTAATTATGGGTGAATTCGTACAACATTTTTAAATTAACTTAATACAAATAAGTACCGCTATATATCTATATAAGTTTATATACCTCCAAAACTGTAGCGGCGAACTGTTATACTATATTTATAATTTAAGTGAGTAGGTATCTACAGTTCATAATCGTTGAGCGTTGATTCCGAGGACCACCCAGGTTGTAGGTCCGTCCTCTTGGTTAGGTAGGCATACTCGTATATCTATATACACCTTATATAGTGCTCTCACCTCTCACAGCCTACAAACGCTTCATGAAATTAAACCAAGTTTTCGCCGCAGCCCGCACTGTATGTTTTGCTCGCATGTTTTCGTGCCAATTTTGTAATTTGCGATTCGGGTTACCAATTTGAGTTATTATTTAAGGTTTCTTCACATGACGTTATTATGTCCAAACCTGCTTCGTTTTGATTATATGAAATAAGATTTTCCAATTTCTCGTCTGAAAATAAGGTAGAATGTTATATGTGGGCGTTAACATAAACTGTTATCATTATTTTCCAAGTAGGTATTGGTAAGTTTAGCATATAATTGCTTCGTAAGGTCCAACTAGACACTGTCATTAAGTCGTTATTGTATTTGTAACTGCTGTACACCTCCTAGTGTTATCTTAATTCGCCTTATTAAAAGCAGCGTACAAATATCTACTTTACATAATTTTATCGAAGAAAATTGTGCGCGTGGGCAGACCTGTCGACGTGATCCGTTTTAATGCGAGCCTTCCTCTGAAATATGCAAACGCGACAATTGCCCTTCACTTGGCGACATGCACTACTTCTACCTACGCTATGATCTATGGCAGATTAAATAAATCGTCCAGATGCACTCCTCTCGTTATACTTCCAAACTGAAAGTTACACTTGAAACTGCTGATACTATTTTGGGAAGTCACACTGCACCATCATCAGTCTTATTTTAGTATAGTTAACCTTTAACATTAATTATAAAGTAAGAGATTTTATCATTGCGTACATTGAGTATATATCAATGATTGCGTAACTCAGTTTTTTCAAACCATAAATTATTAGTAAAGGGCGTTTTGTAACAAAACAATTAAAGAGAAACAGTTGTCGAGGATCTCTTGTCCACAATTACAAAACGATGGGAAATTATGAGCGGTTTACAACCCATAGATCTTATTCTGAATTTCTTTATGGCCTTACGTAACTTCAATCCTTTTGTCGCTCAAAGGGGACAAAGTTTCTGAGAAGTTTATTTTGTTTGGACCACGTGTTGCCAAACGGGTTGAAATGAGATATTCACCACTTGTGCTTTTGAAATAGGGGAATGTATTGTTTTATAGGTTACACAAATGCTTTGACAATCGCTTTTGGATGTTAAAATGTATTATTTAACTTATGTTAAAGAATCAAAAAAATACAGCTTTCTGTTAACATTAAACGGACTGTGGGCACATGTCGGACTGCTAAAAAACAATCTAAAGAAAAAAAAACTGAATTTGCAAGTACACTTGAGTTATTTGTGGCACTAAAGCCATCGTTATGTATCGTAGATGTGCTACCGATTCGACCCCAAGTTCGAGAACTCATTACCGGTAGGCAGGAGCACAGATGACGTTCTTCAAGATTTGCTTTACGGAAACGTACTCCCCATTATATACCGATTAAGACCCCAGCCTGAGTGACACGACACGTCTGCTACATTTTTTGCTAGAACATCAGAACACGCCTCCAGCCTTAATGAAGCCATTTGTGTCATGTTTATTACTTTTATGGCGTTCGTTGGATTTTGACGCGAATTTACAAGGCGCAAATTGACACTGAAATTATGGGCGAGTTAATTAGCCGGATTTTGTAGGATTGACGAGTTTTTGTTGAACTGCACGGTTATCATTTTTTACAGTTAACCGTAATATGACATAAAGGTGTCACTTAATTTTAATTTAGTGCAGTTTCCTGTTTCAGTAATTTTAACGAACTGAAATATTTCGTAAACAGTACGTAGGTAGGTATTGTGAATAGAAAAAATATCTGAAAAATAGTAAAATATAGTAGTAAATTAGCTTTTATTTAATTTTATTAAAAGTCAAAATCTCTAAAAACTGTCCTTAGCTAAAACGTTAATGAATCTTTCATAGCTTTCAGAGTGTCTAAAAAGCAGGGAAAAGCTAAATAAATAATGGCAAAAACCAGAAGAAAGCTTTGTTACTCTAAATTTATGTCGGACCCTCGGAGCTCTTACGGCTTAGTTAATTAGTATCACTCAATTAGGTTCCACTTTCTCCCAATGAATTTTTGTTAATATTTAAAAAGGTGGCACTCAGAGAGACCCATTATTACAAATGCTAAGGTAAATAAAGTAAATAAGAGTTGTTTATAAGAAAATTGTTCTTTTAAAATATTGCACAAAAATTTATTTTCCCGCGATTTTCCCTTTATGCACAATGAACCATTATAATATTGTTACATAGTAATATAATATTGTTTTAATAATATTAGTTTGTGTTTAACCCTTTAACATCATACGGTACTTGACCTGTCAGATCAGCTTTTCTCACGAGAGAGTATCGTTTAAAGTGTCGGATGTAATACTGTTCGGCGCTTTGTCTCACGCAGATTGCAGCCGATGGACTCTGTGTCGATGTTGAGAATGAACAGGCGTTTAATGCACATTCGATCTTCATACTTGAGATAATTAAGCCATTAAATTTATCCATGTTCGATGTTGTACTTCAATCTGCCTTTACGTTCATTTAGAACAAATAATTTGTTTTAATATCGAATTCTGAGTAAATAACAATATAAAAATAGTAATAAAAATAGGTAATAAGTATTAAAATCTCGTAAAGTCAGATTTCAGTACACAATGAAACCGTTGCAGTATAATCAGAAGATTTGTAGCCCCAAGGTTTTAATGCAGCCGAATTTTCGCGACGAACACCGAGGCCATTCGCCTGTTATTGACTTATCGCGAGCTGCATCAAATTCTTGGTATTTATTTCAATGGACTTACATAATGGCAATCTTCCCGCGAACTAACCTGTCTTTTTTAATTTCATATTATTAAATTAACTAATTAAGTATTTAGTAGTTTACTTATTGTGTAGGTATAAGTTATAGGTCTCTTAATTTTGGCATAAACTACGTTGTTGCGGTAGATTAATGTAATGAAGATAAGAAATTAACAGGAAATAGCTTTGAAATGGCAAAGCTATACCAAAGATCGTTCATCAATATCGACGTGAACAGCGGGCTACGTTTGAACGCTTGTAAATGAAGCTGTCTTATGGCAGGCAATTGTAACGTCATTTGAACTTCGCAATCTCGACGACAACCGCGACCATTGAAACTCGTTCTTATACCGATTCACTTTAGCGGCAATGTTTAATAAACATTATAGACGAAGCCGTCCATATCCTTTTATAATCAATGTTGATTTTAATGGTTTTTTTTTCATTTGTTTCAGGAGCGAACGGCTTGAGAAGGCGAGGGCGACAGACGTATACGAGATATCAAACCCTTGAATTGGAAAAAGAATTCCATACGAATCACTACCTCACACGAAGGAGACGTATCGAAATGGCCCATGCGTTATGTCTTACGGAACGACAAATAAAAATTTGGTTTCAAAACAGACGGATGAAATTAAAGAAAGAAATACAAGCCATAAAAGAACTAAACGAACAGGAGAAGCAAGCGCAGGCCCAGAAGGCGGCGGCGGCGGCAGCAGCGGCGGCGGCGGCGCAGGGTCATCCAGAACACTAGAATTCGTCTGCGCTATTTCGTGCGCATAAATAATAGTGATAGCAAATTTTCGATTCGCCGAACAGACGTTATTTTTTGTGTTTGTAAATCGTTTGTAATTATGTTTTCGTTATTATTTAAGTGTTGTTCGGTTGTTGTGATTATTTTAATGTAGATATTTCATGTTTTTATTATTTGCAAATACGCAATGGAACTTAATAGGTAATAAATGAAGGTTCTTTAATTTAGAGAAGAAACGGGTCGTATTATTTTGTGTTGAACTTTTATATTTTTTTTGTTGTTAATTTATTTTTATTCGCGCATTCGTCGAAGATGGTCGCGTTGGAATCCAGTGCAATTTGTAGATTCTCTTCCGTGTATCATAACTTAGGGCTATCTAGTGAGTTTATATTATAGTCAACTTTTCTGTTGTCAAGAGTCGGCGAAACAAACAATGTAAATGATTTTGTACAAATATGCCTACCAAAGAGACTCGGTCTCGTACCCTAATCTATGTAAGTAAAAACAGTCGTAAGTTAAATGATTACCTACTACGCGTTATACGTCTTGTCATAAGAAGAATTAAAGTGTGTAGATGAGTCAATATACGTAAAGAATTCCGCGCCAGATACACCTCTTTCAATACTCTCGCATAAGTTTAGTGTAAACGATCGTGTTCCTGCAGTTTTAATAATCGATGAAGTAAACAAATTGCCATAAAATTAAGTAGGTACTGTAATTTAGTCAGTAGCTGTGTAAATATTAAAAGTAGTGTTTTAAGAAGTGCGCGAATCGAATCGAACGCGGATCGTATGTGTCTCGGCAGAGGAATGAGCACAAAAAGCGGCAGCGGGAGCGTGTGTCGTCCATGTACGCGGGGCGACGAGACGAGCGGGCGGGAGCTCGCACCACCGGCCACAGAGACAAGACTAGGTGAGTTTTTATCAAAGATCAGGACATTATTTATTGCGTGGAGACGGTCGCGAAAAAGTGACTCGTCCACGTCACGAGCCGACGCACACCGCCATTTTTGAAATTGCTCGAGCGAAACTTCTTTTAGAGCTGTTTTGCAATGGTTTAATTTACAGAGCTTCAAATCCTCTTTGATGTATCCCGACCGTCTTCACGTATAATATTTCAATGAAGATGCCACGTCAGTTAAGTTCTTTAATTTTATTTTAAAACTATCGTATTTATTTTTTATATCACCCACCGACCTACAACTAAAACTTAAAAGTAACATTTACATTAACTGACTCCTTTTTTTATATAGTTATTAATTTTAGAACATGACTGCTGTTTTTTTATTGTGCATAGTTTTGGGAATCTTTATAAATAAATACGACACGTTCTATAAATTGAGATAGCATACCAATACCTACACTAAAAACAAAAGTAACAAAACACAAATCGAGAAAATTAACATAAGTAACGCCCTAATGTATACGTCGAGCGCCATGATATTTCGTAAGCATGTATAATGACTTCATCATCTTCACGATGAGAAAGTCTATTAATTAAATGGGTTAACCTGCGATTGTTGCTACCGAGTTGATCATGGCCACTCCGAATAAGGGAGGCGAACGAGACTTAAACTAAAAACTAAATTCCTCGAGCCTCGCTCTCGATCGCTGAACCTCGTACTGGTTGCATAAAAACTGAACGTAATATTTTTAAGTCTCTGCCTTTGTTTGGGCATCAATACGAACGAAGGTGGTGAAGAAATGTGCAGGTGATGTCTTTTGCTAATTGCATGCAGGTCCTAACTTAGTAAATAATAATAAATTCGATTGTAATAATAAATAACTACATTTATTTCACTTACTATATACTACAAATTATAATAGTAAATTATTCAATTACTTGAATAAAATTTAAAAGTAGGACATTATGAGGTATGTTGTCGGTACATAGTCGGCCATCTTTTTCGGGCGTCGACCTTTTTCTCAATGCAGCGATAGCAGATAATTATTTTGCCGATACGAAAAATTATTGGTTGCACTCTGTTGTGGACGTATCGCGCGAGGCGAATTTTAAAACGACTCAATTTTAGTTTGATTTTAGGCTTTGAATTTTAATTGCTTTATTTTTTCATTTAATACAAATTTGTTTACTTAACTTTATATAGGTACCTAATTTTTTTTTTAATAATGTGTAGTTGAAATATCCAATTACAAGATAGATATCTAGTGGTAAATATTTATATTGCAAAATGTTGGTACCTAGCTTAAAGCGAATAATAAATGGTTACAGAGTAGGTTGTTTCGATTAAGAATAATGGCGACTTCCTCGCAATGTTTCTCACTTAATTATAAAATACTACATTATACACAAAACATCGTAGCGTATAGGCAGAAGCAGATGTCTGCACAAAAACTCAATGTATTCGTTGATAATTCGACCATTCAACGTGCAATGAACGTCGTCAACGTTTTTTTTTTAAACTTTAAACGAGGGAATGGTTTAATGTAGAGGTTGCGACATTTATAGATCTACTTTCTGTTATATTTTAACACGTTTGAAATGTTCTTCAGAATGGAAACTTTACTGAAATGTTCTCACTCGCCGTAAGGGTTAATTTTGTTTTTAATTCCGCAGAAGGTAATCTGCTACATGGATACATATGCCCATTATGTAGTGCTTATGATAATTTTTATATACCAAACAATTTTCGTATAATCACTGTCATTAAAGAATTATTTTAAAGCCATTCGCCGCGTAGTACTCGGCCTTATAACAGCGGCAAATTAGATTAAAACTTGAATAATGCATGACAAATTAATCAATACAAGGGCATCTCGACTCCATTTTTATTTTGCAAATTAATTTATATTCAGCGGCGGTTTCTTATTAAAATATAGCAATTTTATGTAGGGGATCCTGTCGTGTCGGACCTGTTTTCGATATGAGAGTAATAAAACATAAAAATACTCCTTACTCCGCATCAAGAAGCATGGGGAGGTAAGGAAGGGCCGAAGGGGGGAGATGTGCAAGCGGCAAGTGGCTGCTATATGAAGCTGCATATATCATGCAGTCGACCGGTCGAGCGGCAGCTGTACGAGATGAAAGATCTCTAGCTACACGTTTGCGGTTCTTTTCTCTTTACATAAAGAACAGCTAGATGCTTCTAACTTCGCACAAAATGTGTTACCTAATTTATATTTTATTTATTATTGCTCATTACTACGTTCTATCTAGGTAATATAGGAAAAAAGAGAAACTTTATAGGTGAGTTAAAATAGGTAAGTACCTACTAGTTGACTGCAAAATCTATGTAGGTATATTACTGTAATATCTACCTACTAGGTACTCTGCCCCGAGTTCGTATAACAAAGCACAAAGCTTAGGGTCGTTCGTGCATCACATCGGGATAGTCCTGAAGGCAGATTGTATCGAGTCATCTTCGACCTGACTCGACCTTCCTGGATTCAAGCTCCGTGAAAGGGGTCTTACAATATCGGCATAGAAATGCGTTAAAACAAACTACATTAGAAAAATTATTATGCACAATACACAATTAACTGAGAGTTCAGTAGTAAATATCGCTTTCCACAACAATTATTAATCGTCATGGATATAGCAATAAAGCTGGGACCACACCAAAAGTAATAAAGTAGAGAACCGACTATCGACCACTCGTACGGCCCACTTAATAGTCACTTTACAATAATTGCCGCAATCAATAAAGTTACAAGTGTCCCAGTTAAATTACGACTACTTGAAACGAATCTATAACAATATTTTAGAAAAGAACTATTTTCATCTAAAAAGCTATATCTTTAATTAGTTCATTTAGATTTTTGCGGAAGAACATTTTGTTAGTTTGAACGAGAATAAATTAATCGTAACTTAAAAGTACAATTATATGCTTTATTTTTGAATGTGAAATAAGTTAGGGTCTGGCACGTCTTTACAATAGTTAAGGGTCGGACAATAAAACTGACCAATAAAAGTAGACATTATCTATTGGTTTGTTCGCGCTTCCTCGCTTTTATGACTTACACCCCGATCTGTCGTAAAACTGTATCTAACAATCATTGCTGTGATTGTCGGGTGTTAAAATTAAATGACGGACAATGGGTTGTACCCTAATTAAGTTGCACATTTATTCGTATTTTAAATTATTCAAATTACTTTTTGTTACATTGTAATAAAGTATAGATGCTCGTAGTTTGAGGACATATAAGTTTAATCTGCAATACCTTAGCTGCATAAAGAAGGGCTGTTTATGCTTACGTTGTTCAACAAGCTCATTATCAGTCACTTGGACGAAAAAAGCGTCTCTCATCCTCCTAAGATCTCAAACGATTATTTTTTATAGTGCTGCAGCGCTAGTTTTGCTGATAGTACTTTTGGGTACCTAATAGTAGAGAATTGATTGATATGAGGTGAGTAAAAGTGCTATGAAAGAAAGACAAAGGAACCTTTATCGATCAAATCAATCATTCCGGTGAAAGAGAATTGTGAAGTGTGCGAGTTATTACTCTGCTAAGCTCTGTGGAAATAAAAGACGTAAAAATAAACGTACCTATGTGATAGAAATTGCATGCAATTTTATATCAGATACGTGATCATATAAAAATGTAGGTAACTAACTGCCCACTTATTAAATGTCTTGGCATTAATCATTATTTTCATTAACGCAGCTGACATATTTTTAAAGGCGGAGCAGTGTTTATGTAAAGCACTAACAGACATGCCCTGCGAGGTAAAATTGCTACCCAGTTACTTACCGACAGCTTCCGATAACTGACCGCTCCTTACCTAATTGCCTCGACGTTAATGATTATGATTGGCCACGCTAGAGCGCTCTGGGAACTTAACTGTAAGCATAACATTATTTATTTAAATACGTAGGTATGTTAAACTTGATTCGGAGGTAAATTATTCCGTCGCTAAATTAAAGATTTGCTACTGGGTTTTGTAGTGTAAGTATGTTATTATTGGAATGATTTTTATGGCTCACTGACATGCGATTCTGATAAATCAAATTTGATTTAAAATTAGCATTCAGACGACTCAAAATTTTTCTTTAGAATGAATTAATTTCTACAAAATGGCCGCCCTAAAACTACACATACGATTCCCTTTACAAATAAGGCACCTATAGGTATTATTTAGAGGTAGCATTCGGACGCAAACTGAATAATAGAATAGCTAAAGTGTGTGTAAATTAGAAAAGCAGTATATCTTTGGAGGCGTTTTAATTGAAATCGCAACAGTTAATTAAGTGCCGAGTGTAACGCCGGTCTGCGCTTGCGTTTGATTTATGTGAATTGGGTTATTTTGTTCTTGTCTTTACGTAGGTATGGCAATGCATTGAAATTTGTTTAAATAAATTATTCTTCAATTATTGTATTATAATATACCTATAAGGTAACTGCCTCATTTTTCAGTACTCCGGTATGTGATCGCATTTCACCTGATCATCGGTGGTAGTCGGTACGCAGTCGCTCAAGCCCAATAGCGAATGAAATTTCTATAGACGGCAGTCGCCTCCGTTATGCCGTCTTGATAAGCACCGACTACTGCCAAGCTAATCCTGAAATGCGACTAGTTCATTTCACGGGTGCTGAAATAGGGATCGTAGAATGATATAGATATAGGTATAATTCTATTATCTAGGTATATAGTAGGTAATTCTAGATAGTTTTAGAGGAAATTGCATCGCTTTATTCTTTTGGGAAATTTTATTACTACTACTACTACTACTTAGCTCACGCCTTGTTTCCACTGGGGTAGGCAGAAACTATGAAGCGCCAGCGACTCCTCTCTCTACATACCACTTTCGCTTCGACCACATCCATTACTCCCCTCATGCATGCACGTCGGTTGAGGGTGCTCCTCGTCTGACCCTTTCTCAGCAGTTGACCGATCTCACTGAGAAAGGTCTTCCTAGGGCGCCCCCTTCCGACACTGCCATCCACTTTCGCGCAATAGATCTTCTTAGTTAATCTCCTTTCATCCATCCTTTCCAAATGTTGAAATTTTTCCAGAAATTTTATTAGATTTTTTAATATCATGATATAGGTATTTTATAGAAAAAATGTGGTTTATTAAAAACTTATACCTTTACGTAAGGTTCATAAATATAACGTCGGACCATCCCCAAAGCTCCAGCCAACCCTTCACGTTTCCGGGGACCTAACACGACCCCTATCCGTCTTCTCAAGAGATTTGCTAATTTATCTTTATTGGTCTTTCTTTATTGCTTACGCTTTTTCGAGAGTTTAAATACTATTTTAAATGATAGATACCTACGCATTCATTTTATTACAATCATAAAGGTACGTTACCTACAATTTATGTTTCTTATGTACCTATTTATTGACAGCGTTTAAAAGCTAAGGTTGTTATTAAAAAATACACCTATATTTTGAAAATTGAACGGAAAAGAAAATGAGAGCGGCCGTGGTCTAGCGGTAAGACGCGTGAACTCAATGATTGATGAGACCCGTGTTCGAACCTCGTTAAAGACCGGTACCAATGTAACTTTGTTATATGTACTTTGGTCGCTCAGTGCAAACTGATGATGGTTATTTGTCCAGTCTGTCGTCCTGGGGCAGTACCACCACTTTCGAATGTAACACCCGTGAAGTGACCTTGTCGCGTTTCGGGAATAGTTTGAAAGTAGCCAGGTATAAGAGAGGAATGTGCACTGTCAATCTGGCGACTGCAGCCCGTAGAGATTTCTCTGTGGTAGCAGTTGTTTCCATTCATGGACCGCACTCTAGCTTTACATCAGGCGGAGTGTTGTCACATGTCGAACTACAATTTTAAAAAAATCGCTTTAGTCTCTCCGCTTTACTTACAGGTGCTCAAACCACTAATCTATACAAAGCTTACTCTATCAACTCTATTCTTTTCATCGATTATAAAATAGATTTTAAAACTCAAGATATTCCCAAATACCTTTTTTAGTTTTACTTACTACAACAAATTTCAATGTAGGTAATTTTCATAAAAAGTGGCATCACTATTTAAACTTGAACCGACCCTACTATCAAGAAAATCAGCTTCCGATAGATTAGTGTGAACATCGCAGTTGACCTTAGTTTACGAACTGACTTAAATCGGAATTGATTTACCAGCCTTAAAGATGTTAAATACAATTTTGTATTGTTTGTTCATTGAAATGCATTAAAAAATCACAATAAATAATCTTAGGTCAATCGCCATTGGTAGTATAAAGACTTGTACCTAGTCGGGACTCCATTTTAAAGCAAGCCCGAGGCAGGGAAGGGCAAGTCAACCGTATAATTGTTATTCTATTCACACCGAGAGGGCGCTGCAAATGAGATTTATGTACGGAATTATTTCCTTGTTGTTTTATTCGGGGATTTGTCGCGCGTCACTCCGCCCTCCATAATTACTCCAAATATTGAGTTGGTAACTTTTTAGATTGGATTTATGTAAGTTTTGCGAGAGTTTTGGGTCGTTCGTTCGGTTTTTAGAGGATTAGGGTTGTTTGTGGGCCGGATCCGGGCGTATGAGAAACTAATTATGCTGCGGATTCTAACGAGAGAATTGTGGGAATTGTTTTGCGTATTCCAAATTAATGTTTCCAATTAGAATGATAAAGGTCTGTTTATGTGTTTGCAGTTTGAGCTAACTAGAGTATAAATTATAAAATATCAGCTAAGTACCTTTCTAGCTAATCATTTACAGTACCAATTGTAGGTTTCTAATAAAAGTACTTACCTACCTGTTTAAATAAACAGTTTTAAAATACCATTTATTTACAAGAAAAGTCTAGATTCCAATATAATTCTTATGAGTCTGAAAATGAAAATGAATAATGTTTTTCCCTTTAAGAAACAAAGTATAATAGAGGTAACTATAAATAAATCGGGCGGGGAAAAAAGAAAATTAAAAATGAAATAAAAAAAAAACCTAGTCTTGCAAGAACATAAGTAGGTACTTATCTACTAATACGAAAAATGTGTCAGTATCCTAATTGAAATATTTTGATTAATTTGTCTTATTACTCGTATAAGGGTGGTTTGCACCAAAAAGCCGGTTAAAACAACTTTAACTATTACTTTTACGGCGACGACGACCGTTAAACGTTTACATTTACTCCACACGCGTTGCAATATCGTGTAAACTCATATTGTTATCGTTAAAAGGGTGGCTGTTCTCGAAAAATAATAGAAAAACATACTCGTATTTGGCTTCTTTTCATACATTTGACGTTAGCATAGACATTACTTTAACCAATCCAAGTTTCGCTGGTTACAGGTAAGGTTAAAGTAACCGCCAAAAATGACAGGCGCGACAATATGGTGCAACTCGTGTGTAGTAAATGTAAACCATA
The DNA here is from genome assembly GCA_948150575.1 of Tinea pellionella. Taxonomy (NCBI): domain Eukaryota; kingdom Metazoa; phylum Arthropoda; class Insecta; order Lepidoptera; family Tineidae; genus Tinea; species Tinea pellionella. The sequence goes on from OX411253.1 coordinate 5,837,503, forward strand.
ATGTAAACGTAACGGTTAAAGTAAACGTAAAAGTAATAGTTAAAGTTACTTTAACCGGCCTTCTTTCTGGTAATACCTATTTTATTTTAAAATCATATTTAATAGGTATTCAATTGCTGGGCTTAGGCCTTTTTTATATTATTATGATAGAAGATATTATTATAGTTTGGGACTTCTATTCTTCTTTACACTATATTTTGGATGTCTGTCTGGAAGATATCGCTTATTAGTGATACGGTTGTCATCTTATCTAAGTACTTAATATATATTACAATAATATTTATATTTAATATATTACAATACAATATTATAAATAAATAAATGCCTAGATTATAGTAACTCGTAAAATAATAGGCAAAAGTTCTTTGATAAATACGTAACACCTAACGCTATCTAACGGGAAAACGTCGTAACTCAATTGAATCTATGGAGTTATCAACTTTTATAAAGATTAACTACCAATAAAAGCTATAAAGTTAATGAAATTGTAATTTCATTTAATTTTATTGTTATTATGTATTAACATTGCCATAAATGCAAATCATGGCAATGAAATAAACACAATATAATTCGAACGCGCAACACAGCTCGTAAAGAAGTTTATGTGGTCGTAAATTTCTTCATTGACTGGGTTCTTACTACACAAATGTTTGTAAGACGTAGTTCCGCAGCTTTTTGATAGATGGCGCACATTATATTCTACACGTTGCAGCGCCATAGATTTGTAGCGGCCGATTGAGACACTAAAATTGTAGGTTGATATTGCGGTGAAAGAAAATCCTCCCATCTACACTACGCTGAACAAAAATGTTTATGGTGCAATTTACTGTCGGTATATTGCGAGGCACTTCATATAATACGACAATACACTTCTGAATTCTTTCTCCGCACAATGTAGGGCTTTTAGGTGCATTTATTTCTGAATTTCAACATACTTTTCTACTTTAAGTGTTTAAAAACATTTTTGAGTTGATATGAAATACAGAATTTTATATTCACGTGCATGTTTACATCTATTCCGTATTATGTATTTCAATGTTACGTCTTATGTATTTATTATTGCCAATATATAAACTGTTATTGTATCTCCAAAAAAAGTTGTTTATCTTACTTTTCTATCTACGTAGGTAGGTACCTACCTATAAAAAATAATAATGTCAAAAATGTATCGTCGCATGTTGCTACAACACATCACTAGCGACACCAGCCGAAGTCGTAAACCGTTCACTTTATTACCTCCAATAGCCCATAAAATAGTTTGCCTACTCACTGACAGATGGCGCCGCAAATATAAACCGAATTTTGAAAGCACGCCATCTACTACTGGATTAACAAGTTGTTCATAAGCGACGATTCCTCCCCCGAGGCACACGGAATCGTGAATCTATCGTTTTATTGGAATATAAAAGTTACGATTCTTGTTCGTGTTTGATATGGAGATATTGAACGGCGAATGGGCGTGTAAGACAAGAGAACGACTTTTATTGTTTGTAAATTGACTGTAAAATTATGAGTTCGCTCGTATTCCGTCGTGATTACGATGATCAGCTGTTTCTTTATGAGATGAATCACTTTATTACTTACTACAACTTGGGTTTTTATGGCGTTATAAAATGGCATTCAAATGAGGTGTTTATTGTTAAAATTTCTTTAGACTTTTGATCAGATTAACTAACTTAATCATAATTTACATTTAAATTAGTGTTTCATTAATGTTCCTAAACTCTAGATAATAATATTATTTTATTGAGTTTTTAAGGGCAAATTTTATTATTAGTGCGGTAGATTGAACTAGTAAATATAAAAATATTAAATTAAATTTTAGAAGCAATCAAAAAATCATTAAAATTATGAGATATTGTTGAAAATTAATTAAAAGAGGAATTTGCATGAATTTTAATACACCGGGTATTATCCCCAATATTGCAAAACAAAATAACGCAAACTTGACCTAAAATAACCTACAATAAAAACATATCGCAAAAAAGTTAAATGAATCGCTCCATATGGCACTCGAGCAGCAGAAGTCAAAGTCCTCAAACTTTACGACTACTAATTATCGCTTTTACGATTTCTTGACAACAAATCTGTAATTAACTTGACATTTACGATCATTTAACACCTCTGACACTTGATTGTTTGCCTTTAAATTATGCTCATAAACCGATATATACCGGTTTTAATGGGAAATTAAATACTTTATCTATTATTTTAATCTTACATTGTATAAACAAATAATTTGAAACATATATATAGCGTGTTTAAATACATTTGCTTTTAATATTTTTGTTTTTGTTTGATTTTTATAGTTTAGTAGACTACTATAATGATTACCTATAACAGTAGATAATAATGAACAATATAGGTATATTTTTTATATTTAAACATCTAATAAATATAATAAAAGAAATAAATATATTTTAGGAGTAGATAATATTTGTGAGCATAATAATATAATATCTACCCCTCTTGATAAAAGCTTGTATGAAAAAGAAAGCATTATAAAAGGAAGAGGAAGGAAGATGCCAAGGAAGAATGTTATTTATGGGATGCACATTCGAGCTAAACAGCAACAAATAAAAAGATATTTCGACGGTATGGTTATGAAATTTATATAGTTTCTGTTTTATTTTCTGAGAATTGATTAAGAAATCCATTTAATTACGTTGTTTTATTTAACAATATTATTATTTTGCATTAGGCAATAAAAGTTGAATAATAAATTATTACTTAAGGACAATATTTAGTCCATTTAGATAAGTACGATAGATAGGCCGGATGTTAATGTATTTTGATTATAGATAATTGATTTATAAAAACTTTAGACGGACATGTTTTTTCGCGACTGTACCGCCTATCGCTATGAGTAAGTTATGGCCGCTGTAGGGTGAGTTACACCCTGCTTGGGTCACATGGCCAGAGGGAGACGAAAAAAATATAAATAACATTGGACTGACAAGGACGAAGAAAGTTGGGGCGGCAAGTTATCTTCGTTTCATTCAACTCACACTCGTACCACGCGAATGTCGGTATAGATCAATAAAACTACTTTACATCTTTTTGGCACATCCTCTCCTAAGAAGATTTCCTAGAAAGATTTTTTTGCAACTGCAACTGACTTTTTCTCCCCAAGAAAATGTTTTTTATACTATTGTTACTATTTCTATTACTAACATAACAATGTGTTTAAAAAAACGTTAAAAAATAAACTACTTTTAAGTATAATAAGAACAAAAATAATCAACAACAATGAATTAAAAAGGCAACTCTATGGGGTGCAAAGAATTTATTTGCTCTTTGTTGTAATTTCTGTAAACACCGTTAAGTTCGAAAACGCAATTGTCGCTCGGTTTTTTACGGCTGAGGTCGCGTTAAGAGCGCTGTATCCGTGTTTACAGAGGTAAAATGGCCATAAAATATTATTACCGGGCTATTAGGAGGCGAGCCACAGGTACGGGTCTGTGACTTACTAGTTCATTCTCTTGCCGCGATAGAGTGTAGTGTGTTTAAGTAATTGGTGACTAGGTACCTATATTAATTTGTAATTTAAGTGACCCGCGCGTTATTTAGTATCTATTATCTGTTTTTCTTTAACCAAATTGTTTATTAGAAATTGCTGAAGAAGTGAGTAAATAATACTTCAGGTTGTATGTTTATTGAAATTTATGTTTATAAATAATAAATGCAGTACAAATCATTAGTTTACAGCGGCATATTTTATAGGGCGGGCGGAATGTACCAGTATTGTCTAATAAAGTAATTACCTACTCAGGAAATTCACCGCCTCTCTGTTCATCGGCGTACTTCTTTTTGTAACGTCAGCAAAACAACCATTTTTTTAATTTCACATGCGTAATATGTGCACATTTTAATTATAGTTAAAGTTATAACATATTATGTTTATTTTTTCAAATGAACCTGGTCTGTGTGTAGAATTTGAAGGAATGTTTAACGGTTTAAAAATAGTCACAAGTATTTTTTATTGTAGCCACACTCTAGCTGATGTTTTAAACTAGATTGTGGCCCATGAGCGGTAACTACTGGTACATCAGAGATATGTCTGTAAATGTCCAGGTGAACAGTGCACACTCCTCTCGCTATATCTGGGCTACTTTTAACTCATTAGTTACTTGTTTATTTTTCTTAAATTATTTTATAATAATGTTAATAATAAAGACTTCCTACGTGTATATCGGAATGACTCCAACGTGGTACTTACTCAAAAAAATTAATTCCTGTTTTAACTGATATCTATGCAGACCGTACCTACTTAGTGAAAGTATGGGTACCTACGCGAGTGATTATGTCCGTTGCCCGGTGCCAGAGCGGTGCTATGGTGCTCATTAAAATTTGATAGCGGCTGCTAATTGGACAAGAACTCTAAATTATATTCTTCATATTTCGTGGAAATATTTTCTAATCACGCCCACTCTAGAGACCTCCTTAATTAACTTACCTTATCTAGGACGTTAATTAAATAACTACCCGCTAATCAAATAATGTCACTTTGTGTTGTCACACATTCTAGTTTTGGTTTATGGTGGTTAGTCAGGATTTTTATTAAAGTATTGTTGAAAATATTATTTTATAATATGCCTTTGTTCTGAAATAAATGAAAAATATTGCCGATTCACTGAACGAAAGTCACTTACTAAATCCACGCTTCCTCATTCCACCGCTCTATTCGCAAACGACGGCCACATTTCGTGACGCAACTTCAAATGTCCCCATATGTCGACGAAGAGATTCCCTCCGCAATTGAGAACGACTTGGAAAAAATAAGCGGTGGGTATAAGTCGCGAACCGAGTGAAGTTCCCATACCAATTTAACTTTTGGATTTGTGTCTGCTAGTTTTAAGTGGATAAAACTTTGGTTTGTTATTGAAATGTTTTGACTATATTATCGGTTAGATTCTGAAATTAAGAAGTCTCTGTTGATGTTTCTTTGGAAAATAGATACGTCGAGGTATTAAAACGTACATACATTGGCGTATCAAACAAAACTTTGGTCACGGCTAATGCCTTTACGAGTGTCTAGGGTGACATAAAGAAAATGAAAAACATTTCGTATTATTCTTGTTGCGCTCTTACCCGCGCAGTAACTTTGTTACGCGCCCCGCTTGTCTACTGGCGACAATACACACCTATACATACGACAGACAAACTTGCACCATGTGCTTGACTCCTTTTCTTTTTAATATTTATTGCTAGATGTATTATCCGAACTAACTCTTTTATTTTAACACATGCGCGTCTTGGGCGATGTTTTCTAGAAACTTTTTAAAATATAGGTATTTTCTTCATAAAATAGTGTTAGATTTTTGTTAGTGGGAACTGAATACAAGTATATTAGCGTTCGTGGCGAAAGCGTAGTGTAGCTATAAACTTGTCAACCGTAACTATTTCTGTAGTGTTTGTTTGTCTTTTGACAAATCGTGACTCCGTCGGGCATCGGTGGCGCCATCTTGCTAACAAATTCCAAGACGAAAAATAATTTGTACATAAAACATCACGAAATCGAAATTTCATACCCAATTACATTAAAATAGGCTTATAACGTTATATTGTTCGAATGTGGAAGCATTTCTCAAAGAAATTATTTCAACAAAGTGTAGTTAACGTAAAAATTATGCGCCACAACTTATAACTCATCGTGGATGAGGACCTCTTAGTAATTCGTCGTGTGTGGCTCACAGTTCTTCTGAATCCAGTCTTTCCATATAATTCTAACCTAATTCACAAATTGAATGCGATTTAATATTAGTCCTTTTTTATATAATCCTAAGGCTTCTTTTTCATTTATAATACAAAAGGTAATGCTTCCTTTTTCTATTGAATAAAATAAAACCTTGGACAAATGTGATGTATGATCTATGATAAGCATGATTTTAGTAACGAGCTCCGCTGACGGTGATCAATGGCCGAGATTGTTATTTTTCTTAGGAAAAAAATAAAAAAAGGGAACATCTCCGGACCTTACTAAATAATAATGATGAAAAATCGTTTATTACCAGTTCACGTGTTTCAGGGTAATAAGAAAGGCATCTCTCCTTACCTATAGTTTCGCCAAAAATTGATTTATTCGGGTGTTAGTTACAATTATGATAAATATATAAATAAAATTGTTTAAAAATAAATTGCTTTGTTACCTATCGACCAATTTATTTAATTTAAACAATAGCAGTGACTGATTACATAGTAGTTCGGTATTCCTCGTAGCTGCCAGCACTTTTAACATAGTGATCACGTCTTTACAACTAAAAAAAAACTGCAATTATAATGAAAATAATTTTAGAACAATACAATTTAGTTTTTCTAATATAAATTTGGATAGAAATAATGTAACTTTTTGTGAATTTAAAAATTATTCATAATGCAATAATATCTTGAATTTTTTATTATTAATTGTTAGATTTGTTTTATTAATAAATTATGATCAAAATTGTAATATAATTTATGATAGAAAATCTCATATTAGTCCTAGGTGTTATGTGTATGTTGAATTTTTTCTATTCAATATTCATCATACTTTCATAATAAGCTATAGGTAATTTGATTTTTTTTTTAAAGATTGAAGGCCACGTTGTAAATATGTAGGTACACAGATAAATGTATAGAAGTATATAACTCTATATTAAACATTATCAATAGATAAATTTAGCTTTTAATTCTTTTAATCTGTCGTATCACTATGCTAAACTTACTACAAGACAATCTTATCTTATTTCTTTGGCATCGACGCTGGATGTTAAAAGCGCTGATTTATGTTCCTATGCCAGCCTACCGTATTAAACCAAATGTGACGAAATATTATTGTCTTCAGTAAAATATTCCAAAATAATTAAAACATTTTATAATTTTAATACGAAGTCCTACTGGTTTTTGGATCTGTCATCATAGATAGGTAAGTCAGCTTCCTAAAATATTTTCCTAAAGTTGTGTTTTGTTTCTGCGAATAATCCTAAATGGTAGAACGTGTTTTTTTAATTTTCTTTCCAAAACTATTTTAGAAATGTTGACAAAGATTCCAGCACTCCTCTGTACTGAATACCACTGGCTTATTATAATGCCAGAAGAAAAAAATAAATAAAGAAGGAGCTTTTTTAATTGTTTATATTTTCTAAATACTCTAAAAAAATCTTTTAAAAAGTGTGTTAGTAATTAGTTTTTGGACAAAGTTAGGTGCGAACTTTCTAAAATTGTCTTAACCCCTCAAATACCCGCCTAATGGAAGTACATAACAAAGTGTTACAGAAATAAATGCCAAGGAAAAAAAGAGAGATTAGAAATGTCGGCTGAGCACGTCGCTCGCATTAGCGAGGCCCAAAAATAAAATTAATCGTTGAGTGTGAAAGTTCACATGGCGTCGACAAACGACCCGTGCGCATACGCAACTATGGATACTTTTTAAAATCCAGCGTAATTGAGCAATCTACTTACTGGAATGTTTTAACATTTGTGGGAACATTTAACACAGCTAAATTTAATAGTTTAATAGTTTAATCTTTGATCTCTATATTACATTGTATTACAGCCTAATGATATTTAAGTTAATTAAATTAGTTTTTTTTTTGTAATTTGTGATTATTTCCTAATATAAATTACATACGTACTCACCTTTATATTCCTTCATTTTTATACATACGGTATTTACTACAGTGCTACCGTTTAAATAAAATGAACGAACTTTTTGGTTATATTTTTTTTTCCTGGACGTCATGTTTTGTAAAATTTACGCTCGGCTTAAACAGTCCAAAATTTTAGCTTCGCCTGTCACAAAATCCTGATAAATGATCTCTGAGTTGAAATGGAGAAGGAGGAGGAGGAGGCATGAGTAAAAAATACAAAAAAAAAAGAAAATTTTGGAACGGATCCTAATTTTTTTCAAATCAATTCATATAGGTAACATACCTACTGCAGAAAAAATATATGAGTATACTAATGGTATAAAACGTATTAAGATAATTTAATTTTAAGTAATTTACTTTATCATTTTATAACACATAAAAATTATAAGTTTAATAATGACTTGGGTATAGGGCGAGCTCGGGACCTTCGCATTCCACTGAAAGGGGATGGAGAATTGATGGGGCTAAGAGCAGGTAGTGAGGGGTGGTACCCAATCACCCCACCGCTAAATTAAAAAAAAAATGGAAGCCCAAAATTCTTATAGTGGTATGATCGTTGTATTTTTTTTTTTTCACTACTTCCTTACTGTTTTTTTTAAATAAAATGTTTTTTTATTTAATATATATTTTACTTAGTTTTTATCTAAGTATTTAAACTATATATATTATTCAGTATATTTAATAAAAATCAAATATAAAAGTCTATTTTTATTTTTTAACTTCACGGTTTCATGAAATAAACTGAATAAATTATCTAAAGATTTGTGGTCACTTTCTCCCTAAACAAATGCATATAAATGAAGTATTTACATTGCGACTTCTAATCCGATATATGTTAACGAATGTAATAAAATCCTCACGTCACGAGGGGCCTGGTTCGAATCTCAGGAAGGATCTGAGACAATTTGCCGCCTCACCCCTTCCTAAGCCCACCTATGTGTCTTTCTTATTGCTCGCTAAATCTTGAATATACAACTGAGATTAATATCGCCGAAAAAAGGGGGTTTTAACACCTATAATCAATTTAGATTTTTCTATAATTTAGGTTTCGGCGGGAACTTGGAAATAATAGGTTATATATTGATCTTGAATTAATTTTCTTAACTCATGTTTCTTTAAGTGTGTGTGTAATGTTTTTTTACGTGCAATGTTTTTTGTGTAATGTTTTTTATTTTAAATTATAGGTATATAAATTAATAAAAATACCTATATATAAATTAAAAATTCAAATGTGTAATAATGTTGGATCATTAATTATTAGATATTAAGTTTTCGTGAAGGTGCATCTGTAAATTCTTTAAAAGAAACGGACGTAGGTTTTTGTTTTGTCCTCCAAAATTCCGTTGAACATTTTGATAAAGATTTTAACACTTTCCTGAAGCTATGTGAGCTATGAACGGAGGCGACTGCTGTCAGAGCAGGGGATCTGCAGACAGCAGTCGCGCCCGCTATGCCGGCTTGATGAGATGCCTCTTCACACTGCGCCTGTTTGACCGATGTACTTTTAACGCGATGTGTATAAAATGAATTATTCGTGTTGTTGAATGTTAACTTGATGCTGATGATGATAAATATAATAATAAAAAGAAGTAAATAAAGTTAATCAGAAAACTTATTTAGTATGTATCAAAAGTTAGTGCTTGTCAAATATTCACGGTAATTGCGCTTTAATTGCAGTTTTATAAACGTGAGAATTTACTGTTAAAATAAATTCTAAAGTACCGTGTTAAAGACTTAATTTAACTAAAATTTCAATATATTACTTGAATGTAAAGTACCTATTAAGTTTACATAATTATTGTTAATACAAAACGTTATGTTGTTTGCACAAAATATAATGAACCAAAATTTGCATTTAAAATGTTTATGCGTTTCTCTAATAAGTAATTTGGCAAGTCAAGTCAATGAAACAGGATCGACTTTGTAATGATTTAAATTAAAAGTCCATTAGATAATCCTAGTTACAGATAAGGACGAAGATATTCATTATTTCTAAAAGAGAATGGGCACAACCCTTATCAACGGAAGACGTTAGACGTTGGGCCGTTTTTTCTCGGTTTCCCAAATAATTTATTTAGCAACCTCCCGTCAATTTATCTCCGTGGAAGCTAATTTCGCGTCGGGCGGCCGGTGGCTGGCGCATGCTGTAATTCAACAAATTGCGCGTCCTCCACGATTTATGGTAGCTCGCACTTGACGGAGCGCACGCCGCCCTTCTTCCATTGTTCTTCGTGGTACGTTCACACAGGTTAGGTTACACCTGAAATTAAAAATATGTTTTTAATGAAACAGACAGAGACAGATATATATTAGTATAGACACACTGATAACCGGATATCACAATAACAACCTAATTAATAAACAAGAACATCTATTAGATATATTAAATGGTAATAATTATGTGTAGATGATTCATTTGTTTTATGTATAAAAAACGTTAGAGATTTGAAAAAAAATCTGATTTATTAAGATTATTATGTGTGTTATTATTTTATCCAATCAGCTAGCTTTATTGTTCTTTTTTAAAAACAAGTTCCAGTATGTGTTCGGCCTTAGATCCGAATAGTTTTTCTTGTACCACATAATCGTATCAATTATTCGGTTGGTGTCCTTCTTCTTTATTACTTTGGTGGTCGGAAGGTGGGGGTTTTTCTACTATTTTGACTTCTAAAGAAGTGTTTCCTAACTTATGTGGCTTTGTTAAATGCCATTTCTGCACTAGAAACTTTATATCTGTAAAAATAAAAGAATTTTCATGCTATTTTTGTTTTGGCTTTTTAAAATTACTCATAAGTTTTATTATATTTAAAAAATAAAATATATAATCCTTAATAAGTTTCAGTTCTAACACTACTACTCTGTTATAATATTTCTTTCTTCTAGTGTTCTCTCTCTTCGTTTTCTGTCTCTCTTACACTCGCTCTGAATGCGTCAGCAGAGCTGGATTTATTTAGAAATACTTTTACCCATTGATATATATATAACTAGATGTGCAATGCGCTCCCAACGTGACGCGAGAGAAAAGATGACCAAAGCCACGTTTAAGTTCTCTGTCTGTTAGTATTTGACTTGACGGCAACATTGTCAAATCGTTTGAAGCGGCCTTCGGTTTCTAGTATACCTCTAGTATATATCTCTATGCTTTTATCTTTATATTTTTTGTGATTGATTGATTTAGGCAATTAGATTGGAATTAAACTGTGACTGTTATAAAAATAAGAAATATCTAAATGTAAATGTAATATAATATGAATGTAGCTCTGTCTGTTTGTTACCTTTTCAAGGTTGAATAGATTTAGAGGCAAAGAAGCTATAGGTTGCCTTTTTTCTACAAAAAAACTGAAGGTGATGAAAATTTGTATGTTTAACCCATTATTTTTCAAGTTAATTATACAAATATGAAGTTGTGGACAACATATAATTTTATATAATATTTAAATAAAACATTTGCTTAAATTAGTATAATATATAGGTATATTTACAATATTAATATTCCATTTTCAAATTATTTACGTCAACATTGGATTTAAAATAAATTTTATTAGATAAAATAAATTGGCACTCTAAACTAATTGGTGTCGCACTTTCACAACTGCTCTTAATGATTCCATCTTCTTTGTAAATCAGCATATGCAAAGTCGTATAGCAATAAATCTCGCCGCTCTTGCTCGTTCTCGCATCATGTTACATCTTAATTTCAGCTCCGGCGTCCGACGGAGCCTGCCTCCGAGAGATACGGCCTTTTATCAAATACGCATTAGACTAGAAATTAAGTTTAACTCGGAAAAATTCCGGCGTTCCGTGAGGAAAAGCTATAAATAATGAAAAGCTGTTAGAATGCTGAGTTTGTTTTAACATGCCCATGGGGCTTGCGCGAAATTATTTGCATTTTAAGTCTGCTGTGTTTATGAGAACGCTCGTACAATTATGATATATTATTGTATGCTTAAGGTTCAGTTAAAATTATTTGTTATACTGTGTAATAACAAGAACAAACATCTGAAAAAATAAGTAGACAAATGTCTGCACTAAACCGTTATTTATTATTTAGCAAATACTGCAAGCTCTTTATTTTCCTTTGCTTTACCAAAAGTTATATGTTGCTAAGCTTTGTTCGAATAATTATGTTTCTTTTAAACATGTTATTATGCTCTTCTAATCTTAATATGCCAAGCATTATTTTTATTTTTCATTCATTGGCAATTATAATTAATTTCGCTTTTTGTTTTGTTTCAGGTGGCCATCGGACGGTTCTATTTGTAATAGGGTAAATCAAAATATCGTGGCAAACATACACGACCTAAGATATTTTTTCAGACTCAATGTTTTGTAATAATTTAAATGTTCTTATAATGAATATGTATTAATAGATTAATGTTGCATTATTCAAATCGCGTTTGTCTTTTTAACGAATTTCGTTAGTTAACCCACGCGAGTGCTTAGGCGATCAGCTCTAAAAGATTTATTGACAAAATTTCCCGTTAGTAACGCTAACTGAGCACACTCCACGTATCACTATTTCACAAATAAAAGAACCGGTCTCCGATATCATCGTCGACTATAAATTATACGAAGCTTCGAATGAAAAATACGCGGTTTGGTGAACGCTTATTTATCGCTTAGCTTGATTTGTGTATGAATTCTTAATATTATGCTAATACATACATCTTAGATAGATATTTCATGCTGGTTCAAACTCGTCTCTAGATTAAAATGTTGTGTTTTATTAATACTAATTAAGAACGTTGAAAATGTCAATATCGTGTTTAAAATCAATTTAGCTACTCGTCTTCCTGTATTCTTTAATGAGGTTTTTTAAATTATCGACACATTACATTATTATCAAGTAAAGAAATACGTTAACTGGTCTCACGCTCTCAGATTTGAGAAACCAGCTTCATGTCTTGTCGTTTCTAACATCCGGTATTACTTTAGAGGTTCTTCGTTCTGTTTGTGTCGAACCAACAACGTGTTAGTTTTAGAGTCGGGGCTATCGTACTCACAGATCTCTGTATCAAGGAGCATCAGTACGGTGGCTGTATGCTAGGAATAGGTCGCGTTCCGTTCTGCTCTGCACCGTGATATATTGTGCCGCATCTCCCTGTATAAATCTTGGACGCCCGCTGAGGTACACGGGACACGACGCCAAGCCGCCGCGCCGCATCCCCGCGCTTCAAATGGAATTGTATTTTTATTTATTGTGCGAATACACTTCCTCACTATCGTTCATTCGAAATCGCACTTTATCTGCCAATACATTGCACCTTGCACTTTACATAAAATTTATCTAGACATGTTCATGAGATATCTCTATTTCAGATTTCTCAATCCTATCATAACTATCATTTTGCAGAAAGTTTAGATAGCTTAGCTTTGGATTAAGAATGCAAAGTATCTATACTCATTTTTATATTTTATGCATAATTATTACAGTGCCATTTGCTTAAATTTATTATATTTATATTGTATCGGAAACATTTGTGACTTTTGTACCTAAATTATTAATTGTAATATGCTAATTAATATTAAATCTGATGTACAACAAACAGTATACGCCCTTCGAAAAATATTCTAATGTTAAAAATTATCTTTTAAAACTAATGTCCAATAAAATTCCTACGTAATTGTGAATTAATGATTTTAGTAGATGAATTTTTATTCCATTTTAGTCGATAGCTTAACTTATTGTAGTAGTAGATCTTGATAGTCACGAACAAAATGACAAGAATCAAACTAGTTGTGCCCAGTATACGAAAAGCTATTACTAAGTGATAATAATAATTTATTTTAAGAAACTCTAGTTGTAATATTTTTGGATTCCTATAAAATATACGTAAATATTGTATCCTGTACCTATAATGACTAGGCTGTATAAATAAAGCAAAACTTATGCGACAACTTTTATTACAAGTTAGCATTACTTAGTGCCAAATTTAAATTAAGCTTACTTTTACCTTGATGTACAGGTATGTACCTATTAAAAATTCAATGTCTATTCCCGAAAATATTTCTTTCAATAACTAATATTTAGAAAAATACTTTCTTAATAAAAATATATTTAAGAAAAGTGTCGCATAAGTTTCACTTTAATAATTTTGTTTATATTGTAAATAGTAAAAAGATTTTAATTTATAAAGCTTTTAGTTATTATTTGGTATTACCTATTTGTTTGTGTTTTGTGTTAGTAAGCCCGTAAATAAGTATCTACACATGAAGTGAAAAAAAATATTTTGAATACGAAAAAATCTACCAATAATTATGATGAATAAATATATTTATATAAAAATTGTTATTTATTAATTATAATAATTATGCTCAGAAATATACGTAATTTTGGTCTCTAATGAGTGAATCAATTGTCATACGTAAATTATAGGTAGGCCCAATTTATTATAATGTAATATAACATTTAATATTAGAAGTAACAAAATTACTTTTTGAGGGATTATAGTATAGAAAAAAATGATTGAAATGTTTGTGTTTCTTAATTGTACTCGTGTGGAAATTGTGTACTGTTATCATTATTATAATAACTGAGAGGACATGATTTTTTGTACAATATCGGCTATAGTTCGAGGATGGATCTACATTCAATAAAATTCTGTTACTGTAAAACAAATTGTATTATTTTTTTTACCTAATAAATTTAAGTTTTTTTTATTTATTATTAAATTATGATGACATTTGATAGCAAAAAAAATACACGTACAGTGCCTATGGATGTGTAGCCATTATTATGATCCGCGCATGGTGAAGGCCGTGGGTTCAATTCTCACCTCACCTTATATTGTGTGCGTGTTGATTTCTAACCAATTTTCAATATAATTTAATATTCAAAGTTATTATTATAATATTTATTTCCCGTAATAAATATTATTTAGATAATACTTATTCCTACATACAATAGACTGGTTCTAGTCGCAGTTCAAGTCTCTATAGAAATTCAGTAGGTATTGTGTTGAGTAGCCAGCGTTGCCAAACAGGAAGCCGTGTGTATGTGAACTAAGGCGCCGCCCGCTCGACTCAGCATGCTCATAAAATACCCATACATTCAGAAACCATCCACCTAGTTGCTTCTTTAAACAGACAATGAACTATGTTTCAACTGTAAATTTAAACACTAGTCTACTTTCATATTTGAACCCATATATTAAATGGTCACCAATTTTCTTTATTTTAATAAACGTCATGAAGATTTTTGAGTTTGTATAGGCGCGTGTTTACAATCTGTACTAACCGAGTGTATAAATATCTCGACTAGTACTTACGGACCATTGGTTTTTCAGTAAACACGATACAGCCACTAACTTAGTATTTTCCCATTGTAGTTCAGTATGTGACAGAGAAATGTCTGAAAATGACAGTCGCTTCCGCTATGCCAGCTTAAGGTTACATCTAAGTTACTCGTTATACCCATTTATTTTGAAGCTGATCCCGAAATGCGACTAAGTCATCGCGGGCAGTAACTTATTTATCAAATGCGTAGAATAAAGTACCTATAGCAATTCCATAATGCCTAATAGCTGTAACATTTACAACTACAATATATCAAATAAGGACCGCGTAAAACCACAATCCATCCTAAGATCTTAGTGTAGGATTTCTAACATTATTTATGTCCCTGAAACTAAGCTCCATTTTTTATAAAACACGTAAATTTGAGTGGGCCGTTCGTCTCGAGGGCCGGGCCCTGCTGTAAATCAGAGGGAATTCGGCGGATTACCGCAAGAGTAATGACTCGAGTCCACCTGGAGAGGAGGTGCCATTATTTAGCTATTTGCTCGAGCGTTCACTACACTGACGTCCTTACGCCTTACTGCTCTCTGCCTAAAATAGATCACTTTAGGTTACGTAACGCTATTCAATCATTAAATCAATTTTACTTACCACCTGGCTAAGATGCTCTATCTTAAACAGTCGTATCCGAAGAGTAAGTACCTATTTATATTTTGAGTTCGTGAGGACAAATTGATAGATATTTTAAAAATATACACATTAAAAGTTCAACAAATAATAGTTTTATAAATAATTGAAATTGATTTATGAAATACTAATATTATAACGAGAGGACTGTGCACTGTTAACCTAGATGGTGAACAGTCGTCTCCTCAAGGCGGTATAGCCGAAGCAACTGCTGCCTGTTGTAGCAGTTGTTTCCGTACCGCACCATGGCTAAACATCAGGTGGACTGAGCTACAATAAAAGTGATGTAAATGACGTACGAATGCACATAGGTTAATTATACGTAATACTAATTTACTCATAATATATTTCTTAAATAAGTAACCAATCTAACTTTGTTAAGATCGCGGTTTACATAAGTGTAAAACCGGAATTTTTACATCTGTATATTTTTTTTATAATTAGAAAAAGTAACAGAAAAATAATAATTACGCTAGCAATTCTTTGCGAAAACATCTTAAATTCCTTGTAACAAGAAAATCTCTAATTAAACTAGACCAAAACCCGATATCTTGCGGCATCTCATCGTCACGAAAACCCGAGGGCTGGCTAATAAAGCTCGCCCGTGCCAGCTTCTCAGTTACTAATTAACTCCTTAATTATAAGGCTTTCATGAAGTACAGCCTTAATTTTGTATGAACTCAACTTATTACTTAAAATATTAGACTTGCTAGGTGTACTAAATATATACTTAAGTACTAAATACACTTAGTAACTGCTCAGGTTCCAGTAAACTTTTTTTTTCAGTAAGTATGTATTTAATTATATTTTATTTTAGTTATTTATTTATAATTAAAATTACGAGCCCTAGGCACATGCCTAGGTTGCCTAGGCCTTAGTCCGCCCAAGCCGCTAAACTATACGAATGAGTTCGATGATCATTTCAGGCTGTGGTGTGTGTTTTTTATAATTCAATTTTCATCATATATTAATAATAAATAACTCGATTTTTTTTATATGAGCATGAGCCCATGCATTTGCCCATTGTCAGACTGTACCATGGCTTCGGAAAGACGTATGATGAAAAGAAGACCACAAGAAATTCATCGATGTTAATGAGCAGACAACTGGTCCTCTGCAAGCAGCAGTCATGTGTTCAAACTAATAAATCGAAACGCGAATAAATTGAATACTAACTTTTTTTTATTGTAGCCCGGCATGTGACAACACTCTGCCTAATGTAAAGCTAGAGTGCGGTCCATAAATGGAAACAAGTGCTACTACAGAGAAATTTCTATGGGCAGTAGTCGCTTCCACTGTGCAGGCTAGGGGAGGCAAGCATGTACCATCTAGATTGACAGTGCACACTCCTCTCGTTAAACCTGACTACTTTCAAACTATTCCCGAAACGCGACAAGGTCAATTCACGGGTGTTACATTCTTTCGAATGGTGGTGGTATTACCCCAGGGCAGCAGACAGGACAAATAACCATCATCAGTCTGCTTACCACTCTTTAATAGAGCGACTAATATATATAACAAAGTTATATTGGACCGGTTACAATTAGCGAGGTTCGAACACGGGTCCTCATCGATCGTTTTCGCGTCTTACCGCTGGACCACGGCCGCTGTAACTAATTTAATAAAATCATATCTCTCTTAAGATAATAAACGAAGAACAAATTTCTACAGTGAATTCTAAACGATCTATCTCGCGTGCAGTGCAAGCACAACCATATTTCGCAAGCCTCGAGACATATTGAGTTATCTTAATTAGCCGGTAGTCGAACCTGCCACCCGCGCGATTGTTGTACGATACTACGCCTCCACTGTTGTACAGAACGTCTACCGTAGGCGGGATCCTCATGACATCTCATCTAAAACTTGTTGTTTGTTCAGTTTGTACTGTATTTACCTATACTTCATTCTGATAAGCAAAGATGTTAATGTAAACAAATCGCTACCAAAAAATATAACAATCATTTTACTTAAGAAAAATTTAATTCGGTATAAGCTAGATTTATGTATATAATATACCTATGTACCTATATTAAAGGATACCTGATTAAACATTTCTGGATCTATCCATATTATATTCGTATTATATTTATGCGGATTATTATCGCGTTTACGTGTTTTGATTATTTGAATCGATGTGACGTTTCGAAAGCTTTGTAGCTATCATAGCCGCGGAGTCTCTCGATAGTAGTCCGTATAACGCTCGCGTTAAACATAAAGATGGACTAATTTGTGAAAATTACGGAAAGGACCAATTTAAAAATTCTCATAGAACTTGTTTATATTTCATATTTTGTTTCTCTGGTCTATACAAAGATACGGTATACCTAGACAATTTTATTATTTTATGTTTTCTTTATTTTAGTTCAATTTACAAACTTTTTTCTACAATTTCCGCACTTTCTTGTGACCATGCAGGTACCTATTAAAATATTCGTTAGAAAATTTTTTAACGTACTATACAAACATAAAATATTAAACACAATATTTGTTGGATTTTAAACTCTTTTGATGAGGCAAAGATAAAATTAGTTAGTATATTAGTAATATGTGAGAGAGAAATAAGTTATATTTATTTGTTGTTATGTATTTTAAACATTTTACCCGTCATTTAATGTTTTCATTTTTACGGTTATTTTTAACTTTTTATTCTTATAAATATTTATAAAAATTCTGTTATTAACTAACCTATTTTATAAAAATTACAAAAATGATCGAATTTAATGAATACCTAACTAGATACCTACTTATAAATATGAATATGTCACAAAAATATTATAAACTAAGGTTAGTTTATGCCAAAACATCAAGATAGTACAAGCGCCCGCGTCGCGAATCGTGCGCACGTCGATAAAGATAAGCACCCGCGGCGCGCGTGCTCCCTGCAGCGATCGCTAATTAAGTTCTTATACTTACACTTAATTGTAGATAGGTAAAAATCATGTAAAAGCAATGTTGAATATTTTGGCACAAGAAATTACTTACATCTTTTTTTAACATAGAGTCCTACGAACGACACTGTATATGTGCGAAGTTGCTGCTTATGGTTGTTGGCTCTTTGATTTAGACTTCTTTCGGACTGTAGTATTAAATATTTTTTTACATAGAGTAGTAAATAAAAAAAAATCAAAAGTTACCTGTGAGTCAATGTATTTTAAACATAATAAAATATTGAATAAGCGCATATAATTTGGGAATGAAAACAAAGTTGACCGCAGGTTTAGCAACTTTTGCAGACAAAGACCACAATTCCCGAACTGTCATAAATGCATGATTTACGTAATTCCCTTTTAACAATAATAAATTATACAATGTACTTTTTGAAAGCATTGTGCTATAATTTTACCTGTGGACGGATGGTTTTTTAGTGATAATCGATTTATTGTTCTTTAGTTGACAGAGTTGCACTAGTTTAAATGCTTTAAAGGCACAGTCCATACCTTAAAAAACATCGTTGCAGACCCAGCCAGAGATTGCGGGGAATAATTTGTAAGGAACTACGAGTCGTGGAAAGGGTAATAAGGCTTTTGACAATCATATAACTTTTTGGAAACCACTCTTGTCATACAACTGCTTACTATCTATTTGTTTATACACGTAGTTGGTTTGGCACACATTTAGACTTTCAATTATAAAGACACGTAAGGTTTGGATGGCGCCGAGAAATGACGTAATGCTTATCATTATTATGGCAATGTGGTCGTAATTTAAATTAGAAATCAGATTTTGAAACAGAAAACTCTTTGTTTACTATTAATTGGTGAAAAATCTTAATTGCTTATTTTACAATACTGATTATATTTTAGGTACGTACCTATATTTCTAGTCTATATTGAAAACAAAACACTGAATTACATTACATCCCGCATCACCACATAAGCCTTAATTAAATAAAACGGGAATGAAATCGCGAAATGGATTTTGCATGCTTTTGTTAATGGCTCGGGTCCGCGAATTATTTTCGACATTTATTATTGTGTGTGTAATGCGTCCGATCGTTATTCATGTTCTGTTTAATAATCTGCTTTAAAAACAACATGTTTTCATTACCCTATGCTCTTGCCGCTAATATTGTTTTGATATATTCAGCTAATTCCTTTGTTACCTATTCTATACTTTTCAATATTACCTATCTACTATAGTGATTGCTTCTCTTAACATTTTACTTAAATGAACTGCTCTATATTGTACACACCCGTTCAGGATTCATTTACCATGTTTATTTGTGTTAGTATAGGTTGCTGTTTATAATAAATATCTATATTAAGAAGACTGTATTGTACAGGAAAATATGTCTCATAAAGTAAGCTCAAGTGTAGAGCATTGCATAGAGACGAAACGTTTAAAGAGTAAAAATAAGCCATTGTGGGGAATTGTTAACGAAGGCCCTCCGACGTATTTAAATTCTGTTCAAACATTCACCCACTTGCAGCCTGCAGAGTACCAACGTTGGTTCGGCCCGCGTAAATTCTAACGCGAAAAAAGAGTCGGCAATGCGGAGGAACGTAACGTTAAAATAAAAGATGAAAATAAACAGACGAGGAGAATGGCGAGCGAGAAAAAGGACCGCTCGAATTTTGAATACAAATGTAAATTAGTAGCTTCGCTAATTACGCTGGCCGGGGACGCGTCCAGGGCTATGCGTCTTCCTGGCTTAGCAAAGCATCCAATTTTTTCAACGTTACCGCAGGAGCGTTCGACGATAACACCTAATGAGTTTTCGCCTCAAATTAATTTGCTTTCGATAATATTTGAAAATAAAATTGGAAAATTAAAATTATTTGTTGTAACAAATTCACTTAAATTTTATATTAAGTACCTATAATAGTGTATTTAAAAATGGGTCTTGAAGAATTAATTTAGCATCACTAATTAGAAATAAATTATTAGGTTCAATGACAGCCCTAATCCGGGAAATTTTAAACGACATAACGAACTTTTATTTTTAACCTCACTCTGAATTTGCATGTCTGTTGAAACATGTTTCAGAGATGATGTACTTTTAAATTATGCGTCCATCGTGCTCTGAAAAACTTATTTATGAAGTACTGCACAAGTTAATAATGAAAGCTTGGTTAATTATCTTAAGCTGCCATTGTTGCTTTTACTTAGTCATAACAATATCTAGTGTTTAGGTTTTCTTTTTGTTTATTAATTAAACTTAATTATTATAATAGATATTTATTTATAACTAACTTAAGTAAAATTTTCTAGAGACGATAACTATTCTAATATATTATTGTTTATTTCATAGAAACTTTGTACTAACTAAAGTAATGCAAAATAATTGGTCTATTCATCTCTGAAAGGGGTTGGTTACTTGATAACAAAGTAATGAGGAAAAGAGGGTGCTGAACACATAAATTATTATGAGTAGAAATTTAAAATTTATTCAAACACAGATGGCGAGTTAATTTTTCACGCAATAACTCGTCCCATTTTAATAATTAGTAATCACATATTTATTGCAGAAGAAATTAACTTTAGTTTGAAATATTTCAAACTCGAATGTGAATTTTGTAGTAGAATATCGACGGAAAATATCTTTAGTGCTTATTGAAATGTAAGTCATTTAGTGCTTTGAACACAAAGAAATCTGACTTGAAAATGTGATTGTGTACATACTCGTATAACTCACAATTCCTGGACGATTATCTAGAGTCCTACAATTTAATCTGAGTCGCACTCGCAGGAGTTCAGAGCTACATAAATTATTATGTGCTAAGAATAATAATAATGCGGCACCGGTGCTATTTATAATAAATGACGAAATAAAATACGTTCTGAATACACAATGTCTCGAGCACAACTCCGTTTTACTCTCAACATGTGTTTTTTTTTAAATATAAATTATTATTCATCGCAGTGAAGAATGTTTGAACAGTGTACTTTGAGAAATAATCTACAAATTTTATTTATTAGACCATCAAGATAGCACTTTTATGGTTCTATATTCACAGATTACTAATACCGGTTTTATTACATTTATTGCAGAATGTTGTTACATACAAAGCATGTAGATATAGGTCTCATTACAATATTACAATGATATTTGAATTTTAAAGAAAACTCAATACGTCGTTGGTCGAACTTAATCAAAAGTTGTATTTGGCGAAAACAAATACAAATAAACAAGATTGAAAAGAATCCAAACCAATCTGTTTGCCACTAAATCTCGGGCAAACTTCTACGTGACATACTACCTACATCCGCACGATTCGCGTCTGCAGTGCGCTTCTGCTGGCTCAGATTTATTCGAACTCTATCAAAGAAAAAGTTGTAGTTTTCTGGCAACCCGCGAGGCGAATCCCCCTACCACCCTTTACTCTCCCTCTGTGCACTTTTATCTCTCTCGAGGATATAATGGATTAGTAAATAATTTTTTTTATTTAAATTTAAATATAATTTTTTTTAATAATTATATTTACTTAACAAGTTTATATCTTGTTTAAAGTATCTAAATCTAAAAGTATAAATCGCATGATTTTTTAATATAGCAGCAATAAACTGTATACTTTCAGTCAACTTGAAAATAGAAGTTATAGAAGAAAAAAAAAAGTTAATAAAAATATTCATGTTAATTCCAACTGATCCACAATAACCCGGAACCCCCTCGCGACAACATTCTGGCATGAAGGCTGCTATTTAATACACTGTCAATTGCAACGTTGCCATTTGTCGGGTTAAGTGCTTGACTCGCATTTTTCTGCTAAATAAGTGTAACTTCATGTGTAAAATGCCGCCGCTGAAGATGAAGTTTGTATGCAAAAATTCAATGTGCTGACGGAATTGTGAATGAAATTTTATTACTGTTCTTTATTTATGTATCTGGCAAATGTTTTCATACAAAGATTTTTAAAAGTAACTTTTTTAACTTTGTTTTTTTATTATTAATGAAAGTTACTCCCATATAAAAAAAAATTAGACTGTTTAAAAAATCCTTAGAAGCCCATTACTTGTTTAATGTATATTAACAATATGGTAATAAACGTGGGCATTTTTTTAAATTAAAAGACAACATCGATAAATTTAAATATTAATGTTGCCAATTTAAAAAAGCTATAAAGCACGTAATTAAAATAATCTAATAAAAAACCTTTTATCGAATGATTATAAAAAGATCTAATTTAATGGTTAAGGTACCTATAACAAAGCTCTACCATAAGTTTAATTCGTATAGCCAAACAATTGAAGCAAATTTTTTTTTTTGCAATTTGCAATTTTAAAACTAAAATTTGCGATAAAAAACTGAAGATGGAAAGATATAGTAGAGGAAATTGTGCGCTGTGTAGGTTTGACCTCCAGGCAGCAACTGCATTCGAAATTTATAATTCGAATTTTAGTTTTGTATCGACAAGTAAATACTAAATATTAATATTCTTTGGAAAAATATCTCTTATTATTTAGTTTCTAATTTTAGAATTTGTAATTTCTGGAATTTATTATTACCCATTTGAATTTAATACCTATTATCCTAAAGTAAATATATTTACTAAAAATATTTTATTATAATATTTACAAATATACGTTTTTATTATTGATATACATTGATAAATTATGTACGGACTTAAATCATAGTATAAAATGTTTCTGAAAATAAGTCAAAGATGAAGTAAATATAGTTTGGAAAACTCCTCCGGTGGCTAAATGCATTAACACGTTATCTTTGTATGGACATGATGTTTGTTCATGTTAATATTATTAATACCTACATTATTTCGGAAAGTACCTCAATATTTAGATATATAAATAGCAAAATATAGACTGTGTGTGCCTAGGTTTTTTTTTTTTTGTACAAGTTTAGAAACAGCTTAAGAATTCTTATGAAAATTTTCAGCATTAACGTTATTGGAATTTGTTTACGTTTTTGAAATACTCATTGCATCCTCCGTCTCATCCATCTGCAGTATTAAGGCAAATCCATTATATCCGTCGTCCCTAATACACGTCCCCTAAATACAATATTTATGTATTTTGAGACAGTTTCATACTTTGCTCCCAATGCCCGCGACGAGTTTCTGTGTACTCGCAGCCGAGTATGAATAATGCATTATTGTTTTGGATTTTTATGAGGAAAGTTTTGATTATTTTCAGTTCAGCAACGAGTAGACGAGAAAATACGAGAGAGGCCGAGACGTCGGAGGTAAGACGAGAGTTATTGCGAAAATTGTGTTATATGTGTGGAGTTATCTATTGATACCTAATTTCGATATCGAGTTTGGTCATTTGTGGTTTATATTATAGGATTTGTAATAAGAATTCCCGTTATAAATTTAACTTAATTCTTTAATAGGATTATTCTTCATTATTTTGCATTTATCCAACCGTTATGCTAATAAGTATCCGTTATTCGTTTGTAATTTAGGGGACTACTTCACAATGTATCTAAGTTACAAATATTTATTTCAAAAACAAATAGACATGGAAAGTTGTGTAAAAAAAACATAATAAATTTACCTCGCTACATTTGTCACCGGTAGCTTCTTTATTTCCGACTTGGTTATTGTTTATTTTGGACGTTTGTCATACATTGCTTCTGCATGAAATACTTGGAGCACTAAACTTCGCGAATTGCTTCTTGGATGCCTTCACAGTTAGGTATCTAACTTTCTTTCATATTTATCCCTAGTTAAATTGCAAGGAAAGTTAGATACCTTTACTAAAAGTTTCTTTAACATTATTTTTATTGCGAATGAAAATAAAACAAAATGTGAATTAGAAACAAATAATAAATAACAAATAATTTGACACAAATCGATTCGAATGACAAAAGAATCTTTTTTAAATCAGCTACCGGTCAACACGCGACCCTAACCGGTCCAAATTTCAGAGCAAACTCCTACCTTAATATACAAAGATTGAACGATTAAACAAGTAATTAAGTATCGACGCTTATTCTGTCGAGGCTACTCTCAAATTTGCATGTTAAACGAACATTTGAGTTGGTCTTATTTTAGTTTCTTATTAAGATGCGTGATCACTTGCGTGGGGAAGTGGTCTCGCTCCGAGCACCCGGGAAACACGAGAGATACCTACTCCGAGACATGGATTACTTTTTATTTAATTTTATTTGATATCTTTAGTGTTTTTTAAATTGTTTCAACAATTGTTTTGTTGATAATCTCATTTAGATAATCGAAATCATGAAAATTGTAGAGCAATAAATTAACAAAAATATAGTATTAGAATATAAGAGTATATTATATGGTACCTAGATATAAACCTGTAATATGTTTTAATTCATTACAATATTGAATATACATTATATAAGTGTCCGACAAATAAATTATCCACTTACGTCGTAAGCCACATTAGGCGACCCCAATTAGCTTCTGTAATATATAACGTCAAAATATATATCGCTTGAGGGGCAACTGGGATTGAAACGCTATTAGCTGGCCATGGTCAGATTTAAAATATTCCCTGTTCTAATCCGCCATGATTGAATTTGCCTATGTTTAACCCTTTTATGCGCACAACTCTACAGTCGTACGTCCTTGTGGGTAGTATAAATCTACTTTGTACAAAGCGTGCGAGGTTCCGATAGCATAAACCGCCGTATCTAAAACCGCGGAGAGGCGAGCTCGAAAATTTGCATTTTAATAAATATACACCCTTTGAAACGTGCCTCCATAAATCCGCTCGGATCTTTATAATCAAATTCAGATACCTATTTATTTTTTATTTAGACAAATGTCTTTACCTACTTATATGATAGATAGATAGAGACTAAGTATATGATAGATTGGTATATATTGCATAAAAAGAAAGCTAAACATACATTTATTGGTGTTCGAATAAAATATACGTTATATTATTAAAAAGTAAGAGAAGCACAATTTTCAGGCTTTTGGTCGTCTGGTAATTATCAGGAGCACGCGCGACTGTGCGCGGGACAGATAGCGGCGTGACCCCGGCCCAAGCAATGAATCACCCCCTCACTGATTTATAACACCACCCTTATCCAAGATTACGATGACCGTTCTAAATGAACTAAGATACAGAATACAAGAAACATTACCCTCGCATTATCTGTATATGGAAATCTTAGAGATTTGTTTCCAAAATTATTTATAACTATCGTTTTCATATACTCGTATCTTCTTAGTATTAGGCGTTGCAAATACTTTAAATGATAATTAAAAAAGCCGGTTCATTGAAAACGTATAAAAGAGCAACGACGAAGTTTTTAATATAACACGACATAAAAGCGTATTTCGATTTGGCGAGAGCCCAAAATGATGTGTAAAGCAAGGTTCTGAGTCCGGGACTTATCGACAGGGTGCAGTGTGGGGCACTGGATAGATGGTAGGTGACCCGAGCCTCGTGTATCATGGCGAGCTTGATTTACACGCTCTGAGCGACCGCTCTATTATCTATCGTAATATAATGATACATGTGCTAAAGTACTGGACTATGTTAAAATAAGTGTAGGTAATTGCATTAGATTTCAGAGAAATTAAATGCACATAATATATTATTTATAGATTTATAAGTAAACAATAATATTAGGCTAAAAGAGCTAGTTAAGAAGTAATACGTCTATTTATATGTCGCGATGTGTCTATAACCGGGAAGGGTCCAAAATTAAATATTATACCAATAAAAAGGATAATAATGGCTTCCCTAGTTCCGGCTACCGATAATTCCTGCGTGCGGTCGTCAATAAATAATCTTCGACATTTTCAAGTTAAACAGCGCTACGGAATATTTCATAATATCCCCGGGCGAGACAGGAAGCAGTCTTCCGCCCTTCAGCAGAACTGGCAATAAAGAAAATCCCTTTAAACGTGGAAACCTTGTTCCTACGACTTATAAATATCAATTTATCCGCGGTGTCAAATATGGCTACATCCTGGCCATTTTGAGATTACGGATCTTTTCACGATTCATCTTTTAGTCCATGTACTATGTCTTAATATTTCTTAAATGATATAAACCAGACATTTTTCCTTAAGGTTATTTTAGTATAATTACCAATTCTCTCTGGCCAAAGATCTCCAGAAGAAATTAATTAATTTTCTATTTTTTTTTTAAGTTGTTTTGTAAATTTACTTCCCATAGATAAATTATAAGTTTTTGTCCTCAAAGTAAGTAAATACGTCTGTAATTACAAGCTACATTACACCAATGGCGACGGTTGCAGAGGGCGGAACATTAACATTCATTAAATACCTACGCCACCAGTTTTCACCTTAAATTTAGCGGAGTCAACAAAAATAGAGCAATACATTATGTGGATTTACGGTACAAATATATGTAAAGTTTGCCAGATATATTATTTGGGGTTGCGTCCCAAGATGAGTGGAGGGCTCAACGTGAAAACATTCAGTTACGTGCTTTGGCATAATTCCTTTTCGCCTTAAGGGCAGGGTCGAAAGCTATCCTGAGTTTCCTAATTCGTCTTGGAACGGAATTCTTAATTGTCGAAATAAGGATTTGAGAACTTTATGTAAAATATTTGAATAATTTCGGCTTTGTTCAATAACAATTTCATCACCATGTAGATAGATGCTCGTATCATTCGTTAAACCGTCTTCAGCTGTATACTGTTCTGACATTAGTGGTATGTCATTTATATGAAGATAAACTAACTAGTAGGTATTAATGATACATATTGATTTAAAGTGGCGCATGAATTATTCATACTGAGTAGGTACGATTCGGTGTTAACCGCAGTTTAAAGCATCATTCATTATCACGTAGGGCGTGAAAGTGGATTTAAAATTTTCGCTTTAAAAGTTGTTTGAGATTAGCGACAAAGCCGGAGCGATATCTTAAACGGAGATCTGCTGTAAACAAATTCTCGCGCGCTACCAGCCTTATTTATGAGTTTATTTATCATTAACAAATTATTAAAGCGACTGTTTCCACAATTCTAATGTTTTATGGCCGATTATTGTTAAAATATATTAACGTTGTATGAAGTAGATACGTACCTCATGTCATTACAACCCGTATGAAATAATTTAAATATTTAAAGAACTGATCGATTAAGAATACTGTTGCAATACATTCTATAAGAACCCACATTGGACTGCATGTACGAACCTATTTGTATAAAACAACAAAGAGCTTAAAAACAAAAAAAAATGTTTTGAGATTTTTCTTAAGAAAAATGGCTGAGCCCTTGAGGAAAATAGGGGGAAATATTTTTCGCGGCGAGGCAATACAAAGAGGAACCGTTAAGGCCGAACAATAAGGCGTCCCATCTGCTCCCGGCGCTTCGGAGATTCAATTAAATTTTTACTGAAGATTATCACGCAGACATAAAGCAAGCCTGCGAGATCCGCCGTTGTTTGCAGGCTAAATGAAAAATAAACATGCTCCAGCGACAAATCTCGAGTAGGGCAGTTAATGTCATAGGGATATATTAACATTGTTTGTCATGACAACCTCTATCATTTGCTTCATACTTTATTTATTTACTTGCATGTATTTTTTATTATACACAATTATTGTATGTACTATATAATACTGTAAAACATAGTACGAGTATCATTAGAAATGGAAATAAACTAATAAATAAAGAGAATAGAGGTTCTCTTAAATTTAAGCAAGATAATTTTAATATATTTTTTTTATCATGTTTGTATTATGTAGGGGTACATAATAAGCTTACCAATATATTTATAAATGAAGAGGAAAACCCAAAACAAATTACCATAGGAAAGAGATTGAAAACTTTCTTATACTCATACCCATTATAAGTTTTCCAAGAAAAACACTTTCCAAACACACGTCGCTCGCAGTTTTTTTTTCTCAGCGCACTTTCTAAGTGCTATAAATCTTTCACGTAAATAATTGAAACGATATTTTATGCCAAAACATTCCGCGGGCGCTCCGCGTAGGCGATGTCGCCCGCCCATCCGCGCCCTGCACCAGCCACCTGCCGCCCTCGAACTTGTTCCACTTTCCACTTTAATTTGGTTGCGTAATGTATTTTCAATTACTTCTAAGAAGGCAGGTGATTTGCGGTTGATGCTTTTCAAGATAGAAAAAAGATTTTTATCCACAATTTAAAGTTTTAAAATTACCTTTTTCGACTTTACTTTCATTTTTCATTAAACTTTTTTATCTGTATAAATACATATTGATTAATATCTACGTTTTCAAATCACACATAAGTACTTTCAGTTTTATTACTATAATACCGTCACATCTTTTAATGATGAACTGTGAAATTAATAATAATAAAAGATAATATTGATTTACCTTCCAATAAATATTAAAACAATCCCGGAAAACGACAACTTAATATGTAATGTTCATAAATTTCGAAGTAATTTTCTACTTTTCCAATAATTCTTCGATACTTTGTGTGTCAGAAACTTTTTAATTAGTTCTTCAGCATTATTTTCTGGACCCACCTCTACGCAACAATACGTCGCTAAAATTACCGGAAATTATTTGTAATAGTAACGCACAGGTGAACCATAATTTCTTCATAATTAATTTCAAACAGTGTATAGTAGGTATAAAAAAAACTATACACAGAATTTTGTGTCATAGTTATCGATAATAATGATCTTAAATCATTACTATAGGGGAGAGGTGGCATGAAAGGGACATTTTTGGTTTTGAGGCTCTAGTAAGAGATTGAGAAAATATTTGGAACAGGTTGGAGTCGAATAGGAAGCGTTTATTGTTTAACTATTGAAATAAAATGCAATAATTGTCATTAATCAATACTTAGTTGTTTATTTTAGCACCTTTAAAAAATGTGTATTTTGTCCCTTTCATAAATAGACTGTATTGAAAGGGAAATAGAAATTTATGAAAGGGACAGTACTTAATTTAAAGGGAAAATTAATACAATAACTACTTCGGTATGTTAAAAATCAAATCTGAAAGTAACTGGGATCATTACTATTTTAATATCTTACCGTTTTTATTAAGCACTTTTAAATAATTTAAACAGAAATTAACAATATTATATTTTTTCTTAGATATAATGAACTTAAAAATTGAACTTAAAAGCTTTTCATATGACACTTAAAATCAGCAGGCTCCTTATAATTTACAAGAAAGAAAACACTTATATAAAATTTTATAGATCTTTTCTTAGACTTAGACTGCACTTAATAATTATGGCTTTTTAATAGAATTATAATGAACAGCCTCCTTAAAGTTTGATTTACAGTATTTTAAAAGTAATCAACTTAGATACTAATCAGTGTAGTTTTTAGTGACATAGTGAACAAAAAAAATTAAAAGTACCTTTAACGCCACAGGTTTCGTGTGCCCAATTTGTGCAAATTTTACATTGAAACCAATCTTCAGTGCTTTCTGAATATATTTTTTTACAAACATTACATTGGTCATCATCTCGTGTTTTATCTTTTGTAATGCTGCGATTTCTTAATCTTGGAGTGACTTCTTCATTTTCAGAAATATCATCTATCCAGTCAGAATTTGTATCTACATTTGACAACGTTGCGTTGCTGCTGCTACTGCTTGCTATTTTTCGTGCAGCCTTTTTCTTCTTCTGACTAGCTTTAACATATTTCTTAGTATCGGTTTTCTTCTTTTCAGTCTTCTTGTTATTTTTGGTTTTGTTTGATTCTAGATCTATTAAAGTGCTTTTGAAAATTTGTTTCACATGTTTTAAGTTTCGTTTCTCAGTCTTGGGTGTTTTCTTTTTTAACATATCCATTACATTTTCTAAAAGTAATCTATTCTTTTCGGGGGTTTCAGTTATAATCGTGGTTTTAACTTTACGTTGCTTTCCAGTAGATTTTCGAGGTGGAGCTTTAGGAAATGGTCGAACGAGTTTTGGAGTTATTGGAGGGCAAGCAGCTTGTGAATCCTTTAAAGTAGAGGGTCCAGGTCGTGTCTCATTTAAAGTTTCTGATTGTAGCTCATTCGAAGTAGAGTATCTAGGTTGTGTCTGATTTGTGGTAGATGTTCCAGGTGGTGGTTCATTCGAAGTAGAGGGAACAGATTGGGACTCATTAGAGGTAGATGTTTCAGGCTGTGGCTCGTTCATAGTAGAGGATCCATTTTGTGGTTGACTTATAACGGAAGGTGAAACGGTTCGTTTATTTGAATCAAGTTCAGGATCAATAAGATATGAAGATCTATGGGGCAGTTCCTCTTCATTTGAGATAGATTCGTCAGAGTTTTCAGCAGAACCAGTGGAGGTTGTAAGAGTCTGTGGTCGGTCTGTCACAAAAGCAGGTAAAAAATCTTCATCGTTGAAAATATTTTTATTAATTGGCCATATCCCGGTGTTCTTGAAA
The DNA here is from genome assembly GCA_948150575.1 of Tinea pellionella. Classification (NCBI taxonomy): domain Eukaryota; kingdom Metazoa; phylum Arthropoda; class Insecta; order Lepidoptera; family Tineidae; genus Tinea; species Tinea pellionella. The sequence continues at coordinate 5,868,293 of OX411253.1, forward strand.
CCAGACGTTATATTATTCATATTAAAAGCAGCGTAGAAAGCATCTCTAGCAAATTGAGCCACATTATAAATTGTGACAGTTTTACCAGGGTTCGAAGTCATCCAGTCATTCATGCTAGCTCTATACCGAGCTTTAAAGGATCCGAATACGGTCACATCGAGGGGTTGCAGGCGGTGACTACAGTGAGGTGGAAAGGTTAGTATCATTATGTTATTTGCTCGGGCATACAGCACTACATTAATAGTTATATGAGTCTTATGGTTGTCAAGAACTATTAAAGCCGGTGATTCAGCACTAGGCTTGGCGATGTCAACAAAATGTTTTAAAGCTTTTAAAAAGCAATCTTCGGTTATCCAACCAGACACATTTGCGAGACCTAAGGCACCCGTAGGACCATTTTCAAGCATATGTTCCTTAAAATGAACACGCGGAAATATAAAAACAGGAGGAATACTTCCGCCAGAAGCATTTGCATAACCCAGCATAGTTACAAGCGAACCACGTTCTGTTGAGCTGATTTGACCAACTCTCTTAGCACCTGCTTGGGCAACTATCTTAGGTGCATTAGTGACTGTTGTACACCCAGTTTCATCTAAGTTCCATATCATATTTGGAGGGAACTTATGCTTTTCGTAACATTTCTCTAAGTTATTGAAAAAGTTTTGAACATTGTGTCTATTGAAGCTCGTAGTTCTTGCTAGTGAAGTATTCTCAGGTTTTCTTACGCTCAACGAATCATGCCTTTTTAAAAAGCCCTTTAGCCAATCTAGACTAGCTGTATTATTTTCTGGCCAAGACGATGGTATAGTAAGATTTAAAGAAACAGCATACTGATATGCTAGTTCTCTAACTTGTTTAGTTGTCAAGCCATGGCACATTTTTGCGGAAGTCTTCAAGTAATCTGCCAGCGAACATTCTTGGTCTACCGTGAAAACTCTTTTATTGCCAATGTTTGGTTCATAAACAAATGTAGTACATTCAGAAGCTTTAGCTTTGGCGACCAATCTGTGCAAATGTGATTTGCTTATATTAAATGACTTCGCAACCGATCTCACAGAAATGTCTTTCTGTAATACTTCATTCACTGCGTCTTCAATTTTTTGTTTATCGACGCGTGTTCTCTTTTTAGGTGGCATTTCTAATCTGAAAAAGAAGTGATAAATTTATTAGATACTTAGTGAAAAATAGCAGTCTTGAAAGGGACAGTTATGAAGGGGACGTCCCTTTCTTAACAGTTTCTTGTGTCCCTTTCATAAATATCATACAAAAATTTAAAACATAATCACAAAATCTACAATTTCAAATTAAAGTTCACTGACCTTATGTTCTCGCATCCGTGAATGTCCAGCTATCTTAAACAGTGATTCACACGTAAATAATTAACTCGCAGCACTCGATAAAACGTTTCACAATTATAACAGAAAAAATACTATTCAATCACAACAACAACACTCGCACAATTCCGCCATGTTTGAAATGACAGGAGTATGAAGTTAACCGCGAACGAACTTGCATCAGGGTTGCCATACGACAAAAATAGTGTCGTCTCGAAATTATTTTTATTTTGCCGGTAATTTAAATTGTCCCTTTCAATACGTGTCCCTTCCATACCACCTCTCCCCTATGTATATAAATTATATCTTAGAAGATTTAGTAACAAATCAAATTTCCATTTAAAAATGCAAGTTTCAAACACAATCAGATAAGTCTTCGACCTTCGTTCAACCACAATACGCGCCCAACGCTGCGATATCATAAATAAAACCTCCAACTCATGTCGAGGGGGGAATTTATCATTTCGATGTCGTATTTTTTCGTCTTTTTCCCCCTTTTTTACATCTTCGATCACACTTTTAAACGCCATTTATTACTCGGTTGACTTTACATAGCGTTTATATGCGACCTGATGAGGTGAATGTAATGTGGCATTTTTGATAATAACAATAAAATGCCTGAATGCGCTTTTATTATTTAAATAATCTTACGATTTTAATATTCTTGTTTCGATAATTTTAAAGTACAAGATTATAATACAAGTAAAATACAAGATTATATTATCCCTAGATAAATGGGAGTACCTTTGTAGGTATGGCAGATGCGACAAAAAATATGAATAGCACCTACTTACATTGTTGCAATGTTATATAGAAAACAAGATGACATTAGTGTATTTTTGTTCATAATTATTTTTACTCTAATGTTGACAGATATTCAATAGCAAATTAATAAAAATATAAATGAAGTGAAAAAATAATAATTTAAAAAGGGTCACAAAATTAAAGCTAAATTGATTTAGTGATGCGATTCCATTCCTTTGTGTCCTCTATAAGTGCATTATAAATTTCGGTGTCTCGCGAAGCAATAAGTCATATATGTAATGAATAAGGGCGATTTGTTGTGAAGCCGCCCGAATTTATGGACGTGATCGTGCTTTTTACAAGCGTTTTTCTCCTCATTCCGCCATTGTGATCGCCTTTTTCTGCCTCTAACTTTTTTTATATCATCCTTAACAGTGACACTTTACGAGTTATTAATTGGTTGTCACAGTTCCTTTATTTATTTCTCTATTTTGATGACCGTTGCGTCGTATATTTTGGAGACTGGATTGAAAATCCATCATATTCAGGTTCTCGTAAATTTGCTGTGATATAGTAGGCTACATGGCTATAATTTTGCCACTGCACCTCGTAGTGCGGACGGGTGTGACATTTAATAAATTATTACTATTTTTATTTATTTGTCTACGTCAATAACATAAAAAATTGCATTTTTTATTATGTATACTGTAGCTACTATCGCCTCGTAGCATCTGCTATTTACTGTTACAATTTTGATGTAAAAATAATACTTTTCTTTTACATTAAAATTCAGAAATTGTTCGAATTAGAAACTCCCAAAACCTTTGTACCTAACCTTATTGTAGTTTAGTCACTCAGTCCTGCGTCTGTCCTATTCGTATAATAAAGAACTAAGTATGGTACGAGCATTGTCAATTACTATTTCTTATTTAGGTATCTTGGATTTGTATTATTATGTTTAGTATAATATGTGTCTCCATAATCTTAAATTATGCTGAAGCAGTGTGTTTATTCTATTACCAAATGTACTTCTACTTATGAATGTTCCGCGCAACTTCCTACACTACAACATTCATAATGTATGTAGAAAGGTTCGTTCTTACATTGTATGCTATTTCCCCATCTTATGTAGGTTCTTTTTTTCTCGCCATAAAGCATTGTTGGCTGCTTTATTCCTTGATTTATAAGAGACGTTGGAAAGACAAATAGCTGGATTGTGTTCCAAATTTTTAAAGCCACATTTCGTTTCGCGCTCGCACACCCGCACCCCGGTAATACTCGACTCGGATTTACCAGTATTGGTACTTTATCCTCTTACAATACTAAAATAAATGAAATATAAATCGAATTCGTGATATTTGTATCTATCAAATCCTTCTAAAATTTAAATTCTTCCGTATTTTTATTTTATTAGAATTTTATAAATATCAAATAAGTATTATGCTAAATTACAAATTCTTACTTGTTCTTAATTTACTGCCTAGGGTCATCACTATCGTCAGTCTACGTGCTTTGTATTTAAGGTTCAATATCCGAATATCAAGACTGGTACACCACACTAAAAGACAAACGGTGATGGTTGTTTCACTACCCCTTATTAAAATGTGTTTTCCCGGCATCTTCCCGCTGCTTAGCTCGCTCGCGCCACCTATCTGCCTGTTAGACAGATTTAATGGGAATTCTCTCATTTCTATCGGGACTTACCAGCACAATTTATTTCAGCTCCGTGGATCTTTTTTCCATGTGATCGTCTTTTACAGTTTGATACATTGCAGGATATTTCATGAAACGATTCAAACTTAAAGACTTCTCAATAATTTGAAACTTGATTATATTTTATGAAATAACGTTTTATTTATATTATTTAATTATATTACATTTAATATTATATTATATTGTATGATTATGATAGACTTTATAATCATTTACCACGATTTATATTACATATTACGTGTATAATATATATACACATTTATATTACAACCGTACTTATTTGGTTGTTTTTTTAATTTCATTAAAATCGCGGCCGCTACCAATGTAGGTAAGCTACGTGACCTTAAGGACTATTTATACAAGTCAGTGGCGGTACTATACCAAACTTGGACGCTGGATCTCTTTCTTAGACCCTTGGATATCGCACATTATAAATAGGTTAACAATCTATATCTATAATTTACTAACAATAATAGTGGGCGCGTCGTATGCTGATGACATTGTAAACTCGGACGATAATTTGCAGAGCCAGCTTTGATTTTGGTCTCTCCGTGTCTACAATAAAGTACAAATATGTATTTAAAAATATACTTACATTAAAATCTTATTATATACTTATTCAATTTAAAACAGTCCGTGAATTTATATCAATTTGTTATTGAAAAATCATCAATCGAAACATCATTGGGTAAAGTGGCGATGGTTGTGACTTAATTTTTAGCCCATAAACGCACCCCACGATTCGCGATACGTATGGAAATACGAGAGAGAGCGTGGTTCTTCGCCGTCGGCAATATTCAGAAGACGTGCCGGTCACCCTAAATTGCCTATTTATTCCTAACTTCATATATTACTTACGTCTGTTGTCTGTGCTCCTGGTGTGCTGCAAACGGATATTTATTGTTTGGCCATTATTGCCTTAGATGACGAATTTCGTAAGTAATAGGCCTCTATATATTGACTAATCTCACGAAAGCTTAATGTGACAAATGGCATCTACGTCACAAAATCTATTAGTAATAAGTATTAGTTTTATACTTAGCAAGAATATTAATTTAATATGTTGTCAAGTATACCTATGGATATAATATTTGGGCATGAAATGTGTCATAGAAGGTGCCTTCTAATATTTGAGATTTTTCTTCCTCATATTAAATATCTGTCAGGGGAAGTAATGAATGCGAGTTATTTACGGCACCCCGCTTCTGTCGATAACGTCCCCTTGCTTTAAGAAAATCGTCATATTGCCATTACATCGAAAATCGCGACAAGTGTCTGCCATTATGTATGGAAATATTGCTTTTAGGTATCTAAAAATGATAGTAAAGTTCAACTTTTATTTACCCGTACTTTAATGATGACGTGGAAATTCTTGCGTTTGAAGGGTTCGAGGTTTTAGAATAGAGGAAACACGTGACTTACATTACATTGTCTTATTATTTGCTAAACTATTCGTGTATAAACTTAAAATATATACCTACACAGCAAGAAAGAAGGAAAAGTATAACATGTTTTCTACCACTCCCATTTTACGGTTAGGCGAAAGAATAAGAATAAGTTGACAGAGTCTACGTCCCCAAGAATTATGTCTCTCAAGATAAACGGCCCAAGCGAAATGAAGTCTGCACCTCCCTCCTCAAACCAGGGAACACCCTGGGATGCGCCCTCTCGCGGTATACCACAATATAAATTTTGAAAAGAAAAACTCTATGTACCATGGGAAATCTTTTTAATAATTCCGATTGGTTTTCTCTTTAATAATTTAATTTTTAGAAGCCCAAAAAAGCTTTAATTTTTTTCATATAAAATTTTGAAACTAACTTTATTTGATTTATTAAAATTATAAAAAGAAAATACATAACTTGAGTATGTAACTATCTACCAGTACTAATAGGCGATAAAACAATGTTTACAAATCCTTTGAAGAGATAAGGCGAGCTGTTACAACTAAGAATTTGTAGAAAACTTTGTCAATCGACCTCCATTATTTTTCTGATCATCACTCTTCAGAGCCGTCCCTTTTTTCCTGTGTTTTTCTATCATTAATAATAGCGTTACTATCTTCAGAATGTAATCTATTGCTGACCTGTATTATTGTCATAGGGATATTTACAGCATTCATTTATTTGTTCGTGTCCCCTCTTATTTTCCGTTCGAAGCCAATCCAAATGTTGAAATTTTTCGTAAGCAGTAATAGATCTTTCGGCGACGCGTCCTATCTCGAAGCGCACATTCGCCAGCCCGTCCGTTTCATACAATAGTCAAAGATTAAATAACACTGAGCTGTAATAAGATAATTCATATTTACTTAATATTTTTTTTTGTATAACAATAAAAATTATTGTACTAAATATAGTAATAATTATAGGTAAGTAATAATTGCAAAAGGAAAATTTAATGCCTTAAAGCATATTCTACCAGTTAACCTTTGGGAGATCATTGTAATTTGTACTTTATCGAATATACGATATATAAATTATTGGTTAGTTTTATTTGTTTTTTCCATTAATTTTCGTCATCTTATAATGATAAAATTACTAATAAATATTGAGAGAAAAAGAAGCTGATGCAAAGATGAATTTTGACACGATCACGTAAAACGCTGTCGAGCTTAGTGGTCAGTGAGCAACCGTGCGCGAAGCAGCGGTTTTTTTAACTGCTGCAACATTTACTTTATTACAACATTCGGAAATGCTGTATTAGATTATATTTCATAATAAAATTTAGGTGGTGTACCGTAAAATTAAGAAGTGCCTCTGAGAGACGGGTTATTGAGACCCACAAAAGCAAAATCATCTCAGTTCTCCTCTATTATTGCACAATATTATGATCCTTCCCCCCGCAACAAGAGAACCTACCGCCTCCCGACTGAAACCACTTGTGCCAATTTTCTCAGGGACTTTTTCCACTTTACTCGTACTTTCGTCTACGCCTATCCATAAAGCTTAACTAACGACCGTTTTCAATAGAAATAGAGCTTAATTTCCTTCATGTTGAGTCTAATTTTGTGTAAAATTAATTCGGAAAATGCTTTCTTATAGACGTATAATTTCTCGGGTATTTCTTAGGACATTTGTAGGCTCACGCACTTCTTTTCCCGCCCTAACTAATGTCTTTTAGTTGTAATGAGAAGATTTTAGTAGCGGCTTTCATTTTAATTTGATTCTTATACACTCGATAAAGTGAAAGAGTGCATTCTTTAGATTTATTGCTTTTTACATAATAATTTTAGATAGAATTTAATTTATATTATTTTAACATAAAAAAGAAATGCCTGTGTAGGTATGTAAATAATTTTGAAGTGTCATAACTCATGAAGAAGTCGAGCCTTCGCCAGTAACCTTAGGCTTCGGCCACACTTTACACAATTAATCTTCAATGTCAACCTCAGGTGACGCCATCTTCTTTATGTTTTTTCCCAAGCCATTTTACGGAAAAGATAACCATCTTTACATATTTTGACGCTGCTTTACGGGGCTCATTCTCAAATTACGCGGCTGGCTATTGTGTAATACTTGGAAGTGATGTGTTAAGATGAGTGGAGACTTGGTCTGATTTTAACTATTAGAGGAAAGTAACTTGAACCCTATTTTAATTTGATAGGCCTCCCCTGAAGAATTTTTTTTTTGAATAAAATTTATTTATTTAAGTACCTACACCAAAGTTATTTATATATTTTGTCTTAAAATTAATATTTAGTGCAATACAATTTTGGTGATTTTGTGATTTCATAGATATAATACTAAAATTTGATATAATATTCATTTTAATTTGTAATTTTTAATTGACATACCTAATTAAATGTGATGGTTGATGAGAGCGGCCGTGGTCTAGCGGTAAGACGCGTAAACTCACGATCGATGAGACCCGTGTTCGAACCTCGCTAAAGACTGGTACCAATGTAACTTTGTTATATGTACTTTGGTCGCTCAGTGCCTATATGCACTATTCAAGAGTGGTAGGCTAACTGATGATGGTTATTTATCCAGTCTGTCGTCCTGGGGCAGTACCACCACTTTCGAATGTAACACCCGTGAAGTGACCTTGTCGCGTTTCGGAAATAGTTTGAAAGTAGCCAGGTATAAGAGAGAATGTGCACTGTCAATCTAGATGGTACATGCTCGTCTCCTCAAGCCGGCATAGTGGAGGCGACTGCAGCCGTAGAGATTTCTCTGTGGTAGCAGTTGTTTCCATTCATGGACCACACTCTAGCTTTACATCAGGCGGAGTGTTGTCACATGTCGAGCTACAATTGAAAAAAAAATACATTATGTTTATCGCAAGTTTTGCATGCCGCTAAATGTGGCGAAACATGTGAACAAATTGTAACCCATTTAATAACACCATGTTTCACGCAATAAAGTTTATTTCATTTCATTTCAATTAATTATACTAATAAAATAATTCTTTGATACGTATTCGCGATTAAGCATAATACCTTACTTACTAGATAAAGTCAAACAAAGTGACTGTATATAGGTACCGTACACCACACTGGGCAAAACGAAAATATATTACTTTTCGGAAGATTTAGGAGTGTTTGGACCGAACAATAATGTCCAGCTTTTGTGGAAAAAGATAGATGGCAATGCATACATGTGGCGAGTTTTTCTTTTGTGCGTTCCAATGAAACTTCAGCCAGAATGTCCGAGAGAATGGTTTGAGGTTATTAATATTATTTATGTATGTATGAAATGTATATAATATGAGTACATTTAGTCTACTATGGGTGGTCTCTATCATTTAGAATTAAGTCTGTTAACATAAGTATAATAATGAAGTTCAAGATGAAACATTTTTTTTATTGTAGTTCGGCATGTGACAACACTCCGCTAGATGTAAAGCTAGAGTGCGGACAATGAATGGAAACAACTGCTACTTCAGAGAGAAACCTGTCTGGGCAGAAGTCGCTTCCACTATGCTGGCTTGAGGAGACGAGCATGCACCATCTAGATTGACAATGCACGCGCCTCTCGTTATAGCTACATTCAAACTATTTCCGAAACGCGACAAGATCACTTTACAGGTGTTACATTGGAAAGTGGTGGTACAAATAACCATCATTTATATTGCTTTGATGTTTGGGAACGACAAGTTGGGTTAATAATACCATCAGTCTGCCTACCACTCTTTTAATTATTTCTTATATTATACTGACACTACACAAGCACGTAAGTAAAATTAAATTTGTATTAATAGAAAGGACTCGGGTCTCTCGATCGTGAGTCCATCCCTTGTACCCCTGCCTACCCCGCTCTTATTGTATTTGTTATTTATTTATTTTAAAACTTAATGCAAATCATCTACAAGCTACAAAATGCATGTTACGTAGTACCTATCTACTAATCAACTTGTGAGATAGTCAGAGTTTTTTTTTTATTTTGGCACGACATGTGACCTCCTCGACTGGTCTGGTGGTAAACTCAGTGGATGTCCATGAGCATTGACGACTAGAGAACCGCTCGCAAGGTGGCTCCAGTCGCCACTACTATGCCGGCCTGAGAAGGTGCTTTTTCACACTCCGCTTGAAGGATCCAAGGTGAAAAGACTGGAAGAACACATGAGTGGGCAAAGCATTCCACTTGTCAATTGTCCGACACAAAAAGGACACCCCGAACCGTTCGGTCGACATAATGTGAGTTCGTCAAATGTCGATACATTCAAATTTTATGAAAGGTTGTAAACTTTATTATATCCCAGACGCAGGGAACTAACTCCGTGACTTGCAACCGAATCTTTTATTATGTTCATGTGGATTATATAACAATATTATTAATTCAAGTGAAAGCTTAATTCTGACGAATCAATTTCTTTAGAATAGGCAGCTTAAATTATATTCTTACTCACAGATATAAAAAAAATAATAGTTTTAATGGTTTTAAAAGAAATCTAATAATTAGATACTGTGTTTTGTCTTTTTTTTTTTGTTACTTGGTGTTAAGGCATGAAAAATATAAACACAATTAATTTAATATAAATTATTTTAATGCAATTTAATATGATTATAAATCACGTAGGTTGTTCCTCTGTCGCCGTTGTCGTTCTTTTTTTTACCGTTGACGCGACGCTTCTTTGCCGCGCAATCCGCGTTCCAAATCAACCGCTTTGGGCTGTTCGGCGAAACCTGAACACTTGGTTAACAATGGCTTGTTTAAGGTTTAAAATATACAACTAAAGTATTTTTTTAAATTGTAGCTCGGCATATGACAACACTCCGCCTTATGTAAGGCTAAAGTGCGGTCCATGAACGGAATCGTCTGCTACTTTATACAGTACACTCCTCTCGTGATACCTGACTATTTTCAAAACTGTTCCCGAAACGCGATTAGGTCACGGGTGTTACATTCGAAAGTGGTACTATCCCATAACGGCAAACTGGGCTAATAACTAATTTAAATAATATTGCCTCTCCGATTTTCTAGAACATTATGATTTGCGGATTTATACAGAGTGAAACCTGTGACCGTTGTATGCGCAAGCGACTCGCGTGACTTGCAGAGGAATCGTTCATTAGTCCTTAGAGCCTCGGCCCAAGGAACGTCTTTATCATTCTAATCTGCATATTAACTTAAACTCTCTGTCACTGCGCACGTACGCACATTTCATATTAAAAGGAGAATGCCTAAGAGAAATGGGCCCACAATTTTTTTTTCTCGAGTTTGGTCGATGATTTTTTGTTCATTTTGTAGAAAAATAATTCCTTATCGTCAATTAATTTTATTTTTTTTATCCGTCTTAATAAATAGGTAATTTTTTTGGTGGTGCAATATTTGAGGTTATTATTATATTAAATGCTTTAATAATTGGTGATAATGTCTGTTTTGTATAATTAATCATTGTTTATTGATTGGTAAATGATACTTACTTAGTTCACGCCTTGTTCCCACTGAGGTAGGCAGAAACTATGGAGCGCCAGCGACTCCTCTCTCTACACACCACTTTCGCTTCGACCACATCCATTACTCCCCTCATGCATGCACGTCGGTTGACCGATCTGACTGAGAAATGTCTTCCTAGGGCGCCCCCTTCCTACACTGCCATCCACTTTCGCACAATAGATCTTTTTAGTTATTCTCCTTTCATCCATCCTTTCCAAGTAAATGATGTGTTGATATAATTAAAATTAAAAACAAAATATACCTATAACTTTAGAATATTGTTTTCTTGACAAACTATTAGATATCAAATGGGCTCAAAAATGAAATTTTGTAACTTGTGCTGCGGAATGTTGTAATAAAATTAATTGCTCCTAAAATAGAAGATTTTTTTTTTATTTTTTTTTTTTATTTTTTTTATTGTAGCTCGGCATGTGACAATACTCCGCCTGATGTAAAGCTAGAGTGCGGTCCATGAATGGAAACAACTGCTACTACAGAGAAATCTCTACAGACAGCAGTCACCTCCACTATGCCGGCTTGAAGAGACGAGCATGCACCATCCAGATTGACAGTGCATACTCCTCTCGTTCTATCTGGCTACTTTCAAACTATTCCCGAAACGTGACAAAGTCACTTCACGGGTGTCGACGACAGCGACACCACGCGGCTGTGCGCCACAATAAGCGCGCGTTCGTTCGGCCCGCGCCGATCATCATTGTAAAACCAGTTGGCAATAAACTATCAAACTGTGCGCACGCATTTTTCTTCGCCTCCACAACGACTCCTTGGTGCCACCAAATAGCACCCTGGATCGCATACATGGTCCTTCGAGCGTAGAAATAAATCATTCATTCTCATCATCATAAGAAATCCAGCAAGTTTGTGAGAGGCATTACATCAAGAGTGTACTAGGCACGGCAATCCAACTCATCAACCATTAATTCATCCATTGATCCATTCATCCATTCATCGGTACAGCATATATGGGTAATCATTTTTTACTAAACAAAATCATTTAAACATACACTTTTAGCATCCAATTGCTCAAAAAGTAACAACAAAAACATAACAAAAATAACCTCAAACAACATAACCATTAAAATATCCAAAAATACAACATTCTAACTAACAAGCTAATCTAACAAAATATAAATACACATTAATAAAGGCGATCATAGCTAAATAAAATATTTTATGCATTTTTTCAACCAATAAAATAAATAACATACAAAAAATACCAAAATCAGCATAAACAATTCCATAAAAATAACTACATATTAACCAAATAATACATTATAATCATTACATAAAATAAATATATAACATATTTCATAGAATAAATAACATTATCGGTATATACATGTTTCACAAGGTACCTTCATAAACACATTTTTTGTCATTTCATTAAAAACAAATCAAAATACCAATAAATAACCAGTTTAAATTATAAACAAAATACAAACAAATATTAATCTACCAAATAAAAGAAAATAAAACATAAATATTATAACCATAAAAAAAAAAAAAAAAAACTAAATATTCATTTCATTAAATAATAAACAAAATAAAACATAATAATAATTAAAAAAAAAAAAAAAAAATTCATTTACTTTATAAAAAAAAAAAAAGAAGATAAATAAACAAAAAATCAATAATTGGTAATTTTACACTTGCAATCATAGCCAGATTCATAACATTTTTTCAACACTCTATCCTCACAATAGTATATAATAAATAAATCACAATAAGAAGGGCAAAATGAGTGACGAAAAGTTATTAATTAAACAACGCGGTACTTTCAAGGGGCGACTTACATTATTTGCGAATTTCGTTAACAATTTACCAAAAGAATTAAATAATGAATTAAAATTAGAAGCTGAAATGCGCTTATCAAAGATAGAATCATTATTGGAAAGTTTTAACGAAGTTCAGACTGAATTGGAGGAAATATCGGATGGTACGGACGACCTCTTCAAGGAGCGTGAACTTTTTGAGAGTACATTTTTCAAATCTGTTGCATCATTGCGGTCATTTCTCGGCGCGCGTGGCGGGCAAGCGCCTCAGCACAGCGTCAACGTCTCTGAAAGGGATGCAGCCACACACACAAGCGCGGGCGTAAAATTGCCAACAATACAATTAAACAAATTCAACGGCAACTATAGCCAGTGGCTCGAGTTTAGAGACACATACATATCATTAATACACGAAAATAACGAATTAAGTGATATTAACAAGTTTCATTATCTTCGTAATTGTCTAGAGGGCAGTGCGTTACTTGTTATTAAATCTATCGAATTCTCGTCATCAAATTATGAAATCGCTTGGTCGTTACTTTGCGATCGGTTCGATAATAAAAAATTATTGATATCAAATCATGTGAAATCATTGTTCAATATATACAGCATACAAAAAGACAGTTCATATAATTTAAAACGATTAATTGATAATTTTGTAAAAAATATAAGGTCATTGACCTCGCTCGGTGAACCCACCGATAAATGGGACACATTATTAATACACTTAATTACAACTAAATTAGATACAAGTACTTTGCATGAATGGGAGAAACTTAAAACTAGTAGTACGTTAAATACAATAACTTTTGAATACATAATTACATTTTTAAGAAATCGCGCAGACTTATTAGAGATTTTAGAACAAAGCAGGAATAATAAAAACGGAAAATATGAAAGAGTGCATAGTTTAGTGACGACATCAAATAATAGAAAATATTCATGTCCCGTGTGTCACTCTGTCGAGCATGATATTTATCACTGCACAATATTTTTGGATCTTTCACATGAACAGAGAATTAATAAAATAAAGTCATTAAATCTGTGTATAAATTGTTTAAGATCACATGCACCTAATAATTGTAAATTGGGTGCATGCAGGAAATGTAATAAAAGGCATAATAGTCTGTTGTGTCTAGCGTCTAAGCGCAGTGCAGCGCGCGTTGCGAGCGCTGAAGGCGCTGAAAGCGCTGAAAGTGTGCACGCATTATCATGCGCAGCGCTGTCCACACAAGGCTTATTATCTACTGCACAGGTTTGCGTGAAAGCAAAAAACGGCACGAATCATCGTGCTCGCATTATATTAGATTCAGGTAGCACTTCCAATTTTATTACTGAACGTTTTTGCCAATCATTAGGTTTAAATACAAATAATATAACCACTACAATTACTAGTTTAAACAAAAATGTATCCGTTGCAAAAAAATGTTGTGAGTTACAAATACAATCAATTCATTCAAATTACTCATTTAAAGTTACATGCATTATTATTTCCCAAATTACAAATCCATGGCCACAAAGGCCAATAAACAAAACAAATATTAAATTACCAAAATCTATACATTTAGCTGACCCAGACTTTTATAAAACATCTGAAATAGATGTCTTATTAGGCAATGGCATATTTTGGGAATTAATTGAACCAAATCAAATTAAAGTAAATAAATCAAATATTATTATTCAGAATTCTAAACTGGGTTGGATTCTGGGGGGAGTAGTTATTAATAACGGCCCGGTGCAATGTCATATAAACGAAACACAATTAATTAACGATCAATTAGCAAAATTTTGGGAATTAGACAACATAAATATACATAATAATAATCTAAATTTGTCGCCTGAGGAGGCACAATGCGAAGAACATTTCATTAAAAATATAAAACGTGTATCTTGTGGTAGGTTTAGTGTGACCATACCTTTGAGATCCTCAGCGGACATTTTAGGAAATACATATAAAATTGCACACCATCGTTTTTTGTCATTAGAAAATAAATTTAAAATTAAAGCAGAATTTAAACTACAATACACACAATTTATTAAAGAATATTTACAATTAGGTCATATGAGAAAATCCTCTTATAATAACGGAGTCTCATATTTTGCACCACATCATGGTGTCATTAAAAATACCAGTACGACTACGAAACTAAGAGTAGTATTTGATTGCTCAGCCAAGTCTTCATCAGGATACTCATTTAATGACTTGCAGCTGATCGGCCCTACCATTCAAGATGATATATTTTCAATATTATTACGATTTAGACAACATTACATTGTATTAACAGCCGACATTGAAAAAATGTATCGGCAAATAGAAGTAAATGAATCACAACGCCAATTACAACAAATATTATGGCGCGAGACACCCGCTCATAATTTGAATACATATGAACTAAATACATTAACTTACGGGACCGCGTCGGCGCCTTTTTTAGCAATACGGTGTTTGAAACAATTATCCATTGAATGTGACGACCCGATAATTAAAACTATAATCGCTAAAGATTTTTACGTCGACGACTTAATTACCGGTGCTAATAATATACAAGATGCGATGCATATTTACAATGGTGTAACAAAACAATTAAATACAGGGTGTTTTCCGTTACGTAAATGGCGTTCCAATAATTTACAAATATTAAATACAATTAAAAATAATAGTGATATATCTACAAATAATTATGATTTATGTCCAGATGATTTTTCAAAAACTTTAGGTATTAATTGGAATCAAATTACAGACAAAATCTGCTACAATATTAGTTTTAAGCAAAATAATAAAATAACAAAGAGAAGCATTCTTACGACTATATCAAAACTATTCGACCCGTTAGGTTTAGTTTTACCTTTTACATTAGAAGCAAAAATTACATTACAAAAATTATGGTTACAAAAAATATCATGGGATGATGAAGTGCCCTTACATATAAAAAATTCATGGTTAAATTTTACAAACACATTATCACAATTAAATAATATAAAAATTAACCGTAATGTTTGTTGCAATGACTATATTAATTTGGAACTTCACATATTTACAGATGCATCTGAGAGCGCATACGGCGCTTGCGCCTACATTCGGTCAATCAATGAACGTGGTCAAGTGTACGTTCACATATTGTGTGCCAAAAATAAAGTAAGCCCTTTGAAACCGCTCACAGTACCGCGTCTGGAATTATGTGGAGCGCTGTTAGGCGCGAGGCTCAGTAATAAAGTACTTAGTTCATTGCGATTGACATTCGATAGATGTTTTTTTTGGACGGATTCCACCATAGTATTGGGTTGGTTAAACACTGAGCCGAATAGATTACAAACCTTTGTACGTAATAGGGTTGGCGAAATACAAACCATCACCCGCGATCATACTTGGCGACACATCCCAACTAATATAAATCCAGCTGATCATCTCACTAGGGGTTTAACTGGTGACGCCCTAATTAATAATAATCTTTGGTGGCACGGACCACATTTTTTATTACAATCGGAACCCGAATGGCCAAATTTACATTTAAATAATAATAATCAGCTACCAGAAGTAAAGAATAACATTACGTGTATGATTTCTATAGACACAATAGAATTATATCCATTTAAACATTTTTCTAGTTATAGTCGTTTGCAGCGTACAACTGCGTACATCATGCGTTTCATAAAATGCATTAAAAGTAAATCAAAAATCACGGATGCGATTCAAGTTCATGAGTTAAAAGCTGCCGTGATAAAACTCGCTTGCATTTCTCAACAAGAATCGTTTCCCAGTGAATATAAATTACTTAGTGTAGGCAAAACATTAAATAAAAAAAATTCATTACAATCATTAAATCCATTTTTTGATAATGAGAATCAGGTAATAAGAGTCGGAGGTCGACTTCTTAATTCTAATTTAATAAAATATAATAAAAAACACCCAATTTTAATTCATAAAAATCATATACATATTTACAAAATTATATTTTCAATATTTACATAAAATTTTAATGCACGCTGGACCGCAACATTTACTGTATTCATCAAGAGAAATTTATTGGACTATAGGCGGTCGAGATTTAGCAAAAAATATAACACGACATTGTGTAACATGCCAGCGTTTTCGCGGACAATCATTATTACCTATAATGGGAAATTTACCTAAACATAGAATTGAGCCTAGTTATTGTTTTCAGTTTACATCCGTGGATTACGCAGGTCCTATCATGATATCTAATAAAAAGGGGCGAGGCTCTCGGCTGATCAAATCATATATTTGTATATTTATTTGTTGCACAACACGCGCCATGCACATTGAGTTAGTAGGAGACATGACTACAACTAATTTCATTTTATCATTAAAACGCTTTATTGCACGCCGAGGTAAGCCTTCCGATATTTACTGTGATAATGGGACTAATTTCGTGGGCGCCAATAATGAAATCAAAAAACTAATGAAAAACAATTCGCAAATAATAGATTCAATGTCGCAACATAACATCACATTTCATTTTTGCCCTCCGTATTCCCCACATTTCGGCGGTCTTCATGAGGCAGGAGTCAAATCAGTGAAACATCACTTAAAACGCATTTTAGGGAACGCACACCTCACATAGGAAGAATTATACACCACATTAGTACAGATTGAGGCAATACTGAATTCCCGCCCTATTAGCCCTCTTTCCTCTGATCCAAATGATCTATTGCCATTGACTCCTAGCCATTTCCTGATTGGAAGAAAATTAACGTCTTTACCTGAGCCGGACCACACTGATGTGCCCATGAGTAGACTGACACGATATCAACGCATCGAACAGCTGAGACGTCATTTTTGGACAAGATGGCACCACGAGTACCTGAGTATTATGCAAACCAGATCGAAATGGAGAATTAATACGCCTGGATTGAATGTCGGTGACCTGGTCTGCATTAAAGAAGACCACCTTCCCCCATTAAGATGGCTGCTCGGACGTGTCACAGCACTGCACCCAGGCAGAGATGGAGTCGTGAGGGTGGCCGACATAAAAACGTCTGCTGGCATCATTCGAAGATCATTTCCGAAAATATGCCCACTTCTCCACAGCGAGCACGAAGTTGAAGCAGAGCTTTCAAAGAGGGGCGGCATGTCGACGACAGCGACACCACGCGGCTGTGCGCCACAATAAGCGCGCGTTCGTTCGGCCCGCGCCGATCATCATTGTAAAACCAGTTGGCAATAAACTATCAAACTGTGCGCACGCATTTTTCTTCGCCTCCACAACGACTCCTTGGTGCCACCAAATAGCACCCTGGGTCGCATACACGGGTGTTACATTCGAAAGTGGTGGTACTACCCCAGGACGCCAGACTGGACAAATAACCATCATCAGTCTGCCTACCACTCTTTGACGGGAAAAAATCGTTAAATCTAGTGATCCTCCTCTAAGTGCAATAGTTGATGAAAGAAGAAGGTATACTGTTCAAATAATACCTATATTTTATATTATTATATTATAGGGGTATTACCTATACCTATTATATTTTATTTATTTAATTACCTATATATTTTTTTCACTAGCGCACTAAGCTTAGTGTGATGAACAGAAACTGCTGTCACAGGGGAAAGGTTTACAGATTGCAGTCGTGTTCTCTATACCGGCTTGGGACCAGCGCCGGATTTAGACTTGGGCGGCCCATAGGCAGAGCATGTTGTGGAGGCCCTCAAATCGTTTGTGATTAACTGTTGAAAGTTCCTACACGACTTTAATATTTCTTGTAGGTACAATATAACAAAATTATCATTAAAACTTCCGTTTTAAATATATTTTAATTAATTAAAACAACCTTACCACAAAGTAAATACAGACCTATAAAGAAAAAAAGGAAGACATTCGTAACCACATACCTATAAAAAAAAAACAGAACACAAAATAACATAAACGTAATTAAAAATAAATTTTAATTAAAATAATTATAAGAAATTCCGCTGAACAAACTCCGTCGTGCAAGGCGCCATGTCCGTGACTGCCACGCCATCCCCCATTCCAAACTCAACAAACCCGCCCATAAACATGTCAAGCTTTGGCGACGTACACACCGATTTACGACCTCTCGCTCTCGCAAACCAATAACTCAGCCAAACAAAAGGGAAAGCTATAACACTCATCGGTCCCATGCGGATAGTTTAATTTACGCACACCAATGTAATAGAATGAGCTAGTATGCGCGCCGAGAGCCGAAGATATAGAAAAAATTCACATAAAATTTGTAATTTACCATATATTTTTTTTAGTTTTGAGAAAATGTTTTCTTTACCTTTTTGAATTTATAAATAAAAGAACTCGCGAACGCAATTTGCTCAAATTTATCCTAGTTTTAATTAAAAAATATAGCAAAATTTTGCGTTTACTACATAACAGAGTTCTTTGAGTATAAACGAGCCGGTAACCGTTCAAGTTTTGTCTCGACCTCGAGTTTAATATTTTTATCTCTTTCTAACACACAATTCCCAGGTCGTAAATCTCGAAATGGCCGCATGTAGGTTACGCACGCCGCGCAACTTTAAGAGGAGCACATAAAGTATAGTTTTCTCTGTTTTATTACGTGTTTTAGTATGAGTTAAAGGAGATGAGAATGTACGAGTGAAATCAGCTGTTTGCAGCACGCTTTAAACATGCTGAGGAATGTGGCAACGGAATCTACAGTCAACTCATCTAAAATGTTACTCTACTTTAAAATCTTTTGTATGGAAAGTGTAGTTGTGTGTACACTTTTTTTTTTAATTCAATGACTTGTTTTATTTATAAAACTTACTGAAAGTTCTTTTTAATTATTAACTGTGAAGTAGAAACATATCAATTGCCCATAGGAAGGAATCACAGAGAAGGTTGTAGAAGTAGGAGAGAGAAGAAGAAGAAGAAATTCGGAGAGTGTGCGCAAGAGCTACACAATTTAGTTCTACCATCCCCTTTCTTTTATCGGACGTCCAGACACCCGGAGGGGTACCATCCATTTCTGGTCCAAGTTCCAAAAGTACGTACGAGGCGTTTTGACAACACGTTCCTCGTGCGTACTGCGAAACTGTGGAACTCTCTCCCGGTGTCTGTGTTTCCCGAGAAGTACAATATGGGCCTCTTCAAATTAAGGGTAAACAGGTACCTCATAGGCAAGCGTGCTCCATCTTAGACCGCATCACTGCTTAACATCAGGCAGGAAGCGGTCAAACGTTTGCCTATTAAGCATAAAATAAAAAAAAAAGAATAAAAAAAAAGGTATTTTTTCAAAGGAGCTTATTTGCCTAAGAAAAATGGGCCCAAAACTTTTCTGAAGTTTATCGATAATTTTTAGTTAATTTTGTAGAAAAATAAATCTAGTTCCTTATTACCAATCTTATTACCAATCAGTTTTAATTTTTTCACTCGAGTTATTGAGTAATTAGATGTTTTTTTGGTGCAATATTTTTTATGGCGTATAACAATTTTCCAGTGTCAAAGTAAATATTTTTGCATCAAGTTAATAACATTGTGCATCACGTGTCATTCATTCATCGCACTAAACAGTCAGGTCAAGTCTCACTCAAGTAAAAAATTACTACGGAGTTTTGGAGGGAAAATGGAACCACATGTTCTCTTCTTTTGAATTGTTTGCCCACACTCACGCACGTTTAGGAACACTTAATGGTTAATAATCCACCATTATTACACATTAACACTCGATTAAAGACAAGTTTAGGAAAATATTTCAAAACAGATAACCTGACGTCTCAAGATGGTCGCCAAAACACCCTCCCGGCCATATTTGAGGTTATTTTTAGCTTAAATACCATATTAGAGTATTTGATATCTTTTTTTATATATTTAAACATTGTCATTGATTGTTAAATGATGTGTTGATTTTATTAAAATGAATTAATAAAAAAAAAAAATTTTAGAATATTATTTTGTTACCAAATTATAATTACCTCTATTCACTATGAAACTGGAAGGAGCCGAGCCGCCGTGAACCGAATCGCATCGACGCGCGCGCCGCACGATAAGCTAATTTCTGACTACGTGGCAAGATGATGCGACTCGTCTCACATGATAGAAGTGAGATTCGATTCGGCACGCCTCAATTCGTCTTTAGTGAACGTCAGTCTTAACATTTAAAAGTGGCGGTACTAGACGCAAAAGTGACGAAAATAATATAGGTAATTTTATTGGTTTTTATTGGCCAAGACTGTAATTTCTGAATTACATTAACTTTAATTATTTTAATTAATGTAAATTTACTAAATTTACTTAGATGGTTAATTAGGTATATTAGTTAATTGTATATTTTTTTTTTAAGTATCAATTAGATTTATTTGTTAAGATTTATTTTTTGTGGAGGTTAAAGGTTTTAGATAATATAATTATAAAGGAGAATGCCCATTTTTGGGGCCACTTGATACCTAATAGTTTGGTAACAAAACAATATCCTAAAATAATATCTTATTTCTTTTTTAATTCATTTTAATTATATCAACACATTACTTACCAATCAATAGACAATGTTTAATTACATAAAAAAACAGATATCATAAATTATTAAAGTATTGAAAATAATAATAACCTCAAATATTGCATCAGAAAACATCTAATTACTCAATAACCCGGGTGAAAAAATTAAAACTGATTGGTAATAAGGAAATTCTACAAATTTAACTAAAAATCATCGACAAACTCGAGAAAAAAATTGTGGGCCCATGTTTATTAGACGAATGGGCATTTTCCTTTAATATAGTAGGTAACTACCTACAGATTTTAATTTATATCCCAAGTCTTTTAATGTTTATAATAATTGTCTCTTTTGGATATAACTTTATGATTATATTCCCACAAGACAGGCTTTGCCAGTTATTATGGACCCGCAAAATCAATATTTATTTAATATTGGCTGTAAGTACACATAAATGTATTTAATTGTACTTAAATTTTTATTATTTCAAAGCGCTATCTACCTATGCTAAACAAATCCATCTAAAATTCAAAATTTAACCGCATTCACATAACCCCACGACCGGTCCATTCGGATGGGTGTGAAAAATTAGTGTGACGAGATTAGGTAAGCTTTTGGCGGGAGGGGATGACAAAATGGCCGACGACCCCGAAAGCTTATTGGTTAAAATTTATTGGGTTATGACAGCATCTCCTTCTTTTTGGATATTTGATAGATTAGAGATAAAATTAAGAATATGGTTAGATGTTCTCTTATCATGGCTACCTACCTTAATTGTAGTGCATTTATAAAGTTATTTTCTCATTAAAACGGAGACAACAGTTACCATAGAGAGATAGATCACAGTGCACAGTCTTCTTGTTATTCTCCCGAACTTCTTATCTTGCAACTCCGGTCACTTCACGGGTGGCACCTACGCTGGACTGATAGACAGTCTGCCTACCCTTCTTAAACAAAACAAAAAGCATTGTGTTATAAATCGTCGCTAACTAGTAATTAATAAAGAGTACTATTTAAACTAGTAACTAGTAATTAAAAAATTAGTAAAAAATAAATTTTTTTGTAATATTTGGTGAATATTGGATGTATTGTAGAATGCTGAGGACTATTAAATGTTATGTATGTTATGCCATTGGCGTAGTAAATAAATAAAATGTATTATTTCTTCCTTCTTTTAAATATTTTGATTGTACTGTGTAACTATGCCTGTAGCCTATGCCCATAGAAATCTTTTTCAAACAGCCCGATACTTAAGACATCTAGTAGCAAGTTAACTTCAACAAACTCATTCTCTGCCACCTGAAAATCGATTAACAGAAATCGGTATACAATTTTGACATTTTGAGTAAAAACAAAAGAGCATCTATTAGGTATATTTCTGTGAGTTCAGACGATTATTTTCTAAAGTGCTGCAGTGTCAATTTGTTGATAGTATCCACAATTTAACAGATTAAAGATCGCAGAATCATAAATTTTTTGTTAGCAATTAGGGCATGTTAGATAAGGTTCGCGGATTACGTTCGCCTGATATTATATAAAGTGAGATGGAAACTGAAGTGAAGCTACATTTAAGACAGAGTGACTGTATTCAACGGCCGGTGCATCGAACGATACATGAAGAAACTTTACGATATCGCGCTCAGTCGGCTACGGCCCGGTCGTACTAGGTCCACAGCGACCGATACAATTGTTTCAATGAGTTATCTTGCGATTCGATTAAAAGTTTTGAGATGACGAGCGGTTCGTCATGAGGGACAACATAGAAGTGTCCTTCGCAATTCCTCGTGGGCTGTAGAGATTTGTGCGACGCCGCGGCGTGTGGCAGGCGGGGGGCGCGGCGCCGGTCGTAAAGCATCGGTCCGCACACTCATCTGACGCGCGCTCCGGCGGTCACGCGTTGCGTAACCAGTGTCTGCAATAAACATCGCGACGCACGCCGGCTCCGACTGACCCACGTGTCTTTAGCACCGCATTACGTATTGCGCTCATGCCACATCTAAAACACTAAAACGTGATCCCTAAAGTGACCACGTTAACCCGAGTTACATTATATTGTAGTATAGAACTGTGAAATTTGTTTTGATCGAGAATTGAAATGGCGTGCGCGTGTTTGCCGACGGAGAATCGCGGCGGGCCGGCCTAAAAGGTGAGATATTATTGCCAATTTATTGCTCCCAACTCGGGCCCGCGTAGAGGATGGGGCTTACAATTTGTTCAGAACAAACTTTTCCGAGACGAGAACTTTTGGGAACTTGAATCTCGACTTTATTTAATATATTAAACACGGTATGCTTAACGAATTGATTTGAAGGAAACTTTTTAAAGGAACATATATTTTAATTACTTACATATTATTGGGAAACCATAAAATTTAATTACACTACTGTACATAAATTAATTAGTACCTAAAGAAGTCAGGGAAAAGGATAATAAACGATCTGTACATAAGAATAAAAATAATCAGGACTAGAATCTAGAGGACACAAACCTTGATTTAAGACAATTAGCTTATAAATTCTGTATTTGTAGAATATTATAGTAAATAGTAATAGGTAGATAGGTACCTAAAACCAATATCAATGCCACTGTCACTATAAACATTATCTTTATTGTCCCACTCAGCTGGGAACACTAGAACTTTGACCTTGTTTGATTGGCATTTGGAAATCTGTAATTGAATAAACAGTAATATATCTAGGGTATTTATTCCCTTGCTATTATTGTATAGAAGATATATTTTCATACAAATTTTAAATTGATTTTTTGTAAAAAAGTAAAAATTTGTGTCAATGAAAAGTTTGTAAAAGAAACCTGCAAAAGTAGGTTCTTGGGTATGTTTATGACCTTATACAAAAACTTTATAAATAATTAAAAAAATAAAATAATAAAAACTGAAGTAAAGCGTCCTTATTCCAAGCGCCATAAAGCTCAACTTAGAATGTTAAACTATTTCACCAATTTGTGTTTATGAGTAATATTATCAATATAAATGTTAGGTACCACATAAAATAATAAAAATTGCGAATATAATATATAATAAAACAAAACTTCATAATAATCATGTTTTTATGAGGTGCCACCGCCTTGTGTACCTACCTAATGTGGTGTGGAATAACAAAATAAAGTTGTCGTGTTTGTATGGCAAAATGTGGTACACTTAATTTTAAAATAAAAATACAAAAAATAAACAATGTTCATATTCGACAAAAATATTATTAATATCCTGTTATAGGTTTAAAAAGTACTATCAACAAACTTAGCGCTGCAGCACTTAAGAAAATAATCATCTGAGCTCATTGAGACACGTCCCTTTATTTTTAGTCAGTTAAAGGATGAAAATTTGCTCATAAACCAATTTCTATAGGTCGTATTGGTGCGTCCAAGTGGCTGAAAATGAGCTTGTTGAACAGCACAAGCATAAATCAGTCTTTAATGTGATGTAGCTAACCCATTGCTGATTGTACCCATCTAAAACTTTCCTTAAATTTCCCTGAAAAAAAAAACAAGAAATATTTTATCTTAAAACAAACAAAACAAAATAAAAAAATAACCTAATTAAAGATTTGTAAAGTAGGGTAGAGTACAATGACTTATGTGCAGACGAAACGGGCGCAGGCGCAAGTGACGCTATTTCAGATTCAACTCATGCGTTAAACCATATTTGTCTTATTTCTCATCGCCCTGTATTTTAGATCTCAATCGTTAGTTATTATTCAGTGATGTTGGTCCGTGGGTTTTTGTAATAATTCTACTTGAACAAATTGTGAGTCAGTTAAATCCTTGAATGTTTTTAATATTAATGTTGTCATAAAATACCTTACTCAGGTACTATCAAGAGCAGGGGAGCAGTCCCACCTTAAGGACTAATGTTACTTGCATATTTTTATGTTTCTCTCAGCTCCTACTTTAAAATGAGGTGCAATATGTAAAAAACATAGGGTAAAAGCCGGATAGTTGCCACACTTTTTGAAAAAGCTCTTTTATTAAAAATGTATACCACTACATTACTTAATCAAAGTGTATTCTTAAACATAGTGTATTAATCTTCTAACTAAGCCTATTTATTCAAATATAAATATTATTCGTTTTGAGTAAATCCTGTTTTATGTCACCTTTAAAAAAGGGGATAGTTGCCTACTATGGCGGATATTAGCCTAACGGTAAAAATGGTTCGGGGGATACTTGCCTGTCTGTTTTTTTTTTCAAATAAAAACGAACTTGCATTCATTTAAGTAATCACTTTTTATTATTGAACACAATCTTACATTAAGTATTAATTAATATCAATAAAATTATAAAATTACAACAAAAATAGACTCCAAAATGGTAATTTAGCATCCAAAATAATAATTAAATATTACTATTTATTTTAAAGACAGAACAACAAACAAAATAAGAATTAACTTTGGCATAGCATCTATTAAATAAGTATTCAGTCCTAATTACTTACTGAGATCCTTTATTAAGTACTAAATACTAAGAGAAGTTAAATTATTACAGAATCAACACTTAAAAATACTAAGGTTTTAAAATTTTAAATTTGAACACGTATTTTTTTTTAGTAAATATTAGTATTTATCTTAAATATTCAAAATCATTGTGGGAATAACTTTGGCATTACCATTGATTATCACCAGAAGCCAAGGTTTTCAACTTGCCACATCTCATGCAATGGTTTTTGAATGTCGTACAAGTTTCATGCAACCACATTCGACACATCTCACATTGGATCCAATCTGATTTTGATTTAGTTAAATTATAATTTTCAAAACATTCTGCACAATAATTATCAACTTTAACTTCTTTGTTGGTATTTTCTTGTTTTGAATTTGCATTTTTTATTTTTAATATATTTTCGGTGTCTCTAATAGATGTTTTGTTTTTTTTGCCTTTGATTGGTAGCCCTTTAGTTGCTTTTCCTTTAGATGTTTTTGAATTTATAACATTTTCTTCATTTTCACTATTAGAACTGTAAATACAATTTTTTCTTTTCCTTGAAGCCCTTCCTTTAGTCAGTTCAATAAAATCGTATGTGCTATCTGATTCTGATTCACTGCTGGTAACATCTCTATATTGTTTTGATTTTTTATTTTTTTGTGGTCGCTCTCTTTTCTTCGTAATCTTTTCTTTGCTACCAACTGGATTGGTTTTTGTTTCTTCCATTTGTTTCATTATGATTGTTTTCTTTACTCTCTCAGTTTTATTCTTCTTCTCGATTATTTTATCATTCGAGTTTAAAACTTCGGCTGATTGTTTAGCCCTTTTAGACATTTTTGGTATAGGAGATGATTGATGTAAAAATTTCGACGGTGTTTCTTTTTGTAGATCCTTGTTCTGTGACTCATTTAAAGATATCAGCGATGGCAATGATAGTTCAGTATTATCTAAAATATAATTTTCAATTTCGCCATCTTCAAGGGCTAAACATTCATGAGAAAGAGCCAAAAGACTCAAGGACGGCCTAGGTGGCGTGCAACTTTGGTTCACGCTATTCTGCTCAGCTTCATTTACAATCGTTTCTGGATTATTTTTATCACAGTAGCTTGGGACTTGATCGCCTAGTAGAGTCACTTCATTCTGTCGACTTAGTACATTACCGCGGTCATATTCAGATTCCTGAATGCGCACACGTAACGCAAGTTCTCCAGAAGCACCTAGTACTTGATCGTTTATAGTTTCAGACTCTTGTTCCTGCGTAAGCTCCCCTAATGCAATATCTGATATAGCAAATTCAGCATCAGACAGTGCATTTGGATTGACTGGATAGATTCCGCTGCCGCGAAAACCACTTATTGCATTAGCAGATGTAGTTGCTCGAATCCAAGCCCTTGCTATCAGTTGACCAGAATTGTACCGGTTCAGTTTTTTTTGTGGATTGGTGCGAATAAAATTGTTTGTCTCCGCATAATAGTATTTTTTAAAGGGTCCGAATACAGATACGTCTAAAGGTTGTAAAGCAGAAGTAGTATGACTAGGTAAACAAAGCAGTATCACATCATTGTCACGAGCAGTTTCCAGCATGTTGACAGCACTAGAATGTGATGAATGACCATCTAAAATTAGTAATACCTTTCCGGGAGGCTTGCGTGGTATAAAATGTTCAGTCAACCACTTGTAAAAAAGTTCAGAGGAAATATATGCCGATTTCTTTTGCATATAAACTTTGGACCCAGGAGGAAGTCCTTCTTCAAATTCTGGCTTTTTATTTACCCCCTTGATAATCAAAACAGGTGGGAGAAAATTGCCGATAGCGTTGCAACAAGCAACAACGGTAATTGTTTCGCCTTTTTCACCGGAAGTAAGTGATTTCACTGCTCTAGTACCTTTCTTGGCTAATACCTTGCCAGGTTTATTGTTGAGTTGGACACCGCTTTCATCCATATTGAAAATTCTGTCCGACTTATCTAGCAAATCATTTTCAGTTAAGACGGTTATGAGAAGATCAAAAAATTTGGCTACTTCGACCCTGCTTAGACCCTTCGCTCTTTGAATTGACAAGCCCTCAGCTTGCCTCACAACTATTTCGGGATTTCTTTCAAGGAAACTTTTCAACCATTGCGGTCCAGCCATTTTAGTTTCATTATTAAAATTGTGCTTCAATCCTAGTTTTTCGGCAAACTGATAGGCTAATTGGCGAATTAGACTCCTTTCAGGAGGAAATCCTGCCTCTGCGAGCTTTAGTGTATGAGATACTAGTCTTTTTTCATTTTCAAAGCCAAGGACAGGGTATTTTCCTAGAAGTGTTAAAAATACAATTAGATAAGTAGGTAGGTATGTAATTAGCTTATTTTTTTTATAATAAATCCTTTACTTACCTTGTGTTACCAGTAGTTGATTTCTCTGTTCGTACCGTCTTCTTAAGGTTCGAGAGGATATGCCATAAATCCGGGATATTTCGTTGATACTTTTTTGTTTTTTATTTAGATCTTCGAACGCAAGTGCTAAACTATCTTCTGTCCAGTTGATGTGGCGCGGCACCACACCTGGCTTTCGTTTATACTTGCGAGGCATTTTGCTGTTGAGAAATTATTTTATTTAAGATAAACTATAGTAAAACCCAATAAAAATATCACCAAGAAAAAAAGGTTAAACCAAATGAAAAAAATAACTAAGAAAAAAAATCTGTTTTTGCTCGTTAAAATGTATAGTTACGGATAGTTGCCCTAGGGCAACATTCCGCAAAAGACAGTAGGGCAACTATCCTTTTTGATACGGATACTTGCCCTTTTTATTTACGAAATAAATAAAAAATATTTAACAACAAAACGTAATAAACGGTGCAATTTAAACTCTAATGCATTCAAAGAAATAATTATTTTACTGAAACCGCGATTAGTTATAAAAATATTTAACGAAGATTACTTACCAATATAATTCTGACGCTCGTCAAAGTATCGCCGCGGAAGACTTTTACTCACATTGACAAAACACGTGCGCCTACTTCAACGGCTTACGCGGCATTGAGGCCTACGCGGGGGACGCTTTTAATTATGATCAAAAAGAAACAATGTCAACACGTTTAACATAGAGCATTTGAAACTGAGGCATGTATCCGTCCGAGGCAACTATCCGGCTTTTACCCTATAGAAACATTGACAATAATATTGATCTCCTTTACTTATAATGCAATCAGAAAGAGAAGGCAACTGTAATATTCCGATAAACAATTTTGAAAAAAAAAAACCTGGGACTGCTCCCCTGCTCTTGATAGTACCTACCTAACCTAACATGTTAACACTTTTAAACTTTGGTGAAAACCAAACTACATACGGGCGACATAAATTTTAGCGATAGCAAGTGTAATCACCATAAGTGAAGCTATAAATATTTTAAAAATATATATTTTTTGTAAAAATTGTAATTGTTGACAATATAATTGAATGGAAAAAAAATCTATTGTACCTGCGTCTATATTTATTATCTATTTGACAGTTGATTGATGCACTTCCTCCACAGCCACATTTATGTAAACTAAATCAATAAAAGCTACTCCACACCACTGAACATCCATTTGCTTAACAAATTGAATATAAATCTAATGTGAGAATTTCTACCATTATTATTTTTTAAATCGTTAATATTCATCATTCCGTAGCTCCAAGCGTTTGTAGTACCGCGATAAACAATTCTAAGATTGATGTTTACCTTTACACATTTTAATAAAAAATATACTAACTTCAAGTAGCACGTTTTATAGTGAGCATGAAATTGACTTCCTCGCGGTCATAAATTATCATCTTAATAAGTTAATGAGTAATTCCTTCAATACTTAGGTTTTTGTCGAGGCATAGGGACAAAAGTGATGCCCCGTCAGGATCTACCGGTCGCTGCCACTCGTTATTGCCATAATAGTCGTGTTTGTCCGCGCATCTGCCTTTATCGAATTTGATTAAAGTTCATGTATATTTATTATGAATACGTATCTACTAACTTAACGTTATAAAACATTAAGGTCAAAAGTGAAATGTACTTTAATTTTTTTTTTAATAGGTAGGTAATATGTTGGTATCATTATTTTTACTTTAATTATATTTAGTGCAAATACAATATATTATAATGCATATTACACGTATAAGGGTTCAAAACAGTTGCAATATCTATAAATCATTTACCTAATAAGTAAAATTTAACAATCTTTTCGCGTGTCCATTTACACCATCAGTACTGACTGACTTCTTAACATTCGATTTTCAAAATTCCGGTCACGTAGCAACGATCGGGCGCTATCGAACTTTTAATTTCAGCAAAAAACGGAAGCGTCAAACATTGCGAAGAAGCAGGTGACTACCTCTGAAGTGATAACAAAAAACCTACATCTGTTAGTAGTCTGTAATATAAGCACGATTATATCTACCCAGAACATGTCAGTGCGGACAAATTGCATTCACCTTAAAACGGGCGGGAATAAACAAATGCCACTATTGTTTTCTCTCACGCTTCTAAATTATTATATTCATTGAGAGGGATGTGTGAGGTAATTAGGTCGCTGCACACTCACAGGATGGGATAGGTTGATTGTTACCCCGCAAACATGCAGTAACCTCCGCGCATAAAGCGATGTGCGATCATTTCCTAAACTATTTTCATATGACAACACGCTTGATGTTATGTTAGAGTGCGGTGCGTGAGCGGAACCAACTGCTACTACAGATAAATTTCTGGAGGCAACAGTCGCCTCAGCTATGCTGACTTTATGAGATATGCATCATCCAGTTTGACAGTGCACTTGTACCTGGGAGCCTAGTTAAAATAAATATTCAATTAAAATGTTTAATCACCCATTAAATGTGCTAAAGTTGTGTGAGATTACTCCACGTGAGGTCTCTTAAGCATTTAAAGACTGTTAAAAAATCGTAAACCTCATTGTAACTGTGCCTAATTAAATTATTTTATAAGCTAATTCATTTCGCATTTCATGTGCTAAGTTTTTTGTATTAGTTAGTGTGTTAGTTTTCTCTCCTCTAATTATAATGTGTAAAATTAATTTTAAAAGGCTAATACATTTTTACGAGCACGTATTTTGTTAATGTCCTAAAATGGCCATTAATATACTTTGTAAAAAGAAAAATAGCTGTTCACCTACGAATAATATAAGAGTCAGAAGAAGCTTTGAATCGTTTCGTCAAGTCGGCATAGTGGAGACGACTACCATGAATATCTACATTTCTGTGATAGTAGTTGTGTTCGCTCATGTACCTACTGCACTCTAGCTTTTAAGATCAGGTGCAGTATGCCAGACTACTATAATAAATATACAAAATGTCATAAATTAAACTAAAAATAATAAATCAAATAAAAACAATGTGTCTTACGAACTAATAACAAACAAATAAACCTCTACTAGTGATTTGATGATATTCAACAATGATTTACTATTGTTATGACCTCTCCTTTCGATAATTAATGAGTCGCTCGTAAACGACGAAGTCAAGAGAACATTAATGCCAATAAAAAAGCCATAAACTCTATTAGACATCATAAACTTTACCACATCTGGCCAATAGCGTGTTGATCCCGAACGAATTATTCTCACTAGGTATTCTATTAAATATTTTTGTTTACATTTCATATTTATTTAACACAATGACATAATTATTCTCTTTGGCATAGTGGAGGCGCCTGCTGCCTGTAGAAATTTATAAAGTAATAGCACTTGTTTCCGTTCATGGATCGCACCCTAGCTCAGGATCAGGCGGAGTGTGTTCATATGCCGAGCTACAATTAAAAAAAAAAACACCTTGGTCACATAGATTTTATGGAAACAATCACCAGGTATACCAAATTCAGGAACCTATGTCTATCTCATTCACAGGGATATATTCTATCAAATATCTCTTATTTAATATTATTTTATTTTTCACTTTTTTATCAATGCTAATTTACTTATATCTAATATAACGTTTGAAAATTGATAGTATTTTATGGTATACTGAAAGTAATAAATTTGCTTGTCAAATGATAAGGTGTGTCGATAAAGAACACGGAAATGAACTTTTGTTATAAACCGCACAAAACCGAAAGATATATTACGTCAAGGTGTTAAACAATGCTATTCAGAATTTGGCCACAAAGCTCTAAATATTAAGAATTTAAAATTTGATTGTTAAAGACATTAACATAATAATTGTTTACCTGCAAGTCTTAAACAGGTGCTTATTGTCCCATTTGTATTATTGTTTATTGTGCAATTTTCTATTAGTACTTTTGTGTCTAAGATTTCAATAGGATTTTATGACTTAGCGGGTCTTAAGAATTTGTAAACATAACGGTCCTCTTTGCACAATTTGCATCTTTCCCTTGTTACCATTACAAAAGCGTATTTTTTATAGAGCTCTCTTGTCTTTTATGTTGATTTTTTAAATTTGCATTTGATTGCTTTCGTCTGTTTTTACGACAGCACACGTGTTTTCTTCATTTGTCTCCGTTTTCTATTTTTATAATGTTGTTGCTACTGTGTCCATTGTATTGAAAATACCGTTTGTTCCTAGTTTTTATTATGAAATATGTTTTTATATCTTTTTCTTTGCTCACGTTTAAGAAGTTGGAGCTAGTTAGTCCTGAGTAAAGTCGGGTGCGGTGGAGCGGCTCGAAAATTGTAATATTTCAAAATTACTCAGAAGTCGCTCTCTTGAATAATGCGATAAGTTTCTCAGCCACGGCCGGGGTGTGCTGCCACCCCCGAAGCGTGCGTGGTGAGTTTGCTGCTCTTGTTTTTCAACTTCTGCCTTCGAATACTATTTTTATCATAATAATTATATTATGTTCAATTCGATAAAACTATATCTAAATTACATAATTTTTTGCGAGTAAATAAAATATATGTTGTAATAATTCCAAGTTTATGTCCAATATTAATTAACGTGAAAGAGTTAAGATTGATGTAGAGAGATGAGAATTGATGCTGTGACTATGTAAAGGAATTCTTTAGAGACGTGATATATGACTCTAACTCTTGTTTGTTTTCTTGTCATGGAGCAGAACTTTCTGCATGGTATCTAAACTTTGTCTTATTCTAGAATAATTCCTAGAGATCTCAACTTACCTTAATTAAAATATATTAATGTTTCATATTTTGTTTTTGCGTCCATTTTAATTTATTATTATTAATATGCAAAGCCTTTTTTTAATTACCCAATACATAATATAAATGCACTCCTCCTATATTCTTCCAAGCATAAAAGACCAATTCTATAGTCCGTGGAGGCCACACGTGGACATGACCATGTGACAAACCGGTCTTGCTCAGCCTAGTAACTTCTAAACGACACACCGTTCAGACCGTTTCGTGCGGGCTCCTGACTACATTATTTTAAATTTTAGATCATCTCCAGGTCATATTTTTCTTGAATATCTAAAAGAGAAAAGACTTGTTTTTTTCTTTTAAATGTTAGTCATTTAAAAAAGTTATATTTAATTTACCTATATTTGAATAATTGGATATAATCATCGCTCGCGTTAACCGCTAATGGAATAAAGTGAGAGCATAAATAAGCGTAGGTTTTGCGGGATAGCCTCGACTAACGAGAATCTGTATGGCTCTGAAGTTCTCCGCTAAGAATTCTTCGAGTTTCTGCTCCTAGTTAGAAGTAACTTCTCCGTTTAAACTTGTAAACTCAGCTGCGGTTAGACACATGGAGCTTCTATACTTGAACCACTGATGGTCGTTTCAAATTTTCGCGGTATTCTAACGGTGTTCTTATTATAGATGAGGACGGTTTTTTAAATTTAAAAGAATCGTTTTTTTTTTCATTAAACTATTTTTAATTAAGTGATGAAATACTTTTAATCGCCTCATCAAATACCTACGTTTAATTATAAATTATTAATGAAATGGACATCAACTACTTAACGGTTAAATCTACAAAAACCTGTTAACTACAGATAACTTTCTAGTATTCAAGACATGCAATTGCGGGGTGCCGGAAAAACCGCAACAATTCTATGAAAATGCATGCCCAGAAGAAACTCGCACTCGTTCTGGAATTCAACGACACTCGTACCCAGAATATTTCACAAAGAACACGTTTATTATACAAAATGTAACTTTAGCTAGAGTGCAATTAGGCTCAGTTTTATATGACAATACTATGTTCTTACTACCTTCTGTCATGGACACATAATTGTTTCAAGTTTTTATTGGGAATGGTGCAAGGTGCGCGGCTCACAGTTTCTGTAAATTTATAATGCCTACGTAGCTTATAAGATTAAACATAATTGTTTAATTGCCAACACAAATAAATTCAATACGTTTTTCTTTCTTGAACTTGTCATGAATATTGATTCAAAAATAAGTATGAAGTTTTAATTACGTGCGGCAAATCATAGTTGCTGTTATTAATTAATTATATTAGTTGCCCTTACTTCCACAGTATTAACAGCTAGGGGCTTAGTTTATTTTTATAGTAAAATCTTGTAATTATATAGCTCGCCTACGTTTTGTTCACGTACGCTATTATTAAATTTAAATGCCTTTAACAACAAAACGTAAATACTGGGTTTTGTAGAATATGAGGTACAAATTGTTCTACTACGTAAGTTGTGTACTTATTTACACAAATTAAATAGGTATATCAGGTATAATTAGTAGTTGCAAATTGAGTGCCTAATCCTTTAAGTACTTATCGACTATCGTTCGTAGCCGAAACACAAACACCCGTGAAGTGATCTAACCGCGTTGCGCTATAGCTTGATATAGCATGATACACGTTCGCTCCTCAAGTCAGTATAGCGGAGGTCAGTATAGCCTGTAGATTTTTGTCTGGCTACTATAAAAAAATGTTTGTTTATTTGCCCAGTGCCTTTGAGTTCAATAACTACCAGACCGATTTGTTAAATTATTTTGTCGTTAGATAGTCCGTGGGAGGAACCACGTGAGACAACTATTTTATCCCTATACCTAAAAGGTTTTATAAGGGCAGAATGGGAACTTTAAATGCACAATAATAATTGTACGAAATAATACAAAGTTGCAAGCAACAGTTAGTACATTTATAATAATATAAAATATAAGATGGCGGTCCATACATCTTGCCTAGAGGACCGAAGGAAGGTTCAATGAGTTGTTATGTGCTAATAAAGTCCGTACCAGTGATCGGTACACACTTGATTGATGGATAAAAGGCCGCCGAGAACGACGGGATTATAAAGCTAATGGATATTGCAAATTAATTTAATGAAGATTTCGTTTTGGTTTTGAAAAAAAAAAACGTTGAAGAGATTGGAGCCAGCCTTTTACGATAAATATTTATTAATCGGTTTTTAATTCACGCTATATGTTTTCATAAAGTTGTTTCAAAATAGAATTGACCTAAAAATTATTATAGAATATGAATCGTTATAAATATTGTGTTGGCTAAAGCCCAGAATTTTAGGTATACTGTATTTTAATAGATTTCTGGATCCAACTTCAGAGGGGACTAAAAGATACGGTCTCCATGATTTTAGTAAGACGTAGAGACAGAATCGAGTCAGTGATGATTTATGTATGCATCACGAAGCAGTCTAATTAGGCGGCGCGGACGCAGCTCATTCTATGTAAATTTGAGTCGGCCCACTGAATGAACTGAAGGGAATTATTCTGTGCGTGGCCTTAATCTTATGCAGGACATTCTGATGACTTACCGATGTACGTGCTTCTGATTTTCTTTGTGGTAGTGTCAATACAAGTACCTGTGTAATAACATATGCATACTAATACTCTAATTTGTTTTTATTTATATGTTTATTATAATTAAAAAGCGGATATGAATGTTAATTTGAAATCGCCTTTAATGTATTATGTCAGTATTTATTATAAATACTCTATCTAAACTATAAACGTGCGATAGGTATGTATAGTTGGTTTTTACCTACTACTTGGTCAAATAAAAAAAAGCATTGAAAAGAAAGATGGCAGATGTACTGTTAGAGTATAGAATAATTTTTCGGGTTATTACTTATTACCTAATTATTTTTATTATCTTTTTATATTTATTAATTATATTAAACATTATTACTGTTAATTTTTTTTGCTGTCCATACAGATATATGCGAATATAGACGACTATATTGTGTGAGGAAGACACAAATAATGCACCGTCATCTTCAATTCCATTCAGTCCAAGTACTGTCAGCAAAGCTGGCGCTGCAGCACTTTAGTGTCGGCGCTACACGCTGGCCCAACCTCGCCTAGCTTGACTAACGCCGATGTGTGAATAGGTCATCAACCTTGATTGGTGCTAACGAAGGTTTCGTCAATGACCCAATTTTCTAAGCTTACAGGTGCATGATACTCTCTCTTATTAATGTTGGCTAATTAGGGATGTAAATTTTATTGTAAACTGATATATATGCCATGAATAAGCTTGTGGAACAACACAACTACAATAGTCCTTAAGGTGGTGCAGCTAACTTATTGCTGATTGTACCTACTGCATATGTTACGCCCATTTATAAACAACAAGAAGACATAATTCAATGATTTAACATATTAGTTTGCAATACAAAATAGAAATAAAGTATAAAACAATTTGTCTGAAGCATAATCTGTAAAATTATTAACAAAATATTCGTATCAACTTCTTTAAGCAAATAAACAGCACGTAAAACTGTTCTTGAAGCCTTCGTACCAAGTTATCCCAGTGTATTCAATTCATCGCTGCTGTTACAGGTGGTTCGGGTTAAAACACGTTTATTTTGAGTATGAAAGGGGTATCTTGGTACGGGGTCTACGAGGACGAGTAATGTTATGAGCAAGCCATTATTGTCTCGCCCCATACCGTAAAACATTACGTAGCTCCGTCGACACAGACCTTATATATTTAGAGCTGCTATACCCCTTATCCGAAGAACTATTTTGAAGTTATTTTTACTTTAAAATGTGCATGCATTTATACGCAAATACGCGTTTCGGGTATAGTTAGAAAGTAGGCAGTTATAACGAGAGGAGTGTCCACTGTCAATCTAGTTAGTACATGCTCGTCTACTCAAGCCGGCATAGAGGAGGCGACTGCTGCCCGCACAGGTTTCTCTGTAGTAGCAGTTGTTTCCATTAATAGACCGCACTTTACATCAGCCGCAGTTGGCACATGCCGAGCTAAAAATGAATTAGTGG
The DNA here is from genome assembly GCA_948150575.1 of Tinea pellionella. NCBI lineage: Eukaryota > Metazoa > Arthropoda > Insecta > Lepidoptera > Tineidae > Tinea > Tinea pellionella. The sequence goes on from OX411253.1 coordinate 5,904,771, forward strand.
ATAGCCGGAGTATATCTAGACCAGTGTGCCTATCAATTTAGCGGCTAGCCGAAAACTTTTTCCCGTTTTTTCTATTTCATATAATAATAATATGTTAAATAGTCATTAGCCTAGTCTGCCATCTCCACCTACATTGATACAATGGTACACATTCGTTTCCTCAAGCCAGCATAGCAGCGGCAACTGCTACCTGCAGAACTTTCTCTGTGATAGTAGTTATTTTCGCTCGTGTCGAACACATCTGACATGTCGAACTGTTGTTAAAAAAAAATTGAATAACTGAATTAAAATATTTTAGTTTTAAATTAATAGTAATCTACGTAACATTCCTTCTCTCAATTAAGTTTAGTGTATAAAAAATAATATAAACTCATGGACTAGTAGCTCTATAGATATATTTAGAAGTGAAACAGTTTAGGGATCATCTAGTGATCGTTTCTACCAATCTGTTTAAAAATATACATCTTACTTCACTCAAATTGCTACTTTTAATTTACCAGCGATATTTTCTGTTTCTTTTTATTGGTTTAATACATCTAATGCTTTTAATAAGACATTAGGTCTCAATACAAATCCATAGACAATAATAGTAGGTTTTATTTTTATAGTAGCCTCGAGTGCGCTTCGTGATTGTGCTACCACTGAGAAATCTAGCAAGCAATAGTCACCTCCACTATACCAGTATATGCACCATCTAAGTTGACGGTACGCACTTGCTAGTTCGTTATATTTCGTATGTAACAATTAATTTATTGTTAAGTATTATTCAGCATAACAATTTTAGTGTTGACGATTTCAAAGTCGCCAAACAATGTTCTGTCAACATAAACTAAACACTGAACAGTGATGTATTGCCGCCGCAAAACTATGGAAACAAATCTCCCATTCTCATAATTTACGAGCGCAATATGGCTACACAGTTTTCAAACTAACAAAACAAAAATGAACAGAAGCGCAACCCCCGATAAAAGATGTCACCACGCTCGCACTGACTCTACTTCAAAGATAGTGTATAGAAAGCTCTCGGTTAGCTATCTTATAGAAAATAAACTAAAAGCTTATACCCGGGCAAATAAAGAAATTGAGGAGATGGTGCCCCTCGTCCTCCAATCACTGCGCTGAACATAATTATACGTTGCTCTGAAATTAGGAGCGACGACGGGCGTTAATTGAAAATAGAATTCCTATCCTGATTTGTGTTATAATGTTGCTATAGGCACCTATTTATTTAACTACCTAAGTACTATAAACATGTATGCGATTTTCATGGTCATTATGTAATGAATAGATTAAAAAGTTGATAATACCGAAGTGGTCCATCGAAATAAAGATATTTGAAACCTGAAAATTAATTAACGTACTTAATGCGTTTTTTCGTTTTTCTTTTTTAATTTTCATAAATGTTCAGTTTTCCTCCGGGCTATTACCACGATTTCCTACTGTAAGTGGATATGGGAGGTTTTAAAAACAAACTTTAAATATCATATTACATTTTAAACGCAGTAGCATAAAATTACCGAACACCATGAGTCATGTGCAGGAAACAAATTAAATATCCACTTTACCCGTGCTAGGGTTGCCAGTTCGATAAAATATTTCGAATAGCCTGGTGCCTATCGTCATTCCATGCTCAATTATTTAAAAAATGAACGCCAGTTGCGTGTATTTGTATCTCATTCGCACATGATGTTTGTTGTTGTTGTCCTTTCATTCGCTCAGTGGACAGCGGCTGCGTCGGCGCAGCGCGATAACCGCGGAATGTGCCGGCTGACTTCAGTCGAGCGGCGCTCATAGACAATTTAAATTGGAGAAATTGGAAGTCGCGTGGTTGCTTCAAGACCAATTGATAACGGTCTCTGCTCGTCGATTTTAAAGTTATGTAATAAATGATGGTATTTTCACTTTACAAATTAAATACAATGTATTTAGGATTTTAAACCAATACTTCTAGAAATTCTGTTACCCATATTCCTAATTAAATGTTTTGATAAGTAAATGTACTTATTATACTTATCCTATATTCTATTTTATTCACAGAGGTAGGTTAAATTACCCAAATTAAATACTTTAGTATTTTATTGTAATAGTTAATAAATAAATAATAAGGTTAAATTTTGTACAAAAAGAGAAAGATTACCAAACAATTTCTAAACTAAATCCTTTTAAAATTGGAACGTTTACTTCGCAGGAAATTTTCAAGTAGTCTTACTTGGGCGAGCTAGCAGTATTAAGGGTAGCATAATAAGGCTTTCTGGATTAGGTGGTAGTGGCGCTCTTGAGTGAGAGTAAGCTCCGGGGAAATCCCGACTCGCAGCTTTCCTTCTAATTTATAGCTTCTTCACGACGGCTACTGCGCCTTTTGTATCGAAATCCTGAAGAAAGGGAAATATATTTCGCAACGGATTAACGTATGTGTTACTACATTTATACTTAATTACCTTAACATTAAGAGAAAAGCAACGAGCTCGTTCAACCAACGAGGTTTTTGTTTTGAATTCCGAGACTAAATTAACAGACATGACTTCATTCATAAACAATTTCAACTTAATCTGTAATTAATATTTAAATTTGTTTTCTCCTTGTAATATTAAACTTTACTACAAATAAGTATTAATATATATTAAGAGCTATTTAAGGGACATTAAACATTGTCCCTTAAACTTAGTTTTAAGTTTAAAACGGTGGGATTTTGGTAGAAAATCTTTTAAAAACGTCCACAACAAACACATTGCATTAACTTTAAAAGCAGACTTAAACTTCTAGGCTTTTCTCTTTTTATTTCGCGCTAAAGCCGCAAGCTCCCGCGGATAACGAATAGTTTGGATGTGAGCCATTGAAAACAAAGCGGAGTGCGCTACCCCCTATATATTACTGTCCGCTAAACGAATTGATTTAATGAGATCTTTAACTAATTGGATTTGTATGGTTGGTTTATATTTCTCTTCGACGACACCTGTCTAATTCCTTTAGAGACAAACTCAAGTTATTTCCATCAACGCTCATAATTCAATGTTACACGCACCCTAAGTATTTACATTCTACATAGCCATAGATTCTATATCAAAAATTCCATTTCTATATCAAAAACATAAAAGTCGCATTCACGTCAATTTTCTAAATATTACTGACAAGATCTTTAATAAAGGATTAAGAAACTTTACGCTACATATACCATAATTTCTTGTAATTTAGGCATTCTGAGTCTAATCACAATTATCTTTTTTTTAACTAAAACAGATAAAAAAGAGCGACCGTAGTCTAGCGGTGAGACGCGTGAACTCACGATCGATGAGACCCGTGTTGGAACCTCGCTAAAGACCAGTACCAATGTAACTTTGTTATATGTACTTTGGTCACTCAGTGCCTATAGGCACTATTAAAGAGTGGTAGGCAGACTGATGATGGTTATTTGTCCAGTCTGTCGTCCTGGGGTAGTACCACCACTTTCGAATGTAACACCTGTGAAGTGACCTTGTCGCGTTTCGGGAATAGTTTAAAAGTAGCCAGGTATAACGAGAGGAGTGTGTACTGTCTATCTAGATGGTATATGCTCGTCTCCTCAAGCCGGCATAGTGGAGGCGACTGCTGTCCGCACAGGTTTCTCTGTAGTAGCAGTTGTTTCCATTCATGGGCCGCACTCTAGCTTTACATCAGGCGGAGTATTGTCACATGCCTACAATAAGCATAATATAATATGCAGCTACAATAAAAAAAAAGATAGGTAGTGGTATTAGACATTGATTAAACTAAATAAAGTCAACAGTTAGTCAACATATCAAACTTCAAATTACATACAAGACCATCCATATCGATGCATACTCCGACTTCCTGGACCTATTAATTGCTTGCTAGAATTTAGTGCGTTGCAACTCATGTTAGGTTTGTTTGGGCAGCCGGCGCGCTGCAGGCAGACACTTCATTACGGGCAAAGGGCATAAATCAGGCCTTCTAATATTAAACATGCCTTGCGTATAGGAGACAGCAAATTGCGGGACTGTCTGCGGCGAGCGGTCTCGCGTGGTTACCGCTGATGAGGTGATTAGGAGGACGAATAAATTACAAGTTTATTAAGTAATATTGTAAACTCCCAAAATTCATCGTACGCATTAATCTATCTTCTACTACATATATACTTAGTTAGGTCTTTGTAGTTTGCTAACTCGTGTTAATAGCAACACCTACCTGTTTAGTAGAGATATCTGCCTATTATTAGATACTTGAACCGATTCAATTAAATATCACGAAACGTTTTTTATCATGGTTATGTTTCATTTATATCTTACGAAAATGAAATATATTTCGGCGAATAAATAAGGTAAATATTAATTTATTTTTTCCAACCCTGAAGATAATTTCTCGGCTCCTCGTACCTCCTTGAAATGTTGAGACTAATGTGATTTTAATGTACTAAATCGTCGCTTTCACGTACATTTGTTAAATCTGTTTTGTTTTATCTTTCTTCGTACTAATAATAACACTGAGGAAAGAAAATTAAGTACTAATGTGTATTGTTTTAATTTGTACATCTATTAGGGATGATTAAAACAATATTTTTTCGTAATTAGTAATTACTTTGTTTATATATCAACAAAGAATTATTATTGATATAAATGACTTTAGTTTTATATCTATGGCCAGCTTACACCAGGCGCGCCGAAACAGTCTAAATTTTTCAAACTTATTTTTACTATGAGCTGCGTCCATAGGAGAAAAGCTGAATAACATCGAGCATCGCTTATTTATATACGTTTTATTTGATCGCCTCTCGATTCTTCTCTAGTGAACTAATTAATTTTTCTTTAAATTTGTACGTTTGTCTTTTAAAAACGTTTAAGCGAATAAATAATGTTAATATTTTTCTTGCAAAACAGTACCTACTCATTATAGATGAGGGTCGTAACTCAAGAAAAGGGAACTTAAGAGAAAGTCCTATTTATAATATTTTTATCTTTTCTTGACACTATCGTGCCCTCCCTCAGTCGCGTGTCGAGGACAGGGGTGTATTGAGAGTCATTTATGGGTGTAGAACCCTCGAAAAAGAAATTATAAGACTAAGGAATACACATGCAAAACATTGATAATATTTAGCGCGGTGGGACGGGTATTCTATTATCTACGTAGACGTGTTTGTAATCAAGAACGTCTCAAATTCCTACTTTGCTTGGGATAGTCAGTGAAAAAGAAAAACAATATTCTGGTTACTGTCCCGCATATAATTTAAGATGGAAATGTATTTATGGATTTGATGTTCTACAAAAAGTATCAGGTATTGTATGTTTATGTTGTCTTTATTCTGATACCCCACAGGGTATCCTATCCTATTCCTAGTTGGGGTCAGGACATTGCATGTATCTGTATGATGCCTATGATAGAGACTTTGTTGTATAGAGACTTGCTTAGTGAAAATATTTAAAAAGTTAATCATTGTATGTACTTATAAGAAACAACAACTTTTTAAAAGTAATCGTAGGTAGGTACAGCATTAATAATGTGTTAACAAAAATATATCTCAAATCATAAAGAGTGGTAGGCGGACTGATGATGGTTATTAACCCAGTCTGCCGTCCTGGGGTAGTACCACCACTTTCGAATGTATCTAACACCCGTGAAGTGACCTGGTCGCGCTTCGGGAATAGTTTAAAAGTAGCCAGATATTACGAGAGGAGTGTGCACTGTCAATCTGGATGGTACATTCTCGTCTCTTCGAGCCGGCATAGTGGAGGCGACTGCTGCCTGTAGAGATTTCTCTGTAGTAGCAGTTGTTTCCACTCATGGACCGCACTCTAGCTTTACATCAGGCGGAGTGTTGTCATATGCCGAGCTACAATAAAAAAAAATCATATACTAAGTACATTGTATATACTAAATATTAGTTAGTAGTTGAATGTACTATAAATGGATTGGAAAATGCTAACTCGCAGATACCGAATTATATTTGTCTCAAATGCCGCGCAGTATTTTTATTACCATTTATGACTAGTTTCTCTAATAAATGACTTCGAATTCTAGATTTATTTTTTTATTTGTACTTAGCAAATATAAAATCTCATAAATATTCTTAATAGATTTCACCTTATGCACAAACTATATTTACCTCCTTTCACCTCATTAAACTTAACTTTTAAAAGCTGACTTTAAGCTTGTTGAAGGCATTAAAACTTTGCCTCCGTAAGTGTAAAGTTAGTCCGACCTGGGCCTACTGACACGATATTTGCATTACACCAAAAAAAAAAAAACGTGTAGGCCGTTGGGAAATTTCGCGCATATAAATTTTAATTTAGGAACCTTCGTTGTAACGTACGAGCTCATAAGATAAATGTATTATTACGTTCATACATTACGGCCGATCCATCAAATTGTTTCGTGTATATAGGCTTAGATATATATTTACATAATACACCTAAGGTGTTAAATTTTAGACATATATTTCAAAATAAAACGTCTCGTTATAAATCTTAATTTATTTATTTTAATCAATAAAAACATTAAGCTACCACTGCATAAATAAACTAGTTTCAACGTTACATTTTAACTCGGATGAATTAATCAAAGTTTTAAACAATCCCGTGTAGCTGCGAGCGTGAACCGCGACCGCAGAGCGTCGTGTACGCTCGAGCATGTTTCATGTAGCTGCGCCGACTTTATACCGCTTGTACCCTCACACATGCCTCTAGATGTATTACCATTCTACATAGCACTATATAAAAGTATAAACCCGGTACTTAACTTAGCTAACGGACCCGACGCATATGTTCTAATGAATAATTTCCAGCTACTTATAACTAATAGATAGATATAGACCTATTTTGTAATTGTGAGGTGCCCACTCAAACATTTACATTCGAAACAAGGAACGTTAATCAAATAACAGTGTTGATATAATTAACAGGCCTGTTTATCTTCGTACCTAAATTCAGTAAAGAAAATTCTAAATTAAATTTACCACGATAAAATTAAAACAAACATCTAAACATTATTTTATGTAAACAAATTTTCCTCGCATGGGTAACGACTTCATTAGACAACGTAGGTTGCGTTTTGTTGAGCGCCGCGTACCTATTCATAAATATAACGCACTCGCGCCGTTCAAATTTCGCCACCGTCTGCTTTATATTGATATATTGTGTTGTTTATAGTACGCCCGAATCAAAATGTGATATATTATACAACAAGCTCGATACGAACAAGTTTCATATTTGGTGGAACGTACGCGCCTACGCCAGGGAATAGTTTAGGATGAGTAAGGATAAGTTATTGCTTTCTCTAACTATGTTCGCATGTTATAGTACTTACAAGTTCAGAATAATAATTTATTTTAGTAACTTTTGTTATAATCTAAGAAACGTTTACATTATAATTGTTAATTAAATATCGGTTACAATTTTACGATCGCTGTCGTGAACTGTCAACGTAAATGGAAGTACCGCCCGCAATGACGTGCGAATATTTAAAAGGTTTTTATCTCAGAAACTACATTAATTAGAGGTGTGGTAATAATTAATATTCATTAAAGTCGCATTTGAGCGCGCAACACAAAATGCGTATCGCAGTTAATAAATTTTCCGGTTGCAGTCCGGTGTAGTGATAAAGACGCAACGTGCAAGAGCGTGCCACGATCCTCTCATACAAAACTAAAGTGAACTTTTCAACTTTATTACATTGCCCAAATTAAATATAAAACTAAGAAACTGGAGACCAACTAAGAGAAATGTTCGAATCCCCTTCAAATCTTGCCTGGTAGCTATTGCTATAGGTACGAGTGCTTTGGCCAGAGAGGGCCTAGGTTAGTAGTAAACTTTTATTTATAATAAAAATATTAAAGTAGGAATTTTTATATAAAAGATCGTGCAACCGTTATTAACCGATGGTAATAAAAAACCTTTGTTATGCGTGCACGCACACAGATATTATACGAATAGTTATGAGTATTATACACATCGCTACACTTGAATGAATGTAAAAAAGTACCAACGTATAAAAGGTAAATATTCGAGTCAAAGATTAAAGTGAAATATGACATATCGATTACGTTAATAATGAACACTAATTACATTGTAGTAAAATTAGACAAATTAAATCGCGTGTTGTTAATAACGTTGCTGAAAAGTGTTGCATGTACCGACAAATAAACTACGATGAATTGCTTACTAGGTTATTTACTGCATGTAGTACGTATTAATCTTTTATTGTATAAAACATAGTAGCACGATATATGACCTTACTCCTACTGGTCATACTCCTCCTGCTGATGAGCTGGAGTGCTGACCATGATCGTAGACAACTGCTACAGTGAAATGTCTGCAGCGAGCAGTCGTCTCCACTATGTCTGCGTGTGGAAATTAAAGTGTACCTTCCAAGTATACTGTGCATAGTTCTCCAATCTTATAGTTACCTGTTACTTCAAAATTGATCGCAAAACGTAACTCACGGGTGTAACAATCTTAATTATAAGAAACGAATATACATCGCCAAGACATACCATTATGATTTATTGGCATAAAGTAAAAATTGTAAAAACTTAAAACTATCAATAAACCTTTTATTAATATTGGTATTTACCTATTAACAATTGAAAATGATTGTACCTACTTACTTACTACATCGAGGCGGAGTATCTATCTATCTATCGAAACAAATGTGTTAGAGAAATGTTTTATTTACACCAGAAATATACCTATAGTCTTTCATTAGTGTAAAATGTAGTACATTTATATTCAAATAGTAGTAGGTAGGTGTACGGAATTTGACCGAAATTGGAATTTCAATGTTATGAAGGTTTTCCTAAAGTCAGGTTATGCATTGTATGAATGCATTGTTCATGTGAATTGTATTCAAGGGGTAAGTATGAAGCTATTGTGAACAAAATGCAAATTTATCATAATGTTGGTAGCGCTGTAAATCAAACAGCCGCTCGTGCGGAAACACTCGTGAGTGCTAATCTAAAGATTTAAATTAAATATTGTTTATAGGAAATTACTTAATTATTAATTTTAATAAATGCACGTTAATTAACCGTTAATCAATGTTAAAATTTTCGTCAAGATTAAGTAAAAGATATTAAAGCGATAAAGGTAATATTAGTAGTTAAGTCATTTTAACCCTAAATATTGGAATAAACAAAAATAAATGAAAAACTCACGAATAAATATAGATTAGTATATGTAATAATTTAAATTTTGACTTTCAGCCAAAAAACTGTGTTGTTAAAAAACATTAAAAATTAAGCAACACAAAATTTTAATTGGGTATGAAATTAATTGTGTAGATAAGTTGTTGTTCCAAATATATGTATATCTACCTAACTATTATAAAACTACAACCCAACTATTTAAATACATAAACAGGGATCTCTTCTGATATTTAATACATTACATAACGGTGGTAATATATTCAAAGAAGCACCACCGGAGCCAATTCCGAAATAGAAAGGGTTCGTTAATATTCGCCGGCAGACGGATTAAAACCGGACTCATTTTATGAAAATTAAATACGAGGGCAATTTTAGCCATTGTCTAGTGCCACATGTGCTTGGGATATGCAAATGACATATCGGATGTCAGGTTTTGTTCTAACAATACTCGATTAGATATTGAGGACACTAAAAATTGTATGTGCCAATGTAACTTTGGTCGCTCAGTGCCTATAGACACTATTAAAGAGTGGTAAGTAGACTGATGATGATTATTTGTCTAGTCTGTCGTCCTGGGGTAGTACCACCACTTTCGAGTGTAACACCTGTGAAGTGACCTTGTCGCGTTTCGGGAATAGTTTGAAAGTAGCCAGGTATAACGAGAGGAGTGTGCACTGTTAATCTAGATGGTACACGCTCGTCTCCTCGAGCCGGCATAGTAGGGACGACTGCTGCTTGTAGAGATTTCTTTCTCTGTTGTTTCCATTCATCTCTAGCTTTACTTAGGCGGAGTGTTGTCACATGCCGAGCTACAATAATAATAAAAAACAATATCTCTCGTTTTGAAATATTTTTTATACTCACCAACATTCCTGGACATTTTTAAAGGATTATAATTCAGCATTATTACATATTAATAATCAAATGAATACTATACAGGAATATAATTCAAGATCGATGCTCGTTGCTTCGTAGCAAATGCCCGCTAAAACTCATTAACTGTATAATATATCAGTATGTTACAATATTTCATACATGAATCGTTTTAAATAATATCACAAAATTCAGTATAACACTTTAATGTTAAAATTGATTACATACAATTAGTAGGAATGCAAAACAAATTTTTGGAAGGCAGATAGTTTATGAGCGCAGAATACCTCATTCTGTCAACTAAATGCGTTCGGTTTAACTAAAATTGCATGTTAATTTTGATTTTAGAAGGCTCGCACAGACCGCGATGACAGATTCAAAAATATAGCGTGCAGTTACAGGCATGTGCGTTGCTGGATAAATTTAATACTGAATTGGAATGAAACATGGCGTTCGGTAAAAATATGATGCGAGCAATGCACACTTGATTCTCGCTCGTCTACCAGACTTGTGGATAAAACATTGCTTTCACTTTTTATTCTGATACTATGATTTTTATGCATCATAAAATATTGCTAAGTATTGTTCTAACATGAAATGAAGTTCACTTCGTCTGAAAGTTATTCATGAAATCATAAACCATAACAATGACAAAATAGTCATTGTTGCAAATAAAATTGATACAACTATGATTCTATTTTCTAGAATTATCTTAACCCTGCAACCCTTTCTTTTCGGCTCATAAAATTCACAAAACGAACAAAAATGTGAACATAATGGCATTTGCATAATGTTTTCGACGTTTTGTTTTTTGCAAAGCAGTACGTTTCAAATGTCACCGCAGTGAGGGGTGTGAAATCTTCTATTATGGGGTGCGAGAATATTAAAAATCGCTTTCCAAGTTCTTAAAGTTATATGTGCATTGTTCGGCTTCTTTTATTTCGTATTTCAAAGTTTAAATTTACTATTACGAGTAATTAACTTATATAGTAGGTGGTAACTATCTTTCTCAATGCTTGACTATTATTTTTATATTAACAGAATCTAACTTTTGGGCTGTTTCCATTGCACTGAAGGCTTTTACATAAACAATCGAGAGGAAGCAGTTTCCTTGCAGACGCCGGAAGTGGAGCGAGTGTCGGCACGGGAAGTGTTATTGCCGGGCAGAATGACTCTCTACTTCCCGTTACACAGACGTGGAGTCTACAACCAATGAGATTAATATTTGTAATCATTTTTGAAAGTTTCTTATTTGTATTGACTGATTTGTCAATATTCTGGCATGCAGGTCACAATTTCATACATGCGTATGTCACGCATCATACTGGCCTTAACTTAAACGTTATAAATAGGTAGAAAAATAAATAGGTAATAAATATTATCTATCAGATGCAAATAAAAACTTATTAAATAAATAAATTAAATGATGAACTCGGACATTCAAATACCAATTTTATTGGTTTTTGTTAACCCAAACACAACGCGAACAAAACGGACTAACCTATAGGGAGAGAAGCGCAAATAAAATACAGCAGTAGGTATTACGTTAGTCACAACGAATGATATACGATGCCCGCTGTACGTGCGAACTCGCCCGCCGCTCGCCACTTATCTATCTACACAAACTTGTATTTTCGCGATTTTTCTCCAGTTTCCATAGCGACCGAGCCTGTTTCTTGCTCTTCCTCGCCACGCAGGGCCACCTCCCGGACTTATTGCGAGAACCGTTGTGTCACTGAAAAATAATGGACTCTCTGTTTTTAATTTAGCTCTAAATTAATGAAGATTCCTTTATTTAATTTCGGTTACTCTGTGGTATTTGGTACAGAAGTCGTAGTAAAATTTGTATTATTATTTTGTTCCGGGTCTGTTTGACCTAAATGAGAAATTGTATTACAGTTTCATTCTCGTTAACTTTTTGCTTTTATATGACACATATAAATATATCTCTAATATAGGACTTTCAATAATAATAAATATAGCAATTATTATCCAAATATAAGTTGTATTAACAAGATTGTTTAAAGTATGCTCGCGTGTTAACTTAATAATGTGAAATGCTCCCTTGCGTATTCCATGACACCCCACAGAAAACCAATAAGAACAATAATAAATAACTCTTATCATATTTCGAGTATGCTCCTGGACGGAGGCATCGCGCGAGATCCGAACCAATATATCAACAGGAATTTACGAGGCAAGATACGACAGGAAAATTGCAAGAATGGTGGCGCAATCTATCTTAGTTGGGGAGGTTGCGTCAGACCCGCGGGTGGTGTAGGGGATGGTGGATGGAGCCCCCTTCTCGGGAAACTTCGAGAGGTTATTAGTCCGAGCATCTGTTGTAGGCAGGGGCGGGCGCCCGGGGTGATGAAACTGCTCGCGACTGCCTTACAAGCTAACAAATCTAATTGCTCGGTAGGCGCCCATGTATCGTACGTGTCTGACAAATGGCCCCGCGTGTATGGCAGCCCCAACCCGTAGGTAACGCATTTACCTGAAAACAAACGTAGACGCTCATTCTCTTCGAAAATTCTTATCACCACAATGATAATCCTCATCCAGATGATATTGTTAAGAAGTAAATACGAAAAATAACGTTTTATTTTACTCCGTAGCTCATACTATCTTTTTATGCTTATCTTTGGGTGATTTATGAGTTGTTCGGCGTCCGCCAACGCAAAAGAAATGAGGTAGACAAAAGTAATTTATTTTTAGGTTTGTTTTTCGTCTTTTCATTCGTGTACAGTACTGGGCATGGCCAAACATGTTTTTGTAGTAAACATTTTTGAGACGTCCCTATATGATTTATCTCTGACCCCGTACGTAGGCGGTGCTTAGCCGACGATCGGCATTTCGGACTTATAGGAATAAATCTTTAAGGTCGCAATATAACATTACAAAAATGTTACAACACATAAAACATAATCTGTTTATAAGCGGAGCGACATAATATCGATTCAAAGATTCTTGTGGTGCGTTGGATTTGGATTTTTAAATATGCTAAAACGAGTTCTGTAAAGTACTTTGAAAAAAGTTCACACGCTTTGATATTCGACATATCTTGTTCTCTCAATTAAGCAACTCTTACAGACCGGACATGTAGGGGACAGAATTATTCATGACGTGACCAAGTAACAGATCACCGGGCCAAATGATTTATAATACTCTACACATGAGATTTTCTCCTTAATTAAGATCATTTATTTTGTCCACAGGTTGGTGACTTCTGGTTTTCTACGTGTTATGAGAAAGGAGAAAGTGCTGTCGTAAGTTCAACTATGTTACAGTAACTTCAACTTTATAATTATCGTATTAATGGCGTGTTTATGGGAACATTATTACTTTTTATTGCTGGTCTTACTACGAACTTTTGTAGGGGTCAATGTTGGGGTTAGATTAGTCATTTTAGAAAATCTCCATCTTATTATTTTTTTTTTTTATTTAGTAAATGTAGCACGAATTATAACACGAAAGAGCGCCCTATTTACCTAAGTCGAGTTAACCAACTTTGCATTTAGTAACTAGAACGAAATTTATATGTGCATTGTGCATACGTAATTTATATTCTCACACATAAATTGGAAAACATACAGACTCTTGAAATGTGACCGATAAGCTCAAGCGCAGCGTTAGGTTATTGCAAAAGTGCATGCATTATGAAGATTGCTCATCCCTAGCCAAGCCAACTCGCGCCTCGGACGAACACACTGTTGCCAAAAAACACACGATAAATAATATAAGAGCAACTGCATGCATTATGACCATACCTTATCTTGGTGAATTGAAGCCAAGAATAGCCCATTAAATATGCATTAAAATTACCTGTCTTGAATGAAAAATAAGCGGCAAAATTTACACATATCCCACTTTATTACACGGGTGTATACCTACCCGATTACCATAGTAAAATGTTAAATAATAAGCAATTTGCCTAACAAGATTTTATTTAATATTTTAATAAGTGCAATTAATTTTGTGCCCATTAAGGGTGGTGCCTTTAACGATTTAAAACCTACCTATTAGGTAAAAACATTTTCTACGTTTGCTTCCTTAATACTAAAATTTGGGTTCTCGATTCGAGGTCATGTGTCTAAACATGCGTCATAGTCGAGTTTCCTTTTGTTACCTTGCTAAGTAAAAAAATCTTAAAAGTGAGGACATTATTTTAGTATGTAAAATATAAGCACCTAAATTCGTGTCGATCACATTCATTATGTCCAATAAACATAAACTTACACGTGTAACTTTGGATATTCCCACAACGTATGTATAGAGAAAGACGCTCTGAGGGTCGTAAAGCACTGATTTTATTTATATTTTATTACCATTACAGATAGTGATAGTTTAACCGGCTTTCTGCCAACACACGTTTTGTATTCATCAACGACAGCCTCTGACATCACTTGCATACGACGAATACTCAATGTGGGGAATTTTCGCTGCCAACCTGACTGCATTTCAAAGACTCAATGAAAAAATTTTTTTTTTCGAATGTTATCTAAATTATATGTTTATACCCATAAATCATTCGCGAATAATAGTCACTCGTTAATTAAAAGCTATTATAAACTATTATATATATAAAATATACCTACCTAAATAAGAAATATTATTTTTGTAATTAAAATATAATGTAAAAGACACGCCCCAAAATAACACAAAAAATATGTCAAACTTATCCTACAGATATATAACCAGTTTCCACCTGGCTAGACAGACCTAAAAAACGCGATCTCCATTCCACGATACTCGTGGCTGCCTATCGATAGAACTTCGTCTTCCGATGTCATTGAACGAACAACCTAGTTATATTGTACTTATACAGCGACTTTATTATAATATTTTTAACGATTTAAAATTGAATGAACTCAAATTTTCGCTATAAATAATAATAATTTATTAATTCGCTCAAATATTTAATTTAGAGTGTCAGGAAATTAAGCTGTTTATCGCTATAAAATAAACACTATTTAAATCAAGCGATGTATAATTTAGTTAGATATCGACTGAATCGTTGGCATGTTTGAACTACGATGAACATATGAATGACCCTCTGTGAAACCGCATTGAAATGGAACTCCGATAAATGGAGCCAACGCATTCCCATCTCAAAAAGGGTTTTGTAACTATTGATGTCGTTTTAAAGACTAATTCAATGGCGATGTCTTTAAGATATTATTTTAATAGTTTCCAATAATTCATTGCTTTAAAAGAAGGAGTATAACATTTCTAATTAAAGTACACTGGTCTTATGTTTTTTATTAATTATTGGCATGTTAAATTGCTGCATGTGTTTATATTAAATTTTGAATTAAAGGAATAACGCGTACACTATAATCTAAGCTGATGAACTCGACGTTGTGCACAGATAGGTACCCTGACGACTAATCAACACAGCCGTTAGTGCCTCAAATGACCGCATCGAAATTCCTCTGTTCTATTTTTCTATCTTCAGCCATTGAAACTGCTCGGCTGACGTCAAATATTACTGGGTTTGTTCACGACAATATTTCATCTTATTTTCATCGCAATTTAATATTGAAGTCACTTAATGTTATTTCTATATAGGTACGATTTTTAATGTAATTTAGATGGTGAAAAGATTTCAACACTCAATAAATCATCAAACAATGAAAATGTCTTCGTAAACAGAAGTATATTGAGATTTTTAAATTACATTCGTGACTTTCTGTTACGTTGAAAGCTCACGGCTACATATTATTTAAAGCAAGGCGCGATCGTAGTAAATCATTCGATGTCTTTCAGCTCGATTGTTCAATATTACTTTTAAGAATAAAACCCAAGAGAATTGAGCCCTAATTGCAGTAATACTTGCTGAATTGAGTTTTAAATGGGTAGAATATTGTGTTGTACGTTTAATACAGTTAAATTTTTCACTATTAAATAATGTATTGATAAAAGATTTACTTCAAGATGTATTGCATTAATTGCACTCACAAAAAGGGGTCGTAGACGTAGGTGTTAATTGAAGCCAAAATTGATTAAAAGTTTTAATTACACTCGCTTTGAATTCGTTCCGAAGTTGAGATTTCCATTTAAATTAGGTGAAACAACTTGTCCTTCCGTTAACAGGAACGTTTAAGAGTAACAAAAACATTCATTAATTTGAGAAGCCGGTTCTACTGTCGTTACAAATTCAACGAAGTGCAAAAGCTGGCGCTATCAAAAATAATTATTTATTAATATTGTCTCATACCTACTTGAACAATTGCCTTGTTGCAAAAACTTTTTTCCATCGAATAAATTGATATGTATAAGTACTTTTATATTATACTCTAAATAGTTAAATGATGTGGGTATATCTTTTAGGTACTGATGAAAGTATTGACTACTAGTGTTAGTTTCATGAACCTCAGAGAAATGTCTTCAGTTAGCAATCTAGATTGATAAGGCATTTCATCTCATTATTGGCAGGTATCTGACTACATTCAGAATAATCCCTAATGTGATTAGGTTACATGATTCAGTTGGGTTGCTTTTAAAACCATATTTTTTAATATATTGAAACCGGGCGCTGATTGATATTAACTTAAACTAAAATTGCTTCATTTCATCAATTCACATTTTGTTTGTTTAACTTTTGTTATTTTGTAATTATTTTTCAACTCAATCGACAGCGTTGATTGTTAAAAATTAATGTAACTCGTGCCGCATTGAGCGAGACACGTCCCGACTAACGTGAAATTCGGACCGGCTACTACCTAAAAACTCGATATTTAATTGCTGGGAGAAATGTGCGCTTAATGTCTTCATCAATAACGTGTAATTTATGGAGCTCACGAACTGTAGTACAAGACGAAATTGCTACGGCCGCAGCTCTGACGTGTAATCAGTACAGAATTATAAAGTAGATACCCAACTACAACACCCCGGTTAAATCGTGGTTTAGTGATTGCGATTGCAACTTTATTCTTTCTCACGATTACCTACAGGATAATCAATTAATTGTTGCTTTGTAAAACTTACATCGACAAAAATATCTTGAAAATTGCAGGAGCTTTTCATTTTTACAATCTGTGCAGTAGTTGCGAAGCTTTCATACATACCGATTCCTTTCGGCTTCCATTTTTAAATTAGGCAGGTAAATAGGGAACTTTATTCGGAGTGATTATATTATAGTATGGTCTTATTTTATTATAACTATGACTTTTAATCAATTGCTAAAATAATTGTTAGTAAAATTCATATACCTGGGTGATTTTTTTTTATCTGAATAATATACAAAACAGCTCTAATTTAATGTGATAAGTAAACTAATACTTTCAAACTTCTGTTACGATTTTATTAAACTATTGGTTATTTTTAACTAACGCTTCTTATATGCATGTATAAAAAAGGTCGTTTAGATAAGCATTACCGTTTAGAAGCTATTTCAATTTGTCATGATTGATGAACTGGTCGAGTGAAGTTAAAATCGAAATTATAATATACTTTTATTTATTCTCATGTCCAATATAAAATAATTTCAAAGAACATCTTCATTAAAGGTTGGCCGCAATCGATTGCAATTCAATGGGACCTCAATAGGTAGTTATGGATTTATTTATATCGCAGCCTACCCGTGTCCTTCGCTCGCCTCACCTCAGAACTTTCAAGAACAGTAACCGACTTAATTTATACTTTACATCGTTTTTTTATAATTCTACTAAATACCAAGTTATTTTTCTACAATACATTAGTTATAGGTATGAAGTATTTTAGATTTTTATATTGAAATAATATTACTTAAAAATTTAAGCGTGATATTAATTGTTCATTAAAACATTCCAATAAAGGAAAGATTTTATAAAATAATACAACATAAATAAAATATTATTTAAACGTCTGTCCATGCTACAGGTAGGTAAAGTAAGCCAGACAATCTTTTATGGAACACGTGGCGGACCATTTCAGTATAGAGTCTTATTTTAATATGTAGATGAACTTAATTCGCTTGTATGCCGGTTGCGTATGTTAAACATTCAGTTGCGGCATTTTTAATGTGCAATCTCCCCGAGATGCTCAGATAAAGCGTAAAAATTACACTGTTTTAAAACATTTCTCTTCTGTTCGCAGTTTGTCATTTAACACTTCTTTTAATATCGATGGCAGAGTCAGATAGTCCGTGTTTACGTCGTTAAATTAAATTGCTCATGTTGATTTTCATGACATTGTTTTTATCATTTTTGTAAGTATTGACTTACTATTTACTTTATGTCCGTATTTAAATTTATTGCAATTTCAATTTAACAATATAATGATATTTATCATAATTTAATTAATTAATAAATTATAATTATGATTTATAATAATGTATGATAACGTTGAAGTTCCTACTGAGTTATTACAAAACTAGTGAGATTGGAACGTCTTAACACATTAACTGACCGCCCACATTTTATGAAGCCGCTACGAGAAGGGACCGTAATAAAATTATTTTCTCATAAAAATCAATATAAACACCATAACATTCTATAAAACGCGCCACGATTTAGCTTAACGTCTTCATTAAGCGTCCGACTTGCACGACCTCCCAATTGCAGGCTTCGATGCAATTTTCTCCGATCGGATTCGTAGAGCGAGTCGGCAATTTGCGTACCGGCAAGCCCGATTTGTCGACAAACTCTACGGTTCTCGATGTGGTCGGTTTAGTTCGTCGGTGTCTGGGCAATTTCTGAAGTCTTGTCGGTCGACTCGCCAATTTCCAAACTCGGCTCTCGATTCGCGAGGCTTCGAATTGTAATTGAGGCCCGTGAGCGGTTCCGCGCAATTTTGAAATTACCCAGATTGAGTGCTCACCTCGTATTGAACAAAACATCGTTGGTAACTCTTAAGGCTTTAAATTTGTTGGTAATTTCTGCAATTTTGGTAAAGGTATGTATCATTAAGTGTTTTCCTTTGTTTTCTTATTACAAACCTAATTGTAGAGCGAAGATTTACGACTTTACGCTTAAAATAATTTTTTTATGAATGCATTTTTTGTTTTTTCAATATTTATTTAAATAATAAATAATTATCTCCCGACACGCGTATTTTATATCCAGTTTTTGTAATAAACTACAACCGCAGATAATATACTCAAATTATTATCAATAATTATTTAAAAAGGATATCGTCTAAAGAACCACCTTAATTTTCTATAAGGGTTGCTTTTTTATGAAAGAAATAATTGTACAACCTGAACCCGAGCACGAAACTGTACAACAAAATGATTTACGAACTGAGGCTAGTTAATTGTATTTTTCTCACAAAAAACGCTCGGCATTATCTCGAAGCGGTCGACAGGTAACAAATCTTGCTTTTTAAATATTATTACTCATCGTATTGGATTTGGAAGCGGAGAGCGCGTCGCTACGATGCTTTATCACCACCTACTCGGCGTCCCGCAGCTTTCGATATTCTTTGGTCCCCTAAACTTTATTCAAATGTGGCGACACACATTTCTCTAGCCATCCTTCTCGCACTGACTACTTTTGGGGCGGATGGTCTATGGTCGTCTCTGTCTCCACTAAAATAGACTGTGCCCAAGCGCAAAGTGTTCGTGTCAAAACTTTTGTGTAGAGTTTGTAATGGCTTACGAAATTTTTCCCCTTCCTCGTGGTTGTTTTTTTTGTACAGTCTCGTGTGTGTATTGATGTTGTATAGTTGTGTTGGTATTTTTTAAACGTTAGACTCTGAAATCTGAATCAGTTTGATACGTCGTTTATCGTCGCGAGGGTTTTGTGTAATGGTTAGTCGCGGGCCGTCTCCGTGCTAGCTGAGCCTTCATTCTATGTAGTCGTGTTTATATGGACACTGGTGTCAGTTATAAATAAGGATTTGTATAGTGAATACGTATCGGACAAGTGGATGCGGTTCAAAATTATAGCTTTATTACATACGAACTAATTGCAATTATAATAAGTTTTGTTTACATTGTTGTGTTCTAACAAGAAACTTAACGGAAGTTTAACAAAAGTGATAAATTGTGTTCTTTTTTTTTATTGTGATAATTTTGTGAATATCTGTGATTATAGTATAATAAGATCATCATCCGTCCTTAATTATTTAGTAAGTATATAATTAATTAAATATGTAATTACCACGTGAATTTTTAAAGAAATACTTATATGCATATTACAGCAAATAAATAAATATTAGGTTTTTCTCTCTCCGCTAATATAGGTTTCTGATTTTACTCTATTTTATTTTAGATTTTGCAAACAATTTAATTTTCTCGTTATAATTCTAATAATACCTAATATCAAACGCAAAAGAAAAATAAGTTGGCAATAGCCAATGATCACCAAAACTAAATAAATACTTTCGAACTAAATTGAACCTTAATATGAACTGCTTGGGTCTGAATTCAATTTAACATATTTGTGGAATGATCGAAGTAAAGGTCGTTCCTAACCTTGAAATGTTATAAGTTATAACCTTTGGAAGTAGATGTCGATGTAATTTTATTTATTTATTTATTAGATATTCCAACAACAATACATTTACACATTTACACTTTAAAATATTTAAATTAGTTTGCTAATTATACGCATATAGGTATATAGCATTGATAAATAAAAAAGATACACACAATAATATTAGGTAGGTATATTATTATTTATAAACAATTTATAATGCAGAATAATATAATAAATAGAATAATAATATAAGCAGTATATTTATCATCATAATGATACAACAACAACAAAAATTGTCACGCCTTTTCCCCACAGAGATAGGCAGAGACAATGGAAAATAATTAATTTTTATTATACCTATATTTACTTTTAAAATTATGCGAAAAAAATACCGCATATTGTAGTGAACATGATTAGAAAATTTGAGTTTCACCATAAATTTCAATTAGATAATGTGATTTTGTAAACAAAAGCTGTTGTCAAATAATATTGTGTGAGTGTATATTATTTTGTATTGCACAACAAAACTTAACGCACCTGAAATTCAGTACTTTTATCACTTAGGTATTTTTGTCACAGCGGTAACTTCCTGTGATAGCGTTTTATAGTAAAAGCCTCCTCGCTAAACACCGCTACTCGGAAATGGAATTCTTATCGTGCCGCAGACATACGAAGCTCACTTCTTTCTGTTATCCGCTAAGGAAATATATCGGGTTAGGGAAAAGCTCGACGGGCAATAAGCTTCATCAGATATTGCGAGTTGAAATGAGCTAGGGACTGAGTTGGGAAACAGTGATATTGCCTCCATATAGTTGTGGAGAATTTAAATTATAGACAATAAATATTTTATAATCTAGACTATATTATTTTAAAAAAATTATAGAAAGGTTCTTTATGTATTAATGAAAATAGATATTTCTGTAACAAAAAAAAAGCTATAAATTAAAATTTTCTCTAGTAATAACATAAAATAGATTTTAATTTTGTGAACTACAAACTCTTTCTCATTCTGACGCTACATAAAATTTACGATCTCTGAGCGCGAGCGAGCATTGCGTGCCTGATGTTTCTAAAAATGTGTCAAACTTTTTACAAAAGTTCTTTCATTTAGCTGCGTCCGGCCTTTCTCTGTAGCCTTGTGCGTTTTTTATTTTATTCGCTTTTTAGTGACTATTGAAATGTCGCTTTGAAGAGAATTTTTAAACAAGGAGACAGGATGCGAGGGATAGTGAAATTTCTTCTTTTGTGTAAACTTTCGTTATATATTTAAAAATTAAAAATGAAACCTTAAAAATCATAAATTTATAAAACTGTGTGGACGTACTTAGTAATTAGGTATACTATTCTTAATAACATAAAAATAATGTTTATTGCTTCCTCCATAATATTATTTGCCAATAACTTAGACAGTTCTGAAGCTCAATAGTAAAATAATTTTTATTCTAAACATTAAATCAATGGGTGTAATTCCACATTGAAACCGGTATAGCAACGTATCAAATCTACTGATACAAATTTAAGAGATACATGTCTTAATTTTCTTTGTTTAGAGCTCATATTAATCGTTGTCTGTCTTTACAAATTAAAAATAAACAAGATATTTGTAATAAGCGATGAAAAACAATTTCTATTATGATATTAGATCATAGATAAGACACGGCGAAGTCATCTCGGACAAGTTTATGTGTTTGAATAGCAATAAAATGTTAAAATTATGTCCATCGGCTGCTGAATAAATATCGTAAAGTAGCGATGCCGAATTAGTGTCATCCACAAATGGAAAAATCTTATTCGGCTATAACTTACGTATGCTAATTACGTAAAAATTGCTACGAGTTGTCGATTAAAACGCACCAAACTTGATCGGAAAGTCGAATATCAGTTTTTTTTTTCTATTTATGTCGAAGACGTTTGTTACGTTGCTAGAATCGGGTGGTGTTTAAAAGATTTAATCTGGCGATGGCGTAGGAAGTAAATTATGTATTTTTATCTATTATAAATTTCATTAGTAGCTGAATTTATGGTCAACTAATGAGGTTTCACGGAAATACTATGTTGAATTAACTCTTTCATGTTTTTTTAATAAAATTTATTAAATTCTTCTCTTTAGTGGTAGCTAAAAGTGTCATAGATCTAGATAAGTTTAAAATAAATATGAAATATTTTTAAATAGGAAAATTTAATACATAGGTATATCTACGTGTAGGTATAGCAACTAGCACGCACAGCTGCCGGTCCCTGTTAACTGACAGCTTTTAGATTAGGGACCCTCTGCCTTCCCGGAGCCCCTCCCAAATTGAGAGCTCCAGTGTGCAGCGGCGCGCCGTTCTAAATTAGTAACGGTTACAAAATTGCTTTTTAATTTCGTGTTCGTTATTAAGGCTTCAGAACAATTTCTTTTGAACAGAATATTGACTTACCTATATATTTTACATTGAAAAAATATACGTTTTTAAAAGAGAAAAAATAAAACAACTGAATTTCCTGCATAAATTAAAAAATATAAAACAAAATAACAAACATGGATAAAAATAAACCACAACACTACAGCGAGCAGACGTTAAGAAATCTTTCATCGCATCGATGCTGCAGTCATTCATTGTATATTTGGATAACTTTTTTTTTCTCGAGGAAGAGAACAAAACTACAGAACCCCTGGGCGCGGTGACCCGACCGTGGCCCTGCCCGCTCGGCCCAACCCTAGTCGGGAGTTTTGAAGCCCAACCCTAATTTTAATGGCTGCTCCTTCGTCACGTTGTTGAGATAAGACAATATGGAAACGATTTATTTCTTTGCTATCACTTAGATTTTGTTTTATTTATCTACAAATATCTTCAAAACTCTATCTAATCTTCTATAAGGCAATGTTAATATAAGAAATCATCTAAAGGTGTGAAATAAATAATAATTACCTATAGCAATAAATCAATTATTGCACCGTCTTCGTGCGTATGAAACGGTTATATCTATTCCATGCTTCGTTATACACTTTAATGTAGTAAGAAATGTTTTCTAATTAAAGGTTAAATAAAATATATAAATAATTAAGTGCCTATATACAAATTATTAAATATGAACATGATGTTAAATAAAATTTATTAACAATATTTAAATTAAAATAAGATTTTAGTAAGTATAGTTTATTGTAGAATATATCCGTTTCTTCCTGTGTCTAGCAATATTTTGTTGGTTACCTATTATTCATATTTCGTTTCAAGTGAGAATATACCTAAATGGAAAATGTTAACTAATTACAATTAAGAGAGACAATAGTTTCCTTCGGCTAGGTTGTAATATAGCTATAAGTCACCGCGCGGCACGCAGGCTGCACTCGCGGCCAACCCTTCCCCGCAAGCTGATGCATGAATTATGGGCTCAGGCCGCGTGTCGGATCGGGCGACGCTTTTTGTTATATTCAACGGGTAATTGCTGAAAAGTTTTCACGCCAGAGCGCCGGTCACGCGTATTTTATTACTATGAAATTGAATTATTTATGACGCGCTAGCGAAAGCTTGGACGCTATTGTGCGTACAGACCGCAGCGGTTGCTGAATTTTAATATGTATTTAAATTATTTTTAATGTTAACGAGAGTGTTGTTCACAGGCGTGATAAATATGCGCAATTTACTCTAATAAATACTAACATCTCGTCATGACGACGACTATGTAATCGTTGAACGGTTTAACCCTTTGCCCTATAGCACCATCCGTTGGATATACGTAGGTACTTACTTATTACCCCTGCCCGAGGCAATGACCCTTCTTGTCACTAAATGACATATCAGTGGCAGAGCTTAATTGCCAGCAGGCCCTAAAGCCTCGTGTGAGATTTATGTATATCCAATCCGGAGCATCTAATCCTGCGCTCGGGACAGCCTGGGTCAATCCGACCCGGAAAAGGTTTTCCAGGTTATTTTCCGGAGAACTTTTAATCCTACCGAATACCGACATATATCATAGCGGATTAAGAGGTTTAAATTGGAAGTTACCGACATCCGAAATAAATTTAAATCGGCTGGCAGTTGGTATTGTGATATCGAAATGGATGCTAAATGGGAACCGGTTTTATTCTACGAGTATATCTTTCTAATAGATTCTTATGTTACATCTTGAATATCCAAATTGTACTTATATTACACATTTTTAATACAACAACAACAAACCAATTTTACATGTTTCAAATATTACCGAAATTCCAGTAAATTTCCTTAATAAATGCGTCGTACAAAAAGAATATTCATATTCAGCCCAATACATCGACACGCGTGCAGTAGAGGGGATAAAATTAATATGGGTATCAATAAGGGGAACATAAATCATGTAAAAACGTCTAGCTCGGCAAGGGCCAGTGGACCCTTTAGAGTGGGCAGGGCCGGGGAGACCCACCATGTGTTAACTTTTCGTTAGCGTAGGTGGAAAAATTTTGAATTATTAAAATTAATGATATTAACGTGGTATCTACCTGTATTATGATTAAGAACAATTCTAATTTGCATTATAATGTATATTATAAGTAATTTAAAGTCGATGTTTTTATTGCATAAAGAGCCCCTAATGTTTATCGACATGTCAAACATGACCCTTCCTAACTTGCAAACGATAACACATCGGTATTGGTTTAATAAATCAATAATCAACTTATTCTATCGAATTTGTTCCTTATAAGCAAGTATCAATCAGGTCGTTATCCATTAAAAAATAAACTAAATGAAACTCAACACGACTAATTTTAATTCGATACAAAAAGCAAGAAGGCCTAATGGTGCCACTTGAAAAGTTCCAGCTTCCAATCAAGTGGAAAACTTGTAGCGCAGTTTCTCGTTGAGCTGTCCAAAAAGGGTGTAATTCAAACAGGGTGAGAAGGGTTGTAACCACCAGAGGGCGGGAGGGCATAATAAACTGCCGGAGGACTTCTCTGATTTATGTATGTGTAATTGTTCCCACATAATGTTACCGTAATGTGTACATATAGAATCTGAAATATTATGTTGTTTAGATATCATAATCCGTCTATATGATATTTGTGAGTTCATATCGAGTTCATTATACCCAAGATAAGTTCTCAGTCAATTAAGAATACAATTTTGATGTCAATAACATTATTTTTATTTAAGAATATAATTTTTAGGTAGTTGAACCATCGCGTAGTTTTAAATGATTAAATGAATAAATAAAACTCGGATAATTTCTCATTAATGCATTCTGAACATCATAATAAACCTACAAAGTATAAAGATAATTACATGAATTAAATCAATCCCCGTGACTTAATTGCAATTACTTTCTATTCTCATTTAGAACAATAATTTTACAATTCTTATTAGTAAAAACACATTGCAAGTCATCCAACTAGAAAGTTTGATCGTACCATATATGGGTTCGAATTCCAAGTAGTATGAGGGTTAAACAACATTGTAAACTCAACTATCACATCCCTGACTAATGGACGTATAATTGTTCCCGGATATCGCTCTCAAACTCTCAACACGCCTAACTCGTATGCCTGATATTTATAGCTTCTGAAATTTCTGTAATTTCTGTAATTTTCTGTATTTAAGAAAATATTATCTACAAGCACTATTGAATTTGGGATAATTTTTTTTTTAATGCCTGTACTAAGTTATTGCTTGTATCACACGCACTGAGCGACCAAAATACATATAACTGGTAAATTGGTACTGATCAGAAATTAACAAGGTTCGAACACGGGTCTCTACAAACATGAGTTCCGTTCTCTACAGCTAGACAGCCGCTCTGATTTAAAAGAATCTTGTGTAATTTTTATATCGCACAATCGATAAATGTTCTCCCACTCCTTTAACCTTGGATCCTTCTAGCGGAGTGTGAGAAAACACCTTTTCGGGCCGACATAATAAGGGCGACTAGAGCCACCATGTGGTGCGGTTTTCCGGTCGCCGTTGCACATGGACCTCCACTGTGCTTACCATCAAGCGAGTCGAGGTTACGAAAAAATGTTTTCAAATATTATCTAACCACCCGACCACGGTCGCTTCGTGCCAGTTAAACTATATAACGCATAAAAATCTTATTAGAATAAAATCCGAAAAGAATCGTTAAAATCCTTAGTAAGTGTTAACTTCATTATTAGTTTTGTTCTAGTGTAGGTATTGGTAGGTGTTCCGTTTAGTTCACCTTTAATTACACACCCCGCTTAACCTTGTCGGTATTCCAGCAAAGGTGAAGAATGCAATTATCTTACCTAACTTAAGTAAAGATAAATAATTCAATTAATACTTTAGTGCGGGGAGTTGGTAAGTATGGGTGGGCTAGTAATTGCACTAATTACGTCAATACCTACCTCGATGTTATTAACAATGAATTATTGATGTTTCAAACATGTGATGAATTGTCTATAATCAATTAGGAATGACTAGAATTATTTCTTTCCCACTATCAATTATTAGTATTAGTGTTAACGTTTCTTTTACTAATTTTTTACATTATTTATGCATTTAAAACAAATTATTAATTAAATCTATAAGTTATTATTAAAAATAACAATAATCTATCTCCGTATAAGTTCACCTTTAAGATATTTTGTCGATTAGTTGAGACTTCATTGTAATTTCTACTATTCACCGTTAGATGGCGCTTTAAAATATTTTTAAAAATCTTATTATTTAAGGATTCTATTGGAACAGTAATCATTTAAAAATAAAGAAATAATCATATAAATTGATAATTTATTATAAAATATTGAATTTAACTAATAAATTAATAATTAAGAAAGTTTTTACTAAGTAGTTCGACATAAGTACAATAGATGGCGTGATTTATGTCAACTTTGATAGGAATTTTATGGTTCAATTTGTTTGAGCAGTCGATTATGAGCGCATTATTTTTTATGACCCATTAAACTGGATTTTAGTGTGTTGTTCCTCAAATATTTACATGTGTTGAGTGGTAACGAGCTATATCAATGAATGAGTGGAATAAATTGAAAATAAAATTCATTGACTACGGTTATACTTTTATGAATCGCTCGGTCATTATATTTGGAACATTACAAATGGTTAGTTCTTTTTATTGTGTTCATAAATAAATTTTATACGTTATTAAGTACCCATATGAATCATTATTATAATTAAGTAATTTTTATTTGTTTATTAAGTACATTTATGTATATACTTAAGTATTTTCAGGAATACCTAATTTCAGGCTTACAATTCATTGAAACATATTTTTATAGTACTTCAGCGTGGAACTTTTTGTGCGGAAACTGCTGATAGTCGCTAAGGCTATTTCGGAAAATCTGAAGTGGAGTTCACGCTTGATCCGAAAAAAAAATGATGGGATTGAGACTCAGGATGAAACGAGGGATAAACGTGTATATTGTTAATTAGAGTGCAGTCCATGAACGGAAACAACTACTATCGCGGAGAAATATCTTCAGGCAGTAGCCGGCCGCTATGCCGGCTTAAAGAGACGAATGTACACCCTCTATTGACAGGACGTACTTCTCTCGCTATACTCCGCTACTTCCGCGTTGTTCCGAATCTCGACTAGGTCACTTCCTGGGTGTTTCACTTGAAATAAGCGTTCGTTATAGACGCGTACAATTTCATAAAATAAACTTACCACACATTCAGAATGGCACAGTTGCAATGTCTTATTTCCAAGTTTAATTTTAATTTAAACTTTCATATAATTCATTGTAAAACCGCGCTTGCAAATAGACAATATTACAATCTATCTTCACAATTATATAACTTTATAGATAAGAAATTAAATATTTATGATTATAATTATAGGGAATGTAAATATAATGTATCTGACTTTCTAGTGGATTTAAACTATAGTGAAACTGAAAATCTTTTAACTAATAATTTATAGTTTATTTATCTGAATTATGCAATTTTTGTGCAATACTTAATTAAATGACTTGAAATGATAATAATAACTACTGAAGAAAAAAAAAAATGGCCGCGTTTAAGGGTACCGTATCGCAAGTCTATTGGTTGTAGTAATTCATCCCGCCACCGCCAGAGGCGCTGGTGGAGTTATTTATCACTGTCCACCCTTTAACCCCCTATTTCTATTCTTCCCCACAAGTTTCTTTCAAGAAAATAGTATTAAAGTTACAAGTTTCGCTTTTTATGTTTTTTTATTAAATTCTATTTATTATAATAAAGAAATATGTATAAATGAAAAAAAAAAACCGGAGAATAAAGTAATTTTACTTATTTACGAGTATTTCTAATGTCTCATTGTAAGTATTTGACATTTCTTTGAAAAAAAATTCGTATTTTTTTTTATCAAAAATAAATCTATAGATCACAGATTATACAAATTATATAGGAATTATAACTGTACATAAATTAACTAACCACGTCTCGAAGAACCCAAAAATTGTTTCCCCAAAAGTAGGGACCTGCCTACCTATTTTGCGTGCCCGCAGGCAGTTTTCCTCACTCACGCACTATGTCCAAATTATTTTTATTAAAGTAAGTGGAATTGTAAACTTACTGGCATACTTTTTTAAAATTATAGTTGTAACAATGTATGCATATTATAATAGGCACGCTAGTTTTTTTTAAAATAATTTAATAATTTAATAATGTCGACCTTCGACATTGTATTGTTTATAGCGGCCGTGGTCTAGCGGTAAGACGCGTGAACTCACGATCGATGAGACCCGTGTTCGAACCTCGCTAATTCCGACCGGTACCAATGTATCTTTGTTATATGTACTTTGGTCGCTCAGTGCCTATAGGCACTATTAAAGAGTGGTAGGCAGACTGATAATGGTTATTAGCCCAGTCTGCCGTCCTGGAGTAGTAGGAGTAGGAGTCCACCACTTTCGAATGTAACACCCGTGAAGTGACCTTGTCACGTTTCGGGAATAGTTTGAAAGTAGCCAGGTATAACGAGAGGAGTGTGCACTGTCAATTTAGATGGTACAGGCTCGTCTCCTCAAGCCGGCATAGTGGAGACTACTGCTGCCCGTAGAGATTTCTCTGGGGTAGCAGTTGTTTCCATTCATGGACCGCGCTCTAGCTTTACATCAGGCGGAGTGTTGTCACATAGCGAGCTACAATAAAAAAAAAAATTAAAAAAATTATAGCTATCTACACAAAAATTTGTATTAGGTACACGTTTATAATTAATAAAACACT
Source organism: Tinea pellionella (assembly GCA_948150575.1). Classification (NCBI taxonomy): domain Eukaryota; kingdom Metazoa; phylum Arthropoda; class Insecta; order Lepidoptera; family Tineidae; genus Tinea; species Tinea pellionella. The sequence goes on from OX411253.1 coordinate 5,934,314, forward strand.
AAAAACTTTAAAAGTAGCTCCCACTATTCCGGTGCATTTCCTTTTCACATTTGCGGCTTTCAAGCACTTTTGCTTCTATCTCTTATATTTCCGCTTATTATCAAATCAAATGTCAAGCCTAACCCAACTATTACATTTTCTGAACTAGTTGCCTATACGTACCTACCTATTATACCTACCTATTTGTATTTATAACTAATAGATATTAATTTACTTAGTGAATTAAACACTTGAACTCTCTTTTAAGTACATAAATTATATATCTGCGAAAAACTTACCTAGTCTTCCTCATGCAGTTGCCGGTAAGTTTACAAATAAGGTAAAAAACAAAAGCATACGTAATCTTTAACCCGCACAGCTTTATCTACACGCTATGGCAAAGCGGTTGCACTGATTATTATCTTTAAAACAGACCAAATGCATTTGAGAATGTAGTCCTTTAAATATGTTTTAATTACATTCCTAACTACACTTTTGACGATAAAATGAGGTAAATAGAGACGCTGGAAACGAGTCACAAATATAAACACAACTAGGACTGAAATCCAAGGGAACAGATGAAAAAAAAACAAAAAACCAAAACCATATATCAAAATATGACACACTTCAATATTTAAATCGTAGCGCGCGTTGCCAATAGACACTAAAAAAAGGTAAACACCTAACAGCTTCATTTTAATTAAGTACATATTATTATCAGAACCTAAGTCCTAAGGTTTATCGACGGCCTAGATCGCCTCCTTCATGCCGGCTTGAGTATACGAATATGCACCGTCCGTTGACAAGGTACGCCCTTCTCGATATATCATTTCACTTTCTAGCTAATCATCTGTAAAACTAAAGGAGTGTGTCCTGGAAATCTAGCCGCTGCACACCTCATTCATCAAGTCAGCATAACGAAGTCGTCTGCTGCCCGCTGACCGCACAATAGAGACAAAAAACATAATCAACTAAAATATCCCAAATGTAGTTCTCTAAACAATAGAACTAGTAGATAACTATTTAAATACTAGAAGAGGTGCAGTCGTGATCGTAAGTCGTGATTGCGACACCGCTCTGCGTGCCCTTTGTGGGTACATGGACACGAGCGCCGTGAAAAATCACTTGAACATGTGCTAGCTGCCAGTGAGATACTACTAGCCGAACGTTCTAATCCACTCCACAGGTACTGTCCACAAAATAGTCTAAAATATATAAGAATACATATGTCTTAAAATAATAAAAATAAGTAAATTGCATTTTACATTGTTTTGGTATTTTATTACTATAACTGTCTAAAATGATAACTTTTGCATGAAATGTTGCTGAGTTTCTATGTTTTCGGAAGAGTTTTCTATTTGTTTTGCTATCCGTATCGTTTAACAATACAGCAAACAAGCATTTGATATAACACGCAAGCTTTATGCAGAGAGTCCTATATCCCTACTTACATTTGTATAACCTTTTACTAGGCATCTTCAATTGTTATTGTGTAACCTTTAAACTAATGCATATAAGATTTGAATACAGTTTAATTCTTCGAAATTTCGGTCGCTAAATAATTTCTTCAATTTATGGTACCAGCGCTTTTAAATGTTAAAAAAACAGTTAGCCAAAATATAACGAGAAGAACATGTCCTCGTTTTGTCTGTAGGTTTCCTCATTGTCTATAGTCTATTACGTTGCAGCTTCTATTCTCCTTCAGTCTTCTTCTTCTTTTTATTGCAGTTTTTCTTTAGAGCCGTCTCTCTCTTTTTATTCGTTGTATTCTCTCTCTGTTGTTTTCGCTCTTTTTCTCTTCTTGGATCTGGTGCTTCGAGACTAGTCCCTTTTTTGATTCGCTACAACAGCCTTAACCGGCTAGCAACAGTTAAAAAATATCTGACCGTCGGCCATTCGTCTCATAAGGCCGGCATAGCGAAGGCAACTGCTGCCTGTTGCTATTTCTCTGTAGTAACGTCATAAACAATATAAAAAACAATTCTCTTGATTTTTTTTTACTTTTAAACAATATTTAACTAATTATCATTAGACTCAAATTGGCTTATCGAAGAAGTATCATACAGGTGCCAAAGCGTAGTATTGACATACCTAATGGCTCACGCTTGTTATGAGCGCGGGCGCACAAACCGTAAACAGCACAAGTGATCGTTAAATATTATAGCTCTATTCTATTCGATACGTGATGACTCTACCATCGAATTGCTGGTTGAATGTTAATTCAGGGCTTCTGAAGCCCTAAGGTGGGGGATAACATGGACACACTTCCCGGAAGCTCCGAAATAACCTAGCTTACACTACGTGCACAGAATTGTTTCATTTCCAATAGTTAGAACTAAATAATAAATATTTTCATTTTTTATTAGGTTTAATATCTACTGAGTGTAGATATTAATTGAATAATTTATTATTACGCATTTATTTTCTTTTAATTTGTTTCTAGTACAGGGATCACAGAAAATATATTAAAATATGTCATAAGTAGTTTTTTTTCTAATTCAAATTAGTCATATTTGAAATATTATATCGGAAAAGTTTTTTATTATTGTAGCTCGGCATATGACAACACTCCACCTGATGTGAAATTAAAGTCTGTTCATGGATTAGAGTGCAGCCCATGAACGGAAGCAACTGCTACTACAGATAAGTTTCTACAGGCAGCAGTCGCCTCCGCTATGCCCCAGCTTGAGGAGACGAATGTGTATCGTTCAGATTGACAGTGCACACTCCACTTCGCGGATGTTATATTCGAAAGTGCAGCAAACAGTTAATTTCAACAAAAGCTTCACAACAAATATCAAAATACATTACAGTGAAATAAATCTAGAACGATCGATTGTGTTTCTGTGCCGGTAGTGCGAAGTTGGCAGCACAAATCATCTTCGTGCAGCTCGCGTCGAGGCGGGTGCGATCGCCAAATGGTTTGGAAACTTTATAGCATCGATGTGATGCGACAACTAGTAGCAGTTTATAAATTGAATGTCTATTGATTACTATAAATAATGAATTACTGTAACTCTAAGAGCGGCCGTGGTCTAGCAATAAGACGCGTGAACTCACTCACGATCGATGAGACCCGTGTTCGAACCTCGTTAATATTCTGACCGGTACCAATGTAACCATATCATATGGACTTTGGTCGCTCAGTGCCTATAGGTAATATTAAAGAGTGGTAAGCAGATTAATGATGGTTATTAGCCCAGTCTGCCGTCTCGGGGCAGTACCACCACTTTAGAATGTAACACCCGTGAAGTGACCTTGTCTCGTTTCGGGAGCAGTTTGAAAGTAGCCAGATATAACGAGAGGAGTGTGCACTGTTAATCTGGATGTTGCATGCTCATGTGCCGTACTATAGCTTTACATCAGGCGGAGTGTTGTCACATGCCGAGCTACAATTAAAAAAAAATTTTTAATTTGATGCTAATGAAATTGAATAAACGCAGCTGCAGGATACCTACATGAATAATTTTCTTATTTTCTTTCTGGTTATTTTACTAGCACCTTTAGTCGTAGATTATACTGTGTACTTACACGTATCTTTCTGTATATCTAAATGTATGAAAACATTTTAAATTACTACCACTATTTTTTATATTCTAAAGCAGTTTCTACATATTTTTGCAATAACCCATTAATAATTTCCCTCGTGTCACAACAGAGACGCACCCTAACCGACACCCCAGCTTCTCTATACATAGTTAATCATACGGGAGCATTCCAATCTGCATGCGTAACGGCCTCCCGTCACGGCGATGGTCCAAGTAATTAATAATTTCGACACTTCGTAATTAACATTTAAAACAGTGCTGGGATTGGTCTGACGAGAGATGTGCGACAGTCAACGTGGTATTAGATGCGGCGGAACGAGTTGTCCGACTGTAAGTGTTCAAGCGTGAATTAGATTTATCGTATAATTCAATGTGTCGATATACGAGTGCATACAAATTTGATGTATCGGTTTGGCTGATAAAAAATTGTACACTATCGCAGTAACAAAGAGTGAAATTGTTCTGGGATTTTATTACTCTCCAGGTAATCAATCACACACCGCCTTATGTGAACAGAGGCGACAATGTCTGCTGGCAGCAGTCGCCTTCGCTATGTTTATTTAAGGAGATGAATGTGCACTGTTTCTAAACTGATTGCGAAACTTGAAAGTATTTATACTTCCTAGGACAACTTAACAGTCTATCATTCTTTAGCTAAACTTTATCTTAAATTTTTTAGTTTAGTTTTTTTAATCACAAATATTATGCTTCAAGTGAACTGCGGACACAAATTTTGCTAGCAATACATCAATCGGCGACCAGTCACTACTGACGGCTCATGACGCGATGCGCTCGATGGCGCGTCAATGTGATCCGCATCTGAAACACTATTAATACTATAGAAACGCCATTTATTATAGGAAATTGTCATTTTATTGCTTTTTGAATATCTACCAATGTCTATAATTTTGATATTTTATTATTAGGAAAAAGTTCCCGTAAATTGATGCAAAAACAGGAAATCTAGCAGACCAAAATGCGACGAATCGAATGCAAATATTGTTCGCGCCATCACCACCTTCCAAATCCACGTAGGGATCTCACTAATCTGCTACCTACGTACGCGGGGCACACCTCCGCTATATTTTGACACGCGTGCTGGTGTTTTTTATCAATTTGGTCAGAGCATTGATATGCGAAAAGCCATCATTGTTTGCACGCGGCATACATATGATTAAAATCGTCGCGGTAGGTGACCGAGGCGTACTAAGGTTTAATTGAATAGATTTCGCGGCACGCTGAGCCTCCTAATTGTCTAATTTGCAGCGAAAACAACGTGTTGTTTTGACTCTCTGAATACGAGTACATACCTAAGTTATAAAGGAATGCTGGGACTTTCTTTTGATGCTCGTATGACATAGTTACTCACGTGCCCAATCTTTACAATTTATTACTGTTAAATTTACACCTATGTACGTGACTAATTTATGGGAATTAATCTATCCATAATAGTTTTATAATACAATAAATTTCCTTTGATATTTCAAATGTATATATTTTAAACGTATGGCTAATATACTTAATGAGGATATATTCCAAATTGTATTTGTTATTTGACCTGACCATGAATCTTAAAAGGTGACAAAGTAATCAAACGTACTAAATTGTGAGATTGGCCTTGAAGTTGTAGGATAATTGCAATACTAAACATTAATATTCTATGAAGGACGTCACCTTAGAACTTGAATATGGGAACTAATGTAGGTGGCTACTATGTCGAAAGATAAAAATAAATATGCCTTTATTCCTAATTAAACTTGCAATTTTTATAAAATTACATTTTACAGAATACCATTTGCCGCTATTTAGATTGTGTATCACGTTTTGTTTGATATCTAGATAAGCGGCGATAACGATAAGTTGTAATTACTTTGAGTAGTGAAAAGTATAAATACGTGATTTGAAAGTAAATCTCTTAGGCATAATAAACATGTGGTTATCTACTAGAATATCTACAAAAGTCAATTTTACTTTCATGTGAACACTAAAACTGACATACTCGTATTTACAAAACTATATGTTGCCGAAAAACAAAAACAAAATTATATGCAATAAACAATAACTGAAAAGTAACCAAAAACAACAGTTGCACAATAGTAAACAAGAAAATGAACAAAACTGAGCACGCGAAACATTGTGCCTTTAAATACGGGGTACGTTGAGCGCGGGTAAGGCAAAGACATTTATGTTCACTAAACAAGTAGTAAAAGTCACTACTTGAGCGTTTTTATGACACTCATAAATGTCAGATTGCGCGCCGAGCTTGCAACGGGCCGGCCCGCGCAAAGCTCACACTGCTCGGCGGGCGTACCCTCAGGGACTCAATAGACCTAGACTAATTTTTATTTTACAATTTTCTAGGTCATGCATTAAACGACATGCATTTTTCGTATGTTTAATTATAATTTTATACAATATGTAAAACATTTTTATTTGAAGATATATTAACATATATATTTTTTTCTTTCACAGGTAAATCATCTGCTACATTGATGTTTTACTAAACAGTCATTTTTGTATAGGTAAGTAAAGTAATAACTAAAAATTTATAATTCAAACACTAAGAATGTTCTTGCATTAAGCGCGTAACAAGAGAATCTGTAAAAGGAAAGCCTGCAGAACGGACGGACGTGCTGAAAGACGTGAGAATGGTTAGAGCGACAAGAAGTGCGGTTTGTGCGCGACCCGTGACGGCAGGACGGGCGGCTATGCAAATTATTGCATCATTAAACACCTCGCTACAATTCTGCAATTCCCACAGCCTTCCGCGTTAGATTGACGTTTGACGACTATACGGCCAATAGTTATAAATTTAATGTATTTGTTACATTATTTAATATATTTTGAAATTAATTATTACAGGACATCTTAATTAGGATTTTATAATAACATTTGGGTTATATGATTTTTGCAAACATTCAACAAATTATCAATTCTTTGTTAACAATGACTTTGCGTGCTGTTAGAAGCTTGTCGCTTAGTGAAACTACTTAGAATAGTTAAAATAACTGTGTACTTCAGTTTGAAAATTGTGACAGGATATTTCTGAGCAAGTAAGGAAATTTACATATTTCATGGTTACATTAGGGTTTTCGCATGATTGTATTTTTAAAATCCGAGTAGGATTAATAGTTTTTTTTTTTAATTGAAATTATATAAATTAGTCATTGTAACAATTAGTTTTATATTATTGAAAAATGCAGTCATTTTCAAAATTTGACCTAAATTTAAAAAAAAACTTAATTTTTACTAAGCTTATATTTTCAACTATTAAATCCTAGTAATTATTATTCTAAATACAAATATATTTTATTTATTGCGACCCTGATACTATTTCCTACTTACGTACACCTGCTAGGTATCGAAGGACATGTGTATAGTACAGTGGTGACTTTTATTGACGTTCCGTGTTTATTACCGCGTTGTATGGGTAGGTTTGTCTGAGTGCCATCTTGGGATTATAATATACCAAAGAGAGCTCTGAAGGAATGAACTGTTTCTCAATTGTAATTAATTTATTTATTCAATAGGAAACCGTTGTTTATTAAATATTTTGTTCAGGTAATTTATATATATCTTTTTATAACACCTGATGTTTGACTAAGGTGAGATTCATGAAAGGAAAGAACTGCTACCAGAAAAAAATCTCTACAGACACCAGTCCCTTCCACCAGTGGTGGTACTACCCCAAGGCGGCCGACTAAGCTAATTAATAATTCCATTACTCCACCATCAATATACCTCTTTAAATAGTTAAAGATGCTAAAAGCACACCAGTTTTAAAGAGTGATGAGCAGATTGATGTTAGTAATTACAAAATTGTAACTTTGTTAGCTATATTTGCATAAAATTGTATATCTATCCAAAGGTGTGTACGCAATGAAGCGTTTATCGAAATGGTCTGAGAGCGCATGTCTGTTGGTGATTGCAGCGCCACGATAGCATTGTACGTCGGCCGGTGCTGGTGTTCGATTGCAACGCCGATTGCCTCTCGCCTGTCGCTTATGTGTCGTCTACGAACCGTATCTCGAACGCCATCGCACGCAAATTATAATCGATACCATTATTGTAATATCGAAGTGTAACATTCACACCACTATTGTTTGTTTTTCGCAGCACCTTTTGTTCCTACTTCTATGCTATTCTCTGGAGATCCATTGTTAACATGAGGGTCTATAGCCGCTATGGGCAACCTTTGACATGTTGAGGGCCAAACTTTAGCGTGCAAATACGTTCGCGGGCCGCGTTTAAAAGTACTTAGTGCATTTTAAAGTAGTGATAATATTATTTTTTTTGCCGCCTCACTGTCACTCTCGTGAGTATAAGTACCTAATGTAATATTTTTTTAATTGGGTTTTTCAAAATGTCTCGCGGGCCGGATCATATCTTACAGCGGGCCGGATCCGGCCCGCGGGCCGGTCGTTGCCCATATGTGGTCTATAGTGATGAGTTGCTAATCGCTTCTTTCCCATATATTTTATTATTACAATTAGCTTATTAAACATAAAAAGTTTAAAACTTACGTTGTAACATCGATTAGGTATTTTTAATGAATTTTCTGGCACATTATACCTAATGCTGGATTTATTTATTAGTTATTAAATTATAGTGAAAATTGAACTAAAACAAAAATAATGATGTTTGTATTGTAAAATATAAACATTGCAAGAACTTTTTTTCTGCTGGACATTGATTACCTGCCAAATTAAATCGATTGATCAATTCCAAAGTGAATTATTTAAAAGATATCTCACATAATTGCTTGTCAATGTGGTCCATTAGCAAGTGGTTTTGACAAAACGTCGCGATATCGCTGGTCTTGTCCGAAGTGTCCAATTTAAAGTTCTTACGAATGCAACACGTTTTGCCGAACAGGTGCCGTCGTGTGTAAAAACTTAGAGAATTCCCTTTATAAATATTTCTGCAATCCATTTTGGTATTTCAATATTTGCGACTGTTTTGGTTATTCAAGATCCACTTTTTTCTCAACTCGACTCCATGGATATTATTGTTCATAAACATAATATAAAATATAATGATAACTGGCTTTGAAAATTCAATCATAATTGGAATATGCATTATAACATAAGTAAAATTATCGTTTTTATATGCTATTACTGCCGCGTTGTACCTCCACAGCGAGCGGACCAAACGCCCCAGGATGGGCGTACTCGTGCCGCCACTGTCTTCATAAATCACAGCATTTACAAATATATTGTTTCCACTCATAAATATATTGTTTCGAACTGAGAGGCTCACGTCTTTATTTGCAGCGCGTGAATACCCGATAAGAGTACGAGCTAAATCTTAATCGAAAAGTTACAGACGCGAATGAATGTTCAGCTCTTTTTGTTCTTACTTACTCGTATGTAGGTAGACATGAATATTTCCTCGAATATTTATCTTTCTTTTTTATCAGCAATTTGCTATCCACTGCTGGACACATATCTCCTCAATCTTCCTCCATTACTATCTACTGTTTTGAGTCAGCTTTAAACGAGAGGTTATGTAATATCCTGAATGCTATACGCAGTCTTTCAACACTTGTCTTTCTGTTCGCGATCTCCACTGTTGAAGTCTTCGAATATTTAATTGGATAAAAATAACACATACAATTAAATAGAAATTATCTTCATTTGAAAGAAGACAAACAAATAAAAGTTATGCCAGTTTACCAACTTCCATATAACGTTGGGTAATATAGAGAAACAGGTCAACTTTATAAACAAACTAATGAAGGTACAGGTGAAAGTTTCATACAAAACAAGGTTAGTATGCGAAGGGATCACGCAAGACACAAACAGCTGTTACGTAAAGGAGCGCTAAACGGCTACTAGGTACTATAAATTGACTCAATATAAGGTCACGGTCCCCATACAAACGTTCAGTGTTCGATGCACTACACCACAAAGTGGTCATTCGCTTCAAATAAATTGCCATGTAATGGCACCTTAATTTGCATACTATTGGTACTACGCTGTCAAAGAAAATAGATCTCTAATACTTCCGTCAAAGGTTCATTATTGTGTTTAAATAACTGTTCATTCAAAGCTCCAAACTATTGTGCTGCCGTTGCCGGGAAATTCGGGAACTAAAAGCTTAGCAAGAAGTTCCGCTACCATTTCACAGATGGCGTTACTGTAGAGAACGCGAGGGTTGGCAAAATTTTGTAAGGGTGAATCACTAGAGGGGGTTGAAAACATTCCCCGACTCGGCAAAAAGAAGCTTTCGTTTAGGACACGTAGTTTTATATTTTAGGGGTAGATGTCGCCCTCGTATTTAGCGCATGAAAACAGAATCTCATAGGGCGTTTTATATGATAGGTACATACTAGGTACCCATAAATATTATATTTTTAATTCGTATAAGTAAATTTTAAACTTAAATAAGCATTTGTAAATCTTTGTAAAAATCGTCAACATTATAAATTAATAAATTAAAACTAAATCGTTGCTGTTTACTGATTCCATCAATATTATTGTTTTATTTTTTTTTTTAATTTAACTTTAATTGAAAAAAATATGTTTATTTAAGCAGGTAGCTCTATATTTATATTATAACAATAGTTTAAAAAGTGAAAGTTAGCAGAGACAAATTTTTGTAAGAATACAAATAGGTAAACATGACTTCCTTACATTCCTTGTTCTATTGTAAACACTTGAATTGCATAAACTGTTACAATGCAACTCATAAATTAAGATTAGCTACCTGTGGGAGTTGACCCATTTTACTAAAGATTTTTTAATCAATTTTTCTTCGTTTGAATGTCATACTTGGATGTTTTTTTCTATAAATTTGTATTGTAATAAATTATAAATAATGGGTACATAGAACATAGAAAAATACTTACTTACTTATTCGTTATCATTATTCGTAATTGTTTTTCTTGTACCAAAATTTCACTAATATGCATGTAGATACACAGAGAAATAAGCCGTTAACAAAGCAGGATGCTAAACAAATAAAGCATTCTATCCCTACATGATTTATATGAAGACTACACGGGGTCTGATGACGTTTCCACACCATAAATCGCAGCCCTCAAGCAAGGCGGACATATCGGCCTCTATGTACGAGACATACTCGAACGAGATATCCAGGAATTCTCAAAATTATCCGTAAACTTTATTGAGTGCATACAAATTCAACTAATACATATCCACACATATAAATTCGATAAAATTGAATAATAATTGATTAATAGCTGACTTTTCAACGTCATTGCAATTACGTATGTTTATACTACGAGTCACGATACGTTTGCAAAGTTAATAATGCATGACTAAAACGTAATCGCTTTTCTTTTATTATTTTAATTAGAAATCAATTATTTAAAATATTTCTATGTTACATAATGAATTATTAAAAGTTTGATACGATTTAAAAGTTCGAAAATAATGAAAATAATTTATGAGATATTCGTGTAGTACATGTGTGGTGTCTTTACTACCAAGGGATATAAATCGTCGACGTCCGGACTACTCCCGCGCCGGTAGTGGCAACGATTATTCACCCAATATCGAGTTTTGGCTTCACTAGTTCAGTCCTAATCTTCGTAGTGTCTGAAAATGAATTTTCACTTATATTCCGTAACTTAATGTGTTTTAATTTAAAGTTAAAAAAATATCTAAATATTGTTTTCTTTAGTTATTATTTTTTAATTTTGTTTAGGGCAGCTTAACACAGAAAAATATTAATGCCCGTGTTGGTAATAAATTTGCTCGCCATTTTTGTTTTCAACGCACCGATAACTCTTTTGTCATAGGGTGATGTAGTGGTAGGTGGTGGGAGTCGATGGAGTTATTTATTTTTGCCGTGTTTTCTTTCCTTGGGCGGAAGAAAATTTCCTTTCTCCGTGCTTCATGGGTCAGTGATCAGATTCGTTCAGTGGGACCATACAGCCGTTCTTACTTAAAGCGCTCTAATCAGAAAAAGGCGCAACTGAAAATGCCTTGACTTGACTATTTGTATAAATACAAAAAAAAAAACAAACACACAACACGTATGCTAACATATTTTCTCTACATGAAAGTTAAGGAGAAGTGTTAGGGAGAACTGTACATTAAATTATGAAAGTTGGTTCAAATTAAGATACAAATTAAGATTTTTCGTATATTTACCAAAAAGAGTGGTAGGCGGACTGATGATAGTTATTAGCCCAGTCTGTTGTCCGGAGGTAGTACAATCAGTTTAGAATGTAACGCCCGAGTAGTGACCTTGTCGCGTTTCGAAATCAGTTTGGAAGTAGCCAGGTCTAACGAGAGGAGTCAATGCAGACTCCAATGCACAATCTGGATTCACATTCGTCTCATCAAGCCGGCATAGTAGAACCTACTGCTGCCTGTAGAAAATATATAGTAGCAATTGTTTCCGTTGCTTTACAACGACAATAGTGTCATATGCCGAGCTCTAATAAATAAAACTTTAAATTAAAGAAATAAAATAGTAATGTGCTACGTAAGGTATTTTTATGAAGGGTGTAAGGCACCCTATAGTCGCACATACATCGTAGCCGTGACACCGCGTGATTCGCTCTTTGTCGGCGGCGAACGGCTTTGTATTTAGAGAATACACTCACCACCACATTAATGGCAACAAACACCCGAAAAATTAATATATTGAACTAATTCTGGCCCGACACAGGCCGGAAGTCTGCATGATACCTATATTTTTTTACTTTTTGATATTTATAAATTATTCAATGAAAAATAAACTACATTAAATTAAAGTTATACGGGAACGATTTAATTTTTTTATATCGAGTTTATTTTGATTATAGAAAAAATCATTTAGTTCAAAATTCAAAATTGTTTATTGTTGCGTTATTTTGTTGTAAAGTGTACTCGCTTAGCGCTTGGATAGTTCGGGTCCCTCGATTCGGCGTACCCTCACTCGGGAAATAATTGTTTATTTTCAACAGCTAGCCACTTATGTCCATTCTTGTTCTACATTGCTACTGAGTACCACTTTATATACGACTTTGAAGTAGGTACAAACCTATTGTTTTATTTAGGTAAGTATGAGTAGGTAGGTATTATCTATATACCTATTCTTCAACTTGTGCTTTATTTATCTAAATGGTTTCATAATACCTATAATGTAGATGCAAATGTAAGGCAAAGTAGATTACAATTGTTAGGAATTAATTGAACAAAATTGTATTGTGACTTAATAAATTCATAAAATATTTTGAAAAAGGGCTGAAATTTTCACGAAAAATCAACATATTGTTAATGAACTCATAAATAACACGGTAGATCGATTCATAGGCATATAGGGCAAAAGGAAGGCGATAGACAACAACAATGGCAAATGGCGAGGCTCACTCGCGGGCATTGTAGCGTGGCACCGGGAGGCGTTACGAATCAATGGAGGGTATTATCAGACTAGAAAAAGGATTGGAAACTCGTGCAAATTAATAGATGTCATTATTTTTCCTAGAAGAAGGTATACGAATAAATACTATTATTGGAAAACTTTGAAGGCAATTTTTCTTTTATTTTCCCTCTAGTTTTCTCAATAAATTATTATAAAATAATATTTCTTTTAAAAACTAATAGACACCTCTTTAACAACTCAAACGATGTTTTTTATTTACTAAATTAACTTTGTATGTAGTGAATTTAAATTAAGTAAGTAGTTAAAAAATAATGCAAAAACTACTTAATTAAATCTATGTTCTAGATTAGTTCGTCCTACGCACCGTATCGGGTGAAGAGGTAAATGAAAAGCTATCCGAAGGGGAGAAGTTAAATTACTAAATTTGAGGGTCAAAGAAACTGTAATAAGTCTTTCGTAGACACACTCTAACAACTACAATGGGGAGCTGATTGATTTAAATGTTTTGATTCTTCGCATTGTGAGTTTAAATTGTGTCGAGGCTAAATAGTTTTTCTTAGGTTTCCCTTACTATTTAAAAAAAAACCATAAACTTTCAATAGTTTTTAGCAATTTTATTTGAAAAATATAAAATGAATGTTACAAAATACATCTTCGCATAATATAATAATATTCTACAATATTTCTCTATTTTTATTATGAAATATAACATGTATATTTTTCATTAATATCAAAGCGGCCGTGGTCTAGCAGTAAGACGCGTGAACTCACGATCGATGAGTCCCGTGTTCGAACCTCGCTAAATTCTGACTAGTACCACTGTAACTTTGTTATATGTATTTTAGTCGCTTAGTGCCTATAGGTACTATTAAAAAGTGGTAGACAGACTGATGATTATTATTAGCCCAGTCTGCCGTCCTGAGGCAGTACCACCACTTTCGAATATAACACCCGTGAAGTGACCTTGTCGCGTTTTGGGAACAGTCTATAGGTATATGCCGAGCTACAATTTAAAAAAAATTATGCATAAGTCAAAATAAATGTAGATCATCACAACCAAAATCGCTTAGAGAATTTGATTGAGATTGTTACATTTATTCAGATCCCCTTGTTCTATATTTTTACGCAGAATCAAAAGGTAACAATTACCGTCGCAGTTAAATTAAAAATGTATTCTGTTATAAGTAACAATTAAATATATATTTCTGAAACCATTTTATGAGTAGGTATTTATTTATACGTATTTTTCGGAATCGATTGTGTTGATTTTATAGAAGACGGAACTTAGAGAAGACCCTAAGGGTTCCTACCCTATTTTGGTAAATGTGGCTCAGTTTTTTGCTTTTTAAAGTTGAGGGATCTACTCCGTAAGTTTCTTATATATTGTTATCGATTTGTTTTTGATAGTGGATCTTCCTACTGCAAACCTTATTCATTTTTAAAACGAGTGTTGTCGTAATTGTTCCCCATTAACCGTTATCTGCTACCATCGCTACTTAGGAATTGACTATGAACGGCTAAATTTAAAATTCGAACAACATAATCATTTCCCGTAAACAATATAAAAAGTATTATGTCATTTTAATATGATTAGCAATTTTATGCCTTATTTTCTATGCATTAAGTTTTATTAATGATAAATTCGGTAAATTTCAAATTTGTATGGGAACATCTGCCGTGAACGATACGCGGGCTCGCACATTCGAAATTTTGAAAAAAGGCTAGCAATGGCGTCGATGCGTTCGCGCAACAGATGCGACAGTCGGGATTCCTAAAGGCAGATGCTTAATAAATGAATACCCCCATAGATTAACTCAGACATACTTATTTTTTGTTGTCTGTTTCTTAGATTAGATGCAATATAGCTTCTTAAACGTTTTGACCCTTTATATTGAGTCATTATAAATTATGCGGGCGGGAGCATTAAATGCTTTCTACACTCATTTGTTACTTTTTAACGAATTGATGAAGGATAGTGGAATATTTTTACTGCATTTGTATTGTGATTATTGTAGTTAAACTATATAAAAGGAAGCGTAATGGACCACTTAGGTATATCAATGATTCATAACAAAAATTTCACGGACGATTTTTATCATTTTGGGATATACCATAGTTAGGAGAATCCATTAAAACCAAATCAAGTTTTAACTGCCGCCTGACATGCAATAATCATGTCCTCGGAAATTATGTAACTACTTAAATTCCAATTTTTTTTCTATTATGATTATTACTTTAATAATACCTAATGGTTTATTACTGAAAACCTACATCATTTCAGGAAAATGAAAGCTTTGCTTTGGGGAAACAATTTCTTATTATATTGCTTTTTTTTGTAAAATGTAAATTATGTTGCTACCTCAAACATCATACTTGAATGAGAATATGACGCAGTTAGTTATTTTCCACACTGTCCTAAATATTCATTGTACAGAAATGACGTCACGTATGGTAGATTAAGTATGTTCCGGCCTCGCCCTAAACAACACTAGCCGATGTTCTATATAATATTTATGAGGGGGGTCGTTTTCACTCTATAATTACGTATCGATTCGTAGCCGAAGGGACGGACGAGTGTGCGTGACGACGCCCAAATATTATTCATGATACGACCTCTTCAATTATACTATGTAGGTGGGTCTCTAGGGCTAAAGAACCTATCAAGGTTTTTATAAAATGCTTGATTAGTTTATTATTATTGAATTATTATCTCCCATCTGATCGTTTCTAAAGTTTTTGAATAGCCTGAAATGAGCTGATTTTTTCAGTTCAATTTTCATCATTTTATACCACAAAATAACGGATTACCGAAAATTATTTTGTCCAGAACCTATACGAGAGGTTTTGTTGTACACTAACAAGTATTTATACCTCCGTAAAGTAAAAAAATGTTTAACATCAGTTGATGTTTTATTAAAAAGCAGTTTAAAAAATCATGCATATTTAATTGATTTTCATTGATAGTTTTTTATATGTATTTATATTATTATAATGAAAACAATTGTAAATTCAAAAGTGAATCTAAGGATATTGTCCAAAAGAGAAAGTGTATGCGTGTTGGCATCGTACCTGTTGCAGTCGCTTTATTTACGAGCCAAAACAAGCGCTTTATCTTGCCTCAGCCATAAAACGAGGCCATAAAACCAATTCTTCACACCGATACCCCATTTAGAGATCCTTTACATTCTTGCATAACATTTTTTTGGTTTATAAACAAAGTATTTCACGTTCAAGGTCGTTGCTACCTTTTGCATTTATTGTTTTGCCACTTGAAAATTTTAGTTACGTTTTCCTATCCGCCGGTTAAGCTCGCGTCAAACTCGCGTGGCGGTTACGACCATAAAAACGTCGCTATCGTCATTTATTTCAATAACATTATAGCAAAATATTCACATTTATCGTATTTATACTGAGAAGTATGATGAATGTTCGCATATTATACGTTATTATGGGTGTGCTAAAATGGAAAGTTTGTTTAATAAGAAATAATTTTGAAATACAACTAACGGATGTGTAATAAATACATAATAAATTGTGCAACGTTGCCTCGCAGCGATAAACTGTGGGCATAATATTTCTCATGCGTCTTCACTTTATAAGGTAAATTACTTTTATGGGGCTCTGAATTTTATTTTATTAATTTCTTAATATGGTTTAGTTATTTTTATTGATGATAACTAACCTAACCTAACTTCCTGAAGCATCTAGAGACTTATCGTAATAAGTATATCTTATTAATTTGTATCTTTGCCCCCTTATATTTATGATCTTTTATCCATTACGTAAAATAATAATAAAAGTTAAATAAAAATATATTCTATTTAGTTTTAATAAATAAAATAGTTAGGTTTGGTTATTAGGTATATTGGAATAAAAAAAACATGATTGAAAATAATTTTAAATTTCGAACGCCGAAATCAAATTACCGATTTCCTGGCAATCAAAGTAATCATAATAAAAACTATAACACATCCGACGTGGAGCGTGTTTGAAAAAATGCATAAAAAAGCCGCTGGAGAGGAATGGCGGCGAAGGGTCGGTTATAGAGGGGATTCGGGGGTTGAGGGGGTAAAAAAACTAATAATAACTGTGTACTACGTCACCCCATGATGTGAGTGCGGGACCGCCCGAAGTGTCACTTGTCAAGCTAGCGCAACCAAAGTTGGGTGCCATTTTGAAGAAACTTCTGCTGACACAGAACTTATGAATTTACAACAAAATTTAAATATTAGGTATTATGATTTTTTCCATATAGTAGTCTGTAGCATGTGATCATACTTCAATTAATGATAAGATGCGATCCATGAGCGGAGACCACTGCTACATATAGTCGCCTTCGCTATGTCCATTGATATTACCTATCCATGAGTTATTCATCATTAAAACAGTGTAGCAGACTTACAGCTTTTTTTTGTAACTCGGCATGTGACAACATTCCGCCTGAAGTAAAGCTACAGTGCGGTCCGTGAATGGAAACAACTGCTACTACAGAGAAACCTGTGCCGGTCGCAGTCGCCTCCACTATGCCAGCTGGAGGAGACGAGCATGTACCATCTTAGATTGACAGTGCACACTCCTCTCGTTAAACCTGGCTACTGTCAAACTATTCCCGAAACGCAACAAGGTCACTTCACGGGTGTTACATTCGAAAGTGGTGGTACTGCCCCAGCTTCCAACAACTTACTTCCAATCTAAGTTAATCTAAAATTCTTCTAAACTGTCTGTCAATCACTCTTATTGGTTTAAATTAATTACCGCTAACTTAGTTGTTATTATTCTAATCAACATTAAAAATCTGTAACTAGTTCGTTCTAATTGATAATTAAGTTTCACGTACACGTCGCGTCGCGGGAGTCACGATTTGTGCTCTATCTCACAGTTTAATAAAAAAAAACTTTCTTGTTAGTGCAAATACTTAGATATAGGACAGGGGCTCGGTGGATACGGCATCTGATTATAACATCCTATGCAACATTAGGGCGTGTTCACATCTGGTACTTAATTGAATATTTATCTTTTGTATTAGTCCTTAGTTCTCTTTGTTATGTCAACTCATAAGTACGAGTTAGTGTGTAAATGACATAATTTTAAAGTACATATATTTTTTACTTTAGAAATATGAATTAACCATTTCTAGAATTGTACGGACAATATACATTTATATATTTTTACTATTAGTAAAACATTCATTATTTATAAAGTAAAATTTAAATAAAATTTTCATGTAAAATAATAACTTTATGTATGTATGATTCCTTACAAGTCCCGCGTGAGTTAAGACCCACCGATAATACGGAATGTAAACACGCGAAACACGATCGCCTCCCACTCGGAAGGTCACTATGTTATCTAACTACACCTTTTGTAATCTACATTTTTAATAATCTATTAAAAAAGGTAAAAACAAAAATTAAACACTGCAATAAGAACTAGTTGATACTAAAAGTATTTATTTCTTATAAAATTTCTAATTCTATTCGAATTTTAAATATTAGAATATACGCTAAAATTGACAATGGGAACGCTAAATTTAATTCAAATATCGAAGGAGGAAGTCGCCGCGCCGCCCTCCGCGTCTCGCTGCGAGATTTATGATATTTGTCCTGCGCTTATTTCATTATTCGCGGCCGTTGATTCGGATGGGCCTATTAAAAATTGTCTGAGAAAAATACAACGCCATTTTTATTAAAAAAAAAAGAAAAACCAAAATAATGTTAAAAAAATATACAATTACCCATTTCATAATGTGATAAAATAAGATAGCAATCAAAATACCTAATTACATTTTTATGCTTTGTTTCAGGTACTTACAAGTCATTAATTTACTTAAGGTAATTAACAATTTCACGTATGCATTAGAAAAATTGCTACGAACTAACCGTAGACATTTTGCGTCATAGAAATGAACAAACTTAATGGTTTGTGTGGGTATTTCGCAACAAATCTCCCCCAGGGAGTTAAAGCTCTATGTAAATATCTGCTAAATCGTTTTCCAACTCAAAGCAAGCAAAAACTTTCAGATCTTTACTCAGAACAATATAGTATATGTAAATTTTTAACAATGTCCTCTTTTTTATTTATTTTCTACATAAGGTATAATGTTTTTCAAAGGTCAAACTTTATCTTCGCATCTCGAATATACTACACTCTCACTAGATGACAAACACTTTATGAATAGAAAGCTATAAATGAATATCTGTCTCGTTCACGCTCGGGAATAACCTTATCAATCTAACACGAATCGAACAATAGCGTAGTATGTTTGATTTATATAGTCGCTTAGTAGAAACATTACAGATAATTATAGTTGGATCAATCTAACTTAGTGTTTTAACATAAATAGGTACTTTGGATGATTATTGTTGGTAGGCAATCTTGATTTCACTGTTTGTTTTTCATTTTAAAGACTATTATTACTTTTTTTTTTAAATATATTATGTTTTTAAAACCTTTATTAGTTTTTAAAAGATTTTGTGGAACTTATGAGGGAAAACGTTATTTTATTATTTTAATATTTTTAACACAATGTTTCAACTATGTTAGTAAATCTAAATCGTTATATAATGCGATGTAAGACTTTTAATTTGGAATTTCGAGCCGATTCCATTGTAAATCCCAAGACGCCTCATTCCTGCTACACGTCCACAAAAGCCGAACAGAAGTAGCAGCTCAGCTCACGAGCTTTTCAGGGGTGGTAGCGGCTTTCGGCGGGAAAGCTTCAAGCGGGGTGGGAGGGAAACGAGGTGGTTGGCGGAGGAAGGGGGGCGTGATGGCTCGTATTGATTTAGTGCCGTCGTCGACGGTGCTATGTACTTCTAGAGCTAGGTGTGTACGTGCGCCTCGGTTGTCGCTAGATGCGCTTTCTTTACGCCTCTTGACTAAACCGTTCAGCACTGTTAGCGTTAACTTTGCTTGAGTTTTTAAAGAAGTTTATTTTAGAAAAAGATAATATACATAGTTAAGACAGTAGATAGAATATAGATGTTACAAAAATTACGTAATAATAAAAGATAAGCTTAAAATAAGCTTAAAAATATTTTTATAATCAGTTGTATAATAATGATTAACGGATTTAACAGAGGTAATTAGTTGAAAGTTAATGCATACATGAGAAAAGCAATAAAATTGAGAGATTGTAGTGAAAGGATGTTAATAAATTATAAACGGGACCCGACTGCCCGTGTCAGAAGAGTTGTAAAAAGTTGATTTGATTAAAAATATCAAACAACGATATACATTCACTTTGAAACATATGTAACTTAGAGAACAAGTTTATAACCTAAGATTTCTTTAAAATATATAGAGTAATGAAAAATTGTTAATTTTTTTTAGCTAATTATAAATTAAGCTAATAATACTCATAGCTAAGTCAAGTAGCTTAACTATAGCTTAACATCAGGGGAAATGTGATGAGCTACTATAAAAAATAATAAATAATAATAATAAATAAATATTTTTTTTTGAATTATAATGAAAATTGAATAAACTATAATAATAATTTATACAGTCTCTGTTTAAAGTATTACTCTGTGCGTGACATAAAGATTTTATGGATGTTGTGGAGTTTCTCGCGGCTAGGCTGCCAGCGTAGGTTTACTGCCTGTTTCAGGTTCGCTTCCCACTTATTTTAATTACCATTTTAATTGTTATATTACAGCTCGACGAGTCTAGATAACAATCATATCATATAACGCTATATTAACTATTGTTTCAAGTTCCCCTAAAGTTTAACTAATTTTTGAATAGGTACCTATGTAGTTTTATCAAGCTAGTTTTTGTTTAAACCAGAGAACATGGTTTGCTTTGTTTCACCTATAGGTTTCAATATAACTATTTTTATTTTTAACATTTAATTAACCGCAACTGTGTAGGCAGTTAAACCCACTTATAACTACAGCCTACAGAGTGACCGTGATCTAGTAGGTAGTTCGAATATCTCACTATCTAACAAGAAATAGTCCCGTATTCAAAACATAATTTTAGTACACTGAGATAACGAAGCTCTAGTAAAGTACCAATTTGACTTGGTATTTTTTTAGCAAAATTGTTCAGAAATATAATCAAGGATTATTTAAAACAGCAATAAAGCATTGTCAATATTAAGCAAGCAAAGTACACTTAATACGTAAGCTGACTTGTTTAATTTTAACAACAAACTCTGCAGGCTCCCTTTGAATAAAATCACTTAGTTGCAGATAGCAATACCCATGTTTATTTTTAGCCGTTATGTTTTCCTAATGTACTATCAACAAAAATTGCGCTGCAGCACTTTGGGGAGTAGTCAGATCTCACAAGCATGACACTCTGACAGCCCGCTCTTGCAGCACACTCTGACGGATGCTTCACATAATTATATGACATTTAAACATCATACAGCGATTGAATTTTGCTTAATGTTACTAGCCATAAGGTTAAGTCTTGCGAGTAAGGAATTCACTTCACTTAGACTGTTTACACATTCTGGTTCTGCCTTCCCCTTTTTTCATTGGACCTTCAGACACACCTTCCGTTCATGGTTAAAGTTTCCACAGTATGTACGAAGCGTTTTTACACCACGTTCTTCATGCGTACTTCAAATATCACTGTGTCATTTTAAATTGACGCAATAGGCAAGCGTGCTCCACCTTAAACCGCATCACTGCCTATTAAGAATTTAAAAGAAAAACAACTTCCGCTCATAAGCCGCGTATCGCGTCGCCTCGTCCAATATAGCCTCAACCTTATATTTCTCTGATCATCAAGGTTGGAATTGTTTAGTCATAAAAATACGTCAATAAATTATCACTACAGTTACTTTAACCGACCTTATGTTTAATATCAACAACTCCTGGATTCTTAAACATTTCGATCCTTTATTTTAAAAGGTGAAATACGAAGCCGAGAATTACTATTTGCAATTCATAGACACGGCAGATACTTGCGACAGGTAAAACAGAGATATCTTTTATTTATAACTAAAGAGAATCCCTCTCTCTCAGAGCGGGAAACCAGCGGGTGTTCTCCTACATAATTATATTCTTGGGTGATATTTTTGAACTTTCACGTGATACGTGTCTTTATTTCGCCTTTTTTTCTAAACTTTTGTGATTTACGTCACTTGAAAGCGAGATTCAGAATCATGGAGTGTCGAAAGCTTTATGTGACTCACGAAATTTATTTTGTTTTAAACGATCCCAAAGTATTGTCTAGGATAACTGACTTCAGAATTTCAGGATTTACGCGTATACTCGTATGTTAAGCATATAACTTTTTTTAACGGTGTAAGAATTCTCAGTAACTCAGAGCATATGCGATCCTGTGGTGCGTTTTTATGAGAATTGAGTTTAAAAAAAAATCGCCGCTCGCTGCTCGCTGAGGCGAGATTCACATGACGGAGTGGAAATTAGGCGGCGATTTTTTTCTGTTCACTTTTCATCATATTTACTCCATACTCCATTTGAATATGACAAAAAGTTGTAATAAAATAAATAAAGTTAGGCATTTGTTTCTAGTTTTGATGTTATTTATGTTTGTATTGTGTATGTCCTGGCATGTGGATGAAACTATTGCATTATGGGTTTCCAAATTAAGTTCCAATCTTGCAGATCTGTATCTACTCTCAGAATAATTCGTTAGCAATTGGGATCAAAACAACATGAATCAGCCATTATTCTTTGTCGAGAAATTATACATTTTCGATCCATTTACTAATTAAATGTTCGACCTTCTTCGTTTGTTGATTAACTTTATACAAGTTTTTCCCGGAGTTTCGATAATATTTTTACGTTTTTCTTCGATCTTATTGTTGACTGATATATTATAAAACTACCAATCCAATTAAAATTTTCTTTCGAATTCAGTGTCCTGGGCCCCGTGCTTCAAATTCAAATAAATCTCTCGGAACTCGTCCGACGGAAATAGCACTCCGTCCGCCCATAAATCCAAGTCTATTTAAACAATCTCAAACGAAAAATCTGAAATAAGCCACATACATGTCGCGACAACACACAAGGCATTCGAAAGTTGTTGGATTTACAACGAAAAACAATATTCATTTCACAATTACAGCTCTATTTTTAATACGGGCCGCGGAACTGATAATTGCGAGTAAAAAAAATATTTTCTTTCAACCTCGAGGCGGACATTTATGTTGAAGTATAATTCGTACAAAAATCTTGTAAAGAAAGAGACTTCTTATTATCAAACAGGTTTAGAATTCTTGATGATGCATTTACTTAGACAGTAGCTAAGATAGATAATTGTTGAAACGCTAAAACATTCGCCTTACGTATTGTATCTGTAGCACAATCAATGCGAACGTTGGCGCGAGATACGCATCGGGTTAAGTAATTAATGCAAATTTATGGAACGCCGCGGGACTCGGAACGCACCACGACTACGACGCGACGCTAGATATAGACTTGTTGCTGATCTAGAATGCCCCAATTTTACTTTTTTAAATATATTACAGTAGTATTTTAGAGCGGCCGTAGTCTAGCGGTAAAACGCGTGAACTCACGATCGAAGAGACCCGTGTTCGAACCTCGCTAAATTCTGACCGGTACCAATGTAACTATGTTATATGTACTTTGGTCGCTCATGGTAGGCAGACTGATGATGATAATTTAGTCCAGTCTGCTGTCCTGGGATAGTACTACCTCTTTCGAACGTAACTCATCTGAAGTAACCTTGTGAAGTTTCGGGAAAAGTTTGTAAGTAGCCTGGTATAACGAGAGGAGTGTGCGCTGTCAATTTCAAAGGTGCACATTCGTCTCCTCAAGCCGGCATAGCGGAGGTACCTGCCGTCATTTATATGTCGTAGCAGTTGTTGCTGAGCTACAATACAAAAAATGTCTGTAATCAGATCAGGTTCTACTTTCAATAGAACAATGAAAAAGTTTAAAAAGTTGAGTGTGTTAGTGAACATTGCACCATAAACGGTTAGGTAGTCCAATTCGTTTTAGCTTATCGCTGATCATTTAACTGTTGACTGCCTACACAACTGACGAATGTAATTAGTAGTCATTAACACATTGATACATATAAATTGATCTTTTGATTTTTATTATCGTTACTTTTAATTAATCGCAACTGGTTTCTTGTTGAGTTTAACATGTTGCAATTATTCAGAGATATTATTGCAGTCTAGTTTTTTGTTATTATCCGTAATAAAATATGTTTCAATCCGTTAACTTGACTGTACACTAAAAATACGGTATTGGAATTCCGGCTCTTTTGACATGCAAACAACGGATTCACCACGTGCGCTCTTCGACATCAGGCATTTGTTTCTTTCCGGATATGTACAGTTATTTAGGAAATTACTACAAGTTTTTTTTTCAAATTTAGATTTTATTCTTTTTTGTCGTCCACGTGAAGTGACCTTGTCTCGTTTTGAAATACGTTTGAAAGTAGCCAGTTATAACGCGAACGTGCACAGGAGGTTGATAAGACTGAATGGTGCACATCTTCGTCTTCTCAAGCCAGCATAGCGCAGGCGATGTGGTAGCAGTTATCTCCGTTCATGGACCGTAACACCAGTCGCAGTGTTATCAAGCTTAAGGCTTCTACGAGTATAACCAAGTATCCCTATAAACTTAAATTTAAAAAACAAATTATTTTTTAGTATCGACTATGTATAATTATTTAGTAGAAAATATATATCATAGAGTTTATATAAAGTTATCGAACAAAAATCGAAAGCAGCACCTATTTAATCATCTGTGTCCCGGTGCGTCCGTCCGGCGCACCTGCTCGCATACATATTCATTAGGTCGCTATCAACCCGCCCGTCAGTATCAATGACTGTTTTCGCGATTCGCACAATTCTACATGCAGTTAGTTTTCTTGAGTTTTCGGGTTATATATTTCTTGAAAAATTTGTAATAAATAATATTGAAACTTATCTTAAAAGTGATTTTGCTTCAAAATTTATTTAATCATATTTTATTAATCTAAATATCTGTTTCAGACTTACTTATTAGGATCATCTTGTAGATAAATGAACAACTGTTTATATTTATTATATATAAATTTGTAAATAATTTTTTTTTACATCGAATTGGGCTATAGGTATTACAGCTATTATTTATAATCAATATTATGTACTAATTAAATATTTAATTTTTTGATAATGTTGTTGCTGTTTTTGTTAATGTTTCGAATACAGGTTTCATGTAAACCTGTCTTTTCCCATCGCTCATTGCAATAGCTTTTGACGAGCGGTCTAGACAAAGCCACACGGACTTTGGAACATGCCAATGCATATCTGTTTAATTTGTAGCAATTAAAACTACATGCTTCTATAAACAATTGTATTTATGTTGCTTTGAAAAAAATATCTACAACTTGTTTGTTTCGAAGACAAATGTATTTTTAAATGGCTGTAATATTATTGCAACAATAAAATGATGTTTTTTTTTCAGAATGTACTGTTAAAATATTCTAGAGAAAAATTCCAATGAGAAAACACATTCAATTTAAAATGAGTCAGATCAGTCTACGTTCCACTCCGCCCTGCGTCGATCGAAACGAAATTGAAAAAAAGTAGAATAAAAATCCGAGAGGGAAATAAATAAAAATAGAGATCCCGCTACAGCGCAAGTCGCCGTTGAAATGAAAATAAAGCGGCAAAAAGCTTTTTGTGGACGAAATAAATTAAAAAGTGTGTTTGCGATTGCACGGCGACAGGCGCCTGACAGTTTTGTAGTTTGTTTCTGTCTATATCCATCATATTTATTACATTAATATATACCTGTTTTGCTACCTATATTATTATTATAATCAAACTACCCATTTTATTATACAAATGTTTAAAATTTATGAATGGGAACGAGTGAGAAATAATCTTTCTTGTAAAAATTCATAAAATACAGAATATAGGTTAATGAAACTCAGATATTATCGGCAAAAGTTTTACCTAAAATTATATTTGTGACTCGTCATGCTTTTCCAGGGGTGAAGGCGAGAGAGGGCGGCGATTAGAGGGTCCCCTTTGTGCTTTCCTTTTAGATGGAATAAACCGAATTTATAGAAGTGATGTATTCTCTCTTTTATCAATATTATGCGTAGATCCTCTTGTATAAATAATTTAAGATTCAATTTAATTATTCAATTGAAATTAGATGTATAATATTTCTCGTAGTACCTACGATAATATAAAATATATGTGCTACTTCAGGTAAATGTACGACAAAGCTACGACTATTTTCAATAAAAATCTAATGGAACCATTACCTACAACAATACAAATTTTCAACTGTAAGCAATATTTAGGTGTAGTAACTATCCCTAATACTCCTAAAGTATGAATGCAGGTCCTTTCTAATCCGCCCTACTTACTTAAGTTGTGGGGGCGATCGGGTGGGATTTCTGCCATTTAGTTTTCTGTTAAGTTTTAGAAGTTATGTGTTTCGTGCGTGTATGAAAATCCATATATCTCACGACTTCAACAAAATCTTATCACAATCACAATTATTTTAAATGATTACGTTAGAAAATGCAAATTAGGAAAGTTATTTCCATATTATATTTTTAACCTTTCCACTTATCAACTAAAATTTTGATGCTAACACTCGTATGTAACATAGGTATTCATTCATAAGATTTCATTCAACGATGAAGCTGAATCTAGTTTAAACTGAATTCTATAGTTGTTGAAGCAAAGAAAAGTGAAGTGAAAATGTTACTTTAAGAATCTGCGGGCGTTTAGGAAACCATTTACCGTATTACTGAAGTTGGGTCGCTTTCCTGAAAGAAAGTTTGGGAAGAATTTTTAATCAGGCGGCGTCTGGGCTCTGCTGCGCGTCTTGCGGCGCGGGGAGCGTCGGGACGGCGGCGGCGGCAGTGCGTCGCGCGCGGCCGAGCCGAGGGCGCGGGTGCGACCGCCCATCGCCGTCAGTGCTCGCCGCCATGCCTCCGCGCGCGCTCTCGCCGTCGACCATGCGCCCGACAGCGCCCGCGCCCGCTACGCTCTGAACTCGTGCGTATCTAATCGCGAAACTGAATAAGTTCGACAAATCTTCTTCTTTTTTGGACCACTATATAGAAGGAGTGCGGAGATCGAGTGGAACGTGATAGTTTAAACAGATTTTCAATAAATTAGTACAAAATAATAAATATCTTAGTAGAAAAAGAAATAGTATTTTTATCTATAGTACAAATGTAACATAGCGGCACAGTAGCGTCATTAGCATACGAATAAATACAGGGTCAGTTTTGTATGAATCCAATGTGATTGTAGTTTAAGTAGCTAACTCGAGATCGCCGCTGTTGATACCGCTTTATAATATATACGAGAGTATTTTTAGGTGAGTAAATTATGTTTATCAAAAGCTAAAAGCTTTCAGAGTTAATTGACGTTGTCAACAATCAACGGACATCAACAAAGGAAAATCCCAATAAGAATTTTACACACTGTAAACTATGTAAGTTTAATACAAATGGGTGAACTTGAAGCTAGCGAGGACAACTCAAGGTATCACCCGAAGAGTCTCCTAAATCACTATAGGAGGCAGCGCCCTACACCGCGACAAGACAACGTGCGGAGCCGAGAGCAATCCACAAATTGTTTAGCGCGAATTATATTTAGAACTCGGCCGAATACCGACCAAACATCGATTGCGATTCCAATTGTTTAAATTAACAATGAAACTGAACAGTAACTGTTTCACGCATACACTGAATATAGGAGCGTGTGCTGATCTGTTCAAAACAAACTTTATATCGTGTTTGTTGTTGTTATGCCTTGCAATTGAATAATTTCTGTTTATGTTTTTGGTGAGCAATGATGATGCATCATTATGGTTTTCTTGAGAATATGAATGTATGAAAATCTCCTTACCTATGTTTTAATATATAGTTTATTTGAATATTTAACGGAAGTAATATACTACGATAGGGTTGTAATAAATATTGGAATTTTATTGTTTGTACAATAATGTAGATACTCGTGTGTTTTCAACTCGGTTAATATATACAAATATTTAAATTCTCACATACATATTGCCTAATTTGCAGCTTAATGTCCACATTAGCCAGTCCGTTTCTAAATCTATGAGAATCTCTAGCAGAGCATGCAACTTACTCTACTACAAAATAAACAATGAGTTTTATTTTTATGTCAGGGAACAGTTTTTAATAACGGGTCACAATTTAATGGCTCTATCTTTTAATTAACCGTCCCGTCGTTGGAAATTTTGTAGAAAACTCAATAAAAAATAGTAATAAAATTATTATGAAAATTTCGTTAAAAAAATACAAATGGTGAGATAGCCTAGATAGAGGTATTTCAACACTTGAAACACCAATGACTATATAATATATTGGTCATCAGGGGACGCGGGTTCGACTTTAACTCGAACAGTCATGTGCGTGTTGTTTATTCTATTTAATTTTCTTCATATTTCATATGCAAAAATTCAGTATCCAAAAATACGCCAAAAATTGTTTAAAATATATTATACCTATATTTTTTTTATAACTTCTCGTTTGCTGAAAATTTATGTGAAATTAAATGTTTACGAGGTATCATTTAAACAAAATTACTCACGAATCGTAAATATTTGTAATTATTTCAGCAGCAAAGATACTCGTTCATGTGCATTATATTCGAATGCTGTATTAATTAATGTTGTTTTGAAATTTCAATAAAATAATTATTTTTAATAGCCATAAATTGTTAATTAGTTGTTTAGTTGCCGAACGCACAAAATAAATTGTGAATAGAAAACCACAAATCATATTCGGTTCCTTCTTTATTCACCGCTTCACAAAAGAAACAAGCTCGACGTTTTTTATCTCTTTGTAACTCGTGCGGGTCCAGTCTTCTAACGGTAAAACGTTACAATATGATTACGAAATATCTTCACAAAAATCATAACAATGCCGTTTGCGATGTGAATGGGCAGTTGTGCAACGATAATTTTGTTTTTGTACACGAGTTTTGTGTACCTAATGAATGGAAAAACTTTTGTTTAGATTCATTGTTAAGAGGGTGGTCGAAGTGAAAGCGGGTATCTTTTGTGTATACTTTATTCATATCGAAAGAGTGGTAGGCAGACTGGGCGCCTAGTCTGGCGTTCTAGGATAGTACCACCACTTTCAATGATCAACTTGAAAACGGCTACATTCAGTGGAAATTTCCGGGAAATTCGAACACTGAGATTTTCGATCCGAGTTCTCATTACGTAGGTATTCAAACGGTTACTGTGTTTTTACATTATTATAATTTTACGAATTAAACAACTCTGTCTTGCGTTCTTGACTTAGTTCAATAAAAATAGTTACTATCTACATTTGAACGACCTCATTCTGCCTTACATTTTATTTGGTAGTCCGATTTCCTGTGGCTAAGCGTGTCCAAAGATACTTAACGACTGACTTTCGAAACGATCTCAGATTTCGCACGCTTTTACTAAATTTAATTTTACCTTAACCGCATCTAATGGCGTCACAAGTCATAGGTACTCGCTAAACACATTTTTATTATACTAAGGTATAGACTATTTCTAACATTTTGTTCCACCTACTATAAATAAAATATATCTTTAATTTAATAGATAAATAGGATGAGAAATATACCTCTCGCTATCCCGGTGGATTCTTTCCTATAATTGAGTATGTTCACATTTACTTCTTTTTTATTTTTGCTTTATTCATTTATATTTTTTAAATGCCTGTACTAAGCTAGTGCTTATATAAAGACTCATTCCTTACACACATCTTTCCTCAGTTTCCTCCATAAATGCTCAACGAAAAACTTTTTTAAGTTTTTTTAGTAAAATATTTTATAAAATAAATAACACTAGTGACTCTTGTATCTGAATATGACAAATGCAATTAATCATATACGTAACGAGTAGGTAATTAAAACTCTGGTGTCTGACATATTCATGTGTTGGTTATTTACGATCCAGCGAAAAATACATAGTCATCGTTATCATTAAACTAAAGCCTTTAAAAACTCAGATAAATATAGGAATTATTAAATTAAAAAAAAAATGTGCGCATTCATTTTGTTTATGTTACGTATCGATGGCGAAAATAACTGCGGTAGTAATCGAATAATTTTAAAATATGATAATTAGAAATAATTTTTAATAAAATTTAAAAAAAATCTCATATCTGTAGGTACGTACGAAGTTATTGCGTTTACTCAAGTTGTTAAAGATGTTCAAATTGTAAAATTCATTGTAGGAATAATAAAGTATTGTTTATTTTATACACAGCTTCTATTATTAATTATTATACTTATTTGATTATGAAATATTTCATATAGTAGGTACTGAATATTTGTATAGGTGTAAATATTATTAAAATTTTTGCAAAAATAACATTAAATTTTATTAGTAATTATTTTGCGCTGTTGATAGCAAATTTTACAATACTTAGGTACATATTGCTCAAAACACATAGGTTACATTTTATAAGACGACGTATGGGACTCGCATGATCTTTTTCACATAAGTACAAATAAAACTAGGGATGGGCAAAAACTAACCTGTAAATAAGTATAACTTTAACATCCTTGTTTCACCCAATGCGTTTTAGAGCTAGTTAATGACGATAGACAAGTTTATAAATATTAACTTAGCAGGAGGTAGTGGAAGTCGTAAAACAGTTTTAATAACTTAAACTACAGACCGAAACATTTTTTTTTTTACTGTGGATAATCTAGAACGTGGCTGCAGTAAAAGGCTGTAGACAGCAATCTCCTCTACTATGCCAGCTTGAAAAGACAAACGTGCACAATCCTGGTTGGCAGTATGTCGCTTACATAGTATTGTTAAATAAATATCTAGATAATAAAATATTTTCACTTTTTATTTTTTAATCGATATCAAATTTTTGTTCACAACACTATTTTCCTTCATTTTAATAGGCAATGGGGTCAAGAATAGTTTTTTTAAATACAAATAAGCAGTAATTGTTGTATTTTAGGCAGACGATAAACATTTAATACAACCCAATTACAAGGTTATAATAATATCAGTTAAACGATCGTTAACCAGTAGTTGGATGTAACCACGGTCGTAAGTGCCTCATAAAACAGGATTTAATGGCTCAGCTGACGACGGGGGAAGCCCTCTCAGCACCTGTAAGTGAAGGACCTCTGTGTTATGAACTTTGCTGTCATTGTAACTTTTCGACACGTAAATAATAATAACATATACATGCAAATCTTTATACAAGGTGTTTCAAAGTTTTTGAAAAAATTTTGTAAAAAAATATTAGTGATTTTAAAAAATCTATAAACATTTTATTCGAATATAATTTGCCATCTTTAGCATTTGAGTGTTTTTCTTCTTTGTAGGATCTACTTTACTTACGCTTACAAATGTTGAGGAGTCAACCCAACTTAAGTCAACAAATACCTACATACCTATAGAAATTGTACAAATCAAATATAGGTACTATTGGGTAATGAATATTAAAAATTATATAAAATGATTTATACGCGGTCAAAATGACCGATCATAGGGATTATTTACACGTATTAAAGATTGAGGAGTTTATAGTAAATTAAAATAGCTTATGGTAACACTCTGTATATATAAAGTTTAACGAATTTTAAAGCATTTGATCAACACAATTATGTAACTAATAAAAATAAACTTTTTATTCAAATTAAAGTACCTAATTTATAATTCATTGATTTCACTTTTATTGTGGGACATATTTTTTCGTCTACATGTTTGACGAGGTCACCACCGTATTTAAAGCTAATCGCGGTCGTAAAACTCAGGTTAATTTTAATTACACAGCTGTTTGATTCTTCAAACATTTTATTCGCAGTCAGATGTATTTATTCAAATGTATTTTTTTATATTTCTTTTCTCGTTTCGGGATTAGATTGGAAGGTCATAACGAGATGAATTCAGATCATAATCAAGCCAGCATAGCGGATGCGACTGTTACCTACAGACATTTCTCTGTGGGAGCATTTGTTTCTCCGCTCATGGACTGTGCTCTAGCTTCACATCAAGCGGAAATTAATTTTTGTTCGTTTTTACTATTTGGTAATTTTTTAAAGAATTATAATAATATAAAGAGATAGCAGATATATCAATAAATAAAATCGTTATTAAAATAAAGTGTGAGATGTTCCCCTTCGTAGTCGAGTGATTCAGATTGCCTATTGACTATTTACTATGCAGGACGTGCGGGCGCTACGTATCGAGATTTTTCCGGCTGTCTTCACCACCTAAGAAAAGTTACGATATTAGCCTTTTTTATATAAAGTATTGTAGAGATATACTACAAAAACATTGGCTAACAATTTATTATTTTATTTTTTATGCATATATTATTTTTGTTTATTTTTATCTGAATAAAATTAAAGTGTAATTTACGATGTTTCTTTGTACTCTACAATCTAAATTTAGTAAACACAATACATAGGTATATGAGAAATTATTAATTTATTTTACTGAAAAATTATTTCAATTTTTTTTTTTATTGTAGTTCGACATGTGACAACACTCCGCCTGATGTAAAGCTAGAGTGCTGTCTATGAATGGAAACAACTGCTACTACAGAGAAACCTGTGCGAACAGCAGTCGACTCCACTATGCCGGCTTAAGGAGACGAGCATGTACCATCTAGATTGACAGTGCACACTCCTCTCCTGCACACTCCTCCTCTCTTATATCATTTTATTATCATATTCTAAAATTATTCGAAAGCATGTTTTAGGTAAATTGAAAGTTTTAATTCGGCTTATTATCGCGTTTATTTCGCCTTCTATTCGAAACGTAAGCACTTATAGTATTTTGATTTTTAGTCGAAAGTATTATATTTTCTTTTAGTGTAGGTAATACCGCTGAGTAATGATATGGTTTCTAATAACTAGGGAGTGCTGTGAGCCGCAAATATAATTTCCTTTGTCGGGTACACGCACGGCTTGCTATAATTATTAGGTTGATTTATTTATTATTCTTTTTTGAAAAATAACAACAAAATAAACAATAAATTTTAGTTTTTTATTCAATGATTCAATAACCTACCTACCTATATTCAAAGTCTACATGTATTTTCGTTTTTTTTTATTGTAGCTCGGCATGTGACAACACTCCGCCTGGTGTAAAGCTAGAGTGCGGTCCATGGATGTAAACAGAGACTTACTCTTTTACAGAGAAATCTTTACGGGCAGCAGTCGCCTCCACTATGCCGGCTTGAGGAGAGGAGCATGTACTATCTAGATTGACAATGCACACTCCTCTCGTTATTGTATTGTCTTCAACGCGTCACCTATAGCATGGTAAGACGGGCTGATTGACTTTGTTGCATTTGGAAGTAGCCAGATATAACGAGAGGAATGTGCACTGTCAACCGGAATGGTGCGCATTCAACTTCTCAAACCGGCAAAGCGGAGGGAACTGCTGCCTGCAGAATTTCATGAACCATATTGCCATATGTAAAATATACGTTCAGAAATTTAAAGGTTCACGTATTGTTTAGATGTATTTTGTAAAAATAAAAAGATGCACAATTTCATGGAGCGATGAATTTGAATTTTTAATAGTGGCTTCATGTAAGTTTGATGTGGAAGTGGGCGTTACATTCATTTATCGCGTATAAGCGATCAATATACGACGCTTGCCGTGTTATTAAATACAAAACCATTACATTACCACTTTAATTACATAACCGCTTAGGTATATTAAACAAAAAATAGTAATAATATTTTTCCGCGTTAATTGATTCTTTTTTTTAGCTAGAAATTATCAGCTCGCTAGTTTTCATGTTTGTTTACCTATTTAAAATTTTATGAACCGTGTTTATTAGCAATTTTATAAACGTTTTTATATCAGATAAAATAAATGACACAATAACTTTGTCGTTATATGAAATACTTTGTCAGTACTTACGCAAGTTTAGGAAAAAAAATATTTTTATAAAACTATCAGATCAGTTAACTAGCTGTTACCAGCGACTTCGTTTGTTTGAATTATACATTTAGCGTTCCCGTTCCATCCCCAAGGACCCTTTCAAATAGCTATAAGCAACCCCGAGTTTTCACGCTCCTTAATCCGAAAAAAGTTCAAATCGTTCCTCAAATAATTATAATCTATGCTAAATTTCATCAAAGTAATATACTTCCACATTTATTTCATAGGTAGGGGAGAGTCGGTGAAATCGTACCGCCGGTTTAATCGTACCACCTCTAGATTTCACACATGCCAACATATATTTGTAACTCTGGCAACACTAAACTATGCTTTAGTGGCGATGTCAACTCTAGGTCATTTTTTAATGGCATCAGTTGAGAACTTTGTGTTCTAATGAAAAAAATAAGTTTTAGTGAAATTTGATGTAAATTTTCGTGCTTATTCGTAAGGCTGTAGCTCATGAAAAAGGTGAGTTTTTCTAACAATGTCGACAGTATTTGAGTGTCAAACTAAATTGTTTTTTACACTGTTTTCGCAGAGTCTTTAACTTTGAAGGTAATGTAGTTATCAGTTGTTTTGTTTTTAAATACATGGTTGGCTAAATCGTACCACGCGTGGTTGGACATATTGTACCGGTACAATTTATCCGACAGTTAGAAAACAATATATTTTCATTTGTTTCTTTTTAATTTAGATGACGGACCCAGGTGATAAAAGAAAATATAATCGAACAAAGAAGACTTGCAGAGAGCACTTTCGGCTTACGGAAACAAAAAAATGAGAAAAAAGAATCCACTTATGCTGTATTGATGACATCGACATCGTATTTTCTTCCCTTTACGGATGCCCTGAACCTTGGCGAAGGTACCGGAGTTATATCGGACTCTCCAGTCTCACACTGGCATGCCGACTGAATCCCCACGGTGTACCACTCAACACATAGTGGACCAGGTTTGGGCACACGTTAGCCATCATCCAGACTCCGCCCTGTGGTGGTCGAAGGTAGTGGATCGAGCCCCGGGAACGACAAATCGAAACTCTCGCCGAACTGTTCAATCTATAGGACGACGGAGAAGTCCCGTCCCTATTTCCGCCGCCACTAGACTGAAGAAAGGGGGCCAGTCAACAGTCCATCCGAGCTGCAGTCAGCCTGTCCCCTGACACAACTAGTCAAAATTATTGTAGTTCCTAAAAAGTCTAAATTAATAAACGTAGATATGTTGATCATATTTTTTAGTCTTATCTGTTATATTATCGATCAAAGCGGAAAACATCCTTATGAAAGCTGGGCTGCCTAGTGGTCATAACCGTCGGACGTGCATGAAGAGAATTGTGGATGTGAGGGAAGCGAGGGTGTTGTGTCAGGATCATGGCAAGTGGCGTTCCGTTGTCTCTGCCTATCCCTGTGAGAAAAAGGCGTGACAATTGTTGTTTCTACGTTGTCATGACACGAACTATATAAAAAAAGCCTCATTTAACAGAAGGAAAGTAGATATATCATTTTAATTTTCTTAGTCTTTAATTTGATACTTGTTTTTTGATCCCTGTTTGTTTAAGACATAAATAACATGTCTGCACAATTAAGTAATTATTGTAAATGACACCAGAAATAAATATTTCCATTTAAATCGATTTTGATTTTATTAGTGGTACGATTTAAACGCCAATGGTACGATTTAAAATACCGGTGGTACGATTTAAACGACTAGTCGGCTAAATTGTACCATTAGCAGACCTCCGGGAAAACACATTTTTGACTACCTTAGTTGTAACCTATGACAGCAATTTTTTAATATGTGATAGCCAAAATATTGATCTATAATTGTAATAGTCATTCATAAGTGTAAGTCTTTTTGTTAATGAAATATTGACGTAAAAGTAAAAAGTGGTACGATATAACCGACTTTCCCCTATATTTACCTATACAAATTGTATGTATGAATATTCCTAACCTTATTAAATTACAGTGCAATATAGGTATTATTAAAAAAAAAAACAATATAAAAAAACTATAAACTTTTCTATAGTTCTATACAATACAGCCCAATGGCAATTTATACAAATATACAATTAATACAGGCTGTAAATTGCTTTGACAACTTTTTAAAAAAACCTTACAAAATAACTTTATACGCTAAATTATTTATTTTAAGCTCGTTCTCATCGTTGTCGGCACCTAATATTAAACTCTATCTAAATGTTCATACGTAAGGGGATAAGTTGGGATAGGTAGCAAAGTGCAGGCAGTATCGAGTGACGGGATCGCCCGGAAGTGGCGCACGGCATGAGTTCAGAGGAAATGAGAAACTGCCCTCTACACCTCCCCTTTGGGAGTCACCCCTTTGGGCCTCTATACTCCACGTGGCTATTGTACTGTTAAACTTCGTAGAGACTATGAAGAAATTATAATATTAGGTATATTTTTGACAGTTAATCCAATCCATATTAATATCTAGGTAATAACAATTTTATTTTAATAACTTTCCATAATATGAATGCTTATTATTAAGAAATGATATTAAAATAATATAAAAATGTTTTCTTACAAAGAAAATAAAACAATAAAAAAGTCCACTACAATTTTATTCCCCTTGCAGCATTTAAGATTCAATGCTAATTGACACAAAGGAATCGCAATTGTAATTGCAGGCGAGGCCATCCGTTGGTTATAAAGACTAGCTATATTTCAAAATATACATTCTCAAACAATATTCTCTTTAAAATCAACCTTAAAGTCTCGCGAATAACGTCGAATAATACTGAAATTTGGAGTCTCAAAATGTATATAAGCGAGTTGGTTAATTCGAATTACAGAGTCGCGGTAGATGTAGCCACTCGATAGTAATGCGGTTCGCCTCTTCCCTACAAAGAAAGTGTATTTCCTTACTATAATTTTATTACTTGTTGCTTTATTATAGCTACATACCCTCTATGGTCTCTTCTAAGATAATGTCAATTGAAGAAACTTTATACAAAACATATTAATTAAACCTATTTATTACTATTAAGCGTAATTTTGTTCTTACTGACTGAAATGTCTTAAGATGCAACTTAAAAAGATCGTCTCTTGAAATTCTTTCGGTTTTTGTTCTAAATCCGCAATCATTATTTGATAGCAAAGCGGCCGTATAACGACACCTAAGGGACTACGGCGGACATTTTAGCTTGTATTTTTTTTTTTCATCGTGTCAGTTAACCTAAACTTTGGTGCTGGTTCCTGCGAAGCCGACAGAATAGTTTAAATTGGTTTTGTTTTCAAAGTACAAAATAAAATAAAAACAATTAGTTTTCCTTTACTCCATTTAAAGTTTCTTGTATTTAAATATTTAACTTTCTATATAGGCATAGTCGAAAATAGATGTTGTCACTATAAAAGTTTGACAACACATGCATATTAAGTCATACGAAGCAGTACTAAAACATGAATCGTATACGATCGTCCCCACACATTGAGTTGATATAAATAGCTATACTTTAAGTGGTAAAGCCGCCAGACCCTTCAGTTTCCTTGATAACATCGCATTAGTCTACGCAAGATGCCACCGATCGCTACTGGTTTTAGTCATTGACTTAGTATACATATATCAAAATAAACTTAACACAAATTATGTTTTTAAAATTACGTTTTTATATATTAATAAAAGAAAATAAAAATTAAAATAAAGACTTATTCCTTTAATGTTCATACACTTGTGTATAAAATTAAAACCAGACGCTCGAGGTGCAGTGGCTCAGTAAAAAGCTCAGAGATAGTTAATCGCTCGCATTAGCTTCTTATCTGTCAATGAAGGACCTTCCTAATTGCTTCAACCAGATGACTTCTGTCCTAATATAAACTTATTTATTATAAACAACTTTGTTTACTTTTAATATTTATAAGTAATTGTTTTTAAATAAGTCGGTATAATATTTATGTACATTTAAACTAATTTTGTGTTGTTTTTTCTTTCCAGGTATGTACAAACAATTTTGATGCAATAGTGAATAATAATATTTTTCGTAAGTATCTCGCACCTTTTTCACTTTAAGTTCGCGCAAATTCTCACCACTTGGCACTTCGCAGAAAATCTTTCTTACCAAATGCATCAAAGAATACCTCCGCTGAACTTTACACAAAGCCCGCAGGTAACGCAATATACAAACGACAATACTATGTAGAATCAAACATCATGAAACAAGAAACCAATAGGAATATCATATGTAGAGAAAAGAGATGGCAATAATAATGACGTTGCGTCTTTGAAGCGCTAGAACTCAGCTGTCTGGCGGCACGGTGATGTTTGAAACACGGGACAGGCGGAGCTTAGCTACAAATCACTCAATGTCACATTTTGACGTTTGAGATATTAGGTCTTTTTTTCTATAACAGCGCCACCTCTTATTTCTTAGTACGCATTTAGGTATCTTCTCAGTTTCGACGACATTCCCTCTTAATTGGAAAATACCGCAATCGGTTTAATTATTCATTAAAAAATCTAGGTAATTAATACCACTAAAATTACGTATATGAAATTTTAATAAGAAAAGTTATAATAATATTGTGAGATTATTTTGTGAAAGGTACCTACTAATTGCTGTATTATTTTAAAAAAGATGTAAGAAAATTAATAAATTAGCAAAGAATTCACGAGTAACTAGCTAAAACAATCGCTCATCACTACGGATGAAGCCATAAAAAGTGCCTTCAAATTACTAAATAGGGTCATATAACGTCTTGTGGCGTGACGTCTCAATGCGGTCTATTCTACTAATCAGCTTTTTACAGCCCACATAAATTATTACATTATTAACGGGAAACAAAAACGGTTGGTGTCGTAAATTGTGCATTTCGAATGTTTAAACGTTCAGTTAGTTTCTTTTTTATAACGAAGAAGTAAAAAATATATACCTACTCGTAGATATGACGACGAATAAAAAACTTAAATTCAAATAGTTAACAAATATTTAATATTTAGTTTAAATTATTTTAATACTAGTTTAGAACGCTCGTGGTTTAGCTTTTAATTTAGGATAAACATGTTTCGCCAAAACCTAATACCTAATAACAAAAAATATTGTAAATATGTGTATAAAATAACTATTTATAAAGTAAAAAACAATGCAACAAGAAGTGGTCTATCTATTATAATTATAATGTTTTGTTATTATGTGTTTAAATGCAAATTAAATGTTTGGTCGCACGAAAACCAATTCAGTGTCACGCACATCCCGTTTCAAAGGATGACATTTCTATTTTGTTTTGAACATTACGCAAAACATCCAGATTCTATAGACCCCTCGGTTTTGTGAGAAGAAACAATAACCCAGAGTTTTGTGTTTGCATAATTAATTCTTGCCCAAAATCCGAAACGTTCAGCCGGGTCCCGTATAGTAACAAAATATTCACATACCCGCGAGTTTTAGACGTTAAAAATTATATATTGATCTTTATTTTAACAATTGTAAGGTTCATTTTTAAATCGAATGAAGTTGTAACCTTGTATAAGTAAATACGTAGTTGTCGTACAGTTACAGTCGTAAACGCAGCGGGTAACAAAATTATGACTTTTTGCTTCACGGCCTCTCGACCGAGTTCTTTTTAGAAGTATAATGAACATATTTTTGAGGTAATTATGTCTAATTTAAAATACAATTTGTTGATTTTTTTATTTCTATACAATCTTGATTTTGATCTTAAAAAGAAGTGAACAGATGGGATGCATATTTCATTATGAAAAAAACATTACACAAAAATTATTGTTTATGAAAAGAACCACAGATAAGCTATCTTAACAAAGCCTAATTATATTTAGTTTAAAATTAGCAGATTTCGAAGATAATATTCTACGCCTCACACAAAATAGAGAATAGGAAATCAACATCTGCTATATGTAGAGCAATATAATGCACAATAAAATTAGAAATAAGTCTGACGTAGGTTTTTCTAATATAGTCGCCCCCTACGGTGAACATCCGACCTGATGGATGGTCACTTTATTGAAAACCAATAGGTAAAAGCCTGCTAAGGTATTAATCTTGCACGCGACTTATTTACAGCATGTGTAGGTTGAAATTTGTAAGTAAATGGGATTTTAGACGATCGCATTACTCTTTAAATTATTCGATTTTGCTATAAGGACTTGCTTGTTACTTTTATAACCTACATTTATAGTTAGATGGATAGATAATTTATAATAAGTACCTACCTATTTGTTTATGCAAATTAATGATCTCATGAATTAAAGACATTTTGTTTCGTAATAAAATTAGGCAATTACCTAATAGGTACTTTTTTTTTTACATACCTAAATCACGTAGCTAAGTGCCAACACTGCTAACTGTACCTCTAAAATAAATATTATTTTCTAGAAAACAAGTCGATAATCATTACGGCTAGGGAGGATTTTCTTAGAAAAACAAAAGAGATTACTCATCCAAAGTCCTCGAACTCTATCTAAGAATTCCTTGAAGCGCACCAGCGCGTTTTCGACTCTTGTGTGAGCGTCATAGAGTAGGGTCTACAAATAAAATCTACTATAAAGCAAATAAGGAAAATATTAGTTTTCAAAATCACTTTTTTTTATTTATTTCTATAGAGCATTTAAATAATAAATCAAACTTTACTCATATAATAATAATTAAGTATTTAGTTTTTTGTTATCAAAATATGTATTATACATTACACTTTTTAGTATATTTATAGTAGGTAATTACTTTATAAATTGAATTTTCATTGTGCTACGAATTTATATTACAAAAAAAAACATTATAATAACAGCGTTTCGCCTAACAAAATCGGAGAATATATGAAAAATTAATGTCGCCGCTAAGGATTTGGTATCCCTACTCCCCTTCCTAAAGCACGCAAGCGGAGAGTGTAAGACGGAGTGGAGAGAAAGTTTGAGTGACGTGCCCCCACCCCCTGTGCTCGGAAGATTTACGGCGCCATATTGGATCGGGACAAGATGACACGGAGCTGGATAATTTGGGCAACGGCGTCACGTGACAACTCCCCAGCTACTACTGGACTCCTAAATTGGATTTTAATTATGATTCCAGACTTTATGGAAAGTTTATCATAACTTTGACGTCTTGTTAGCGTTTAACTATTTGAATTTGCTAATCTATACTCACCTATTATAAATGTGAAAGTATGTTTGTGTGTCCTCCAATCACGCTGAAACGACTGTACTGAAAAGTATTGGGAAAGTTTTTTTTTTAAATTAACGTAGTTAAAAATGCCGGGTTGGTACCTACAGCTTTACTAAACGCATTATACCTACTTGGGCCGGCATAGCGACTGGGGTTACCCGGATGAACCACTGTACGGAGACAGCATCACTGGAATGTAAATAAAAACCATAATAGATTAAAGGAAGTAGGTACGTATAGTGCTAGTACGGACTACAGTTTTCAAAACTGAAAAAAGGTATTTCGCGAGACGACAGCTAGAGACGTAGGTACATAGGTAGGGAGGTAGGTGATATACATACACGTTCTAACGTAAATTTTAATAATTAATTTAGGTAAGACGGTGTAAGATAGAAACAAGTGTATGTTAGTGGTTGACACATTTTTAATTATAATTTCATAAAGTGATTAAATTATAACAAAATCTTATTAAATTATTTTACCGAAAATACATTAAGAAACTGCAGACTTCATCTTTAAGATTAAGAGTTAAAGTTGAAATTACCGTAGAAAAAGACTAGTTGAAGCTGTAACGAAGCAAACAAAAACAATATACGAGTAGCTCTACGAAATGTACAATCTACTTTCTATTGTTAAAGTATCTACTTTTATTAGTAAAATAAAGAAAGAATTAAATAAGAAAGAATCAATATAATTTATTAAGCTGATGACTGAATACGGTATGAGTATACTCTTCTTAAGTGCGAATTCTGTAGAATAGAGGCAAAAACAGAAATCTCGTTAAGATGACAATTTATGGCTTGTTTTTGCTAAATGAAAATAGTCGCGGGCCGTGAACAGAGCAGACCTTTTTTGATTTTCTTAATGGAGTCTTTACTCTGGGGATTTGCGTGATACGGTTTAAAAGCTTCCTAACTATGTATATAAAGTATAAACCACGAAAATATATTGGTTATTTTTATATTAACTAAAGCATAAATACTTTATTTGGTTCGCGGCTGTGGCGTAATATCAATAGGTATTATAATTTACGACATATTTAATAATTTTTTTTTTTTTATTAAAATACTATTTGTTGTACTTAATTCAAAATTGTCTTTTTACGGCTTATGTCTATTGTACCAGTCTCCTTAGAAATATTTTAAAGACAAAGGTCATTACAAAAAGGAAAAGAGTAAAACTGGAATCTAAACTTTCTTTGTATTAAAGCATCCAACAGGAAGCCTTTCATGATTTATGATAAAGCAAATTTTTATTTCCATTTCTCTGCGCTCATTGTTTTCTATTTTTCCACAATTTCTCGCAGCTTTTCAGTTGAAAAAAAAAACCTTAACGTAGAAAGTCGCTTTCGCTTTAGTGGAAATGGAAAATGGACGAAAATAAAGGAAGCAGACGGCCGCATATGTGCCGGCGAAACTTTCACGTTATGACTGCTGGCGAAGTGGGATTGCTATTAGCTACACTCAGTTGGAAAATACAAAAACTACCTAATATACCTATATAACATTGAACATACATTAAAATGTAATCCGATGCGGTAATGGAGGCAAATTGTAAATATAAAAACAAACAATAGCTATAACAGTTCATAAATTATAACAGCTTCTGTTTAATAAACACTTACATAGGTAGGGTGAGTTAAAGTAAATATTTTTACTTTTTATTTTGCATTTGAATATGAAAATCAAATATTGCCAATATTTTTATCGCAGCGTTGTTTATATTGTTTCTTTGGATAACCGGTACATCCACATTCCATTCCTTAAAAAAATATAATAGGTTAAATTATAATAAATATTTTTATAAGACTGTAGAAATAAGTGTAAATTTTATATTAGAATGTTTAGTAAATATGAGAACTAGGCTATAAATATAACTATCTGCACTCAGGTCATACAAAGCTCAAGAGTCCAGCCAACCCTAAGGGGATTGAAAGCGTTGCCACGAAGGCGAGTACACGCCACTCTTCTTTTTGTCTCCGTTTTCCTGTCACGCGGCTGAGCTTTCCTTTTCGGATGTATCCATCCCCTTCCCTCCTCACCACCCCACTGAATGTGAGCTGAAATTCAAAATGTCTTTCAGTTGTTACAACTTTGCAACTTGATCATTGAGCAAAATAATATATGTTTAAATAAAAGCTATTATTAGACTTCAACATAATAAAAATTATACAATTATGACAAAACGACTAAGTACACTTTAAACCACATTTGCGTATGTCACACGTGACGTTTGTAATACGTGAAACTAGAAGGTGCACGCAATGGCACGCATATCAATAGGTGTGAACTCTTTCATATATTTTCATAGATTACAATGCGCATTGTACGCTTGATGTAGCGTGAGCATTAAGAATTATAATTTTAAATTAGAAATTTTAATTACAACATATGACTATCTGAATCATATTTTATTCAAGCCTGTAGCTTCATGTATATCGTGTTTTGCCACACGTCGTTCTGTTTTCCTTAGTTGTTTTGTTGTGCCCTGCTGCTTCCGCTCGGCGGACACTTTTGGTTACTTTGTTCTGTTTTCTGTATAATAAATAATAAGAGCCATTCCACAAGCTCAACTACATCTAACATGCTCTATTGATTTATACTTATGGCTCTTCCCTCTCTTACATCTCTCAGTACGTGAAGTAATTACTCCATATTCTAATAAAACTATATATTAATCTGAATATTCTATATTAATATTGAATAAATTATCAGAAAACCACAACACAATCCGTATTTTTGTTGCCGCATTGGCTTAATAAATATCATTTTAATATTCTGATGAACGATTTTACTCAATTGTATTTAAGCAGATATTATCAGTATGGAAACCATTGCAGATTTTAATAAAGCGAACATTAATCATTATTGAAAATAAGGGAGATAGTATCTGTCAATGCAAGTTTCGATTTTTCATTGATTTGCGCGTATAGTTTTGGCACGCGTTATACTTTATTCATTATTGATAAATAGTTATTTTCAGTAGGGCCAATGCGATACTATCAATTGTTAAACGTTGATTTATGTTTAATCGCTTTAATTCGTTTATTTACTGCAATATTTTTTT
Source organism: Tinea pellionella (assembly GCA_948150575.1). NCBI lineage: Eukaryota > Metazoa > Arthropoda > Insecta > Lepidoptera > Tineidae > Tinea > Tinea pellionella. The sequence continues at coordinate 5,978,247 of OX411253.1, forward strand.
GTATTCTTACGTATATACCTACGTTTATGAGGCTTTAAAACAACCATTTAGTAGGTAATAAGTAAAAAACACTAAAATATTTATGTCTGCTATGGTATTTGTCGTTTAAATTAATAAGCGAAATATTATAAATGGTCCAAAAACAAAACACGAAAATGTCTAACATTTTCCGAATTTTCCAACAGTCCTGTGAACAAGGACAATGTAAAGCGAGCGAGTTGCTATCGCCAAACACGTTCGTGGCTCATAAATCACGCGGCCTGCTGTGGTTGTTTTACCAATAAAATTGATTTCTTCACGTAACCCGATATAAGAACATACGTTCGAATAATCGACAATTTTTATCTATGGTTACTAAAGACAATGCATTTTTTCTTTTCTTAAAACTTATCTTTTTAAAACTAATCTTTTTAAAACTAATCTATGTCAGACCCAATTTTCATAAAATTAACTTAAATAATTTTCTTACTTTTCTTTGCATTCTTATTTTAATAAATTACAGATTCTTCAGACCAATAATTACAGTTCGCAATAATTCTGAGTATATTTATTATTGTACTGCGTTGTTCTTTTTTACATTTGACTAATGCATTCCGAACAAAGAAAGTATTTTTTTATACAAATCTTACAATAATATAAAATAACGCCTTTATTTTTTACACGTGGTCAACTAACATTTATCTACAGTAGCATTACTAATTACATTCATATAAAGGTACCTATACATATAATATCGTATGTATAACATTATAGGTAATAAGCTGGCATATGATGAAGTAGTTTAACCGCAAACGGACGTTAATCTATTCAGCATATCTATTATTTATTCGGTAGTCAACTGTTAATCACATTCGACAACTATTGCGATAAATAGTTGACTAAAATTACAAATTGCAGTTTTTAAATCCATTTGTTATTGTAACAAACGAAGCATAACTTGTTACCTATTGTTGTGATCCATTCATTGAAAGGCAATAAATTTATACATTTTTTAGCGATACTACTGTCAAGTTATAACTGTTTTCTTCTCGATTATTTTTACAGACCACGTTAAGCTGTTTAATATAACGGCGTGACAATTGTATTGTATATTATCATCGAAAATCTTTATTCTCTTATTTTATTTCAAAGGGGAAAATGCTTTTCTTTCACAAAGTCATGTTTATTGTGCCTCACGTTTTATCTACAATGTGTGACCTCAACTCTTAGTCCTTCTATAACATATTAGTTCTCATTCATAACAATTAACGGATTAAATTGTTAATAAATTTAAGTTTTAAATTTAAGAGTGTTTAGAATAAATTTTGAAAAGCCCAAATTTCAAAATCTCTGCAATGAAATGTAGTCTGGAGCAACTGTTTAAATCTTGCGCATACGCCAAAAATAGAGTAAGCGATCGCTTCTTCGTTGCGGCGCCCGTAAATTTACTGCTAATTTACTGCCCCTCAATGATATAAATAAATAAATATTCGTCTCCTGGCACTCTATCCGCGCTTGACAAAATGTGCCACCACTCGTTAAGTAATGTCATAACACCTCTTAGAGCAAAAAGCTTCAGTTAATGGCCTGCCTACTACCGCTTTTAGAAAAACTTTTCTAGTTATTTTAAAATTAAATTTGATATATCTATTACAACTGGTAATCTATTTTTTTTATATAAGTAACCGCTATGTAGAGCTAGAGTGAGGTAGAAGCAATAGCTAGCTAGCTAGCAGTAGCCGCCTCCGTTATGCCGTCTTGAATTCATTAACCCGGCTATTTCCACATCACATCCCGAAACGCGACTAGATAATTTCACTACTGATTAAAAGTGGTAGTACAGTACGAGCTGGTAATAATTATCATAAATAGTGTTAGGTATATATACCTACCTACGAGAAGTTTTACATTTTTATAACATACGTTAATTGATTACTTGACATTCATTAAACGAAAGGTTTATTGATTGTACGATGTTGATGCATTATGGGGCATCAATATTCATGATATGTTATTTGTAATAAATTTCGATACGCAGTCCTTATCGAGTTATTAAAAATATATCATTAAATAATAAAATAGTTCATGTAACTATATTATTTATAGAACCATTAGATGATGTTATAAATAAATACAGCATAACAACTGTGAAATTAGTCCAAGAAACCCGTACATTCTCCCACAGTCTTATCTCGAAATTAATTGTAGATTAGCGATCTATTAACTCTTGACAAAGTAGGTGTAAATCATGATTTCTTTAAGGTCGTTGTCAACTTAGGAATTAATGTGAAAATTTAATAGAGTGCCAAATAGAATGAAGAGTGGCAGCAGCCGGCTCTCTGTCGTGCCTCGGGATCATCTATACATTGTTCACCCATTGTATTTGAAATTCCTAGACGTTGTTGCTATTTATCTTGTACGCCACAATTGTAACCTGAAAGACATTGTAGAGAAATTGTTTTGCCAAAGAGTAGTTGCAGTTTCGAATAGTTTTAGTCAGTATATCGATACATCTATTAAATGTATTTACTCGTATCGATTAAAACATATTTTTATTCGTATACGAACACTTTTAGATTCTTCCACTTTGATGTGATCATACTCTACCTGATATTAAGCTAGAGTGTAATCCATAACTACTACCACAAATAAATGTCTGCAGGCAGGCAGTTACCTCCGCTATGACAGGGTACACTCTCGTTATACTCGGCTACTTACAAACTAGGTAACAACCATCATCAGTTTGTCTCTGAATAATATTAATTCTGTAACATACAATATTAAAAAAATATATATTATTTAATATAATTATCATCTAATTAATTGTGTGTTGTCTAGCCAAAACACGTATAAATGACAGATAAAATAAAAGAAATTTCTTATCGATGTCGGTGACCCGGCATGCTGGCAAGCTTCGCGGCAGGCGGAGCGAGCAGCGCAGTAGTGCCAACTATGGCGAGCGCGTTAATGTACCGCGGACGGATCGCACTTGCGCATGAGCACATAGTTTTTATTGCTCGTAGTAGGTACACCGAATGACGCGATCCGGCCATTAGTTGATGTATGCAGTCTGTGCCACACACAGCGGACAGCCCATTTACCAGTAGCTATAAGTAACTACCTAATTTACTACAGTTTAATACTAAGTAAGTGCTACCTAAACTTAATACTAAGTACTTAATACTGTATAAATGAATGACTTTTAAAATAAATACTAGTAACATTAGATACTGGAGTTTTTAAGTAACATATTTTATTTAGATCAGTTAAAACCATTTTTTAAAGAATATCGGGAGCGACCGTACGCTCGGCCACGGCTATCTACATAAAAGCAATGAAGGGACAACGTCGTAAGTAGTTGGAAAAAATGAGTAAGTTGGTTTACTTCGCAACAACAGTAAGAATTCATAGCAGAACACAATCATAAATCGCGTAGTTATACTTTGAGTTAATTCCATATCAGTTAAGTGAACAACAGTGTTGTTGGCGTGTATCTCCGCACGTGAGAAGGGCCCATCATGTTTTATTTATTCGCGGTTGAATCGTAATAGAGTCGTGAGAGCGGCCGGCGAGGTTTTTTGTCGACGGTACATCCAGAAACCAAGTTATATTGAGTCGTCTGAGACGCTTGTCTTGTTGCCTGACTAAAGCGAGTTTGAACCACCGCGATGCTTGTTCACTGGACGTGACACAAACATTTGTTTTTCTCAGATTGTTCAATAAAAAATGTACATTCAAACCATAACTAGGTACATATGTTGCGAGTTAATTAAGAACATGACAGAAATACATAGTAGATAGATGTTCAGGATGTTAAGCACCTATGTAAACTTACGAACTGTACCTAAACTGCAGGTATAAACCAGGTCGTTTAAAACGACACCACCGTAGACAGCTGCAAAAGGATATTAAAAATCCATTCATCACCCTGACAACAAAAAATAAGAATTCAGATTCACACCCGAACACGGAGTCTGCGAAATCTGAGCGAGGCAGAGAAGGTATTCGACTCCCTCCTCACTCCTCCGTCCGTCACTAAGGAGGATAAGGGGGAAAACTGGCGGCCTCCCTTTTGACAGGAAATGATTGCCTAATATTAGCTTTGTTATAAGGTTCCTCTGTTGGGATTTCGTGTGAAGGATATAAGTCCCAGCTTATAAAACAAAATGTTATAATAATTTAAAAAATTGGTACCTAGGTATTTACCGTTGCTCTTTAGTTCAAAAATAATTTAGAATTTCCAAAAATAATCCATAGAGCATTGACCTTGCTAAATTATTGTATGAATCGAATTTTAAACAATATTAAGTAGCACGTGTTTTTTCTTAATATACGAGGAGTTAGAATTGAATAAAATTTATTAGTATGACGGCTATTTCAGTTCCAGATTTCGTCAACATTTATCTATGAATAGATGTGTGCGTGAGAGAGAACTTAAAAGAAAAGACTCACTGACAGATTTGTGGATTTTAAGAAAAAGAACGAACATCCGGGATTGACATTTTTTTTACGATTCGAACTTTTAACACTATAGAAAAACAATGTCATTAATTATAGTAATGTCATAACGCATAACTTTTAAATAGTGTAATGTAGACATTTAATTTATAACCTAAAATTTTTTAGATAGGTATTCATTCTAGCGTTCCGGAATGAAATTGTTTAATTTAACACATTGTAGTATTGTAGAGTATTTTTGGTGAAATTGCAATAATGAAAAGAGCGCATATTGCTCGATTTGCTGTATAGATAACTGAAATAATAGGGTTCAAAAATGAAATTAATTCCAGGTTGATGATTTCAAATTGAAAAGTCATATCGGCTTGCGCAATAATTCATGATTCTGAAACGTGTCCGGGCGCGCTGCCTGTGTCCAATGTCGCCTGCCAGGGTTGGTCCGAATCATCTTGAAATATTTAAATAACTTCTCAGCTGCCTATGTTTCTATATTCATTTCAAATATAACTTTGCATATCATTAACTGTAATTTGTCCTGAAGATTATTAATATTTTCTGCTATTAATAAATCTCCACATGTTATGTAGAGTTAATGCTTTTATTTTCGAAAGCTTTTATACCTATTTTATTTAGTAATGCGATTTTATAAAAATAATATTTAAAATATATATTTTAAGCGCTACAACCCTAGATATGTAGCTCAGGGCCGGATCCTCGGGACTCCTCATTGTCGCTCGATCCTTTGTTGGTTGGACCCCAGTCTTCCGCTCCACCACACTCTAGATATATTCTCAACGCAGATATGTATTTATCCACTTATGTAAGCGTCTGTGTACCTACAAGTTGCAATTAAATAAATAGTGATTATTTGTTCAATAAATAAAGCTTTACGTACTGCTTAAAATAGTTTATCTTTCTGTCTATCTGCCACGGAACTGATTCCACATACAGTAACGGCATGTAAGATTTGAAAGGAAAAAGTCAAGTAAAATGTAAATAGTACACAGCAGGTCTCATGTTTAATTCAATATGTGGGTTGTCATGAACATTTTGTCGGCTGCATTCGTTTTTCAAATAACTAAACAATACCGTTATTATTTTTAGTAATAAAAATTGTAACATCGCTGTTAGTATTATTATATTCCTAATTTACATAACTCTTGTATTAACAGACACCTACGTAGGTTGAAAAATAAAATTGGATGTAACATGTTAATCCAACTAATTATTATGCGAGTTAATTATAAAAAGGCTCGTAAATCATTCTATCCTCAAGTCTAAGCCGTATAATACCCCAAGGCTTTCGAGGAAAGACAATGGCTATAGCCTTCTCCTTGTCGACAAATATTTAGAAGCCACACGTACGAAAGAGACGACGTAATTCTTTGAACACGTTCACGTAAAACCAGATCGTAATTTGCCTGCACGAAAATTTGGTAATAAATCAAAATAGTTTTAGACAGACATGAGAAAAAATAAACCAATTTGGAAAGTGAATTGTAAGGCACGGCAAGCACCGCCGTTCGGTCTGTTATTAGACCAATTATGTTATTATGTTGGCCGTATCTAATCCGAAAAAGTAAATTGGAGTCGGGCGCTGCCGGCGTATGGCCGATAGGTTCAATAATTTGGAGTTCTGGGTCGCACGAAATTCGTTGCGGAAGCAATAAGAAACACGAAATTCCGCCGAAATAGTTACAAATTATCGTCTATGTGTTAGGTACCTGGAGTTTAGATATTTACCAACAGAAAAAAGGGGAACATCGCGACATATTTTTGAGACCCCATTTTGCTACGGTCTATAGTCCGCTACAAATTAAAAAAGGGTGTATCACAAAATTACATATTTCAAAGTTCACATTTCATAAACAACCCTACGATGCCCTTTGATATCCCTCACTTAACTCATATTTCATTCAATATGACCATAATTGAAGTGAATTACTAGGCGATCAAATGAATAAAGGTTTTAACACAAAGTAAAAGAGCATACATTCGATTGGAGGATCGCGACTAGATAAGAGCACTGTATGAAAGATTGCCTCTTTTACAATTTGTATCTTTAGCATACTTTGTTGACGAAACAGGTTTTCCTTGTGTTATGAACATCCCGTTTTGTGTTTTCGTTTGAAAGCGCGACGTCCCTTTGTATTAACGAATGCCAAATATGAATACCAAATAAGGGTTACAACAAAAGAAAAACTGACAACTTTTTAATTTATGCCAGAGTTAGTACATAAAAATGTAATAATAGGAGCGAGTTTGGTAAATATATTAACGTAATAACTCTCGCCAGGGCGGTTTCGTTGCTGTTAGACTGTTTTTTCAAAAATTTCACGGTAAATTCATCATTTTGTGGTTGAAAATATTTTATGACATCTTTATATCGAGTTGCTTGATGGTGGAGATTAGTGATGTCTTTATTTGTTATATTTGTTATGGACAACATGATTTCAGCGGTTGCATTATAATTATCACAATTGTCCTCGATTAGGTACTGCTAATAAACGTAACTTTACAATATGCTCAATTAAATTAAATATTTTGTAGAATTGAGTTATCTCAAAATATGTTATTAAAACTATTAATTTATTTTGTTAGTTGAATGGAATTAAGTTTTACACATTATTATAGCAATAAAAAATTAATGAATTAACTTTAAGATATTAATCATTTTATTTGATTTATTACCGTTCATATCCGGAGTAAACGTTGACTTCTTGTGTTTATAAAATTTTATCTAAAATTATTTTGTCGCAAGATAAAATACGCAATAAATTTAAATTAATTATTTTCTACATTTTTATTAATTATATTCGTCATCTTAATGTTGCTTTTAATTGTTTAATGTGATTGATAAGTTTACTTAGTTTTGTTGATTCTCAATAAATTATGATTAATTACTTTGTTATTAAAAATTACTAAGATAAATTATAAATTACTATTTTTGTAATCTCATAGTGTAATGACCTAATTTTAAAAAGTAAATATTATTATTTGATTTAAAATAATAGGTTATTGACTGCAAATGTTATTTAAACCTTTCATATATTTTTCTTCGTCATTAATTTGTATCTCGCATTATTGAACTTGACCATAGTATAAATCTGTGCCGGGTGGTATAGCAGTGACCTATTTATCTTAACTCTTAACTTACTACGACCCTGTGCGTATCAGCTCCATTGAACCAGATATGGAGGCCAGAGGTGCGAAGATATCAAGTGCCAACGACTTTTTTAAAATGCATAATGTACTTTTATAATTATTTTTATCTTACTAAAGTATTAAGAGGTACTTAACCTCTATTTTTTTTTTTAAATATTACTAAATATTTATTTTCGAAATTGTTTTAAGTAAATCTAACAAATTATATCAAATCTAACAAATATCATTATTTTGTTTCAGGTAAGCATCATAAATAACCAAAATCAAGAGAAAATGTATTCAAAACATGGGAGTTAAAGTTGATTTTTGCCAGTGAGTGAAAAAGCAATGTGTTATCAAGTGCTCGCCATTCAATTAACGATTCAATCTTGATTTACATAAAGTTGTATTTCAATTTCGCACGAGCCCACGTTCTACGGTTGTGCCCGTCACTTTCAATGAACACCTCTGTGTGTGTAAGTAAAGCTGACAGCTGAAAATCGCTAGGGATACTCGCTATCTCTCTCCAACTTACCTACATTTATAAACAACTGTGAACAAAAATATAGATGATTTCTAAATGGCAAACGATCGAAACTTTCTAAATAAGTAATGTTTTTTTGTTAGGTTAGTCCGGCCATATTCTTAAAAAAATGGATGAAAAATTATTCTTATGAAGTGAAAATTTTCATTCTTAATATGTACCTACAATGTACATACATATTGTATCAATAGATAGATTTAAAACTCTTTCATTTCTTATTCGATTTTTGTTTAACAACTGACACTAAGATATTTAGCCTCGCGTCTTAATCACACTGCATTGTACAAATAGTTAAAAAAAAAAAAGGAATTCCACGCGTTCAGCAATGCAAAATTTCTTATCTAAGCGTCCCTACACGTAGCGCTTCCCGCCCATACAGCGCTACATGCATCTAACTAATCTCTCATGTGATCGCTGAATGTATACTCATGCACAACGAAAGTATATCCAAACTGTTTCCAAAGCTTCTGTGCTATACGCATTCTGTAGTAAGCGCACGACATTTTAGCTTAGTCGAGTTAAACGCATGCTGCATGTTCACACTCCCACCAGTTCCTTCTGTGTGCGCACATGTGTACGACGAGTACGGATTGTTAATGTGTTAGTGTCTGAATGTTCGCGGTCCGTTGGAATATGTCAGTGTGTTGGTGACCATCAGTGCACGTGTACGTGTCTGTGTGCAGACCCCCTTCATAGCAGCCGACTATGACGGCTCGTAGATTTGACAGCTAGCTCAATGCGTGTTCAGACGTTTATTATATTTTAGCCGATATATTTTTGTCGTGATTTATTCGCTCATAACGAGGCTAAAAGTTTAGTACTTCATGTCTTGTTTATACACATACGCTTCACGTGCTCTTGAACTTGCCATTCGGTGATTTAAATTTGATCGATTAGGGGCTAATTCGTGAATCGTGACATTTTTTTCAAAATAATAAGTAGTATGTGTTGACGATGTGTCTGGTAATTAGTTCCGCTCCGTTTGAATTTAGTTCAAGGGGTTCTGGAATGAATAAAAGATTGACTGGCCGCGGTTTGGCGGGCTCATCAGGAACGAATAATAAACTCGTAGAGTGGAAAAAATAAATTGTATCCATTCTAATGAGACACCGGAAGACTAGGACATTTTCAATTATGTCAACACAAAGGTGATATTTGGAAACAATAGACTAATGTTAAATTTTGCTTATTTTGTGTTAAATTTGTGTTTGTGCTAGTGTTCAATTGGATTTGTACGTATATCAACAAGTGGAACACAATATACCTTCTACTTGAATTGTTTTTTTGGTGAGTCATAAGTTATTTTTAAATTAAACTAATAATACGAAGAACAAACAAGTAAAATATATAAATAGTAGATGATTTTAAAAGTCATATAAACAACGACTGTAAATATCTTCATTAAAAAAAAGTAAATGAAACAATTACTTATTATTACACACGGTTTCCTAGAAAAAACTACTAATTATATTCTGACCGTATATTTTCATATAATATTAATTACAATGAACAACTACTTAACTATGAGAAATATAATAATTCCTAAGACGGAAATATAAAAATGTAAACGAAACAAAACATCTGGGAGACGTCATCAAGCGAATAAATTTAATGGTGTACAAGTCAAAAAGATTAATAGAGACATTTAACACAAATAAGCATAATTTTATTGTTACATTAAACACCGTCATTTTTAATCGAGTCGCCGACAATCGTTCACCTTTTTCGGCGCAGCTTATCTCAAGACAGTTCCTATTCATCATTTTGTTGTTTTTCTAGTTTTTACATTTAAAAACAGTTGACAGACAATATAGGGATTTAAATATATTCAAAAAATACTTGTAATTTATTTAATTGCTTCTAATGTCAATTAGAAATGTATTTAATTTTTTGTATTCAGTATTTATAAATTTTCAAATAAAAATCATAGTGAAGTATTGACAAAATGGGAAAAGACCGAAATAGTAGCAGGTACCTGCTTCTATCAGTGGGTGAGGCTAAAATAATTTATCAAAATCAAGGTTACTTTTTCTTATAAAGGACCATGTAGCCGTCGAAGAGTGAAATAGATTAAGTTGTTACCATCCCCACCGGCTTAGGGTTGGCCGATTCATTCTAGTATCTTAGAGTCCGCCCTCTCAGAGCATTAATCAAAAATTAACACTCTATTTTCTTTAGTGCTTCAGCTTCTTCACTGGCCATTGTGTCTAGTTTTACTTTTAAATTAGTTTTTTTTTTATAAAAATATATATAAGCATTTTTTGTGTATAAAATAGAATCGTAGGCAGACTGACGATAGTTAAATTAATAGTGTTTCCCGTTCCAGGGAATAAGTACAAGTGTAAATCGTGAAATACAAACAAGCGTCTTGTTCCGGGATCGAAGCCTCCTTAAGCAGCATAGCAGAGGCGATTGCTGCCTACAAACATTTTTAATCTGAGGCGGAGTGTAGTCACTTTTACTACTATAGACATGTGTGTATTTCCTATTAATTCGTTTAACATTATTCCCATTGTAAATTATATTTTAAGTAGGGACAATTATGACGTCACGTCATGCCTGAATTGGGCGCTTAACATGCGGCTCCTGTTTTAATTATACAATTTAATGACTACGTGTTATATTTTGTATATTATAGGTAACATTCATGCATTTTTGTGTTGTTTTAGTTCTGTAAATATAATTCAGAATCAATGTGGGAGAGGTCATATGACAGGGCTAATTTTCTTGTAGATATTAATTTAGTCATCGTTTTTTCTATTAAAGTAAAATTATAATAGGTAGGTACCATTGTGCCTGTGCTGCTAAACAATCTTGTACTCGGTTGCTTGGACATTAACCAATAGAATTAATTAAAAACAAAAAAAAATACACGACGAATTGATAACCTCCTCCTTTGGAAGTCGGTTAATAAAAGGGGACGCGTCTTCTACTCCTGAAAGCTTAGACGATTATTTTCTAAAGTGCTACAGCGCCAGTTTTGCTGTTTCTACCCACCTACATCTTTGTTTATTCTTAATTTTTATTACGCAATTTAAAAAATATTCGTTTCATAAATAGGCTGTACTGAAAGAGACATTTTAATTTGTAATGGTAAATAACCTTATAGTTTGTTAATATACCAACATATATAAATATACTAGGTACCAAAGTATACTTAATAATCTACCTACTCAATATTATTTACTTACTAGTAAAAGATGATTGAAAGGTTACTGAATAATCGCGCAATTATATATTTTGATAAAAAATGTCTCAGACATAATAACTGTAATTAAATGCAGATTACTTACAGAATGACAAAACATTCAAGCTATATTTTATGTAAACTCAGAATCAGTTAATCATTAACAATTTATTTCACATTTATTTAATAACTACCAATAAAGCTTTCAGATAAGAAATCGGTATTTCTTAAGAGCTAATTTATTTCACTTACAAATTAACACATCAATAATATTTTAAATTTAAATAAATTTTGCGTCGTAAAAACGACTTTACCAAAATTGCTTTCAATAGCCGGGTATAACTAGAAGAATGTGCAGTGTCAACTTGAACGCTTCACATTCCTCTCCTCAAGCCTGCATAGTAGAGGCGACTGTTGTCTGCAGATATTTCCCCGTGATAGCTGTTGTGTCCGCTAGACAGCACTGTAGCTTAACATCAGACGTAGCGTCACATGCCAGCTTACTATTAAAGAAATACAATACCTATGTAGTAGGTACAATTAATGCTTATTGTAAGAAAACATAGATTAAGATAGAGAATTTGGAGGGGCCATTATTGTAACGGTCCCTTTCACCGGTATCTGGTGCTGACCATCTGATGGACTGCTTTAATAAAACGTTTGCTACAAACAGCGGCTACATGATTTTAATGTGCGTCGCCGACCCGCAGAGAGATTTGGTAGATGCGATAATTTCCCATGACTGCGCCCGTGCACGACTTTCTAGGAGGTACTATCTTACGTAGCGGTCGAAAGCAGTCGATTCTCGTTTGATGTTAGTTTTTATTTATAATCTCTGTAAAAAAAACACTCGTAAATAAATATATTTTTTGCGTTTTACGCATAATAAAACAATATTTTTGTTTAAAAATTTTAACTAAGTTGCAATTTATCGTGAATATTTACGACATAATAACGAAATAAATATTATTTTTCTTCCACGAGGAGGTCGGTACTCAATTAATAAAAAATTGCCGTCATTCATAAACTCTGCTAAGCTATGAGTAACATAAAAATCATCGGAACGCCCACCGCTGAGCGGACGTAATTTTATGTCATTTGTTCGTGTCATCAAGTCCCAGGGCCGAAACTGGTATCTCATTAAATATTTTAATTAACTTTCCACGCTCATGTAACAGTCAAAATTAGAAATATATCCTGTCAAACTTACAAAACTTGTTCATAATATTTTGACGAACAAAATCCCTATATTTACATTACAAAATACAAAAAAGTACCTAAATAATAAAACAAATTACCTATAAAGTGACAAAACGTCGATAAAAATGAGTAATTTTTAGTGATGTATTTTTATATCAGGCTTGTAAAATCAGAGTTGCAAAGGAAACATAATGATTATAGTACCTGATTAACAAGAGAATAACATGTACAGCCCGCATAATTTCTTTTCTTCAGAACAAAGTCTTATGTGGCTTTTGAATCAAACGATCTTCAGTCTTGTTCCTCGATAGTAAGGATTGTTACTTGAATCAGTCGACTTGCCAGACCCAATGCGAGTGTACTGGCTGGTTGCTCTGATAAATTAGTACTAAATAAAGATAATCATACATGAATTGAGGGTTTGACATGTGGAGTTGCATCAAATTAATGTATATTATAGGCTCCATAACGCGAGCAAATAACCGGTCGTTTGTATCGCGAATTTGTTAAATTATTGGGCGGCCAATTTAAATATTAATCGTGATCAAGCATTTTCTCAAGAATTTGGGTTCTTTGTTAGATATTAATGCAATCTTTCAAAGTCACAATTTAGCTTTGTAATTTTGAATGCAAAAAAACATGGTGCTCTCTTTCGTTCTTTTATTAATATTCGCTTCAATTTAATCGTTAAAAGTATTATAATATTATTATAAAATATTATATAGGTATATGAAGAGGTAAAAATTAATTATTTAAGCACAGCTATGAACACACTTATTATGAAATTTAATTAGGTACTGCAATAATAAGTAAAATTTAGGTAGTACTTTAGTAGTACTAAATATTAAAAAATAACTAAATTAGAATAATAAAACTCTCTATGAGACAATTTGGAAATTTTTTTTTTTTCAATTTTATTTAGAGACTTTTACCAGACGCATAAACAGAAAAATTAAATTTAGCTTGTAACTGTTACTTAACCTGAAAGCCAACACCTGAGCGTCCCTACATTTTGTTTTACAACATTGTTTTAAATATAGCAGATTTATGTTGAAATTAAGTAATTTCAAACTTTCTCAACACTAATTATTATCGCAAATCACTATAATAAACAAATAGCTACGGCACAGAATATATAAAATGCATTTTAAATATTTTAAACATCTTATATTGGTTATATTTCACAAGTTTCAAACAATGTTGTAAAACAAAATGTATGGACGCTCAGGTGTTGGCTTTCACGTTAAATCTACTTATAAACTACCTATTTTTTATAATTTTGACAATACATTTGTATAGGTATATAAACTATATATTTAACTGTATCGGACAAAAATTTGGAAATGTTAAACCCCAAAATTTTGGAGGATACCAGAAAGCTTTGTAACTGTAGGTTGGTATATACAAATTTATACAAGAGTTCCATCTATAGATTGTTTTTAGAATTGTCTAAATTAGACTCTAAATCGACGGATCCGCTGCATGTCGCCGGCGGCACAGATCTCTATAGTCATATATAATTTAGTTTTGCTCTTTTTTATTGACCAGTTGTTAAAGATTATTAAAGTTGTTTTTTACTAGCAACATGAGCTTTGATTATTCAACAATTTAGTATCCACTATGTAGGTAGGTAATAGATATATTAAACATTCGTATGGTTATTTTTTAAAATAAAAATAAAACCCAGTCAAAATACTTTTTCAAATTGCGCTTATTACGGAAAATGTAAAAACATAAATTAGTTTGTAAATTCTGAAATGGAATAAAAGAATTGGAATAGGCGTAGCTAGTGATGTGCCGTGCCACGAGGTGTTCCTACACTAACTGCCGCTGCTCACGCGACGAACTGCTCCGCCCAACGACACGCAGCTGCAACTACCTAGTGACGCTCCGAGAAAATTACTCTTTTCTGTAATTTTAACTTTCAAGGCGATACCTACAATTCCCATTCTAATTTAGCGAATTGCTATATTTTAAATTATTTTTATAAATACTTATACTGTAATGTCCATAATATTATGGTTATTAGCCCAATCTGCCGTCCTGGGGTAGTACCACCACTTTCGAATGTAACACCCGTGAAGTGACTTTGTCGCGTTTCGGGAAAAGTTTGAAAGTAGCCAGGTATAGTGAGAGGAGTGTGCACTGTCAATAGATGGTACATGCTCGTCTCCTCAAGCCGGCACAGCGGAGGCGACTGCTGCCCGCACAGGTTTCTCTGTAGTAGCAGTTGTTTCCATTCATTTACCGCACTCTAGCGGCGGAGGCGGAGTGTTGTCACATGCCGAGCTACAATAAAAGAATAATATTTGAGCACCAGTGGTCTGGCGATATAAGGGATGAACTCACGACCGATGAGACCCGTTCCAATCTCGCTAAATTCTGAGAAGTACTAATGTACCTAATTATGTTATATTAACTTTGGTCGCTTAGTGCCTAGTAAAGGCATTTTTAAAAAATCGGTGGTTTATTTTTTATTAATTTTTAGCATATTAATATGTTAGAATTATGTATGATAAAAAAAATCAACGCGCACATCAGCTAAGGTGAGATTGGACCCCAGGCCCTCCGATAATCTTCGCTACGTAAGCACGGATACTCTGACTACTAAGCTACAAATCCATAGGCACGGCGCTACGCGTGAAGTTAAAACTTTATTATTTCTGTTTTCTGTATTATTAAATTTTTATCATAATTTATAGCTAATGAGTACTTAAGTAGTACATATTATAAAGTATTATTTTCTTACAATTACGTCTTTAAATTGCTATTGCTCATGTTTGCTCAATTAAAATATATTTCTTAAAAATAGGTAAAGGTATCTAAGTATCTTTTCTTAACGAATACTTGCCTATTACCTACCTACATATTGTAACATACGTCAAAATATACTTATATTTTCATTTTAGATACTATAGAGTTAAGCAATGTTCGTCTCTATCCTTATACCAAATGAAGAAATGCAAGTGTCTACCTCATCCATAGTGATATACGGCAGCCATCACTGCACGGCCTATTATAAGAGCGTGACGTCACCGCCCCTCACTGCCCCACCTCCTGCTTCAATCAACCAGGGGTACCCTCGTCACAGAACCCCTCCCTCCCCGCGTTTCGCTTTACTGACTTCGCATTTTTTTCTCATAATAATATTGTCAAAAAAATCGTGCAAAAAATCTCTGCAGACAGTCGGATACGTTATGCCCACCCCATGTACAAAAAATAACACTCGGGCTCACTGTCCACTACACATTTAGTCGTAGAATTAATATAAAATGACATAGAAAATCATATTACTACTTATCAACAATATTTCAATGCAATCGACAATCCATGACAATATCGTACATATAGTAAGTTCTTAGGTACCTATATTGTTTTTTTTTAATAGTAAAATTGAACGAAAATATTTTACACAACGAAACGATTATTTTTTTGTTATTAATTATTACGATTTCGTATGACAAAATAAACATTATTATAGTTTAATTAAACATTGATTGAATTTTATGATTACATTATGAACAACAAAAAAATCTTCAATGTAACATGTTGTCAAAAGTACATAAAATAAAGCTAGTATTTTAAATACATTCATCGTTTGATAAAAATCTTCAGCTCTATCTGATGGTGCTAGATTTTGTTTAATTGTAGCTCGGCATATGACAACACTCCGCCTGATGTAAAGCTAGAGTGCGATCCATGAACGGAAACAACTGCTACTACAGAGAAATCGCTACAGGCATCAGTCCTCTCCACTATGCCGGCTTGAGGAGACGAGTGTGCACCATTTAGATTGACAGTGTACATTCCTCTCGTTATGTCAAACTGTTCCCGAAATGCGATAAGGTTATTTATTTCACGGGTGTTACATTTGAAAGTGATGGTGCTACCCCAGGACGGTAGATCATACCATCATCAGTCTGCCTACCACTCTTAAAAAGTATCTATAGACACTGAGCGACCAAAGTATATATAACAAAGTACACATATCATTAGGACTGTAAATACTTATAATGAATCTTAATTTGTTAAATTCAAAGTTTATAGAAAACAATTAGTAATTTTATTAACATCTACTTACGTACTATGTACATATTTACAATCGCAGTCAGTTATTTAATTTAAATATTCCAGTTTAGTTTTGTTTTTTTTTTGTTCAAGCCTACGCATTAAAATTTGTGTACACAAGTGTTAAGGATTTCAATACGAAAAAAATATAAAACGAGCAAGCGTGAGTCAAATTCTTGAGAAATATGAAAACTGTTTTAATAAACTAATTGGATTTTTTAACCCAATAAGATTTAAAATATGTTTAAAATTAAAAAAATTTGTATTAATTTATTATAAGTTTCAGTGTTAGATAACAAATTTAATAATAAATATAAAACTGTGTTTTTTTTATAAACCAATTGGATTTTTTAGACGAATAAGATTTAAAATTTGTTTAAAATTAAAAATGTTTATATTAATTTATTAAAATTTTCAATGTTATACAAATAAAATAAAAATAAATAATGAAAGATTTAATAAACTTAATTTTAAATTTCTAAATATACACATTGGCGCCGTCTGTTATTGAGTGGAGAGTTTATTTCGTCAAAGTCAGTTTGTAAAAGTTCAGCTACTCAGCGATAGAGGGCACGCCGCCGTCTTTGGTTAACTGGTTTTTGATCAAGTACATCGACTTCTTAACAGATGGTGCTAGTATATACATTTATTAATTTGTTTTTAATTATATAATTAATTAAACATTTGTTTTTACTTTTTTTTTCAAAAATTAATTACATCATTGAAAGAGGTTATCTTCAATTTGAAGTTTATATGTTACTTCGAATTTATCTGTACACTTTGAAACATAACTGAAAGCGGAAGTGACTGTGGCAGCGGTACAGCGAGTTAATTTACGTTTGTTGCCGGAGCACTGAGCAGAGTAGGGCGGGCGGGAGTCGCCGTATCTGGGCGGTTTCCGGCCAACGAACGGAAGCTAGGCGAGCGCCGATACGATGAAAGCTATTCATCAACGTTCGGTCACAACACGCTGGCGTTACCAATAAACATTCCTTTAACGTGTGTAGTTTGTAGGTACTAAAGTGATTGCAATGTCAAATGCCAGAATGGAGGGAACTCTCATGATTTCTATGTTCACTTTTTATTTATTTTGATGTTAGGGTGCTGCCATGAACAAAGGCAATTTCTGCGGGCATATAACGAGAGGAGTGTGCACTGTCAATCTAGATGATGCGTATTTGTCTCCTCAGGGCGGCATGGCAGGCAGCATTGTAGAGATTTATATTTATATACATATATATGTTAAAAAGTAAAATTGCAAATTTAACATTTTAAGTAGATACCTAAAATTGTTCACTTGATATTTAAAACAATAAATCATAATACTAAATCGCACGGAAGGTTATGTGTTCAACAAATACCTTCACGCACTATTAATTTAGCAGATGTCAAAATTGATAAGGGTTAAAGCTTGCGATTATGGAATTTAAATTCTGGATTTTAACAATAATTGGGAATAAATTCGTGGGCAAGTGTACCGCCCTTGACGAGACCTAGTCGATTTAGAATTCGCTTGAAAGCAACAGAGTATGCAGATGTTATCAGATGTATAGTAATGAGAGGAATGTAGGTACCCCCTTTTTTTTTGCTGGACATGTGACAACACTCCGCCTGATGTAAAGCTAGAGTGCGGTCCATGAAAGGAAACAACTGCTACCAAAGAGAAACCTCTACGGGCAGCAGTCGCCTCCACTATGCCGGCTTGAGGAGACGAGCATGAACCATCTAGATTGACAGTGCACACTCTTCTCTTATACCTGGCTACTTTCAAACTATTCCCGAAACGCGACAAGGTCACTTCACGGGTGTTACATTCGAAGTGCTGGTACTGCCCCAGGATGACAGACTGGACAAATAACCATCATCAGTTTGCCCACCACTCTTATACTTCAATGGATGCTGCACATTCAAGCCGGCATAGTAGAGGCGACTGCTGTCTTGAGATATTTTTCTTAGTGTTGTTTCCGTTCATGGACCCGACTTTAGTTCACTATCCATCAAGCTGTATCATCACAGCTTGATAGTTTTAAGAATGGTAGACAAAGATGATGCCGTTTTCGCGTGGTAGTAGGTAAACAAGGGTAAAACAATAAACTTCTAATTAGAAAATGATTTTAACCGAAAATATTTAATTGGTACATTTTTAATTCTCATAACTACTAATAGATGGCGCGGCATTAATATTTTAATTTTTACATTTAAAACTTAATTGGTTTTGATATAATTAATAATACTTTTGATTATTTAATTGGTATTAAAAGTAATTAGTAGTTTTCGTCTAAATAAAAATATTAAACTTTTAACCTCTGTATTTTGTGTGTTTCATACATAATCCAATAAGATGAAAAAACTCTTGTTGGCTCAACACATTCATGGCTGTGGATCAAGTTGAACATCAACTTTCTGAGTTTTTGTTAAAGTTCTTTACATGTCGTGTAGATGGCGTTTATTACATATATTGTTAATCCGAACATAATAATAATATTCATTATGTTTTTAATGCAATTATAAATTATTACGAAAGTAAGGAAGTTTCTTTACTAGTGTATAAAATATTATCGAATAATAAGTACTTAAATTAAAATTTAAAATTAAAATATATGCTATTTGTTTCTAAATTTTGAAACGTTAATAAAAAGGAGAGAAAAGTAAAAATTAAAATGTAACAAACAAAAAAAAAATGACTTCAGCCTTTTCTTTTAACCGTTAATATTTTGATAATAAAAATAATTTAAATAAAGTCTAAAGAAATTCTAGTATTCTAAGTAAATAACTGAAGAAACCATACATCAAGTCTTTCCATCTTCATCTTAGTCAAGGATTTTACAATGAAAAGCACTAAATAAGCATAGAGTAACGCTGAAAACAATGTTAGAATGTTATCCACGTTCAAATGCCACAATTACAGAGGTGTCGGCGTACAGATCGAGTAATAAATCAGATGTGTGCAATATAACAATTAGCCGGTATGATAGCAATGTTAATTAAACGACTATAATTCGCCGACCGCAGCGCCCCACGCGGCTGATGTCCATACCACGCAGTGTTGACAATAGCGTGGCATTCATTTTGTTGCTACGTATATGTGTAGTGAATTGACAAATTCGTTTATGGAGGCGTTTTAACGTTTAATTGTTTCGCGATTTTAATTAGAATTGTCTGTGCCTACCTTTTTATACAATGGCCGAGTCATCATAGACGTGGGTTTGCAATTAGGTGCACCCGAGTTCGTATCTCTCGTGATTGCGGTCCCAAAAACAGTTATATGTAAACTTTCTTACTATTATCTGTTTGTTGCTGCCGTATGATTCGGGCACTAAATAGCTTACCTAGGTCACACTCTATACGTGTTCCCTTACAAACCGTTCCTATTATATCCATAGATATAGTAAGACTAATGTAACGCACACTCGGAATCCTTTCATGGATGACCTTTACCCATCAGTCGGAAGGGAATGCGAGCTATTTTGATTGCACTACCATATAATTGATAGCGTTCTCTTTGATTAACGAATTCCTCACTCCGTGTAATCTGGAACCGAGCTACTCCATTACCTTTGGCGCTTTACCTTATCTTGTTGTTGATTTTTAAATTGATATTTTAGTGGTTTGTTTTGCAGTTATTTAATGTTACAGGTATTTTTCTATTTCTTATAATACCTACCTGTCTGAAGTTATACGTAGCCAAAGTTGTGGGTGCCTGAAAATACACTGTAAAGAATCAGAAGAAGTGTAAGATATAGTGATACCCATGGTTCTTGATCTGGGTAAGAAATATGCGGGAAATAGTTGTAATAGTAGAAAAGTTCTAGTATGAAATCATAAATTATATAAGCAACATTAGGAACAACAAGCTTCAGGAAATAGAATATTATTATTTTTCATTTTCATGTAAGAAATTTTTGCCATCATCCCTCATCATGCTATTAGGATGAATATAATTTCATCATGTAATCCACACACAACATCAATCAGAATAAAGTAAACGTCACAGGAACAACGTCAGAGTGCGTGCGTACGTAACCCTATGAAATATGAGTGAGAGCGCGACAAAAAGACCGGGTGCCTGTTACCGTACACATTTAGACCACTGAAGGATGCTACGTGGAGTGGCGAAACGCGTCGAGAGGCTTTTGCATGTTGGTAAAGGGTCTTACATTGACAGCTAATGTGACTGTATGCCTACCCTCACTAACATTGGTTGGCGGAAATTAGTTGCAAAGTAGTGTTTAAAATAATTCACTAAAATTTTTCATAATTCAAATACGAAAGAAAAAACAACAAATTCACTTGTTTTTGAAGAATCAATACTGAGAACTAGAAAGGAGTTTTGAGTTTGTGTCTACCAACTAACCAACATTTATGAAAGGAAATGTGCACGCACGACTTATTGTAAGATAAGCTATTAACAATAAGTACGATCTTATCTCACTATATGTCGTGCGTGCTCATTATCTCGCAAAAAAAGATGGGATCTCATACTATAATATTATCATTTTCAAAAAAAAAATTTTGTAAATAATATTATATTAAAAATTGTGTATAAAATTGTTAGGCTTATTATACAAAGTAACATAAACCGGTTAAGGGTAGAAGTTAAAGGTTCTCGCGGACCAAAAGGTTCGGGCAATCCTTCTTCTGTCGTGCCATCAAATTGTGGAACGACCTTCCCAGCCACGTCTTTCCCCCTTCCTATAACATGGGATCCTTTAAACACAGTGTAAAGATGCCTATCTCATCTAGTCGGCATAGCGGACCCGACTGCTGTCTGCAGATCTTCGCTTCTCTGATAGCAGTCGCCTCCGTTCTTGGA
This sequence comes from Tinea pellionella, assembly GCA_948150575.1. NCBI lineage: Eukaryota > Metazoa > Arthropoda > Insecta > Lepidoptera > Tineidae > Tinea > Tinea pellionella. Next base: position 5,999,640 of record OX411253.1, read on the forward strand.
TCGCACTCTAGCTTAACATCAGGCGTAGTGCGGTCATATGACGTGCTAAAATAAAAAAAATAAAAATTAGAATGTGAACGTAGAATGTACGCGGCGTGATATCCAGTGTACCCTCATGAAAAATTATAAACTCTACGCGAAAATTACTGAAGTTGTCTGATTAAATTTAGAAGTTGCGTGTGGTAATTAGCGGGAACATCGCATTTCACTCAGAGCTCGCTTAGCGTCGCACGGATTTACTCTGGGGTGCCGTTTTTAAACAACCCACCTTTTTGGACCAAAAATCTCCCGAAATTACGGAATATTTTCAACCTGTGCTTATTTCCATCAAATATGTATCACATACGTAATTCACTTGTTTTATAAGTTCTCGTGACTTGTTAGGTTATTTTCTAATTTACGTCTCAGTTAATAATTTTTAAAACTAACTTTTTTATTGTTGTGACGTAGTAGCGTGCGTTGCATCGTTTCGCCGCTGCGTTGCCCCGGGCAGTCTTCAATAAACCATGTAGCCATTCAAAAAAAAAAAAAAAAATTTAAGTGTAATTTTATTTTATTTTTATTTTAAGGGGGATGGTGTGACGTAGTAGCGTGCGTTGCATCGTTTCGCCGCTGCGTTGCCCCGGGCAGTCTTCAATAAACCAACATACAAATAAACATTGTAATTATAAATTATAATATATTATGAGGATACAATATGGACGCGATCATCACTAAAATGAGATCACCAAAAGTGGAGAGCAAAGTCGCTAAGATTAATTCTCTTGGTTCATATAATGGATGGTTCATACTGAAACGAACGTCACCCGCGGCCCTTTGAGCGGCGGTTTCTTTTGATGTTTTCGGTATAGGTACCTCTGTATTATTTTGCACGAAATAACCCAAATTTAGCTACCTCGAGAGCGGGTTATGAAAAATATGTCCCCAGAGAACGGAAGCGCGTGGTTTTTATAGAAATTTAAAGAGTGCAGTGTTATTTCATTAAAATATGCTTTATTTAATATACAATTATCAATTTGCTAGAAAAATATTAAAATCTTATTTGCGTTAATTTTTGTAATAAGAAACTGATTTTCTTTTATTCGTAGGTAAGTACTATCAGCATAGCTGGCACACCAGCACTGTCGAAAATAATCTTTTGAGCCAGTTAGGAATTGAATCGTCTACGAAATATCCGTACTCTATAAAACAACTGATCATACAACAATCAAAAAATTCTCGATTAACAATTAATCCATGAAGCGACACGGTTAGAAAACAAAACCAAATATTACTTGGACATTTAGTCCTAGCTAGCTACTTGGACTAATATAACGCAACGCCTGTCATTTTTCTGATTGTTCTACTTGCGTAGCTGGTCATTTTGCTCCATAACCAATTCAATACTAAGCCACAGCTCACAGGAGCATGATACAAACCCCCCTTTATTCCAATTATGTATACAAATTTGATTTCAAACTGATTTATATTGGTCGATGTCCAAGCGGCCGATAAGAGTCCTGTCTGCCGTCCTGAGTCCACCACTTTCGAATGTAACATCTATGAAGTGACTTATCGCGTTTCGGGAACAGTTTGAAAGTAGCCAGGTATAACGAGAGGAGTGTGCACTGTCAATCTGGATGGTACATGCTCGTCTCTTTAAGCCGGCATAGTGGAGGCGATTGCTGCCTGTAGAGATTTTCTCTGTAGTAGCAGTTGTTTTCATTCAAGGACCGCCCTTTAGCTTTACATCAGGCGGAGTGTTGTCACATGCCGAGCTACAATAAAAAAATAAATAATAAGCTTGTTGAACAATAAAAACACAAATAGTCCTTAAGGTGATGCAGCTAACCTATTGTAGATTGTACTTTTATCTTAGAGTTCTTTTTATATAATAAAAAATAACAGTTGTAAATTATCATTCAATATAATAAATACGATCATAATAAATAAATAATTTACTTGTAATAGATAATCAAAATATAGATTTTATTAATTATATATAATTGATTGTAGAGCATACTTTTAGACCATTTTAACTCCAGACGGTTCCGATACCGGGTTGGTATAAATCATACCACTTTGTGGCCTACAATAGCTCTCTAATTGACAAATAGTGGAAATGATAAATACAGTCACAGGGAATTTTCCCGAAATATCGCCTTTGATCGTGTCTGATTAACGACGACCGCATGTACTACGCGAAAAGATTCTAATATTCTTTTTAATTTAGTCTTTGGACTAATATTAAGGAATCCTATGTATATTTTCCATGATTTATGACACTAAACAACTAAATAACACACGTAGCTATGAATTTTATTCTAAATTATGTTTTCGTGAAGTCTTTTGTAAGAAAAGTGTGGTTTTGATGAGATGGAAAAGTATTTTAAGAATGATATGGAACATGCGATTTCAAATATGTTACGATGATAATTTATTAGGGTTAACTTATTATATAGTTTAGCACGTGAAATATTATCAGTTGTTTTTTTCTTTTCTTTAATAGACCGGCTTGTGAACAGTCACACTCTGTCTGATGCTTAACTAGAGTCCAATCTATAAACGGAGACGACTGCTACCACCAGCCGCCTCCACTATGCCGGCATGATGAGACAAATTTTAATGTGCACTCTCCTCTCATTATACCCGGCTACTTTTAAGGTGATACTATAACTCAACTAAATCACTTTACCTCACACACTCGTACCTGCAAGCATTTAGTTAAGATTATCCTAATTGTACTGAGTACATAATATTATCAAGCACTGGAACAGTAAAAACACCGAGTCGTGTAATAAATTTCCGGTAGAATTTTTTGATAAATTATCAACATGAGGCCATGTGAACGCTATGTCAGGAATGACTCATACAAACTCCGACCCCAAAAACCAGTTTCATAAGAAATAAATCAAAGCAGTACACAGGCCGTTATCAAATTATCAAAACCACGTGTGGTTGTTAATTTTCTCAGCGGTCAGTTTAAAGACATGTTCCTCGAATCGCCTCACGCTTTTGTAAGAGATTTTTATCTTAGTCAGTAGGTAATTGCAGACTAGAACATTACCTCGTTACGTGCTCTAAAGATTAAAAAATATTAGAACTACGTTTGTTAACACACAAATTAATTCACAGTATTTCATAAAATTAGTTTTTTATATAGTGGCATTTTGTATAGTGACCGCACTCCGCCTGATGTTAGGATAGAGTGGAAATGAGCGGAATCGACTGCTACCACAAAAAGAAACAGCAGTCGTCTCTGCAGGGTACCCTTATTACGTTATACTCTGTTTACTTCCAAGCTGCTTCTGAAACGCGAGTAAGCTATATAGGTATATTGTTTTATTGTTGCTCAGCTTCTGACAACACTCCGTCTGATGTAAAGCTAGAATGAACGGAAACAACTGCTACTACAGAGATATCTCTACGGGCAGTAGTCGCCTCCGCTATGACGGCCTGAGGAGACGAGTATGCACCATCTAGATTGAGTGCACACTGCTCTCGCTATACCTGACTACATTCAAACTGCTCTCGAAACGCGTCAATGTGGCGGTACTACCCCAGGACGGCAGACTGGGCTAACAGCCATCATCAGTCTGCCTACCGCTCTTTAATAGTGTCTATAGGCACTGAGCGACCAAAGTATATATATTACATTGGTACCGATCAGAATTAGCGTGATTGGAACACGGGTCTCATCGATCGTGAGTTCACACGTCTTTCCGCTAGGCCACTGCCGCTCATGATGTTACTAAAATGTAAAAGCTAAGGTGACTTCGGTGATTGGTTGTTTCAATAAGCGAAATGTATAGGTATATCCAATAGATAGTCGTCAACAAAGCATGTTTTCCTTTTTTTAATTTAATTTTGCTTCAGCATCGGACATACCGAGCTAGTTGTTGGAATGCAAATGGAAATTGAAAATTAAAAAATGCGAGGGTCGCTTCGTTGTGGAGGGTAGAGAGAAGTCGTAAATTTAAATTGTCCATCCCTCGACATGCAAATTTTTAAAGGTTGCCTTTCAATTTTTCTGTTTCTAGATTTGCAATTTGTTATAAGTAGGTATATTATTTCTTATATCTATAGGTATGTTTGTCTCGAAATATCATTAGTCATTGTAACGAGAGATGTTATTCTTCGGTCGGTACTTCGTGTATATTTGGTACATACATATGTTTGTGTACATTGCAACACAGAAGCTCGCCGTCATCATTAACTGTCGCTAATGAAGCTTGAACTTTTGGGTTTTAAATAACTTGAGCCAGCCCCTCGAAGGCGTGCACAGATACTCAATACATAAATGTGTTTTTCTGACATATTCCATAATGCATAACGAAAATTTCAAGACTAGACTTTGTAATTGAGTGATTTTTATAAATATTTTTAAAATTATAATGTATAAATTTTGGGCCAATTATTTTGTCGAGATATTACAATAAATAGTACCTAAGGACTGAATAAGTTTAAAATCTCTTCGGAGACATAGTTGTTGAAAAATATAAAAATATATAACTACTAATTTATTATATCAATAACAGGTACCTTGGTATATATAGGTACATAACTGTCAACTGATGTTTTGATGATCTTATCAATAATTGTCAGAAATTAACGTCAGTCCAAAGTTATGGCGTTCTGAATGTACGGTACGGTTGTCACTCATGCTCCATCAACTCTTGGGAAATGTCGAGGATATGACGGCAGGTCAAACCATATGGTGCTTCGAGACGTGACATTATTTCGTATCCCTATCTCGCTTTTGTATGTATTTTAACAACAGTGAAACAAAGACGGTGATAACTTGACTTTTATTTCTAAGAATGTACCGCCACCGAATAGTTATCTGCGAAGAACGGGGGCTCGTATCACAGACAGGTTGTACACTAATAGCCGTTTTACTCGGAACATATGAAATTTTTATGACTTCATGTGTGTCTCTGTCTTAGGACACATGTCAGTCGACGTCAGACGTCAACTCGACTGCAGCGTTTGTTGACTCTGGCGCTGGGCTGCAATCATCGATCGCGATGTCGCGAGCCAAAACAAATAATCGATCGAAGTCTCGTCTCTCAATACGAACGCGAAAAATAATTTAATTATAGACACCTACTAAGTACGATAACCTTCCTTTTCAGATTTGCTGAGGAACCGATGCAGAGACATCGACCGTCCGCGCTGCACGAGCTACCCGTGAAACCGATCGTGAAGTGAATGGAATCCGAAGTGATTGTGTGGTGAATTAATCGTTATAGTGTCGGCCATCACGGCCGAAAGCCTGAGACGGAGAAAACGGACGTGAGCCGCGCGGGCTCCGGCCCCGCGATGAGCGCTAATAACTGCGACAGCATGACATATTTTGCTAATTCATACGCAATGCCTGACATGAGGAACGGTGGCGGACACGAACATCAACAAGCGCACGCGCATTATGGCGCTGTGCCACAACAGGGACACGAAATGGATGGATGTGATCAACAATTGCGACCTGCACAACATCATTACCCGGCGCAACCGGCGCCTGGAATGCCCTACCCACGATTTCCGCCGTATGATCGTTTGGGATATTACCAACAAATGGAACAGAACGGTTACCGACCCGATAGTCCTTCGCAAATGGGTCACATGGGTCCTAAGTCTGACGGCTACGGGCCCAACGGACACCAACCTCCAGCGCCAGCGGTGTACACGTCATGTAAGCTTCAGGCGGCGGCGGCGAACGCCGGAGGAGTGCCGGGCAGTCCACCGCTAGAACAGGCGCAACAAATGCCCCCTCATCACATGCATCCCCAACAGCACATGGGTGCGCTGCAGCATGTGCCGCACCAGCAACACCTAATGTACCCTGTGGACGAGATGCAGCACCAGACCCAGATGCCACCTATGCACCAGCAGTCCATGCACGCACAACAACCCCCTCCACAACAAGCGCCTCCAAATACGAATGCGTCGCTGCCCAGTCCCCTCTATCCTTGGATGAGAAGTCAATTTGGTGAGTGTACATTTTTGTTGTTTATATTGGTGAACGCTTTCAATTTTATTTAATTTTGCAAAATTCTATAAAAACTTACTTTCGCTTACCTACTATTGAAAATACGTGCGTGCATTGATGAGAAACAATAAGTGCCCAAAACAATGCTCTTCCTTCTGTTCCCAGAATATTTATCGCTCAACCTTGTATTCAAAAGGAATTTCACTTTTCATAAAATTTACAACTTCTAACACAAAAGGTCTCACCTTCTGTTTTGCTTGACGCCGATCGGGAACAAAGCTCTATGGAAGTTGCGCTACCGTCTCCTACTGTTTTTGAATTTGCCTGGAATCTAATTTATGACTATATTCTTTGATTTAAGGATTCTATTGTAATTGGCGAACTCATTGAAATTTGTCTTACAAGTTTTCGCAAACTGTAGTTTAGCTTATGTCTTCGCGTAACGCAGTCTAAAAGCTTTCGGTCTTGTCTATTTCGGTATCCCAATAGTTAGTTGTGTCAGTTATTAATTTAATATTAAGTTAATGTCTTCATTAATTTTTTGTATAGGTAGTGTTGTATACAGTTATATGTTTTTTGCAAATCATACCAGACAAACATGAGTATAATAAAAGTAGGTGTATCACGAATTAGCTTAATGAAATTAAATTGGGTTTGTACTTAAACTATCACTCGACGAGGGCATTTATTCATTAACTGCTGTCACAGATCTGAACGGAAATTCATTTGACAAGTGGGTAAGTACGGTTGACATGAAAAGTTTGACGTATTTTACCTATTTGAAGAATAAGAACAGAGTATTAATTTTTTTTTAAATAATAACCTGGTACTGGTATATGACTACACCTCCCTAATGTTAAATTAGAGTGCGGTTCAGGAGACGTGCTTCCACTGAGAAATGTGTATATGTGCCAGTCGTCTCCGCTATGCCGGCTGGAGGAGACGAATTTGCATTGACACCAACAGGACAGATTCCTCTTGTTATAAGTACCCGGCTGTAAGCTGTTATAAGCTGGTCCCGAGAATAGGCCACTGCACGAGTGTTATACAGAAATTGGTAGCACTGTCCTAAAAGAAAAGACTACGCTTAATTAAAGTGTTTGTTTAAAATTTTATTTATATTTTAAATCGAAATACGTAATTACACGCAATTTTTAATTTTTGTAGTTTTTGTTTGATTTAGAAATTAAAATTTACAGTTTTTATTTTATAGTTTGACTGTACAATATGCTCTCGAGAAACCCGTGTCATAGTCCCTTATCTGGCCAACTATTCCTGGCGAGGTCGAAACTATGCCTCGATGCTGGAGATAAGACGTGCCAATTTTGAGTTAGTCCATGTCTGAAACTTAGGAACGTGGGTGTTAGTCATTAACAAAGTTAGTCTTCCAACGTATTATATTAACTCATAGTTGGGTCAATTTAGTTGGTTAATTTAATAATAATAAGGTCATTTTAAAGTAGAATATTATTTTATATTTCTAATATATCAGAGAAATTACTAAGTAAGATTGGAATTGTATTTCTTTTTAATACCTATATTTAACTAGTGCTGGCATCATAAATACTGAGCGTCCAAAGTACCTACAAAGTACATCACTATACTACTGAACAAGGATCTCATGAGTTCACGCCTTCTACCTAGACTAGACTACCGTACGTAGAGGTACGTATCGTACCTCTTTAATCATGTTTAAATCAGCGGTAGGTAGGTACTAGAAAGTTATCAGTTTGAGTAGTAGTTCAAGTGTTCAAGTGGAACATCATTAACGTTCTAATGTATAGTATGCATTATGAAAAAAATATGAACCAATAAGATGCCCTCTTTTCTTTAAAAACAAATCATTTGGTAGGACGAATAACCGTGTGATCATTAATCACTTGTGGGAGGGTATATTAAACTACCAATGTTCATCCATACAGAGCCATTGTTAACAGTTTTTTATTATGTAACATAGTTTTTTTGATAAAATAAGATTTTGAGTACGTAATATTTCCCAGTACATTTTGATGTATTACTTTGGTGACTAACCGTATAGAAAGATAGACTCTCACCTCGACCAAACGCACCGCCCGAAGGTATGCCGAGATAAGTCGGTAGGAATCGAGGTGGAAATGGAAATATAATGGAAATTCCCCCTCCATTCCTCGCACACAATGCCGGATAGACGACTTGTTACTTTTCATTGTTCAGTTATCAGCCCGCCCGGCCTTTGTGTGCGCACGATGATTGAATACGGGAATTTGTTTGGGGTCTGCTTCTGATTTTCAGAGTTTGCCGCTGAAAGCACAAATCGTTTCAAATTACCTACGGCGTAATTCTCTTGCTATATAAACTTACTCGACAACATGAACTTTGTAATTGAAAGTTGTTCGCTATCACTAATGGTATTCAATTATTCTACCAGATTTGCCCTTGAAACGACAAATTACTAGGTATATAATATTGTATATGTTATATAATTATAGATATTTATATTTGTTTTCTTACTGAAACTCTTAAAATAATATAATTAATTAAAATTGGATATTTATTAACGAAATATAATTTTGAAATAAAAACCATGAACCTACGATAGAGTTCCCAACAGCAAATTTGTGAAGGTACATAGTATAGATACATATATTTTTAAATAAAATAAACATCATTATAATTTATAATGTGACAAAAATGACTAGTAGGTTTTTTCATGTCTTTTAATACAATTTTCTCTAACCGTAAATCTTTAGACGAATTTTTCACGTCATCTTGATAAAATCTCGCGATTTCCTCACAGGCGTATCGGCTATAAGTTCTTTTGTCGGTAAAGTCTTTCAGGAACTGATCGATGCCCACACTATTTGGCAACAATGAGAATGAATGCATCACTACATTGGACTTCCGATCTTTTTCCTCCTTTTTTGTATATTTGTGTTCTAAGAAAAAAATATAACAATCGAATATTAATATATTAATTACTTTAGTAGGCATTTAAAAAACGCTTCAAGTTGTTTTTTGTTTTTGTTTTTTTGTGCAAAGAAATTAAATTATTCCTCAATCTACAAAATATGAGAAAAGTTAGCCCTCTGCGATATTTAAAAGTTTTCATTTTATTATTTATTCAAAAGCGGAAGCGATTCTTCTCGCATTTTCCGAAGTTCTCCCTGTATTTACACGTGGTATTGTTTGCATAAAGATTTTTTACACCGCATCCGGAGGGGATGTTGACAGATAAAAATATCTTTCTAATTCTGTTCTAAGTTTCGCGGTTCCTCCCCTGCCCAATAGATGACATTGAAGAATATACTTTTCGCCTTAAAGTTATTTAAATATTGACGTCTCTGGAAGCTTGCTATTAAAAAGGGATCTTTTTTGTTATTTCAAAGCTGTACTTCGCTAGTTGTTTATCTATATAATTATTTGTGTTATCTAAACTAAAGCCCTGAGGAAGGTATCAGCATAGGATTAGATACACAGAATACTAGTTACACATATAGAATTAAAAGAAGATGCGTTGCATAATATTATTTACTATATACATCCTCTATGTATATGAATAGCATCAAATAATGAGAGAGCTCCAAATTAGTGGTCTAAAAGAGCCTCAAGCTTATTAAAAAACTATTACCATCGTATAATTACATACACCCACCCACCATTAATATTTTTCTTACGCGAACGTACACATCGACAACAATCTCAACAAACAGGATACGCACACATGCAAAAGTTGTACGGTATACGTGTTGAGTGTGTAGAGTTGCCAGCTTAAAATATTTTCCACGTTTTATTGTAATTTATTTATGTAGGTATATTTTATTAAATAATTTAAATGAGGTTTTCTTTTAAAAAACAATTAGTATCTTAATCAATGTAAGACCAAAGTATTATCAATATATTTTTATTTATGAATGTTTTTATTTTATTGCGACTTAGGCTTTCAATCGTGGGGATGTCAGCCTCATTGAAGCTTTATATAATAAAGACATACAAGAAAATAATAACAATAACAAAAAGTATAAACTAAAAAAAACATTGAACAAAAACCATATATCCTTTCAAATAAAAATCAACAAAATGTAATACTATAGCCATTTCAGAGTCGAGCTCGAACAACATATAATTGTATGTGCCCATATCTCACTCAATTTAATATTTTTAATTATGTATTTATATCGTTGTAATATTTTATTAGGAAATCGCGTCCGATAATCTGACAACACTGAGTATAACTTGCGTCTCTTTCTACACGTCTCTTTCTGCTCTATTGAATAATACTAAGAATTATGTCAATTAAACAAGTCGGAGAAACGAAAATTAAAATTATTTTGTAGTTACGAGCGTTAAAAAACTTATCCTTCAAAATAGATGGAAATAATTGATATGTAATTAAGATATTTATACTCTTCTGATTCTTTTGCTTCGTAAAACTAAATAAATATGTATTGCACTCGATTCAAACATTGCTGATGTTAATTAAGATCGTCCGATGCCTTTTTTATTATTAATCTTGAAATCATTAGAAGCTCACAAAAACCTTTGAATCTCACGATGCGTGCACATGTGCTCCCTCGAGAATGCCCATAAATCATAACCAAGATATAGATATATGTATTATTTATATAATACGTATAAGTGAGCACTTCGGCCATGTCGATAGCAGCGGAAAAAAGGGGGCCCGTTTCCTGCCAACCCCGGGAGATCACACATGACCGGCCTGTCTATCTGCCAGACCCGTGTCAAATATCCTCTGGAGCGGAGATCCCCCCTCTCCACTCTCTCCACCCCGGGGAGGTCTCCAGGGTCCGCTGTCCCGCGGCGAACCTCATCTTGGAGCCCTAATGTATTTCTCGCTCAACATTAAGTCGAGATTAATTTTTAGCTGCCGTACGGCTACTTAATAGCTTATTTTGATCGTTATTTTTTAGAAAGAAACTAATAACACAGGCACTATGATTGAACATTTTCCTTTTCATTAAGATTGCTCGTTTTTGCGACGCCCAATGAAAAATCGCTCTTGCCGGCACCTTTCATAACTTTTCACTTCGTGATCCGACGCAATTACTCACTTTGCATCGCCTTCTCAAATATTCATTCGAGCTTTTCCTGCTGCAAATGATTATAATGGCTCTAACAAAACTGGTAATTAGGAACTCACGTGCGTGGCTGTCAATTTACATGCTACGCATTAATATATAGAAATGGTTTTCATTAGCTAAAAGCATCAAATTTTTCCCATAAGTGCGTTTCTATTTATATTACTTTCTAATGCCATAAATATTTATTAATTAATAACTTCAAACTAATGCGTTCTTTATTAAAACTATTATTCCTAATCAAGTATTGTTCCTATCTATGTTTTTTTAAATTCAAATTAACTAATTAATTAAAAATATTTTTTAAATGTGGATAGGTAACTTATACATGTTAGTTGGTAGGTCTAAAGGCCTGAAGGTCGAAGAGGTGTCTCTTCTCAAAAAATGTCATGTAGTGATTGTCGTAGGCTGTCGCCAGTTGTATGTGTCGGAAAGTGGTTGCGGGTCAGAACAAAGCTCGCAGCTTTAACAAAGACGTCACCGGCGAGCCCGTGTCGGCGACGTCGAGTTATGGCACCCATTGTGAACAACAATACTGAACAAACGAGTTTGTATAAGCTATTAGGTACGCGCATTAATATATATTTTTTGTTCGCCCGAAAATTTAGCATTCCATTACGGGGGAGAGAAATGAAACGCCCGCCGCATGAATTATATTAAAATATATTTGAATATTTCATTTGACACCTTTTTTGCGGGTGGAATTTCCCCGTTCAATCCCCGGCGAGAAGCTTTCATAATTTTTGGCATATTCTAAAGCTGAATTTTTCCTGAATAACATTCTATTTGGAATGCAAAACATGCCGAGAATCACCGTCAACACAATACGGACTGATGTTTAAATACAATCTGAGTATGATCCACATTATTTTGACATGGTTGTATCAGATTTTCCTCGTAGGAATTGTACAATTTTTTCATATACTCGTAGTATAAAAACGTTTGTGTATTAGTAATTAAAAGCCTATATCATACATATGGTAAAGTCATTAGACAGGTAGACTGAACTAGATATACATGTAGATATTACTACGCAGCTGCCCGCCCAACCGGTGTCCATGATTAATGAATATCAGAGCTCGAAAACCCGCCATGTTTTTTCGTTTTATATTTTCTTTTTTGTAGTTCCATTCATCGCTTTCCCTTATTTTTACATTTTGGCGATGAAATTCGTGTAGACGATACAAATGTGTTCCAGCTATGTAGGGTAACCATAAACTCGAAAACAAATTTCTTATCTTGATTTTTAATTAGTAAGTGTGATTAAAAATAATAATTGAATTAGAAACAATTCATTGTTTGTTTAATACAATACAATACAATTGTCACGCCTTTTTCCCACAGGGTATTAATCTGATACTGAGTAATAAACGTAAAAGAGTTATATAAAAGATAAAATATACGAAATTAATGATCGGTTCCGTTACCCTCTTCTTAGATCCTAATTGTCTACATATAAAATAGAGTTACCCTAGTACATATTAGTTATATAATTTCGACATTTATATATGAGTTGAAGGTGTAATTATGGTGTTGCGTGTTTTGTCATCTATCGTGTATTTGGCCGCTGCGGATGTTATCAATGTTTTTACTTACGACACGTCATGAAGTTTTCGTTTATATAAATGTATTTTGATAACAATGAAGCAAGTAAATAGAAAAGTTTGTTAAGTTCCCATTTTTTAAATAATGTCTCTACAAAGCTATTTTTGTAGCCGGCGCGTGGGGGGTGTACTCGATTGCTAGCTAACTCGCTACTTTCGCCCTAATTTGATGTATGAAAAATCTAGATATCAAATGTCATCAAATGTTGGTGTGAACACTACTTTTAGTTCACGGTAATATTTCAGGTGTTAAGCAATTGATGAACAATGATCTTTGCATGTTTCTCCTTATATTTTACATTTGCTAATTTAACATTGTGCTAATTGTTCTGGGTTCAGGTTTATTCTCTTAATTTCTCGTCGCCACAATGTTATAAATAAAATACATTTTTAAGGGAATAAGAATCGTGAGATTTTTTATATTTTTTGAATAGTTGTCGTTCACAGCGCTGCTCGGGCGGGAGAAATCGATGAGTCAGGCCTCATCGACGGAGTCAAAACAGGCATCACCACCGCCATCGACATTGTCTCCGTCACCGAGCCGATGACGGACTTCTCCCGCCCGAGCTGTATCAATACTATCAATTGTACACGTTTATTACGAAATGTCTAGGCAGGTAATCGTCTTAATTTAATTTATATTTAAATGTGAAATACATAGTCAGTTTTAAAATAGTAGGTACAAGTAATATTAAAGGGAATCAATTTTTATAATTAAAAACATGTATAAAGATGCATCATTTAAGCTCTTTGTTTATTTTTTGTATTATAATAATTGCAATATCAATTAAACTTATTAACTTATGATTGAACTTCAATCCATGCGTCGTCGGAAACCAGCAATTTTATTTACGACGTGTAAGCGTTTAAGAGAAATTGCATTAATCTGAATACTCGTTTGATATCATGTCTGATGTAGCAATACACAGAGTGATTTCAACAGACCCTTTTGTCCTAACTCAACAAGTTGTTATTGGAATTGCTTCTCTATAACGTAACGAAATAAAGTATAAAATTGAAAAAATATATGTAGTGTATTTACGATGCTTTGATAGCCAGGAATCGTATGAAATTGTAGGACATGAATTATGGATTGTCGATATCGCTTCAAGCTGTTACTGGATTTTTTTTTTCATATTTCGCTCTCGCACGATACCACAACGAATTAAATTAAAAGCTCTTTTCACTTGTCATCCCATGATGAATTTCGGATTTTAGCCTTGCATGAACTGTATTTATGAGTTGTTTTTAGCTAAATATTTATTTTATTTGTTTATTATAACTTGTTAGTTTAATAATGAAGTATCAGACTCTAATTTACAAATTAATTACAAAATAACATTTAATTTTTAAAATGTTTTTAAATTAAAAACCACATGATCGGGGTGCATACAGATACGGTAATCAGTATAAATGCGGTTCCACTGTATACTTGGGGCAAACTGGTCAATATTTTAAGGCGAGGCTTATCCAGATAAATGCACTGACGACCTCGGCCATCGAACTCTAATACCTTGAGAAGATTAAGTACTTTTCGTGTGACGTTCTTATTGAGAATTACAAATACTATTTATAGAAAAAAAACTTTTATCTTGTGTCACTATGAACTAGTGGTAGAGGACGGACCTCATGATCGATAGGACCCGTGTTCAAACCTCGCTAAATTCTGACCGATACCAACGTTACTGTGATATATGTACTTTGATTTCTCAATGACTATGACAAGCACTAGTTAGTACAGACATTTAAAAAAAAATCTATTAGGTACATAAGTACACGTTTATAAATGAAAACATTGGTCATAAGAGTGGTAGGCAGACTGATGATGGCTGTTAGCCCAGTCTGCCGTCCTGGGGTAGTACCACCACTTTCGAATGTAACACCCGTCAAGTGACCTTGTCGCGTTTCGGGAGCAATTTGAAAGTAACCAGATAAAGCGAGAGGAGTGTGCACTATCATTCAAGGCGGTGCATACTCATCTCTTCAAGCCTGCATAGTGTAGACATTTCTCTATAGTAGCAGTTGTTTCCGTTCAGTGTTGTCATATACCAAGCTACAATGAAAAAATTAAACATTGGGCCAAATAGGACACTTATGTTGATCAAATGAAATGTTGAAAATGACACGTTTGGTGAATATGTTCGTGTATAATGTTATGTTTTAGTGTAGGTCATAAGTAAACTATTTTTTAAATTACATAATATAGGTAAAAGTTTTTAAACATAAGCGAATGAAGTGTTCGAATTTCAAACGTAAACACGTTACGAAAGTAAGGCGAGTCGGATTTTGAAATTCGACCTCGTAACGTAGCGGGTTCTCCGTGTAAAGTTATGATTTATTGTCGCCCCACGTCCGACACATGCAAGCACACATACACAGCTTCTTGAGCCTGTGATATTATTGACCCCTAAAAACAAATAGTAGGTACATAATTATTTTAAAAAAATATATAATAAAATTAGTAATTGAAAATTGTGAAAATTCATTTGTCTTGAAGTGCAGTAAAATAACTCAGAATTTATTGAACGTAACAAAATTGTTATTTTAAAAAATATAATATTGTATGCTAATATAATTTTTATTGTAGGTACCTATACTGATTAATAAAACAAAAGAACGTTACTTCTAAAAATAGAACACAAAGTTAGGCATTCAATATCATATTATAGATCAAGGTCAAGATTTCAGTAGGGTCGATGTCAGTAGGGTTTAAATTTACAAGTATGTACCAGGTATGTTCCAAGTTTAAAAAATAAATAAATACTTTTAAAAAATAAAATATCATCTAATATAATTTAAAAATAGAACACAAGCCACAGCGTTCAATTGTTTAAACATGTGTTCCATTTTTAAATTATACGATAAAACGTGATTTTTATTTTTAAATAAAGCCAGTACATTGCCATTTGCCATTAAACAATTCCAAATTAACAGTAAGTGTATTTTTTAGATATAAATCTTTCATATACACAACAAACCCATTTATATATTTATAATTTTGTATAATAAACTTATTACCAAGCTTTAATGTCTGACATGCCGCATAATGTTTTATGCATCTCCCATTTTGAGGGACATCCTGTCGTATTATACCACTCCCGAGAGAATAGCAAACTTTCCTCACAAAATCGACTAAAATAATGCCAAAATTATAGTGCTCAATATTATGTAGGTACTTTATTTAGTTTAGTTTTAACATTAAACCTAAGTTATAAAAAAAAATCTATATTTTTTCTATAAATTGCCTGAACGTGAAGAATGATAAACGACGACACAGTAACCTTCTTAGGTGGTCTAAAATATCCAATCTCAACCCGAGATGAGACTGTTATCAATTTTCCAAGCAACAAGTGGGCGATAATTTTGAATCCGTTGCAACCAAACGTCTGCTTGTTTTCGCTGTATACAGAACCTAAGCTATTATTATAAGTGTTGCAGGTATCACAAAATCGAGCATTTTATTGCTAGACAAATTTAGAGACGACAATTATTAGTAAATTATTATGAAAATTGAAGAGAAAAAAATCATAATTTGTTAGGTAATAACAACCACAGACGTCATTTGAATATTCACAAAAATAATTTATTATTATTAGATCTTTTTTTGGGCGACCTATGAGATTGAGTTTTTCAAACGTCAAAACTTGCAATTCCTTAAGATTCAGTTTCAAGTTTTTTCGGAAATATCTGTAGGCAACAGTCGCCTCCACTAAGTCGGATTGTGGAGACGATGTTATCCAGGTGACGGTGCATATTCCCCTTGTTATTCTCTGCTACTTCCAAACTGATCCCGAAACGCGACTAGGTCACTTTACAGATGTTACGCTTAAAAGTGGTACTTTACCCCACACCTTATATCCTATAGGTATACCCTAGGACTTCAGAATAGGCTAATAACCATCATCAATATGCCTCCAACTCTTATATAATACTTAAACTAAAATTTTAATCCTTTTGCTTTTTATTAAATAAATTACTGAATGTTATTTTAAGTTCAGAATAGTTTGGTTTAAGTTACCATGTTGTGCTTTGCTGTTACATTTCGAAGTCACAAAGGACGAATGCAAACGTTGAACAGTTCTAAGAAACTTTCTGAAATTGAAGTTAGTCGAGTTTCTGCAATTCTAAATGATTCCAACAATAATAACATAATCCCCGCGGCTTGTCGTCGCAATTTCCACGAACTTCGTGCGACTTTTGCGAGGAAATATTGTCTTGTGATGACATATTAGGATAACAGGACTGTTCTGTACCTATTTACTTACCAAGAATTGATATAGGTAGTTTTTTTAGCGTATAATTAATTTAGATCTGACGTCTCTAAAACTGAGACATAGACAGAGTAGTAACCCGCATAAAATCTTTTAATTCTCCTAAAACGCAATTTAATTTACTTACGTCAATTTTTTTCTTAAATTAATATAAATTACAATTCGGAGTACATTCTAAACCGTGTATAATATGTTTCGCATCTTGCTCGAAGAATAATGATTCCAAAATGAAAAAGGCCCGCGGCATCTTAAATTATTTTAATTGGCTTCGGTAGCGGTTTGAGTCCCGTGTCCATGCGCAGCCGCATCATCATACCCATTTTATGACACGTTTTACATCATCAGTCTACATGCAAGGTTCAATATCAACTAAAATGTGTTTTGTGTTTTGTTTATTTAAGCAAATGGCCTACTGTTTTAATAATATTTAACAGACATAACAATAAAATTTCGAATAAGAATTGTTGTCATAGGTAGCGCTGTATATTATATAGAAATAGTTAACAAGCAAAAACAATTAACAAATTGATAAGCTTGAAGCAATTTTCAATTAACTCGACCGGGAGTGTTCGCTGTTTACAAATAACAGCTATTTATCAGGAATGCCTATGCACTTTTAAATGTTTTACTCGGCAACTCAGGGTTGTCCGATCCGATCTTAATTTGAGTTCTACTCATGCTTCTTTTTTCATATAATTTAACTTTAAGTTGCCAACCATAACCTATAAATGTATTAATTTAAGTTTTCTGTGAATTTCAGAACGAAAGCGGGGAAGACAGACGTACACGCGATACCAGACCTTAGAGCTGGAAAAGGAATTCCACTTCAACCGATACCTGACGCGGAGGAGACGAATCGAGATCGCCCACGCGCTCTGTCTCACAGAGAGACAGATCAAGATCTGGTTCCAGAATCGACGTATGAAGTGGAAGAAAGAGAATAAGACCAAAGGCGAACCAGGCTCCGGAGACGAGCCGGACAATATGAGTCCGCCCACTTCACCGCAATAAGGCTTGCGAGCGATATTAGCATAGGTTATTGCATTGGATCGAGCATGATGTTCATTTCAGATGTAATGTCTTACTGATTGAACAATTTCAGATGTTTTATTTATTATAGGCTATAACTTAATTTATTAGTTGTTATGAACCTCAATACTCATTATAAAATTTTGTTTTATGATTATATCTGCAATGAACAAATGTTCTCCAATCGAAGTTATTAGATCAGTTTAATTTGTGTTGGACTTTCATGATAATATGACATTATACTAATACGTAACTTAGATATTACGCATTAAAGATAGTGTGATGAAGAGATTTTTACAGTTGTTAAGTATAATTTAATTTATAAAGAATCTCAATACCAATATTTACCAAAAAACAGTGTTTAAGATATGGATTAAAATCTATATCATCTAACTCTATTTGTGATTGTCAAGAAATAATTTAACAATCTTGTTAAAATTCTATGCTTGAATTTAAAAATATAAATATTTTTGTTGGGTATTTAGAAAATGCTTGGCGTCATAATATTTTAGTAAAATTACATTAAAACAGATGAACTCTTTCTTACTTGAACCGATTTATTCTTATTAGCCAAGTATTTTTCTTTAGGATCTAATATAATAAATTTATACAGAAAAACCATAAGGACCTCTTATAATTAACCATTGATAAGAAGGCAATTTGTAACGATATTGTTATTATTTAATATATTTGACGTTTTATTTCTAACTAAGCTATCTAAATGCTATTTCTGTAAATACATAATATTTTTAAGAATTTATATTGTACAATTGTTTTAGTGTGAATACATTAATTGATGCGGTCTTAGGTTTTCTAATGAATGAATCGTTCTAAGTAGATTATTATTTCAGATACTTTACAAATGATGTTTGTATATTGGGAAGGCCAGTTACATAAGTGCAATGTATACGATTTTTAATGACAAATATACGTAATTACTGATACGATGACGTCATAAGAAATCTATTTAATATTGTATAAAATAAATGTTATATAAATGTCTATATCACTATTTTATTCTGTCATTTTTCTTGGACAAAATTATTATTTGTGCCATTCGAATGAATGTGAACAGAATTGAATAATATTTGAAAGGAATGGACAAAAGTGCCCAGTGAGTGCAACGAACTTTATTATTGTATATTATGAATGAAGTTACCGTTTTGAATTAAATCATGACATATTAGTAACACTTTGACTGAACAATGATAGTTTAACAATAAGTAGACAAAGGTTATATGCTTACTTATAAATGACACTTTGTAAACCAAAGGTAGAGAGTAAATGCTGGTTATTAAAATGCATTATATTATTAAAACTTAAATAAAACTATACAATTTTGTCCAAATTATATTAATAATTTAACCAATTGTGACTTACGTATTAATTTTTCGAGACAAATAAAAGAATTCGTATTTTTATAGATAACTTTGCCTAATGAAAACGAAATACGTAATTAAAATTTAAATTATATTTAATTGGTAGGAGTAAAATTGATTGGCGTTAAAATGTTGATGTGACGAGGCGAATTAGTGTCAGGATGCAAGTTATACTTCTCTTCGTAAACGTAGCCATTGTAAATTGTTCTAGAATTTAATGAGAGTTTCATGAAGTACAGTGAGCCGGTTTATTTACCTAGGACATATGTTTTTTTTTAATTTTGTGCTGTGTTCGTTATAGTAATGTAAAGTGTAATAATTGTATATTGTCGATATATTTCAATATTATTAATTTATTGATTCGCTTAATTAAGAAAGATTATTAGTTTTTTTTTTCTCTAAGTAATTTGGGATGTGAGGGTTAACTAAGACAAGTGACTGTCTGGCTGGGATGCATTTTCTATTATTTATTTTATTGTTATTTAGTTTGGAAAATATAATTTTGCTCAAAGATTTCATATATCTATTATATTTACAAGTATCTCATTTAGCAATAAGTTTTATGAATGTTTCTGTGTGTTATTTGCATTGTTTTATCAACATTTACCTGCTCTTTGTACTAAATTGAATATTAATGTAAAGGTCAGGCCACACATGCGCGTGTAATACGTAACGTACCCGTATATATACGAGTAAGTACAATGGCTAAACCTGCATTAGCTAACAGCAAAATTTGGTTTGCATCTCTTATTGATTAAAAATAAAGGGAGATGTGTCTTAATTTTTCTGAGGCAGCGTTAAATGCTTCAGGACCTGTAGCAGACTAAGGCTAAAGTGGGCCCTAGTCAACATTGTAATTCCGGGCCTATTTTTCAGACATGATACATTCTTTGCGTTTGGTAGTTTGGTTTTAAAGCATATAGTATGTAGTTTTATTTAATTATCGGAATCCAAGAAAAAAAATGCATGTACAAAAAATAAATAAACAATTAAAATTACGGGCCCTAGGCACGTGCCTAGGTTGCCTAGGCCTTAGTCCGCCTACGCTTCAGGTGTACAACCCTTTCACGTGAACGTCACGCATGACACGTGTACATATGAACTGACCTTAACTCCTACAAATCCTTCATTAAAATGTTTAGAATCCTCGCCAGATAGGGGTCTCATCTTCAATTAATCGTTTAAAAATTAATTTAGTATTATTTGAACAAATTTTTATTTTAGGTCAGTTTTTGATTGATTTTCAAAATTCTATTTAGAAATAAATAGATTAGAGTTACCTCGGAATACAAATGCAATTTCTGTTATTACAAAGTCCTCTCGATACAAAATTTCTGAAGTATAACTACCTACTTATACCTAATTAGTAACGTAATAAGTTTAGGTGAGACGAATATTGTCATAAATATATAAATAAAGAAAATTAATAAAGCATAATGATTGTACTGGTGATTTTCATTAATTAGGTACCTTATAAACAATAATATGGATAAATATTATTGAATTATAATGAAAATTTAATGGAAAAATCAACACGCATACAACTGAGCTGGGATGGGATTCGAACTCACGCCTCTCGCGATCTTTGCTGCCCTAACCACTAAACTACTCAGTGATTGTCCAAAATCAAATTGAGTCAAAATTTATCTTTCCTTTAATTTTTTATTATAATTTGATCATAAAATAAATCTAGCATTTAAAAAGATCTTTTTTTCTAATTCATGAAGCATGCAATAATTATGGTTAGCTATATTATTAAAAATATATTTAATATTATAAACGTGAACATATAATTAAATTAAGTAAATATTAAACATCCTGTATCATAATAATATTATTATTACTTTCATAGAAAAACAAAAAGAAAATGTAGTGTGTTATTACCTATGCATTATTTTTGTAGCAGATTGAATCATATGATACCGACATTATGGCAGGTTTCCCTAACGACAAAATAATGATTTTGCGTGATATGGAGTTGGTTCCTTCCGTGTCAGCCACGAGTGATTGGTCGTGGTGAAACACCTCACCTCACCCCCTAAACCCCACCTCGAGGCACAAATCTCGAAATGACTTTTTTTCTGTTTCGGAAAGAACATTACATGTTATTTATAATGCTAGGTGTGGCCAGCGCTAATGTGTTTTTAATAATGCCGCCACGCCAATGAAAATCGCTGAAGGCAACACATTATTCTACGTAGAGAAGGCGAACTAATGCGATTTTGACAAGTTTGAAATTGAGGCAATTATGGTTTTGCAGCGTTTTAAATTGCATTATATTTATATGTTGATTTTAGTGGGTCGTGTTTTCTGTTAATTTATTTTTTCTTAATAATTAGGTAGGTATAATCCGGATGTCATAAATTTTAATGTCCATAATTATTAATATAAGTTATGCTTTACAGATTAGGTAATTGCTATATAAAACATAAATTAACAATTTTGTTCTAATCAGTTTGTTATCTCGCTAATTAAATTTGATTTAAAAACATACGTCCGAAAGACGTTGAACTAAAATGATAAAGTTTATTAATATTAGTCCCAGACATTGCACTTGGGGAGTTTGTTGTGAGGAACGAGTTCAGGGTCACAACAATCAGCTGAATGATATTACAGTTGTCCTACTAGTGACAATTGAACATATTTATTGGACTTATACAGGGAAAAGTACAGTTATTGACCTTTTTTTTAGTATTGGGTATACTAGAAAGAAAGTAGCTATTAGTACCTACTTTTTTTTAATTTTTACCTAATAGGTACCTAAGTTTTTTTTTATTACTAAAAAGAGCTCATATTATGAGTAAGTATATAAAAGCGAAATAGAATTAATGTTGTCACACACAAATCAACGTCATGTTATCTGGTTTAAAAAAAAAAACATTTTAAAAATAAAATATTTTTGTTAATATCAATTTATAAAACGTGTCTAGTGTCCCAAGATGAAGACATAAATCACGAACAATTTTTCATGTACGACCTTGCCTCATAACACTCAATTTTATTGACTGCAATAAACCAAAGCAATGGCTAAATCAACGCCGCTATATCGATAAACACCTCGTAAACTATCTCATGTCCCGCTCGCACGTGTGATTAGGACATCGGCGTGCGAGAGAAACAGAGCAACCGGTACGTTCAATTTGATGTTACTCAAAATAGTTTATGAGTTTTGAGGCGCCTTTTTGATTTTCACTAAAATGGACTTTATGTTCATGGCGATAAGTTCAAATGAGTTTCGTAGTTAATATTTATTGCTTTTAAATAGGTCCTTAAATCGCAATAACGATTTATTTATGTGCACATATGTGGAGGTGATAGTTGGAGTTTCATTTGTGATTCTTTTGTACAAGATAAATTATGATTTACATTCCAACATAATATTATCAAGTTACTAAGTAATTTTGCGGTAAAAATGAGCTTTTAGTGTTTAGATTTATTACCTACTATTATCTACATACATATTACTGTTTATATTACAATATGCCATAATAATTTATTAATTTAATATTTTTTTTAATAATAATGAAATGTTTCAGTGAAATCTTTATATTAATTAGATAATATTAATAAATCAGCTGAGCTGGTATGTTTAGACGTGTTGTTAAAAAAAAATTGTTATTAAAGCATTTGTAATGAATAATATTTTGTATAATAATGAAATTCAAAATTTGGCGCGCAAACGGCTGCCATTGCTATTAAGGCGTAGTCCCCGCACGCCCCGCCTCTCAACCACACCTACCAGTCGCAGGCACTCGGACGCAGCCCAACTCATTTATTATATTGTACACTAGCGCCAACAGGTTTCTCTAAGGATCTTCTAATCGATTTGTTTGAAAATAATTTCAAATAAATTTTACTGTTAGTAATTGTATGAAAATTATATTTATTTTGATGAATTCGGTAATTCTTATTTTATTATTTTAGTCTAGGTATTGAAAATAATATGTTAGGAACAATCTAATGACTTAATTTGATGACTTAAGTTTCCATTAATTGAACAGTAAAAAAGTTATTGAATTATTCTGAAAACAGAACAAGAAAAATGTACAAAAGTACAAGAAAATCACTAATATTTTGTTATAATCAAGCTCTTTGGTACTTCGTGCGAATTTCTATAAAATAAAATCACAAGAGAAACATGTTAGCTCGGTGTACATCAAAGCCGTTAACTTCAAAGATGACGCTGATTGACTATAACCATCTCATTTCTTTTTGCGTATTAAGCTATTGCTATCATCAATTTTTTGACATTCTCATTGTTACTACTTGAAATTGAACAATACGACGTACAGGGACTCCATTACGTCATAGTGAGGAGACGCACGTCCTCTCTAGATACCTGCCTAGCTAAAGATGTGTTGAATTGGAATTTCCTAATTCGTATGGATGATACACACTTGCTATTATCGTAGGCAGTATTACAGACGTGATATAGCTTTATCCTAAAAAGGCTTCTATTAACCATTTTTAGGTGGTTAGGTTAGGTTACCTAACAAAAAACAAAAGAAACCTATTCTTTAAACGTGGTAGGCAGACTGAAAATGATTATTAGCAAAGTCTGCCGTCCTGGGGTAGTACCTTCAAATGTAACATCCATGAAGTGACATTATAGCGGTATAATGAGCACGAATGCCCGAGAGTGTGCACTATCTGAAAGGAGATTCGTCTACTCAAGCTGGTATAGAGGAGGCGACTGCTACTTGTAGAAACTTATCTGTAATAGCAGTTGTTTCCGATGAACCGCATTATGGCTTTACATCGAGAGTGTTGTATATGAGCTACAATAAATTAAAAATCTTCAATCGTTGATATCTCACTGCTGGGTGTAGGCCTCCTCCATTACACGCCATTGAGAAACCTATATTTGACTTTATTTTTTAGTTTATATGAGTAATTTTAAGAATTATTGTAGATAACGTTATTGGTTTCTACATAAATTTAAAAAAAACATCTACTGGATTTAACGATATTACCTACAAACTATAGATAGGTTAGGTTATAAAATGCGCTATAGAATTGCTAACACATTAGTAATAAATATAGGGAAAGTACGAGAATAAAATATATAGAACTATACATGGAATATTTCAGTCTTCTATTTAGGTGCCTACCTAGCCACGTTTCAAGATCAGATTGGAAGTTGCCGGGTAGATAGGTATAACAAGAGTATGCCCTATCAATGGATGGTGTACATTCGCCTCCTCAGTCCAGTATAGCGGAGGTGAATGTTGCATGCAGATATTGCCGGTCATGGAGTGCGCTCTGAACTGAAACTGAACTCTGAACACTGAACGGTACGTTGTTGCGTGCTGAAATTCAGTTGTTTATATTTAAATAGGAAGATAATAATAAAGGTGACCATGGTCTAATTAGTGTTTAAATAGGAAAGAGAAGAGGGAAAATAAAAAACAAAGAAAAATTTATTAAATGTTTTTTATTACAGTTTTTACAGATTATAAGAAACTGTTTATCCATATAATCTTATAATCATAATACGAACCGGTACAAGCCTCATTGATGAAGATTATCAGATGAGAACGATACCGCCATTATAAGATCATTAGTGTCAACACATTATCTTTGAACTGATGAAGTTATAATTGTAGCCAGTTTATATTTACTAAAGTGCCTCCTTTTTTATAACGTAGGTATGTTGTATGCATGGAAATGTTTGTAATAATTTCACATTAAAATGTCGAGCTTTTTCCATAGAAATTTCGATTTTATTAAATTAAACCCTAAGCGTAAATTCTGCTATAATTATTAAGTCCAAATATAACTTTTAGAATAGGTTAAGATGACAGTTAAAATTTTCTACAAAATATCTTATTAAAGTTTACTACGGTTAGAGCACGAAGCGACGGCCGTCGGAATCATTTCAGTTTTAGTTGTAACAGATTTTACAATTAACTATAATACAATTTTATAAAATTTAAATAACTACATTTATGACATTGTTAACAATACTTTTTTTAAAGATAATCTTGCAAAATCCATAGTAGATACTTAGTAGGTATCAATAATCAAAAAGAGGCCATCCACCCAAGAGAAAAACAACTTTAAAGTTATAAAGAACATTGTAAGGAGAGAAAAGATACGTCTTATCTACATGTAAGTAAGTACATATATGTAAGTATTTTTTATATTTATTTGTTTTGTGACACAATGTTACTTACTGATGCCAATCAAACACAAGATCAGATAGTTTGACAATATGGATACAACCTAATTGCATAAAAAGCTAATTCATCACCACAGACAATTCGGTGCCATATTACAAACGATCTTTAAATGTAATGTGATTTAACGGTTCCCCCATTGGATGACGGATGATGTTAGTTTTTCATGCGCCTGAGTCTTTGTCGGGCCGAAGGTTGATTGTCATTTGCATAGTAGGTATGCTTTGTTACAGATCTTAGTCACGACTCACTTTAATGTTTTGATTTTGAATTTATTTTTATGAATTTACTCAATAACAATATTATTATTGTTAATAAATTTAAAATAAATACATTAATTAAGTATCTATAGAACATGAATACTAGGCTAAAGTTATTATTACACTGCATAGAGATCCCTTTAGTTTAATATCCGGAGCACCTCATTCCACAATCCATACTCCAATCCACTTCGTCCGGTCTTGCTCACTTCAAATTAAACAATTACCTACTTACATTTTCAGTTTCAAAATATAATATTGTTAAGATAATATGCTATCAAGAATCCAGACAATCTAAATAGCTACATAGTTATTAAAAAAGTAAGTGTAATCTTAAGTGAGTAATCTTTAAGTGACCGCACTTCGCCTGATGTTATAGCTTAGTGCACATCACACATAAATGTAAGCAGCAATCGCCTACATAGATAAGTGTAGTGACCAGGTTAACAGGGTATACTGCTCTCGTTAAACTCCGGTTACTCCAAGTTAATTTTAGGTCGCGATTAAAGTAAGTACCTAATATTTATTTTTCAAATGTCAACTTGAAACAATGTTAGACGCCGAAAAAGAAAAATTTCGTTAATAAAATATAATCCTCAGTTATAGTGAGACGTTGAAAGCAGGAAAGTATTTCTTAAGTTATGTTGCCGGCGCTGCGGCTCGTGCTGAGAACAGCATGTGGTAATTCAATAAAGATAATCCCAGAGAGATAGAGCACAAGATATCTAGTATATACTATTTATGTACACCTATCTATAGATATCGGTATTAGTTATATCTATATAAGTAATTATAAAAGAACTGGGTAATCTGTCTCGGGCGGCGATGACAATATTGTATACAAATCTGTTATTTTTTAATTACAGCTCGGCATATGAACTGAAATAACTGCTACTACAAATAAATTTCTACAGGCGACAATCGTTTGTGTTAAGCAGGTGAGAAGGCGAATGTGCACTATCCAGATTGACAGAGCACACTCGTCCTGTTATTAGCTACTTCCATACTAATCCCGAAACGCGACAAGGTCTCTTTACGGGTGTTACATTCGGAATATTTGAATATTTCGTAAATTGTTTTTGTAATTTGTATTTACCAAATAAAAAAAAAATAAAAAAAAAAAAAAAAAAAAAAAAATTGTATCATAATAGAAATAAGAGTAAATAACTATATAATTAAGTAATATATAAATAACTATATAAATAAGTTGTATATGAAACAATAATATCACATTCACCACCTGAAAAGATGAAAATATTTAGTTATTGCCAGTATTTCGATTACATATCTCAGTCTACCTAAGTACTATCAGCGAAGTTAACACTGTATCAAATTAATAATAATAATAATATTTTTTTTTATTGCACAAAAAAATATGTACAAAGGCGAGCTTAATGCCTAAAGTTTTAATTTTTTAAAATTAAAATTAATCATTAGAACTCACATGAAACACTTTAATTTTAATTTTTTACTCCTTTTTTTAATTACTCCTTTAATTTTTAGCCAACTGTGAATGTAATTTTTTTATTGTAGCTCGGCATAAGACAACACTGCGCTAGAGTGCGATCTATGAACGTAAACAACTGCTAATGTAGATATATTTCTACAGGTAGTAGTCACCTCTGATGTACCAGCTTGAGGAGACGAATGAGCACGATTCAAGTTGACACTGCACACTATTTTTGGCATGCGTTGCTACTTCCAAACTGATCCTGAAACGCGACGAAAATTAGCAAACGCAAATAGCTCTTAAGGTGGTACAGCTAACTTATTGCTGATTGTACATAACTTACAGTTAACCAGCCGTTATAATCTCTGCTAATATTAAGTTGTACTAAGAGTTATTAATATTTATAAAATAACAAATACAAGCTTAACCTTTCTTTTATTTCAGGGGCTTTCATTATCAGAGTGTGTTTACAATTGCGTGTCAGTAGGTACACACCACGGGACTCAGCAGGATCTTAATGGTAAAGCCTCCACCAAACGGGATCTGAAATAAAATATAGTGTTACAAATATATACAATCTACATGTACCATTTATTTATCTATTAAATTATGACGAAATTTGAACAGAAACAAAAAATAAAAGAAAGGACTGCCGATTTTATACAGGTATACTCGTATATATTATATTGGTAATTGTTGATGCGTTTACGTGAGCGTTGTGTATCAGAGCACTCGTGCGCAAAGTGGAGGTCATAGATTCGAAGTCCAAGTGTAACGTTCGTGGACCGACCTAGTTGCATTTCTTGATCTGCTTTTGTCTCCTCAAGACGGCATAGTAAATGCGACTGCAGCTTGTAAAGATTTTCAGTCGTAGTTGTTATCTCAGCTCACATAAAATATAGATGCTTACCACCTATACATCATTATTTAGATAATACTCATAAATTATAAAAAATACGAATTCAATATATTGCATCATTTTACGTAGATATGTACGTATTATATGTACAATATTTGTATATACCAATAACAGACATAGAATGTATGTTTTGTTCTTTATAACTACGTCTTACGGTGTTAAGAGATAGTAAAAGCCAAGTTTGTTTTACAAAACCGGATAAGTTTCGGGGAATGTAAGTACAATAATAAATTAAAATCAGTATAGAGATAAGGTGAAAATTATATCAAAATGATAAATTTAATCCCCTTGAACCTTCATTCATTAATAAATTCCACTTTCAGAAACATTCAATTCGTACAATTTCACTAATCCAAACATGGCACCCCTATAACGAAGGTTCTATTCCGATAATCTATCTCCTTCCACTAGGAGAGCACCCACAATAGAATCTACGGTTTTCGACTGTCACTTGCTTCCTGCGGAGTAGTCGAGCGTACTCTTGAGGGTCGGGACTTCGAGAGGTCATAACAACATGAAAATCTCTTAACTCCCGGTTCGAAATTTCTCAAATCTTTAACGTAAGTATTAGTCATAATTTAAGATTTAGAAACCGAAGTTTAAATGTCGGTTTGGGTTGGTTATGTAATAAGTTCAGATGCGATGGCATCTGAATATGAAAGGGTTTGAGGTAACGCATCACTAGACAAAAGCGCTGATATATTATAGATATAGATTTCTAAGAACGCACCTACATACATTGATTAAAATGTAAGACCTAATTTATTACTTAATCAAAACTTTAGGTTGCTACGAGTAATTTTACCAACTAACAGAATATTTACTAAAATTAATTAATTAAACTAATTTATTTTATAGTAACTACCGACTGATGTTAGGCTAGAGTGCAGTCCAGCGGAAACGACTATTACAATACTGATAATAAACGTCTACAGGCCGCCTCCGCTATGACTTAAGTATTGCAGATTTTTTTTAATAGTTGACCGAGATGTGACAGTGCAGATAGTTATACCCGCCTCGGTCTTGGTTACTCATTTGAAATAAATATATTATCCCTAATAATAAGAAATATAATACAATTTTTAAACCCTTTCCTTTATAATTTACAAAATAGTATTATTTAAAATACATTATTACCTAATAGCTTGTATTATTATTATTTTCAATGTCTATTGAGTAGATACCACTGTCGCCTACTATTGATTAATGTACTAGTTAATCTACGAGATATGACAACAATGGCGTCTTACACGAATGCCTTAATGCGTTCTGGGTATAGATTTTATTTACCCATCCTTCCCCCGATGTATAGACGGTTTGTTTTTACCCGTTGAATTTATAAGTAAGCTCATTAGAATTTATTGTTCATTAATATTTATTTTGCACAGCAATTTGTGAGAATTATTCGCTTTTATAACGCGATTAATAAATCGTATTTATAACTGTGGGAATAAAGGTTGTTTTTTCCGCGAAGTATTACGTATTAATTATTTAAATAAAACTTAAATATTTATTTAAATATTTTGGATATTTAGGTATATTAAATATATAAACAACATGCTTTATAAAAAGTTCGTTGGAATGACAACAATAGTTAATACCAAAGTCATCTGCGGTGACTGGAAGGTGATGGATAAGCAGTAACATGGTCGGCAACCAGCATTATATGCAAATGTTCACTGTATTACGTAGGTATCTACCTACTCTGAGAGATGAGAGTTAAGAAAAATATTTATAAAATATACGTCCAATTTGAGGTAAAAAAACAGCGTATTTAAATTTAATTGTTTAATACGGACCTACTAAAACGAATTTAATACTTTTTCTTCTAAATATTGGTTAGATTTTTAGAAAACGAATAATAAATTAGATAAATATTTAATAAAATCAAAATGTGTTGTCATCTTTAAAAGAAAAACTAATGTTAATTTATTAAAGGATATTTTTTTATACTGTAACCTCTTAGACAATTCAATGACTGACGTGGGTCACAAGATCGGTTCCCGATATGTAGAGCTATTTATCTAAATTGTAGAATCGGTTATGCTTTCTTGCTACGTAAATTGATTTGCATACAATTTATGTAGGTACTAGCAGTTGACCCCCGACGTTGTACGCGAAAATACGATGGAAATCTATCATTCTTGCAACTTAATTTTTTTTTTAAATTGTAACTCGGCATATGACAACACTCCGTCTGATGTTAAGCTAGAGTGCGGTCCATGAACAGAAACAACTGCTACCTCAGAGAAGTATCTGCAGGAAGCAGTCGACTGCGCTATGCCGGCTTGGGAGAGGAATGTGCACTATTCAGGTTGACATTGCACACCCCCTCGTTATACATAGCTACTAGGTTACTTTACTTGAAAGTGGTAGAATTACCCGTGCACAGTAGACTGGTTAATAACATCATCTATCAGTCTACCTATCACTCTGTAAAGTGTAACTAAGTATATCATCTATCAATTATCTATTACTTTTTTTAAATATAAAACCAATCAAGCATTTTAATATTATGTCAATAATTAATAAAAAAGTAATACATAATTTAAAATATGTTATAAATTAGTAGATTTACTGTTGAATTACAAATAGTAACTTTTGTTAGCAAAGTTTGGTGAGAGGTGCACCTGATGACGAGTGATGTCAGCGGCTCAAGCGAGGGTTGAAATGAGAGACAACACGTGGCTCCCTTATGTCATCTGCTATCATGTCACATAGGGTGTGTACAATATCATAAACCAACATATACAATCTACTTATTTACTTACTTATATGTGTAATTATAGGTTGTTCAGAAAAGAAAAAAAAGAAAAGAGACGTCAGACCTTAAATATTATTGCATTTTTATAGTAGACTAGCGACGAAACCCGGCGTTGCTCGGGTTAAAATACATCGCATGTTTAATGGTATAAAAAATGTTTAAGGATCCGTTATTAACGTAGATATTGTAGATTTCTACCTTAGATATTGAGAGACTTATTTGACCATTAAACATACGGTTTTTATAGAGTTAATCAAATCAAATTAATTAACTAATTAACGAATTGAAAATAAGAAATACTCTAGTAAATGGGGAAACAGAAATTTGTAGAACTTTCTAGAATGTATTCTCCCAATCCTTGGATCCTTCAAGCGGAGCGTGAAAAAGCACTTTCTCAGGCCGGCATAGTGGTGGCGACTGGAGCCACCGTGCGAGCGGTTCTCTAGTCGTTAATGCTCATGGACCTCCACTG
This sequence comes from Tinea pellionella, assembly GCA_948150575.1. Taxonomy (NCBI): domain Eukaryota; kingdom Metazoa; phylum Arthropoda; class Insecta; order Lepidoptera; family Tineidae; genus Tinea; species Tinea pellionella. The sequence goes on from OX411253.1 coordinate 6,031,010, forward strand.
CGTTTACCATCAGACCAGTCGAGGTCACATGTCGTGCCAAAATAAAAAAAAACATTCTATATCGATTTTAGCAGCTATACACATTTTAAATGTTTGTAGATAATTCTAGAAGTTTTTAGAACTTTCTAGAACATTTCATGTCGATTTTAACAGCTATACACCACATGTTTAATGTTTGTAGATCATTCTAGAAGTTTTTAGATCTTTCTAGATCATTCCAGAAATTTGTAGAGCTTTCTCGAACATTTCATATCGATTTTAGCAGCTATACACCACATGTTTAATGTTTGTAGATCATTCTAGAAGTTTTTAGATCTTTCTAGATCATTCCAGAAATTTGTAGAGCTTTCTCGAACATTCTATATCGATTTTAGCAGTTGATAACGTTTTGGAACTTTCTAGATCATTCCTGAAATTTTTAGAACCTTCTAGAACATTCTAGATCGATTTTAACAGTTGCGCTCATTTTGGAACTTTCTAGATCATTCCAGAAATTTGTAGAACATTCTATACCGATTTCAACAATTGCGCTCATTTTGGAACTTTCTAGATCTTTCCGTAAATTTGTAGAACTTTCTAGAACATTCTATATCGATTTTGGCAGCTATACACATTTTTAATGTTTGTAGATCATTCTAGAAGTTGTTAGAACTTTCTGGAACATTTCATATCGATTTTAACGGTAGAGCTCATTTTGGAACTTTCTAGGACATTCTGTATCGATTTTAGCAGTTGATAACGTTTTGGAACTTTCTAGATCATTCTTGAAACTTTTATAGATTATTTTTTTAAAATTTAGAACTCTATACTTAGTACTCAACATCTCATAAGTTAGAAAAAGACAGACTTAGTACTCAAAATGTCATATGTTAGAAAGAGACAGATATACATTTTTTAAGATTTTCGCCTCCCACAACCACCCTCTTGCACCCACCGCGACCAAACTCCCTTACTTTCACCAGGAGACCGAGGGGTATCTACCACCCCAACGGAAAGCAGATTGGAGTTGGTGATCATGGAGAAAACCCTGTATTTACGTACTAACATTAGCATTTTATATAAGTATTTAGATTGACATGTGATCACACTTCGCCTGTAAATGCAAAGACTTTCTTTATTTGGAACAAAAAACAGTTGTACAGTAAAATCTTAGGTCTAGTACATAGATAAGTAATAGAAATCCATTTATGGTCCAAGTTCCAAAAGTACGTACGAGGCGTTTTGACAACACGTTCCTCGTGCGTACTGCGAAACTGTGGAACTCCCTCCCGGTGTCTGTGTTTCCCGAGAAGTTCAATATGGGCATCTTCAAATTAAGGGTAAATAGGTACCTTATAGGCAAGCGTGCTCCATCTTACACCGCATCACTGCTTAACATCGGGCAGGGTGCGGTCAAACGTTTGCCTATTAAGCATAAAAAAATATGTAACAGTACAACCAACCACAAAGACAATAGATATCATAGACTCTGCAAACACTTGGGTACTACCCCAGGACGGCAAACTGGACTAGTAACCATCATCAAACCTACCGCTCTCGAAGGGTACGACTTGACTGTGCTTTTCCAAAGACTCCGTATAAACTTACTCTTAATAAATTGCTAGTGTTCTTTGGTTTAAATTGACTTGACTATAGCGATTTTTTGTTACAAAATTGTTCAATGTTAGCACGGCAGATGCCAATGACGTGCAGGTGTAAAATATTTAATATTAATATAATGTACGTAAGTATTTGAAGAGTACAGTGGCAAATTAAGTATTTCAATTAAGCTTTCATTCATAAAATGTTAAAAAATTGCATTCGTCTCAAAGCTTTTAACAAATTAAAAATTCCTTAAGTGTTTTATCAATCAGTTTAATTAAGACGTTGTGTCGTAAACCTTTAATACTCTATCCAGTAAATGAACGAAACTTAATGATTACGAGTTAATACGTAAGAAATGGACGAAAGAAGAACACTTTACTAAGATTATTTAGAAAAAGTGAAAAAAGGTTTTGTGATGGAAAAAAGAAAAAAAAGACAGAATTTCGTCTCACGAGAGTAAGACTGCAGAACCTGAGCGAGCCTATTCTAAAAGTAAACGAGCGTAATACACAACTACGTTGAAACAAATCCCACTCTTATGTTCATAATAATAGAGTATATTTTGTATTACGACGATAAATAATGAAGCCTTTTTCGGGCGCCGTAAAAACTAGATAGCGAACACTAGTGTAAAAAGGAAGGTCTGGTAAAAGAGTGAGATAAAAGATGGCATTTTGATTAATACATAGTCATTGGTCAGAGCGAGCTGTGTACCATTGCTAAGTAATGACCACTCCATAAAGACATGGTTAAGGTTAAAAGAAAATTACTTTATCAACGCCTTGTTTTAAATAAATATCCTGTTTCAGGAAATATTATTGTTATTTCCAATACAAGAAATTGAGATGTTAACCGCTTCGATTTCGCCGCTTTATTGATAGCTTACACAAATGATATATTATGGCAGTCATTTATTTTATGAACTTTTGTTTAGAAGTTCATTTGTACGATGCGGAAGCTTTGATGAATACTAATTAATTATTATTGGGTAATGAATTGTAAAAGATAAGTTTTGATTAATTACTCACTTTTCATTAAATTTATTATAATTAATTTATTCTTAAATAAGAGTAAGTACCTATATATTATACATTTTATATTAACAATTTCATTATCTTTTGCGTGAACATATTTTAAATAAATTAATAGATTAGAAAAGCTGTCTAAACAGCGACGTCGCGTCGAAATAAAAATAATGAAAATAACGCGATATTAAGTCGTTTAAATGTTTTAATTTACTTTGTTGTTACAATACAAATTTTATAACCAATAGGAGATGGGAGCCACTTCTGGTATGCATGCATGTACGTATCACAGACATTAAAACGTAATAAAAAATAATGTATGCGGGTCGGAAAAAATCGACTTAATGTAAATCGTGTGACTATGACATTCTTATTGGTTAAAAAGGGTTAAGACAGCTGTCAAGACTACCTTCCACCAAAGGAATGAATAATTACCCACAATAATCTTTGACAGATTCAGTGGGTTAAAAAAACAGATATCTGACGGTGATATATAAGATTATCAAGGATTCAACCTTGAATTCGTTTCTGCTTTAATTATAAGAATTCTCACAAACCTTGTCACAGATAATGGTTATTGTTAATAGGGTTGATTTTTATAGAAAATATTGACGTACCTACAATTTAAGTTGCTAAAAATAGTAGGTATTATATCTAATCAATACTAATCAACAAAATGTATTTACCTAAGACTAATTTATAATACTTCACACTTAAGTGCTAAATAAGTATAATAAATTAGTATGTCTACAAAATACACCTCTCTATTATTATTTTTTATGAGATATTTATGTATTTTTTTAGATTTGTTTGTTTTTAAATTATGTTCGTTATGTATGTTGTGTACATGTTGATTTTTTTCTTTTCAATTTTCATCATAATAAACTACATCTAAGTAGTTCATGAGTCAGAGCCCAAAAATTGTAAATAGAAGGAAAAGTTAAACAAAATTTCAGCATGAATTTCAGTACAGAGACTGTGTATAAAGTGTATATAGATGTATAACATTTAAGATATGCAAAAACAAAACCAAAACAGATACCTTCAAATGGGAAGTAAGTAGGTAATTGAAAACCCAATCATTTTACACTTTCTCTCAATAATCCCCAAATTACAGCATAATAATCACAGACATTCAAAATAAATTCGAAGGCGGAGAGACAGAAGGGTTCCGTAAGATAATCAATTATGTATGGCGAGTAGAAGCAGCCACGGTAGTTAGTCGAAATGGTCTCGCCATTACAACCTAATCCCATGTCATTTGCGTGCGGCCACCGCAGCCGTGGACATAGTAGTGGACTGACGGTAGTGAGCTAATGGTTCGGGTTAGGCATTGTGTCGTAAACTAACGTCTCTGAACTTTAATGTAAATAAATATAGGTGATCCCACTTTCTTTGACTTATTTTATTTCATTCTATTTATTTAGGTATTACCTATAACTTCTTTATTTGTATAATCTACTTTTTAAATTATAAGAGCGTCAATTGTTAACCTTTACGTAGATTTCAAGGCTGAGATACTTAATCTCGTATCTTTAACATAAATAATATTATTTGATCTTTGAAATATGCTTAAGTTTTTTTAAAAGGTAGGTATGTCATTGTAAGTAAAAATAAAAACAAAAGAAATGAACCTACGAAATGACACATTCATCCGCCAGGGACACGTCTAACCTCCATCAATCAAACCCAATATTTGCTATTGGTCCGTAATCTGTGTGCCCAAACTTCGCCCTTGAGGGACGAACGGTTCTATGGGACAAAAATCGACTGTTCAGAGTGCAAAGAATTATATTGATATTCAATACACAATAAATGGATGCTGTCAAAAACTTGCTGTTCGCTCCTACGGTCATCCCTAAGCTATCTGTGCCATTTGCTATTGGAAACGCAACTCTACATAATCTCCTCTCCTGCTCGTATACGCCAGTTAAATATGTTAGAAAGAGATAACTACTTATAGTGAGTTTAGCGCGCCTTTGTCACAACGACTGAACTAATTTTTCATCATACGAGCCTCGACAGATACAAATGCGACCCGAACTGTCTCCTTCTTTAATAATACTTTTTATTTTTTTATACTCGCACAAGGGTGAATCGCCCTCCGAAGAATGAAGATTTTCATCAAAATGCCGAGGGAAAAAATTGGAAGAAGCTTAAAATGTAATTTGTTTTGTCTAAACTCTTTAATACGCACCCAATTAAACATATTGAGCCCTTCCTTTGGCTATGATATTTATTTATAATTACAAAATATTTTCAAGGAAAAAATTCTAAAATTACAAGTCTACTAATAATTAGGGGCCGCCCTATTCCATTTTTAATTAATTATACGTATTAAAAGTTGAAATAAGTAATTTATTTGAACACCTATTGACACCTATGTGGATATACAATTAGATTAATTCAAACAATCGCTCAGTCAGAATTAGCAAAATTAAGAAAATACTTTACTAAATAACTACAAATTATTGAAAATTCCTTTAAGAATTTCATACTTGGGGTATCAGATACCTACTATGTCACCCTAAAACATCAGCATCAGTGTGTATTATAATTCGGCACCCTCGCAGATTAGCCTCCCTTCGTGTTCAATCAATCACTGTACGAATCTGTCATGTTCGTTTTATGAGAAAAATTGTTTGGACGCGCCTCGGCCCCCGGGACGACAGGCGGGCCCCGATATGGAGTAGCAAACAAACCGTAAGTAGATTACTTAACTATAGATTGTATACAATATTTATGAGTGTATATTGCTATTAAAATCCCGTGAAGTAAACTAGTTCGCATTTCGAAATCAGCTTTAAGTGACTGGGTATAACGCGATTTGTCTGCCCTCTCAACCTTCAGCATAGCAGAGGTCATTCCTGCCTGCAGACATATATCACGAGCCGGACTTTTTTATCGTAATTCGGCATGTGAATCACCTCTGCTACGTTGGCTTGAGGAGATGAAACGCGTCAAGGTTACTTCACTGGTAGTACCTACACTTGAAAGTGGTGGTACTACCCCAGGACGGCTGACAGAGCTAATTATCATCATCACATCCATCCTAATCATCTGCCTACCACTCTTTAAAACCTGCTATAAAAATATAAAACTTATACAATGCTGTAATATCGTAACTACTTCGTTAGAAAGTAGGTAGGTATCTATAATTTAGCTGAAGCTCATTTATCTCAGACAAAAAAGCAAGAGCCTGAATCGCCAAATATTTTTTCTAGTCGATTAGCAAAGAAAACCCTGTCCAATAAGTAACAGGCAGCGTGGGAAACAACATCGTCTGTACGAAACCCTCCAATGCTTAGATAAATGCTTCTAAGAAAAACCATTTTCTTTACACACAATTCTCTAGTTGCCTCATTAAGGGAACACGAAATGTTAGTCAGTATTTTACTTATTAGTAGGTAATTTTTTTGTAAGGAAATAACCTCTTTAATATATCTCATAAATACAAAACATAAGAGTAGGCTTAAAGAAAAATTATTGATCGATATTTACTAATAAATAAATAAATATCTAAGACAACCGTTTAATTTTTTAAAGTAATTATATTTTGTTAGAAATAAATAAATATATTAGGTAGGTATCTACATAGTAAACGTATCTTTAATGACTTGTGAAAATATAGAAAAAGTAGCGGAAACTTATTCGTCGTAAGTTTAGCGTTTCACAAAAAGCAGCTCTCTCAATCTCAATTCCCCGCCCAGAGCAGATCGTCAATGTATTTTTTCTCGATAGTCATTAGCCTCAATGACTATGTATGTTGCCTCTCACATACACCTATCTAGATTCTACAACTTTCAAATTAATAACATAACTTTTTTTTTTAATTTTAGCCTGATGTAAATCTAGAAACAAAACAGTCGCCTCCGCTATGCCGGCTTGAGGAGATGAGTGTGCACCATCTAGATTGACAGTGCACACTCCTCTCGTTATACCTGGCTACGTTCAAACTTTTCCCGTAACGCGGCGAGGTCACTCACTGGTGATACATTTGGAATTGGCGGTACTACCCAAGGACGGCAGACTTGACCTAATAACCATCATCAGCCTGTCTACCACTCTTTAATTAAACTTTTCTAAATATATTTTGATTATACCGAGTCATAAATTATAGAATTACCCTATTTGTTATTGAACATTATTATTGGAAGTATTGCTCATAAAAAAAGCATAAAGGGGTTGAACACATCAAGATTCGATATTGAAATTCAAATGGCCGGCCTGCCTCAGATGAGCCGAGTGTGATTTAGTATTCATTTGACGTGATAGAGGCTCTAGCGCGGTTTAGGTTTCGCACAACGTCGTCTTCTCGTAGATCATAGGCGGGGGACCCCACCGCCCTGGACTACGTTCTTTAAGATTAAGGTTACATTGGTATTTTTCTTTTTCAGTACTCTTTCTCTAAATATAGCCCTGATTTTGATTAATGTTTTATTTAAAAATTAAAACTCTATTTTAATAGAAATCTTTAACAAAATTAGAAATTATATTTAAAAAAAAAAATGAAATTAAAAATAATAGTAAGATGAAGTTATGAAGTAAATTTTAGCATTTTATTTTTCATATAATAAGTACAAGAATAGGTAAATAAATAATCAGAAATATCTAATAAAAATAATTGTTTGTTCCAATGTAAACATGGCTTAAAAGGCTCGACGCCAGAGCGTAATCCCAAAAGATTTCCACTTGGAGCGCACATCAAGTCCCCACGACGACGGCCCGCTACACATTCTAAATAATAAACAGTGTAAAAATACCTAGTCTACGTGAATTTCTACCGGATAAGGTGAGCGGTCACGAAATAATGTACCTACAACTTTCAAACTTTCTAATAACTTTTTTGTTTATATCCACCATTACTAACTACCATTTGATTGTAGGAGAACATTACTTATAACTTTAAATTTAACAATGAATAATTCAAATTATACGCAATTAATAAAGAATAATTTATTTTAAAAAAAAGTTTAATTTGGTTTAAACTGTCATAATTAAAATTGTAGGCGACACACAAGTGTAGGTAGTACTTTATGAAAAAGTCGTCAGCATTGACATACATAAGTTTAATAACGAGCAGCTATAATTTGCAATGTCGCAGTGCATCCATCCACAGCTCGGAGGCGAGCGGCGAATGCATCACATGCCCCTAGGGTCTTTCCAGAACAGACATGCTCGATCCGATTGACTGGATATTTATATCGCGTCTGAAGAAGTAAACGAGGTTTTTAACTTTGTCTACTGGGCTATAAATAATTCGATTTAGGGTCAAATAAAATTCAAACTAAGAAATAAAAGATATTAGTAGATAGTGAATGGACCACCGTTGAAATCAGAGGTACAATCTTTAGCCAGACTGAAAATGAATTTAGATAGAAGTACTATAGCTAAGTATATCATATTCAGTTAGAGTTAATAATTTGGAGGATAGGAGAGGAGATTCAAGTTTCATACATAGTACGCGGTTGTGTACGACCGCTGACAGATACGGGGACGGCGGCGGATCTTCAACGGAAATTAAAACTAATAATTCAAAAAGTTTCCGCGCGACCGAGCCGACGAGTCAGATTTATGTACCAACCAGTCTTGAGAGTGCTTCCTACATCGAAGGAAACTTTGCTTTTTGTTTCTATAGTACCTACTAACAAGTTGTTAGCCGCGATTTGTCTTTCGAGGGCTAACTAGTTTAGACGTTTATATTCGAAAATTTATTTTTTTTATCAATAAACTTCATAAAATTCAAAATCAGAACTTTGTGATAAATCCCTTAAAAACAACATTTCCCTTTTTCGAATTTTCGCTTTTTATTTGACTTTATCTAATGGAACTAAACCAATTCAAAGATACCTATACAATATCAAGCATGGAAACTATAGTGACACGTTAACTGAACATTGATGCGCAATTATATTATGATATTAATTAGTAAAAGAGAATATATATTCACTCGATACAACTATTAATAAACACTCGAATAGAATTAATATATTTGTCGAGCGGAAAAACAGAGTTCGTGTCCTGCGCTTTCGGTGAAAACCGTTTTCCCTTTTTGCGTGTGTTTCCACATTTTTCACGTTATAAATCATATTTTTTCAGTAGTCGAGCTTTTTGCTCGTCCTTTCCGTTTGTTCGACCACGCTGTCAATTTTTTTTTCGTGCGGACACGGAGTTTTGCACGGGCCGGCCGCTTTGCTTTTGTTTTGTACAGAGTAAGCGAATTAATGATTAATATTGTCTACGTTTGTGACGTTATGGGTGAACGATCTTACTATAATTAATGTTCTAATAAATCACTTTTTGTTTTATTTCTGCATGAGTGGATAATGTTATTCATGCTACTTCTGTATAATATTGATACAATTCATACTTAAAAATAAAATCATAGTAAAAAAACAAAAGTAATCTAGTTTATTAAAAATGGATTAGTTTCTTTCATACAAAATATCAGTATAAGTAACCACACTGATACTCTGAAATGATAAATGTGCGAAGTCGTTAAAGTAATAAAAATTAATGTAAACAAAGAAAACATGACAAATTCATACGCAAACTAAACTGTAGGGGGCAACGGCATAGTACGTACTTAAATTTAAAATCTCTCATCGTGCCTGTACATTTTAATTTAGCTACCTCAACGAGCACAATTTAATTTAATTGCCAAATCATTAAGTTAAGTACAAATATTAGTCTGCGCTCGCTAGTGCGACCACATTAATAAAGGCGGCAATACAAATAAAGAAATCAATGACGTATCTATGTTAAAAAATGGCGGAGAGCCCACATTAATACGTGGCCATAAATTAAAGCGTGGCTTAAAATTAAGACAACAAGCCTCTTTAATCTACAATAAATGGTGGTCGTCGCTCCGAGACCGGTTCCGAAGAAGACAGAGCCTCCAAAAAGAAAAAATAATCCCATCCGAAGCGAGTCCAAAATATGATAGGCATCCATAATACAACATGGCCGCTAAGCCCCTAATTCCCTCTCTATCCAGCGAAAGGAATTTAGGTATATCGCTTTCGTTTTATTATGGTTGACCACATGTGGAGTGTACCGCTAAGCCTAACCTTGATATCACGTTATCTCGATACAGGATGTTCACGTGACCAATCGTAGAAACGTATTTTTTATTATTTATTTTGTTGTAATAAATAATACATTTACTAATAAGTATTATTATTATTATACATTAAAATACCACATCTTAGACTATAAAAACAAGACACAGTTTAATAATAGTTTTAATTTCATTAGCAAAGCTTATAATAAATACAAGAAATATTAAACTTGATAAATTATTATAATATTTAGTAATTTGTAATAAAACAATAAAACATCACCCTATTATTGAGACAGGATAGCCCAGTGTATCGCGCAGTCAGTGATCGCCCCTTCCCGCGGTGATCATCGTCTCAACCAACTGGTAACAGTCTACATTCCTTCCACATTACTACCTTATTTACTGCATTTTAATAAACACTCTTACGATGAACTCGATTGGTGGACTTAAATATTTTCATAAAGAACTATAATTTCAACATTAATATCAAATTAAACACAACGAAAAAATTGTATCAACGCTGCGAAGTTAAAAGTAAAACTGAGTAAAAATTGCAACAAAACATACACGAAAGTAAAATTAAATGCACCTTGCGAATAATATTCAAATTGCCAACAATAGCCTAATCAGCAGGTGACCAATTGTCACAAGATATCATTGTTTCCCAAGGTTACACTTTGTTGTGGTCTCATTGTACGTAAAGAAACTTTCACTTGCAAATTTTTGCCATAAAGGTGTAAGCGAGGCACGAAAGAAATTTATGATACTCCAATTGTGACCAAATGGTAAATGGTTGCTATAAATCACCTGTAATTTCTTTTAAACCTCAAATTGTAGCAAGTGATTGAAGTGTAGCATTCTTTCTTTTATTTCTAACAATTGTGCCGAAATTATCCAATACTTCGTTATCCAACGGCTGGCTCTGGTATGAATTTACCTGTAGTTTTGCAAGGGCGCCACTGTTTGGAAATAAAACACGTACCAGTGAATTAAAGTTATCACCTATTAGATTACCTATCTTTTTAAGAGAAAAAGATTTACGTGTATGTTACTCCCTAGCTGGAGATTATTTAAAAGTAATTATAAATCAACTAAAATACACAGATCAGATTACAACTAGTAAAAAATACTAAGTACTAAGAGCACGTGCTACGTGAATCTAGAAAACTCATGTACCTAAGGTACGTATTCACTTTGAAATGCAATTCTAAACCTTTACTATTTCTGTTCAAACACTGCAAATATTCAGCGATTTCTATACTCAGGTCATTTATAAGAACTGTCTACATCTGTTGATACTATTACGTGTAGAGTCATTATCACGCCGCTATCCTGGGGCATAACAGATGTTCGTTTTGTTTTGTTATTCATAATATTAATAACGATACTGTTCCTTCATCGCCTGTAATATTATGATCGTATCATATTATGCTTCTGGATCGTAGGTATTGTTAATTCAACAGATTTTGCATAACAAATTAAGAATGTTTCGCAAGAACATTTATAGAAAATACGTCAAATTGTATTTTAGTTGATATTTGAACTAGGCTAACGGTTATACCAGGCTGTTAAAATTACTTATTTTTGTGAAGATCTATTAAGTAGTGTAGTTCCTTTGACGCGGTGTGTTGGGGTACGCAGGATGAACAAAGCGCTTAATTCTATTGAAACACCATTATCTAATAACGTGATACTCCATCCATCACGCTATGCTTCGCCGAAACAAGTCCCCTCTTCACTACTACACTATTAATCAAAATCTATAAATATCTCCTATAACCGACACTCCTGCATATCAAATTTTGGATCGAATATTTTTTAGGCAGTATCCTGGTTACAAAACTTTAGAAAGTATGAATATTTAAACAAGGTTAGGCACGAATTTAAATACAGTCAATTTAATTTATTTTAAACTACGACAGACGGCATAAGACGATAAAGATTAGGGTTGTACTAAGTTTATTAATCATTACAATGGACATTTAAATGCCCAATCCTAAAACAATTTGCCGCGCCGTCGCGAAGCCGTTGCGCCGCGCCGTCCAAATGACTTCATCGGCATCTAACTAACGAACAAACTAATGCTTCGCATTTCTAAAAGCATTAAACAAAGTGCCAGCACATAAAACTGATAGGTATGCTATATATCCGATCTGATCATCAATCTGGGAGTGGCTCGAATAACATCGAGATGTATCGTTCTTAAATAAAACGCGAGCAACTCGAGCGCTTGCTTTCGCCGCTTAACGCCTGCAGAGTTAATAGTCGTTTCATCTATGTAGCACTGTTTATAGAGCAACTAAACGCATAAACATTCGATATCCTATTCTTCATTTCAATAATTTAATATTCTAAACTACGTCACATACCTACGGGTAATTAAAAATACAACAGTTTCTAGAATTCTCATATTTCAGTTTCTGACATTCACAACACAGAATCTACTTAATCTAAACTAAATCAACATGCATTCAGGAAGTTAGATTAGCATCAGGCATGAGTACACATAGAGAGTCACTTCTCAAACGTCATGTGAATAATTCCCTCAATAAAGCGGCACAGGGGTTTCACGGTACTCCCTCGATTGGTACAACCACGGTATGCGGGCCATGTACTATGGCACGCAATAGTAAACGCGGTACGCCGGACCGTCGCATTCCCCTGACATGTAAAGCTGCGCTTGGAGTGTCGACATCCATTTGTCACCATCGATCGTTTTTGCCATTCGTCTGCCGGGCTGTCCTGTTGCGCTTCTAGAATAGATTTTCAACCATGTACGCGTGGGAAGTATTTTAATTATGTCTTAATTGTTTATTTTGACTCATTTTAAAGTCGCGCCCAACATTGTTCATAGCAATGTGCAACTAAGTAACAATACCTACCTATGTTAAATTACAATTTTAGAATATCTGTCGGCATAATGTGCATTATAAAAGCTAAGCCCTCTATTAAACTTTAATTTAATGCACTTTCGTGAATAAAATTACTTCATTGCCCTTATTAAGTTCTGTGCTCTTTTGTACGATATGAGGTGTACAAATTACCCTCAGCTCGATTGTTTCGCGTGACGTGCTAATAGCTCAATTATTACGCGATTTCTTGCCTTAGCCACTTCTTCCTCGGGGCACGGCATCAGATATTCATTATTAGGTATATGCGATGCGAGCGAGGGACGCCTTCTTTTAAAAGGATTTCTATCACTATAATTGAATAGACATACAAATCAAACATGCATTTAACAGATATTATTATGTAACATTTTTAGTTCGATTAGGTTAATGAATTTGTGGATTATCTTTCAACAAAAGGTCTCGATTCGAGAATCGATTGTATAGGATCGATACACGTGTCGGAAGGAGGAGGTGAGAGGGGAGGGTGATCGCTGTCTCTGCGCTCGGCGTTGACTAATAGCGGCGCGTCCGCGCGGAATAAGAGTGATTGCGCCGAGGCTCGCCTATGTGGCCTGCCTGCCGAGGCCCTCCTACCTACGCGCAAACCGACATTATTTAAGAAATCAGCCTGCTCATGCGGCAACAAAGGGAGTTTTTACCTCCTACCTACGCCTACGAAAGTATTTCTTTTGATGTCTTAAAACATTTTCTCTTCATTAAGACTTTCGATTCATACCTACTTAGCAACACAATGTTCATGTCAACCGACTTCAATCATTCAACCAAATTATAGAGAGCATGTTCTATTATGTAAAGTAGCTTTGCAGGACTATAGGCTACAACACGCGCAAGGAATTAACTTCATATTATTTTTATATGAATACATTGCCAACATAGTACCTACATTATAGGTATTAAATGCTATATTAAGTCTTAAATTTTGAGTTGGTCCAATAAAATAAAAGTAAGAACATAATGACGGGCGAACGTATGGTCGCATACTAAACAGGCCGCTACCAAAATAAAGTTATCGTGATATACCAACCAACATATTAATGGCCACTCATTACTTTGGTATTGAGACATTTCAAGTCGATGACCTTTTAAAGTAAAGAAAGTTTCACTAAGAACAGTGTATGCTAAAATGTTAACAATTATTAAGTTTAGTACTAATTATTAATAAGCATAGATACCTACATGATTGCATCTAAAAAAATATTAGTTTTGTTTTTATATAACAGTTAATTTCAAGTAAACAAACAAACAAAATGATTTAATTTCCAACCTTCGAATGCAGCACGTGCAAGCTATATTGTAAGCCACGTATTATATGAAACGTGATTGGTTCAGCTCGAAGTAAAGGTCTTATAAAGATAATAGTGTTTAGTGGTAACTCTAAGTAAAAGACTTAACCGAACCGAGGTTGATGATCTCGCAATCATACCGCTTAAAGATTTATATAGAGCTGTCGTGTTTCAAATAAACCGATATCGACAACTGTTCAATATAAAAATCTGTATATAATTCTATAAAATAAATGTATAAAATTATTTTACAGTTTTTGTGAAATTATATTACCTATATACCTATTAAAAAATCTTTAACAAAAATTATCTCGAATAAAGTGTTAAATAAAATGAATTAATTTAATATTTCTGTATTATTACGGAAAACGATTTAAATAATTTAAGTAAACATAGAAAAATATTGCTCTAACTATGTTGAGTAAACGCAGTTAACGGCCAAGAATTTAGTCCCATAATGGGTCCTTTTTACAATAGGTTTGAAGCGGGGACTGGCAATCACGGCGATTGGTATCGCTGGCCGTCTAACCGCGGACGATGGTTTGCGGTACCAGACTATAATTTGCCAGTTTTCGCCGCCTAGCTGCCTGTAATTTTAAACGAAACTCTGCTGAGGTCTTATTTTAAGCTTTTAACTTGAGTTATTTTTGCTTTATAATGATGGATATTATTGCTTACGGAAGAAATGAACCGATTGGGTGTGTGAATTTACTAGTAGGTATTCTTGTAGTTTTACAAATTTAAGACATAAAATTATATGGTTTTTTTTATAGTAGCCCGGTCAATTCCACCTGCTACCAAAGAGAAATGTCTGCAGGCAGCAGTCGCCTCCACTATGCCGGCTTGAGGAGACCCTGTCTCTAGAAGTAAAAAGTACTTTAAAATATTTATTCCTTATACTTAAGCCATCTTCAAACGCTTAATAAAAGCTTTGAGAAGTAAACGTTAAAATGTGCATAGCATATTAAGCTTCTGTATTTGAATAACCGTGTGTCATAAACTGTCACATAAATCATTAAGATTCTATTTAACTATTGTCAAAGGCGTTTGAAACAAAAGGCTTTTTGTGCAAAAGAATAGGACCGCTGTGTAGGTTTGCATAGGACTTCTTAAAATCAGGTCAGAATCGCACATGTGCCTCTGAACATTCTTTTGTATATTGCAAGTGGTATTGTACAACTTCTTCCGGGTTCTTTATTTTGTTACAAAAGCTGGTATGCAAATTTTTTATGTCGAATATGAACATCTCTTTTAAATAATTTTTTTGTGAGAATTATACAATATTATTTTTAAAATGCAAAATTATATGATGGGAGAATATTAATTCGCATTCATATAATAAATAGGTACGTGAGAAATCAAAAGAGTAGTTTAAAGTCGTGACGAATCACCTTGTCACTCCTGCCATTTATTTGCAAATTTCGAGCAAAACTTGAAAAAAACTGGCCGAGATAAAGGTACCAAAGTGCGCTCTATTCTAGTCGCCAAATGAATAATTGCCTTTCACGTCGCTCCTTTCAATCTGCGCTCAGCGATCGATCAGCGTCGCGCGAACTCTTTCAGCCTCGTCACCCTTGCCGCCACCACCTCAGGTAAAACGCAATTAATCTGAAACATCCCAACTTAGAATTACATTAAAAACGAAATAAAAACCCCGCAGCCCGCCGTTTTTTCGCCGCCGCGTTTTCTTTTCCATTCAGATTTTTTTGACAGCACGAAAAATGAGAGTCATTTATTTGACTCGTACACAATGTAGGACTGTTTGAGTATTTGCTATAAATACGCATTTTTCTCTACATCTCCTTCCTCTATGTGGGGTGAGCATTAGCCCGCGCGAAGGGTGTCTCACGTGTTGTTCTCTTTGTTCGATTCGAGATTTGAGGGGAGAACTGATTCTCATTTTCTTAGAAAATCGATCAAAATAATCACGCACTCTGTCGCTTCCACATTTGACACTGTCAACGGAACTGATTTTGATTAATTGCCATTCACAATGATAAATTCTCCATTGCTTCTTGGTTCACAGGTCAAAGCGATTTGTTTTCCTTGTGAATGTTTAACTAATAACGTGTAAATGGAACGATAATAAATGACAAGAAGACATGTAATGAGCAAAAAATATACCAACAAATATTGATAAAATCAACAAACACTCGGTCGTAATATTAGGTATAACAGAGCTAATTGATACACAGGCTCGAGTTCCGTCGTAACTTTGCCGTTACTCAAATTTAAAAAATCACTCCATTTAAATTCCCATTATATTTTAGTACACGCTCATAAAAGGCAATTGTTTCTTTACATAATTTTCTGGCAAGTCTATATATTGTGTCCGACATGAAAATGAAAAACTAACATTCGTCAAAACTTAATTAATGCTAATAGATTTTGTAAGCGTAATTTTAAGTGCGTCGTTTCATTGTTGGGCTAGTGTAGTTCTCGTGTCCGAAACATCGTGCTTTTGTGAGATAAATGGCAGAACATAAATACGATATTGTCTTTGCCCGTTCTCTTATAATTAGGTAGCACAATTGCCCTCGTGAATCGGTGATGAGATGTTTGTCGAGACAATGCTGTGACTAATCAATTATACAGTAACTTAAGATGTTATTCAAAATACTCTATTCAATAATGTAATAAAGAATTATTTAGAAAAAAATACAAATGTTACTTAAATTAATAAGGTCCAGAGCAACCAGATGTTTCAAAGATATTCAATTTTTCTGTTTGTAGCACAAAATGTCTTATCCTCTTGTGTCCTTATCAATCAAGCTACACCGACATTCGGAACGGGCTCCAGGCTATTTGTTTAAATGAAAAATTAATTTTGGCGATGATTAATTTAATGGTGCGCAATAAACCGTAATAGGTGTTGGGAACTTTTTACATCTTCCTCTTTTAATTAATTTATTTTTCAAAATGAGCGGCTTGTAACAGTTGTCCGATTAATGTGAATATCTAATGTTAAAATTTAATTTATCATTTTATTTCTAAACTAAGTAAGAATAAGTAAACTAAATAAGAATTAAAATAAAGAATTGAATTGTATAATAGCGAAAACTCACAAATCACTGCAGGAATCAGGTCTAAATGAGATATGACGTTTCAGAAAACAATGAGTAGGGGATCTTAGTCAAATAATAGGATGAAATATTTGCGGTAACAATTTATATTCTAACACAGGATTCAACTTGACAATTTATTAATCAAACCGATTACCACCCCCAAAAACCCAGGCCTATTGTGAAAATATTGTCGCGCAAAACAATCCTATGAATAATTAAGGATTTAAATTTTAAACAACAATGGTATAAAACAATAAGCGCTCTTCAAAAGTGGACAAAGGCAACCCTGTCACTGGCATTTCGGAGTCCCCTCATACAAATTTTAATTAGAACCCACTCACAGTGTTTACTTATTAATCCTATGTTAAGTTGTTATGTACTGTTTACTAAAGGCATTAGATGCATAGGACCTATATATACATTTATTTAAATGTAAGCAGATATTATTAATCTTTTTTTTTATTAGTATGCAGGCATGTTTGATCGCAATTCGCTTGATATTGAGTGCTGTTAATGAGGAGATCAGGCGGAGTGTTGTCATATGCCGAGCTACAATAAAAATGCTACTACAGAGAAATGTCTGCAGGTTGCAGTCGCCTCCACTATTCTGATCCTGAAATGCGACATATAGGTAATATAGTTTTAACGTAATTGCGTTTTTTAATTTAATAGACTTAAAAAACAAATGGTATTCAATTACCTAATAATTAAAAACCTAAAATAAATTATTAACTTAAGATGAGTAAGATGTCACTGCAGCTATTAGTAATTTAATTAACATTAATAATTAATTAATTATTAATATTAGTATGACAGAACCACTCTTTTATGATTTAAAAATTTACGTGTTAAAATCGATAGTTGCATATTGAAATCAATTAATAGTAGTTTTCGCCAGCCCATGGATCCGTTTTGTGTCTCCAGCACATGTCGACCCCCCCACTCCCCTTAGCTTTTTCCATAACGACCTGTGAGCCCCTCCCTTCTTTAGAGAGAAAAGCATAATCCATCACCGCACGTCACCCCTATTTGGGTGCGTGGTATCCTTGTTCTACAACCCAAAAAAAGATACGACCCTCCCTGTCTAGCCTGTTAGGGGTAGTTTCTCTCCGTCGCCGCTTGACGGGTGATCATTTTTCTTGTGGTGCGTTCAATCATCGCGTCAGTAAGCCTGTCCCACTCGAACGTAGGCCTCGTTGTATGCCCTTTCGCTCGCACAGGCCCTTCCTGTCTTTCTGTGTGTCCCTTATTTTCTGTTAGCGGTGCGTGTTCCAGTACGTGCCTGTCGACCAAATATGGCGTCTTTCTCTTTTATTTTGATGTTTTAATTTTGAAAATAAATTAACAGAAGGCAAGATTAATTATTTGATCAGTTTGTAAAGTTAAGTCATTAAAGAATTGCGGTCCCTTTCATGAGTAGATATAGCTCAGATGGATCATTATTTATAAAACGTTATAAACATTAAATATGGGTACGATAATTTTTTTATTGCGAACTTAACCACTTAATAAAATAATTAGATAATGATTGTACAATAATACAATAGCTGTTTAAAAATTACGTAAACAAATAGAATGCAACACGTGTTCGTTCTCTGACTTCGACCAGAGGACTGACAATAGTTATACCTACCTATTTATTAAACAGATGTGAAGCTGTAAAATGTAGTTTAATGTAATGTATAAAACAACAAAATAAAATAATTCAATTATAACATGAATTCAGTATTAATTAAGTACTAAAGATTAATCTAGTCGTATGAGGAGATGCTTTGAATCCGAAACGTATGCAAATGTACTAAAAGGCTTAATGTACCGCAACATAGTATACGTTAGTTATTCAGATTAAACAATATTTATTATTACAACACTTATTATACCTCGATTACAGGGGACATTTTTATGGAATAGTGTTTTGTAATTTAAATAATGGAACAAAAAAAATTACCCGCCACCGAAATATTTTTTCTTTATGAACAAATACTGTCCTAATTATTGTTTTTTTTAATAGTGGATATGGGATAGCTCTCCGCCTGATACTAAGCTAGAGTGCAATCAATTAGCAACAACCAGACAGCAGTGGTCTCCTCTATGTCGACTTGATGAGACGAGTCCAGGTTAACAAAACGAACTCTTCTCGTTATAGCTACTCCGGCTACTTTGAAAGTTATCTTGAAATGTGCTTAGATCACTTCACGGGTGAAAACTGTTGAATATAATGAAACGAAATGATTAATTAAGATTTAATATATTTCACATAAAATAAAAATTATCGAGCACACACGAATTTTTGACAGGAATCAAAGACAACAGAACAAGGGCGGAGACACCAAACCATAAAGTTTAGAGACATCGATTACCTATATTATTGATTGTAGTAATCGTATATTTTAACAATAACACCTAAAAGATTATTTTGAATTTATCTGTGTTTGACACATATACTAAGCGTAAGAGTTCAGGGGATGCTATCGCCAGGGACGCTCGGCTGCCGTAGATTGACTTGTCGGAATATTTGAATTTTAATTTCATCCGCACGATTACATAAACACTTATTTATTCATGAATCTACTCCTCGCCTCTAAACCTCTGCGTAGCCCTATAGAAAACATTTTGTTTAATTTCAGACAATTTATGCCCAATACGACTAAAATTTATTTTTTAAATTTTTAAATAAAATAAATTACGACTTAGGTAATAATTAATGCGTGAAGAATATGTCTGACTCTAAAATGAATGATTAATCAATAAAATATAAAGTTTTACGGCTATGTTATTTATATTCTAAATAAAGTTCTCTGATGAGCGTGTTAGCTATTTATTCAAGTCTACACCTCTTTTTTCCGCTTACTCTCTTATATAGAATCCGGTCAAGCCTGTTTTAGCTTAGCAAAGCCTCTCGCGTAGATGGGCGTCACTTATTACTTCCCAGTACAATTGTACGTTCCACTTTTTTAATAAAATTAATTATTTATTAATACATCTTCTAATGTTCCCGTGTTTCAATCTCCCAAAAATCAAGATCTGTACCAATGTGCCAAATTACAGCAGTACGTATTTTAGTCGCTCATTGGCATAGATATTATCACTGTTACATGTTGCTTTATAGACAATAAAACTGTTATTAATTTTAAATATACTTAGGTATATACTTCATTCAATTAACTTTTTATTAGTAAATTAATCAAGAAATAAGAATTATAATTGCATAAAATTAACAATTATTGCGATTTTACTTATATTAATGATAGAAGAATAACCTACCTTAAGTTTTAAGGAAAATAAATTAACTCGTTTATAAAAGCGGAACGAACATTTAAATAACTTGTCGAGTGAGACCTGCAGGCTGAAAAGGATTTGATGGGTTTTTAATAGGTCTCTTTTCTTGCCTTAATATTTGTTATTATATGTTAGTATTGTTAGTACTTGAAATTAAGTAAATAAGTTAAAATAGAAAAACCAATTCTAAACCATTACTAACAGTTTTATTAACAATTAAGAACTGTATAAATATATACCTTTAACTAACATGTAATCTTCCTCTCGGCCATTAAGAGGTTCTCACTTGTTTTTTGTTTTAATTTGATAAGACTTTATAAGGACATAGCAGAAGCCATTAAAGGTACAACTTTGAACGAATGCCGACACTGTTTGGCGGGTGTATCCATATATAAATATTCAATAGGGGTTTGAATATATGTTAATGTAATCTTCTCATTGGGTTGTAGATGGCGCTGTCGTTTTTATCTCATACGACATTTAACTCCAGTAATTCAATTTACTTTATTTGCATAATGTCGTTTTCTTAGTAAGTAGGTGAGTATGGAAATCGTTTGAAGTCCGTTTGTGTGGAATACGCTTATTTTGAACGCTGTTTTTGTTAAGCTTGACAGAACATGAGGGTTCTAAAAATAAATTCAAATTTTAATGTTGTTTCGCCTCTTTTATGGTATTATAACAATCTGCCAGTGCCAAAGAAAATATTTGCGTAAAGTCTGCGTAAATTGTGCATCACGCATCTTTCATTACAAAATCAATCATAATTTCAGTAATTACAGTGTCAGTAAATATTCTACTAGAATATTTACTAACACTTTCAATTGAGTTTTGGAGGGGAAAAAAAACAAATACGATTATTAATATTTAAATCAAAACACACGTTCACAAGCACTTATTTAATATATATTAATCCACCATTGTTATGTAACGACATTAACAAAACAAACACAAGTTTAGGAAAATTTTTCAAGACCTACAATCTTATGTTAACTATCAGTAAAAAACTCTAATAATATTCAATCAAAATCGAGACTCGATCGTGATGAGACCACGATAGCTGCAAATCTTTTTTATTTACTGAAGAATACAGAAAGGCAATCAGCGTTGTAATTTATTTGTATATTGTATCTATAGATATAGTTAAAAGTAGATACCTATGTTGTATAAAATAAATTACGTACTTCTTCCGCTATTTCATCATACATCCCCATATAGGTGAATGGAGATATCTAGAATTAATCGGGCACTGAATGTATACAAAGACGTGAATTATGGCTCGCTCGTTGTTCACAATGGGTACGTCTTCATCACGACCCTATTGTTTTTTTTTCTTTATAGTATCGCACGCGGGATTGTTTTCTTACAGCTCGAGAGTCGGAAAACGTGTTTGTCTGTCTTTATGATCATTTATCAAGGGCGAGGTGTTTTATAAGCTGAAAAACGACAATGGCTGTAAAATTCACCTGTCAGCGGGCAACTTTTTGTAATTAGTATCTTATTATTTATTATTGTTGTAAAATATATTTTTATTATCTAATAAACATTTTTGAGAATCCAAAACTTATTTATTTATTGAGGGGCCTATATTCCTCAATCCCCTTTAGCATACGATTGCTTCGACCTTGACGTAAACACGCATAAAACATATTATTTTCATATTACGGCTGATAGGTATATATTGAATTTAAAAAAATAAATAAATAAACAAATCCACGTTAAAAAACTGTTTGAAAAGGTAAGAATATTTAATAGTAAAACAATAGTTACAAGTAGAAATTAACACCAATTCGTTGTATAAATAAATTGTATGTATTGAAAATAAAACCAATTTAACTATGTTAAATTCGAACGTGCGGGGAGTACGTACGGATATCGTCTTCATTCCAAGTTATCAATCTACCATGATGCCATCTGTGACGCTGCCATTACTCAATTTCCTTTCCCGTCAAAACGAGCTTCTAAAAAATTCAACATACCTTGCTCTTATAATAAGAATATTACGAGGAAGTCACGCGGCGTTTCAGATTATTATTTTTAATTCATAAAAATATTAGAATAATAATTATTGCTTTTTTTTCGTCGTATTCGGTTTTTTATATATTTATATAGGGTTTATTTTTATAATTATACAGGGTATAGCCGAGGCGACTGCTGCCAGCAGAATTTTTTTTGTTGCTTCCGCAGTTGTTTCCGTTCATGAACCGCACTCTAGCTTAACATAAAGCGGAGTGTTGTCATATGCCGAGCTACAATTTAAAAAAACTAAATTGGTACATTGATGTTTCGCCTACAACCTCTCACTAATAGATACCTATAGAAATAAAGGTATGTTCATAATATTTTATATTTAATACAACAGGTCCCAATTCACCCACACTGACATGATTTAGCCATATCTGTTGTGTGTGTTGTTGGTACCACTGAATGATAATTTAAATTCATTCTCTCCGCCGCCCGCGCAATCATTTGGACAAATGTTGTATCATTTGTCTCCGAGCCCTGGAGAAGGCGCGGGGGGATCAAATAATTTCCGTCTTCAACAAAATACACCTTATCTTGTGAAAATAAAGCTGATATTTCCTCGTTACTTATAATACTTATTTCTCGTACATCACCAGTTACATTGTCATTCAAAAATGTGTTTTCATACGTTTAAATTTAAGATTGAAATTTGCTGAGCAAATAAAATTTCATTTCCCAAAGCTTCCGGACACAATTTTATATTTAAAAATGGACCTAATGTAGAGACACTTTTGAGATTGGTTTAAATTGATACAAATTTCTTTCAATGGGTATTGAATTAAAACTTTGTTTATTTGTGTTTCGTTACTAATTAAATTAATTATTTATCTCATTGTGTCTGTTTACTCAATGCAATAGTTAAATAACAGCAGGCAGCATAATTGAATAATATAAACAATTGCATTGGCATTGCGAAAAATGTAATTTTAATAGACTTATACAAGTAATTTCATGTTTTTCGCTTATTAGATTAGTTTAAAAAGATGTCGAGAGTTGATGTGTAGGTATTTACGCTCAACGTATAAATTAAAATATTTTATAATTCGTATCCGTAAATGTTAAATTAATGGATGGTAATTTGTCCAAGTGAAATAAATTCGATGAAATAAACAAAAAATGTTTTTCTCATACGCGCCACCTAATTGATGAATACATTTTGTTTTCATCATTTATGTACAAAACTCTCGCATGCCATTGGTAGATTAGTGTACGCGTAAATAACGTTGTTTTTAATTTATACTTGTATAATTATTTAAATATTTAGGTAAGTGCTTTCTAAATAAAATTAGAATCTGATTAAAATATGATCAGGAAACGCTGACAGATTGAATGGCAAATATTTGTAATTACCTGTATTACAATTTTTAATTAATTTTAATTTTAAATATATATATTCTTAGCACGTCATATGACCGCACTAAGTAAGTACCTATATAGTATATAGGTATCTATAAAATAATATAAAAAAATCTAGCATAACAATTAACTTTTACAATTGTTGACTCATGAACATCATTTTGTTATGACGATACCTTCATATCCTAATCAGAAAATAACCAAAATATATTAAATTTAGCTTAGATAAAGTATTTAGGTATTACTTAAGTAAAAATTAAGATTTAACATATACCTAATTATAATTTTTTTTGTTTATTTTCCACAGAGCTGCAAAATTTGCTATTGCTACTTTGCAGTACTTACTTTAAAATGGCTACGTTTATATTCTTAAGGGATAGTGTTCTATAAGGAAGCAGGGTTATGAATCTTGAATTTAGTAATTTATTTTATGATAATGTGTAATCATTTTCTTTATGAAAAAATAACAATCAATTAAAAGGGTATGAATTCAGAAATGTTTAAGGCATTTCCCTTAAATCTATTGTTAAATGGAAAATGTATATTTAGATCCAAATAGGGCAAATGTTATTTTTAAAGGATAGCTGAAACACTCCGTCCCTGTTCTGAGGATTCCCTCCTCACCCGCCAGTGACACTGACGGATCGTAGCACATTAGTCATAGTCGAGCCCTCGCCCCCCTCGAACCTCCCTGAACCCCCGCTAGCCTCCCTAGGCCGCCTATATACCACTTCGTTTATTTACTTTTTGTAACGATATTGATGTTTAATTATAGAGCGAACACCCCAATATTCTGTAAATATTTTAAATTAATTACATTTTTGCATCAGTTAATAGATTTAGTAATTGCGGTTTATTTGTGCATTATATTCAAAAATTTATTTAATAAACGATTAGTTAGATGAATTTATTAGTTATCGATGAAAGCTTAAATAATTTCGCTTCTCGTTAATAAGAAATTGTGATAAAAACTGAATAGGTAATAATGAAAACAGCTTGTAAGAAAATATTCAATATACTTAAGTGTGCTATGTTGTAATTCAGGTAAGTGTGTTTACGTCACCTTGAATTTTATTATTGTGAACTAAATAAATCTTTTAGATCACCTGTCGCAAAGACATCTTCACTCCTCTCCGATGTCGGTGTGCCCTCTCTTATCACACCGAGGACATGATAAATGGTTGACGCCTATCTGTTAATTAAGATTTTCACGACGTCTCACGTGGAAACGGATGCCTTTGATTTTAATTAGATTAGCTTAACACGACTTTACTTAACTTTTCTTCAGCACATTTCACTTCTACAGCGTTTTACGGGCAAATTTTACATTTTGAATGCAAACGACGTTATAAAATTAAGCGTTAGAATAATAGATAAGTAGTAAGTGTTTGCGTTTAGCCAAAAACTTTAAGATAGTTGCGTAGTGATCACCGATCCCTGGAAGGTTCACGTCCGGGATGAACTCTCATTTATCACGGAAGAAGCTCATTAGGGTCGAATCTGGCTCAATGTGCCCGGGATTAAGGGCCAAGCAGAGGTGCTAGGGGCGACTTGAACGTGACTCCAAACTTCAAACTTATGTAATTAAAGAGTGTTTGTTATGTTACTATATACCTACCTATTAGGTATATGTATATTTAAATTTATTTCATTGTAGTATGTTTATTGTATTTTTTATATTTGTAAATCATCTTAAAATATCTCAATTTAATTAAATAAAATTATACATTCCATACTTCATCTATTGGGTTTCTTTTCAGACAGAGGGAATATCTAACCTATTATTCCTGAAAGCCGTACGGTACTGAATAGTGTTTATGGATAGGGCCTAATTCCAAATAACACAATTATAACCCAGCTTAGATTATTTAATACAATACTGACTAATTATAAAACTGTGATTATAAATAAATAAATAAAAACTTTTTTTTTTTCACACAAAAACACTTAATTTCTATGATAGATATAATTTATGTGATTCTGAAACGTAAGTTAGGTCGAAAATCTTGGACTCCAATGTTTATCTTATTATATAAAAATGAATGTTTGTTTGTTTATTCCGGAACTACCAGTTCGATTTAAAAAAATAAATAATAATAATTTTGAAATTTTCTTTTGGGTTTCTATATAGTTCTAAAAAGTTTCTAAAAAGTTCCCTGGCACAGAAAGAAGAACCTAAACGCATAACACTACCTAATATTTATATTCTGCTCAAATTGGACGCATACCTAGTTAATAATAATAAAATTTATTTATTAGTGTTTTATACTTTTGATATATAGGTACATACCTGTATATAAAAGTGTGGGTATGATTTATGTAGATATAATAATAAGTATATTTATAGGTTACATTTTACGATACATTAGCTACACATGATACGTGTACACCTACGCTACGATTTAACATTTCCATATAGCAAATTGTTATAATAATGATAATGTATCGTTGACAGTAGTGATCATAATATTTACCTAACATTAGACACACTTTCATTAATCACCTGCCTGAAAATAAAAATCAATTGTGTTGAAAGCAAAACGTAATTTACTATGATTATAAAAACATTATCTGATAGATATAAACATATCGCAGCCGCCAATCAGAAAAGAGAATTCAAAATAAATCGATGTTACATCCAATCATTACTCCACGTCAGGGCCAACTCAATTAAAATATCGTTAATGCAATTCAGGCTTTGGAATGTAAACCTTAAAAATGGATGAATAAGTTCCAATTTTCTCTGTTTAATGAGCACACCTTCAATGGTCATTATGGTAAAACGCGGTGTAGTATAAAACCACGAAATCGGCGTGTCGGAATCAAAATAAAGACAAAATAAACAGTTCTGAAAACCACACAGGACAGGAGGTACATTTTAAATAAAATAAGGCTATCATTATAAAAACATCAAGCACTGCGGATCGCATGCCCTATGTTGTACCTACCTATACGTAATTTTATGTATTATGCAAGAAAATTACTTTTGACATGTTATAAAAAAGAAACATCGAAAAATTATGAAGTTATACCAAATTGCAAACTAATTGTACCAATCTAAATTTTTTAAACTGATAATAAATCTAATAGCGTAAACTTTTGCTCTAGTAGGTACTATCAGCAAAGATTGCGGTGCATCACTTGAAAATAATTGTCTAAGCTCACAAGAGTATGAAACACGTCCTCTTTATATTTTTTTACAATTATGGATGCAAATATTGTAAACTGATTACCACTGATCGATGTCTAACTTGCCAAGAACGAGCTCGTTGACAAATTACAGTCCTTAAAGTGAAGCAGCTAACTTATTGCTGACTGTACAAACTGATGTTTTTTAAAAATATTTACTCTCACATCAGCGTTGTTTCGTAGTCTCTTATCCAGGTCTACGGGCGATAAATTACTTGTAATTTCGTACGCGGGTGATACCTGAGTCTTGTGAAAAACACGAGACATAGACGTCTTGGAGCGTCGCAAATGACCGTAATCATCTTCTCATCAGTACCGCGGGTACACCTTGATGTATATGCCACGGGTGCTGGAGGGTACAGGGTACAGAGACTCATGGATCACGTTAAGACAGAGCTGACACCATACAATCTATTTATTGTTTACTGCTTTAAGACTTGTATTAATTGATTAAAATAACATATGAACCTCAAACTGATTATGAACTATGTGTACGTAAAAATCAAAGTTTTTTATAAAATGTTACATATCATTTATATTCTGTTTGTTGTGTAGATCATTTTAATCTTTGACTAAGATTACTACACATTGTAGGTTCTACTGCAGAGAGTTAACATTTAAGCTAAAACGATATTGTAGACCATTATTTTCTAAGGTCAAGCCTTTCTTAGGATGTGGAAGAAACCTATTCTTTCATGGGAAAAATTATTTCCATCTTATAAAGGGTCACGTCTTTAGTACAATAGGAATAGGCAGAGAAAATTACTTCTTTGTTCTATTTTTCATATAATATTTTTATAAATAAACGTAATTAAAAATATTATTAATATTATTATATATATAAAAATTATAGGAGCCTTTAACCCTGTGATATTTTGATCGAGTTAGTTACCTAAAAAGCGTGAGTTTAAATTAGAAACAGGCGACGAATACAAATTGCATCCGAAGCGTAACTAATCAAGAAACGGTTGAGTAAAACAATCGCTCCCAAATATTTTTCTTTATATGTAGTAGCTGTGTAGTGACCATGATTTTTATGTGGTATGAAAAATGGGATAAAACTTTAGAATAATTTATTACTGAACATTTAATTAGCATACAGTCAGAAATTAAATAGGATACGTAATTATATTAATAGCTATTTGTTTGATTTAAAAATTTAAAAGTAATTTTTCACATGAAAATGTCTTTCGTAATCTTAAAAATAGTTTATGTATGTGACCCATTGTTTTTCCATTTTGGTCACTAAGTGTGTAGGTAAGTAAGTATCTACTCTTATGAAAATTACCAAAACGGATTGTCCGTAAAAAAAAGTGGGCCGAACCGAGTGATCATTAGTGGGGGCCAATGGTCGTTACCAAAAAGTCATTAGCGTCGACTTTTACCGTAATTTGAAGTAGCCGACGCCTTCGTATGTATATGGGATGAGTTTTTACGTTAACATAATTTATTTTGAAGGTCCAATTTTGTATTATTAGTAAAAAATTACGAAAGCAGACCGCCGTTGATTGCGATTTTCATCGCGCTCGCAAGTCGCATGACTTTTGTCGAGATGACCACGTATTACAAAATACTTGTTTCTTTTCATAATTTCTCTCTATATACATATATATAGATATAGTATAGAAAAACTTAGACTATATAGACTACATAGGTATACAATAAAAAGACTAGACAATAAGACTAAAACATTTCCGTTGATTTGAATTCTACATTGATAGCAACAGGAAGTGTGTCAAGGCAAAAATGTGGAGTAATTCGAATGATTTTTTTTTTAATTAAAATGGACGCCCTATAACGATCTGTCCAATAGATAGCAGTTCTAATATGACAAATTGTCTATAAACAAAAGTTTGAAATCGTTACTTTCCACTACTTAACGTTATTAACTTTTTCGAAGTACATATAGCTATTCAATTATTCCAACCCATTTTATTTTTGTCCTCAGATATAATAGACATTTAATTCAAATGATATTGAAATACTATAATTATATTTAAAAAACATAGCACAATTTTTAGAATTACCTAGATAATAGGTCACGCATGACAGCAGCTGCCGTGCGCAACTTTTTATTGTAAGCTTCTGTATTGTATTCGTAATCATTTTTCTCTAATTACGCGGTTCCATTACTCGTAATATAGTATAATCATACCACCATTTGTAACGGCTATGTCGGTCTTCAATGAGGTGTAGAAACGCGCCGTTTTGCGGTGCAGTTCTTTGTACATCGTTGTGTGGCTAAAGTCACGAGTTAAGCGATTAACTTAGGTGATTTAATCGTTTATCTGATTTCTGTCCAGCTAACTTTCAAGCTTTGAAGTAGCTCTAATAAAAAGAGAAGCTAGTGTACTGTCTACCTGGTGGCTGTTAACTAATTGTCTTCGCTCATAGACTGGACAGGAGGCGGAATGCTTTCGCGCTGGACTAGGTACCATAGAAAAAATAGTATCTAACTTTTCGGTATTTTTAAATAAATATATTTAACAATGGAATATGAACACTGTTATGCATCTTATCGCTCGCTAAAAGAAACGCTAGGTTTAATCAATTGACAGCAAATGCATTAACGTTGCATTGAATTTTTTCAAGTATTATATCAATTGCATCAATCAATATAAATCGATGTTGTTTAGAAATTCTCTAGTTGATGGAATACATTTTTCCTGTTAAAAACTTATTGCGTTTAAATAATAAATATTAAAATAGGAGTAAAATAGAAGCATTCTATAAACTGACTGGGCATAAATCTCTCATATTGTTTGCAAAATGTTATTCCAGCCTATTTCAATATATTCATTTTGTTTTATTTTCAATGAAAATATTCCATTTAAAAACCAAATTATAGTCATTTATCAACATTCTTTTCATTTGCCTCTTCGTCCTGTGGCGCAAGCCTTAACGAGTGACGACACAACGTGGGCGACCGGGGGGCTGTTAACCAAATGCGAACCGACCCGAAAATCCACTTAGCTCATTTTAGTGGGGAACCACTCTGGAAAATGCTAAAAAGGGTTAAAGAGCTTTTCTCATATTTATCTTTTAATAAATAACTTATTAATTTATTTACGGTTTGCGATAACTCATATGCACGTACATAACATTATCTAAATTGATTTACTAGCTTTATTTTAATTCTTATGAGAAAATATAATAACATACATGGTGAATTATTAGATTGGAAATTGCATTCCAATAGGATTTGCAATTTTTCACAAATCTTATCGGGTAAATTATCTAAGTAGTTTTTAATTTATATCTCTTCTAATATTTTTCTAATATAATATTGTGTTGTAATCGCTGATACTGTATAATTATAATAATATTCCATAATTAGTTAATTTTATTAAGCAATTATTGAATTGTCCACATAATTACCTATTTAATTTTGCACGTCTTATTTATATCTCATTGTATACTGTTTAATGTCTAATGTATAAATTATATCAATGAGTCTCATAATGCTGAAGCACGAAGAGGTTACAATTTCAAAACTCTACAGCACACGTAAACAAACATTATTATAAATACGAATTGGAAAGTAATTTTATTAAATACCTCCATATAATCTTCGGTCTTCCTGAGAATTCTAAGCACACTAAGGATGTTCTCGTTTATAGGTATTCCAGAGATAACAATCCGCGCCAAGGGAGCCCGTGGAACAAACTTTTAATTGGCGTGCCATTAGAACGGGCGGGAAGCACTAAGCGATTTGTGGTGTACCAGCCTTGCTCTCTCGAGGTTTTAATTTCTCTTACAGCTATCTACATACATATTCAACAGACTTGATTGCTGATACAAACTTTGATTAAGCTATATGAAGTTTGTCTGTTGATTGAATGTTTACATGAAATATTTGTGACCTACCTATTACTAAGATGTTACGAAAACTTATGTAATTTAAATAATAATAATTCTTTGAAATACGTTAAAATATTGAACACTTAAACCATTTTCAGTTTTCAAAGCAA
The DNA here is from genome assembly GCA_948150575.1 of Tinea pellionella. Classification (NCBI taxonomy): domain Eukaryota; kingdom Metazoa; phylum Arthropoda; class Insecta; order Lepidoptera; family Tineidae; genus Tinea; species Tinea pellionella. Next base: position 6,061,759 of record OX411253.1, read on the forward strand.
CGATTATGTCTTAATGTTTTTTTTTTCTGTAACAATTCTGCTATTAGCAAGGACGTGGTGTGGTTCGGCAGCCTTCCGTTAACGAGAGCTCGTTACCGCCACAAATCTTCAACATTACAGCGTATTAAAACTCTTAAAGTTCGTTGGTTGCCATTCGGTGGAAACAAAAACTTTCTTACATCATGCCGTTTTAAATTCAAGTCTTGAACAATCATAACATTAGACGAATTTGGTTTTTAAAATATGACGCCAATAGAAGACGTAAATAACTCGAATTTACATTTAACATGGAATTTATATGGCAAAATATATTTCTATAATTATAAGAAAAATCGCTGTCTAATTAGTAAAAAATTCCATCAAATACTAATTTAATTAATATGTTGCAAAATCTGATAACAGTAGCGCCATTTTTGCAATTTTTTTTCGTACATCCCTCAACCCTACTAGTACACGAGGGATGAAAATAATTGCAGCAGTTTTCGAAAGATGGCGTTGACTGCCGTTTCACGTTAGTTCCAATACAACTGTGTAGATGGCGCTGAACACGGAAAAGTTTATTAATATATTTATAATTACTTTCCGCTATAGTAATTCGTTCCACAATTATGTGTAATTTGGAGCGTATCGTCATAGACACGTCATTATTTATAACAAATACTGAAACCCAATTTTTACCCATTTTTACACGTCTTTGTTAACGATTAAATGATATTCTCTTTTTTATAGCAGCTCTACATATATGACACTTCGCTTGGTGTTAAGCAGAGTGCGGTTCATGAACGGAAAAATATTAGTGACCTTAAAGAAATTTTAAATAAACAATTTTATTGAAACTTTTAGTAGGTGGATTTTTGGCTGAAACCTAGCGCCGGCTGTTGAAGATTAGACACGCTCGCCGGAACAATTTTTTAATATCCCCAAACAAGGAAGGAGAACGTGTAATATAAAAGACGATTATGGATATTCCCTGAATTCCATCTCTTTTATTCTATTTCATATTTACTATTAAAGAGTGGTAGGCAGTCTGATAAATAGTTATTTGTCCAGTCTGCCGTCCTGGGGTAGTACCACCACTTTCGAATGTAACACCGGTGAAGTGACCTTGTCGCGTTTCGGGAATAGTTTGAAAGTAGCCAGGTATAACGAGAGGAGTGTGCTGCCCGTAGAAATTTATCTGTAGTAGCAATTGTTTTCGTTAATGGACCGCACTGTAGCTTTACATCAGAGGGAGTGTTGTCATATGCCAAGCTACAATAAAAAAAGTACTATCCCAGGATGGCAGACCGGGATAATTACCATTATCAGTCTGCCTACTACTTCATACTATAAAGGTTAAGTTGGAATAGGAAAAACTTGTAACACTTGAAGTAATCTCCACACTATTCTTACGTTAAGATCCAAGCCATTAACATAGGGCCGTTAGTTTGACAGTAACAATACGTGTCGTGGTAGGAATTAGCATACCCTGCACTTGCCTTACACTTGTTAACATCCCCTAAAACAATAACCTTATAACATTTTACAGATTTAAACATATCTAAACATAGATAAAAGATTATTTTGAGCGGTTGTAGTCTAGCGGAATAGAACGGACTCAACGATCGATAAGACCCACGTTCAAACCTCGCTAAATTCTGACCGGTACCGATGTAACTATATACTTTAGTCGTTCAGTGCCACTAGTACTTATACAAGAATAAAAACAAATACCATTATGAGTATCTTTATGTTGAAATTGCATGTGATTTTTTAGACTGTAACATTTTTCTTTTAATTATTATTATTTGAACCAAAGAGAGAAAAATAGCCGGAAATTAAATTTCATTTTAACTCGAAAATTAAAATAAAATTTTAAATACTGTTTAACTTAACGAGAGAAGTGTGCAATGTCAATCTAGATGGTGCACGTTCGTTGCCTCAAGCCGGCACAGCGGCGACGACTGCGAAATTTATCTGTACTAGTAGTCCTTTTATGGACCGTCTAGCTTTGCATCAGGCGGTTGTTAAAATCACGAACAGCTGAAGGTTTTTTTAATGGCGCGTCATATGATCATTCCAATGTTAATCTAGAGTAAGGGCCATAAGCAGTCGCGCCCACTATACCATGGCGTTAATACTAGGTAGTAGGAAGAAGTTCCAAAGTTTAGTGCTTCCATAGTTTCAACCGTTACAATATTTGTTATAAGTAAAATTTTTCTACTAAGTAGGTACTACTTAATGTCTAAGTACTTAAAAAAATTGTCTAAAAATCATTAAAAATACTTCTAATACTAAATAAGTAAATATACCATCAATTAAAATGCTATCAACAAAACATTAGTAGGTATAATTAATTTCGTCACCTTAAAATAGCAATTCATTGAATGAAGAACTGTAGATCGATGTTTTTGGTGCGCGGTGGCTTCGAGACGGTTGGCCACATTCAGTTGCAGCGTTGACTAACGACCTGCCAATCAGGCCCTCACTTAATTGGAAATCCATGTTAGTGACGCTATTCTATACTGTATTAGGTAATACTTGTATTAAACACTTTTAAATATTTAAATTTGATTAAATATCACTATATACTAATAAGGTTTTCGCTATTCCGGGAATATAACAATTACAATCTTTAATAATCCAAATGAAATAAGGTTTTCTTTAAACACTCTTGCTTAATTATTTTCTCTATTAATCAGAAGAAAATCATCTTAGTGTGCGAATAAAACATGATTGATTGCTCTAGAAGTTATATTTGTGTGAGTAAAGTGAAGATATCTCGCGAAAAAATAGAGAGAACATTAAGTGTATTTCTATGTATGCCGACGATGTGATATCATTTTCATAGACGGCCGTCAAGGTTTCTGCACCCCACTTATTTGATCACACGAAATACGTGGAGTCGAATATAACTTTAATTTTAGAATTTGTCTTGCCCTCTCATCTCTTCTCCCAGTCCTTTCACCTTGGATCCTTCAAGCGAAGCGTGACAAAGCACCTTCTCAGGTCGGCATAGTAATGGCGACTGGAGCCACCGTGTAAGAGGTTTTCTAATCATCAGTGCTCATGGATCTCCACTGAGCTTACCATCGGGCCAGTCGAGATCACAAGTGATGTCATCATAAAAAGAATTTACGTGACACTTTATTGTCGCGGGCGTCTACTTGGCTTTCAGCTGCTAAGAGCAATTTTTACTCCTGAAACGCCTTAAGTAGTCTTATGATATGGAGCCAAAAAAGGTCTATATATATAAAAATGAATTGCTGTCCGTTAGTCTCGTTAAAACTCAAGAACGGCTGGAGTGATTTGGATAATTTTGGTTTAAAATTATTTGTGGAAGTCTAGGGAAGGTTTAAAAGGTGAGTAAATATAAAAAAAATGCTTGGAATATAGTAAAAACAACAATTTCGCTTGCCCTTAGAAACTATTTTTTTGGTTTTGAATGTCAAACATTTGATGTTCGTCCCGTCGTTTAGAAATCAATTAAATTTAAAAGTCGTTCAGAAATCAAATTAAAGTAAAGCTGCAGCTTCTAAAGTTGAAATATTCTGCAATAATTATCATTCAGCTTTTTTATTTATTGATTCTGAGACGGTACGAAGTTTGCCAGGTCAGCTAGTTCTATATAATAGTGCTATAAGGTCGTATTATATTACTTTATTTCATATAGTAAATCAACTTTATTTTACCACTTGTCTTAAGTTAGAATTGAATCACCGGACCCAAGTCTAAAAATACAGCGAGGTAAAGTTACCAGTGTTATGGATTCAATGCCAAACGGGCGAATGGCAAACTTAAAAAGCTTGTGTTTTAGGTTCGCTGCGGCATCACGGCCTATGATTGGTACCTATAATGAAATAAGTAATGAACTTTACGTTTTATTTTATTAATTATCAATATTAGTATATAGTATTATATATATATTAGTCTAATATATTTTCATTTCTTTTTGTATACCCATTTTAAAACACTAATGATAATTAAAATTAAATGTACCCAGGAAAGAAATTAAATATAGTCGACTCCAAAGAGTTCTTGTTATGAAATGCCCAAAACAGTGAAGGTACGGTGTGTCGGGGAAAAAAACAGGACGATTCAATCGACACAGGGCTCGATCTGTCTTCGTCAGCGGTTAAGCGAAATGGGGTGACTGTATCTAGTGTCTTTGAATGTCCATGATTTGGTCAGACCATTTCCGACCACTAGAAGCAAGCAAAATATTTAGTTATTAACTGTTTAACCTTAGAAAATAATCAGACTACGTTTAATGTAATGAGATACTTAATATGTACCTAAAATACTTATATTGAACTTTTAAATTAACTCCTAATAGAACTTAATAAATTCTTTGCTTTTTAAAGATTGTAATAACAACACTCCGCCTGATTTAAAGCTAGATTGCGATCCATGTACGGAAACAACCGCTACTACAGACAAATTTCTGCAAGCAGCAGTCGCCTCCGCTATGCCGGCTTGAGGAGACGAATGTGCACCATCCAGATTGACAGTACACACAACTCTCGTTATGTATACTTTTAAAATAGGCAATTTTTTAATTATTCTCTTAGATTTTGAGTTCCGTTGATATAAATTCATTAAATTTAATTCTTGGACTAGTTTATTAATAGTAGAATAATTTTAAGAATACTTACATTGTCTCATAAATTAGTCACGACGATGTTTATTTTGGACGAGCGCGTGTCCTCAAATGTTTTGTTTAGTATCACGCACGTCCTCAACGTTGGTTTAAAGTTGAGCAGTCGATTATGGTTAGGCCACATATCTACGAGCAAAAAATGTACAGAACCTAACGTATGAAAAAGTTAATCCAATAAGGATTATCTGTAAGTTTTATTGAATACAAAAAATAGTACGGCAGCGTACCTATGTGTGTTTTCATTTTCCTTCCGTTGGAAGTTTCAGTACAGGTTCCACCAGTTTACTAATGCTATTTTTGACTTGACCTGATTGATTTGTGTTATGAATAAATGATTCATGTTGCACAATACACAAACACACGAAAACAAAACTTTTCTTGTTTTTAAAGAGTGGTAGGCAGACTGATGATGATTATTATCCCAGTCTGCCGTCCTGGGGTAGTACCACCACTTTCGAATGTAACATTTCCTTGTCGCGTTTCAGCCGTAGTTTGAAAGTAGCCAGGTATAAGAGAGGAGTGTGCACTGTCAATCTGGATGGTAATAATTATTAATAATTATATGAAAGGTATTTTTAATAAGATTTTTTGGTAATGATTTCCTTTTTATTTTTAATTGTAGATAGGACTTACAAACTCACACTGCTACCAAAAACCTGCCAGCCACACGACTAGTTTTGGTTGCAGAACTTATTCTATTGCTTATATTTTTATAAATTACAATACTATTTAAGTACTTTGACAATAGGAAATTGTTATAACATGTACTATAAAAAAAGTATTAAATAATATAATAAACAAAGGAATAATAATTAAAAACCAAATATTATAAATAATATATTATATGTATTATCTTGTTCATTGTATTTTTATTTTATCCGAGCTACAACGGCATTTGACAACACTCCGCCTGATGTAAAGCTAGAGTGCGGTCCATGAATGGAAACAACTGCAAAAAACAACAGAAAAACCTGTGCGGACAGCAGTCGCCTCCACTATGCCGGCCTGAGGAGACGAGCATGTACCATCTTAGATTGACAGTGCTTTTTACGTGTTGTGTATTATATATATTTATGTATGTATTTATTATCTTACACCTTTTTTCACTATTTTACTTCTTTTCTGCACCCTTCAAATTACTACATACTCTTTCCTTGTTAACTGGTAGATAATGCCTTTAGGCATTAAGCTCGTCTTTGTACATTTATTGCAATAAAGAATTTTATTATTATTATTATTATTAAATAAAGTCACAATTTGCACTGACAAAAGTGTAATTTAGGTAATACTTATCAATTTTTTGCCTCCTACATATTTTTTTTTCCTCTGATGAAGTTCCAAATCTCCCATTCACACGATCAAACATGATATTATGGAAGAGTAATTATTGATATTTTAATGGTTCGTACGAAGCATTCTAAGCATACCCTATTGTAAGAAGTCCAGCATCGAACTCTTGATTAATGATTGTGCAGCGAGGGGCACCTAACGATGCTATCGCCACATAATACCTCTGCTCAGAGATTATACGTGCTGGCCGAATAATGTTTGTTTGCCAAAATGAACCGTTTTAGGGTTTTCATTTCCTATGTGGGCGAGTTTTAATTTAAACGCTTTCAAAATGTACGAATGTTTGGATGTTTGTCTTCCAAACGAAATTAAGTATGGATATGAACTTGTAATTAATTTACCTACCGTACCTCTAGTGTCCCTCTAGTCTCAACTAGTGATGATTAGTCCAACCTGCCGTTGTGGAGTAGTGCCACCACTTTCAAGTTTAATTCCCATGAAGCGACTTAAAAGAAATAATAAAAATATTTGTTGTAATTTCGCGGGTCGTCTGCTATTTACTACAATAGTTTCGACGCTCAAGACGAGACGCTATCCTTCGAAAAAGGGCTTGATACAAAACTAAGTCAATTTTATGCTTTTATTGTTTAAAACTTTAAAAAGACTACCGCCTTTCTTCTGTCGTCTTTAAAAGAAGCCCGATACTTTTAAAAACTTAACTTGTTGTAAATAAAAGATGTTGGTATTGACTATCCTAATAATGAGTTCGCAGAATAATTGTTTTGTCTTATAACTTTTTTAGTCTTTTGTGAAATAATATTGGCAATACATACACAATTGTTTGAATGCAAAAAAAGACGAAAGGGTACCTATCTATCTATTTTGACTAGTCATAGGCATTGTTTATGTAGGTATTTGTTTATTTTTATTTTTCGATCATTTAGTACCTATACATGCCTTCTCTACTCGGCAGCTGCGTCACTCACTTCGTCTTATCGAACCGACAGGCATAGCGAAGGCGTCTGCTACTACAGGTAGCTGGTAATATAACGACTACAAAATAATTTTGAAAAATAGATGGTAAGATGTGTAAACTTTAATCAGCATATTTTGAGTACAACTATAGTCCGTAACTCAAATATAATGAAAGTCATATCAGAATGTTCCAGATTTAAAAAATCGTAACAATCGTACTAAATTGTAGTCATATGGCGTTCTACAATTTAAAAAAAAGGTTTACTGGATTTGCAGAGTTTGTTTGTAAAAAAAATTGCAGGCTTCAGGTAGGCAAAACCAAGTATATTTTTAATATAACATAAAAATGTACAAAGAGAAGAAAGCGTTTAATTGTTTTATTGGCGATCATAAAACATGAAACCTTTGTTTTTTCTTTGCGAGATACCGCCTTCTGTATATTAAAGAGATGCCGACGGAAGCAACATTAGTATTTTTTGTAAAAAGTAATAGTAACATTTTTTCATATTTGCCTAAATGTGTAACGAACTCGTGGTATTTAAAAAAAGTTCAGATAATCCCATCTTTTAAGAACAGCTATGGTCCAGCGGTAGGTACAAGGCCTGGAGTTACGATGGATGGATGAAACTAATGTTATTTAGTCATTCAGTGCTCATGATACAAGCACTAGTTTAGTACATGCATTATGCAGTTATTTTATTATAAAGAATAAAAATTTAAAACTAACTAAAAATTCTTAAAACTCGAAAATTCTTTGTAGGGCATTGGCATTGTCCAGAATTGCGTCAAACGCCAGATGTCACACCATTTTAGTCAACGACATAAATTAAATAAAAAATCAAAGTAAATATAACCGAAAAGGCCCGCGGTAAAACCAAATACAATATTCTGAATAAGCCATCGATTGATTTTGCAAAGATTAATGGTACTATATTGTCAGCGACAATGTATGACGAAAAAGTTTGAATTTGCAAAACCAAAATGGACTTTATAGCCTTAGATATAAGACTCACAAATATATATTTTTTAAATCTTTTTATTTCGTTGTGCATTGCGCGTTTTGTAACATTTTTAGTGTTCGTATTAACGACTCTGTTCAAAAGCTATGAGTTATAAATTTGAGTAAAAAATTTGGCGGTATTTACGACTTTACGATTCTAACCTATATGCATTGGGGTTGTAGAAAATTTATTTAGGAATTTAGTGTGAAATTGAAATAAAATAATTTTATTTGAAAGCCCAAATCATTATAAAGTGAGGTTTGTATCTGATACGCTTAATCTTTTTATTAAATAGAATTTATCTGTTGGAAAATAATTTAACTTGTATAAATATTTTTGTTTACTTTTGCACTATTAAACTAAACGATATTTAAAGAGTGGTAAGCAGACTAAAGGCGGCTACATACGTTTTGAGCTGAAATGGTGCAGTGGTTCGGCAGCGAACGTTAAGTGGACTACACACAGTTATAACTGCAGCAGTTATAACTGAACGTGTGTAGCCCACTTAACGGTCGTTCCCGAACGACTGCACCGTCTCAGCTCCCAGGGTAGAACTTTTTTTCAATATTAAACAATGTTAATTAACACCCGTAGGTTGGTATATCGGTTGAGGGCTCCGATAATCTGAACCATGCACATTCGTCTCCTCCCGTAAGAGAGTATTAAGTTCTTTGGTCTCCTCATGCTAGCATAGTGGAAGGGACTGCTGACTATAGACACTTCTTTGTAGTAGATACTCTAACTTATATAAAAAACGGTAAGTACGAGTATACTTTAAAAAACGACTAATTTTCATCATAATTTATTGATAAAACAAATAATAAATAAAAGAGTATTGTGAGATAAAATAAAAGAGAGAGAGAGAGAGAGACTAAATGAGTAACGAATAAAAAAGAAAAATAATAGTGTATTTAATTTTTATTTTTATTATTTATTTAAAAATGTTTTCAATCACATAAATGATTTGATTTTTAAAATTTGAAATGGCCAGATGTTGTTTGATTTCAATTTAGGTAGGAGGTGTTTACGGTGGAATATATGGCCCATATGTCGTGTGGTACAAAATTACGAATAGCGATTGGGTGAACAAAAACGCGTACGTAGTATGATTTGACAAAACAATATTTTTTTGCTAATAAGTTTATAGAACTTATCTATACCTATTTGTATCTAAAATTTGTCTATTGTTATTGCTTTTAATATCTTATGTATAATATAAGAATTTATTTTTCTTTGTATACGTTCCAGTTCCGTTCCAATTCTGAATAAAAAAATTGCCTTAGATAGCCCGTTTAAGTTTTTTTTTACCTCTCGATAAAAGATTCTAGGGAAGAAAAACAATAATATTTGTTTAATTGTGATAATGATCACGGTGTGCTATGCAGGCCCATGTTAGGCTAGCCGAGGTTTACGAAAGCAGCGCACGCGCATGGACACATACTGTGCTATTGTAGCTTCCCCCGATTGAACTGTTACACGACAACATGAGTTATGTTCTGCAGCAGCAGGCCTTACATAGGATGTTCTAATCATAGCATTAGTTTAGGTATGTGCCCACTGCTATAAAGAAAAATAAAGTTACATTAGATGTATTTTTAACACTCTCAAACTACCTATATACATTTTTTACGTTGTTTTTCTATTACTTGAATTATTTACTTTACTGTAATAAAATTTCAACATTTAAAACCTACCTACGTGTTCTTTTTTTTTGAGATTATTAATTTAAAGTATATTTTATCAATTAATTAACTTTATTGTTAAAATAAACCCCCTATATAATTCGACAATCGCGAAGCACACTGACATACATACGTGGCTTTACGATAAACCAATAATAGAATAAATCAATTTACCCACCCTCTCACTCACTCATGCAAATAACAATCAATGACTAACCAATACATACGCACACACACTAACGCGTAACTTATTGGAAATATTGGCATTGTAAACATTTATACGATTTTGCAAACCCTGCGCATACAATCCATCTTTCCTTTTCTCTCTTGCAGCGTCAAAGGGTCGCACAGATTGTTAGAGCGAGACAAATATTCCAGTTTTACAATTCTGCAGAGGGACAATGGCGATGCCTATTGTTAAAGTACCCCAAACTTTTTTTGGGTCACAAAAGTATGACATTTGTTAGGGACGTACCGACTGCATTCAACTCAAATGCATTAGTTTCGCAGTTAACCTCCGAGTCAGTACATCTCCCACGCAGAGAAAGTGTTTGTGCTAGTTTTTAAATAGTATCAATGTGCCCATGAAGATGTCTTCGTTAGCTACAAATCGTATCAGTGAAATGTGGAACAATTGTGTTGAGAACGAAAACCAAAGTGCAGTGCAAGCAAGAGAGCAAACTTACAAGGAATATCAAGCTATGTATGCATATCAAAATAATCACTATTATCAACAAGAAGAGTACATTCAACCTCATGATTATTCTAAAGCTTTTGAAAATCAAGTCCAACATAACCATGTTAAGTCTGAACCGGGAAGCTGGCAATATCCAAATTACAACCAATGCAACATTGATTTAGTTAACAAATGGGCGGTGAACTTGCATAATCCATATTATAAGCAACAATATGCAAACGAATGTATTAATCAAGAATACAATATTAGACAAAACATGTCAAGGAATCTAATCCACCACATGAATGCTGAAGATAATATTAAAACGGTACAAAGAAACTCGCCAACACAGAGTGGTATTCCCGAGAAAGACTATGGATCGCCTAGTAGTAACTCAAGTATGAACCCAGCAAGTCCGGAAGCGAACGACTCGCCTAATTTGCGTGCCCTACTAGGTGCTTATAAAGGTAACGTGTCACACCGATGGTCTCCCTATTATAACAAAGACATTGAATCGATGAAAATACAATCTGGAGCTAATTATTCATTAAGACCAGAGCACGATCTTTCATGGGGAAAAAACGACTGCGGCTCAACATCACAACCGGAACGCAATTTACCGGAATTTCATGGTGGATATGATAAAACTAGAACCAATATGCAAACGTCACTCAAGGAAGAACCCGAGCAGAAAATCCGTGCTGTGGGTGGAGCCGGTATCGTGAAACCAGTAGAAGCTGCACAGTCATCGTTGGCCCCAGCGACGGACCCAGCAAGCTGTCAGGATATGACGAGGGTCGAAACAGGCGGGGACAAAGGGGATTATGAAGAGGACAAAATGGCTGCTGCGCCCGATGCAAAAGGAATCTATCCTTGGATGAAAAGTATAAATGGTAAATATGCAATGCAATTAAACTATTACATACCAGTATTAATTTAAAATATTTTTTTAAATAAAGTGCACCTGTCATATATACTTATTTATCACTTATATAACAACTCTCTACCTAGAACTTTTAAAAGCTAGAGTGCGGCCTGTGAGTGAAGACAACTGTCACTAAAGAGAAACGTCTGCAGGAAGCAGTCGCCTCCGCTATGCTGGCTAGAGCAGACGGATATACACTTCACTTCCAGGGTCACTTCACGGATATGCTGATAACCATCATCAGTCGGCCTACTTTAAACACTCTTACACATAGATAATGAAAATAACTTAAAATAAACTTTGTTATTTTAATTTTACAGGTGAAGATAAGAAAGAAGGATCAAAGAGGACGAGGCAAACATATACCCGATTTCAAACTCTAGAACTAGAAAAAGAATTTCATTTTAACAAATATTTGTCAAGGAGGAGAAGGATCGAAGTTTCTCATGCTTTAGGTTTGACTGAGAGACAAATCAAGATATGGTTCCAAAATAGACGTATGAAAGCAAAGAAAGATGGCAAATTATCAGTGTCTCCTGATCATTATAATATGGAAGATATGGCTGCAACTCAGATGACTAATATTCCTGAATTTGACACACAAACTTCACCACTTAATTTTAATTACCAAATGCCACCTGGTGTAAATGGACCTAATGCTATTCCAATGCCTGGTAATATTGCACATAATAATATTAATTTACCTCATTATGGCGGAATGATGCCCAAGATATGACCTGGTTTCAAAGCAAAATTATATTCAGTAATGTAAAAAAAACATCTTTATCATATCGTGAAAAAATGTAATTAATAATATCACAATGTAAATAATTTAATTATATTATATAAAAAATTATTTAACAAGTTCCTATAGTTATAAGTCTAATAACATGGTTTAAAAATGATGATAAAAAAGATTTGAATCAATCCAATATAATTTGATTCTGTACATAGTTCATTACTATTAACTTGGAGATTTTTTACTTCTTTTTAGTTCTTTATTTTCATTCACTCACTCAATTACAATCAATTTGAGTGGATTGTTTTGATTCTAAAAAAAATCTCTACAACTACGCAGTAGCTAAACTGGCGCGGTAATTCGAATCGAGACGAATCAAATTTTAATCTTCAGCGAATTGCACATAATTGCCATTTGTAATAAGTCAGAATTTCCCTTGAAGAGTGATGCTTGATGCGACGCGATTCGTTTCGGTTCGGACACAGTTTTAAATATAGATAAGCTAATTTTTTTGATTCGATTCGATTCGACGAGGCTAGTTGACACCACTAATAATAGTTAAGTTGATTTAATTCATCATAAAGGTAAACTTCTAGTCAATTATGTCGGAGTTTCTATTTTAAGAATAAAATTATTATTATAAATTATTATTTTTCTTTATGTTATTATTATATCTGTATTCACTGTGTTAAAAATTAATATTTGCTGGCTTACAGAAAGTCACACAAAAAGTTGATACAGCAATACTGTTGTTCTGCAGTATTTTAAATTGTCTTTGAACCAGCCAACTAATCCTAAGACCAGAGCGTTGCGCGTTGCCAGACGTCCCGATTTTTAAACCAAAATTAAATGTCCTGCGCGAGCCAGGCTCAGTACCGCTTCTCGGACTTATGTGTGTATTGTGACGTCGGATGAGTATAAAGCTTACTGTAAACTGTGTAAAAAGAGTTACAATTTGTAACTCACTCTTCAGACTATTATTTAAAACACCACATTTTTCTAACGGACACATTCCCCATACATTTTGATATAACTATCGTTTACGATCTATCAAATTTGTATGGTTATATATAACGGTTGGAAGTACATTTTCTATAGCTATCTTTTGATATCTATTGATACGTAAACGTAAATTAAAACTCAAATAAAAGATGCATATTTAAATACTTCTGATTTTATATGTTTTTTACTATGTCCCGCTTACGAAGAAAGAATCCCGCTTTTTTTTTCACTCAAAAAGTTCCGAAATCCCGACTTGGCAAAAAATATCTGGTAACACTGCATAAGACTTACCTGCTTATACTAAAACCTTTAAAATATTTGCAAATATATGGTTTAGATTTGTAAAAACAATAATCCCTTTAAAACCGTCCTTTTAGTAATAAATAACAATGCAATGATTGTTAACATTGTTTCCCTTCAACCCTTTTCCCTTTCGGCATAGTTCTAAAGCGACTCGAACTTAAATACTTTTAGTTCATTGCTCTCTTGGGACGATATGCGAAGTGCAAATGTTGACAGGCATTTTGACGTGTTTTGACGAATTATCCTATTTATGAACAGAAGTTTGAGGCTCCCGGTTTGTTTTGACAGATCTGTTAGAGTAATACTTTTAATCCTTTTAGGTGTTATATTATTTCGTGTTTAGATTTTTGAAAAAAAAAAAGGTAGCTATTGTGATGATTATTTTGCGTTTGTAAGCGATCATGTTAACCTACTTAAACATTTTTAAGAAGCAAACTGCCCCTGATGAATCTCTAACTAGTTTGATACTTATTCAATTGTTTTTAATAGTACCTAATGTTAATGAAAGAAAATTTTATTGTCCTCCAATCACGCTCAAACGGCTGAACAGATTTTTAGCATAGTTTTAATAAAGCTCGATTATGCGATGTTTATATTGCAGAATTTTTCCTTTTGATCGCCTACGAATATTTACAGCTAAGCACTTAAATTGACAAAGCCAATAAACAAAATATGGAAGTAAGAAAGATTCATATAACGAAAAACATGATGATCACCCCAAATTTTAGAAAGTTGGAATACAAAGGGTACAAACGAGTCTTTTGAATGGAATAATAAAAGGGATGGAAATTGTATATTCACTTGTGTATGAAAGAGAGATCGATAACAACCCTACCAATACCAATGTAGATTGTTGAATTAGTATTGCACATTCAGTACACTTGCAAGATGGCTGCTAGAAGTCCGTTATTATAAATATTATTTTAAGTAATTTGTGATTTTTATAACGATAAGTATGATTATTTAGTACACTTAAATATATGGTTTAGCAACGTTTAATTTTGTTATAATTTACAAAATAATTTCTATGTGAAAACTATTTCTTTTAGAAATGTATATACCTACGCCGTAAAAAAATAAATGAGTTACCTACTCTAAAACATCTGCAATACCTAAAATTTAGATTATATTTGTTCCCCCGCGCTACCTCACGCATTGATAAGTTCGATCGAGCCAGCAACGGTGTCACTGGAGCGTTCTTGATTAATGGACGTTGCTCGGGACAATAAGACCGTGCAGATTCTTTTGTGGACCAGGGTTTTTGTACGGACTCTGTTTCGGTAACATTATGTACCCCGCGGAACGTGACGGACTCCGGCATGTGTTTATTGATGTTTACTCATAGCCCTATAAGATAAACAGAATGTTTTAAAAGTGCAATTTATTATAGGTACCTACATTTATTGGTAAGTTCATCTCCTCTAAAAAAAAACAAGTTTGGGTTAAAAAATCTCGACTGAACTATAACTAAACACGTAAGAAAAATGTTTTAACCTTATTCCTTTTTAATAGTACAACACTCCACCTGATAAGAATGTGGCCAATGAACGGAAACAACTGGTAGGTACCACAAAGAAATATCTGCAAGTAGCAATCGCCTCCGCTATTCTAGCTTGACACGAATATGCAATAGCCAGGTTGATCGTACACACTCCTCTCCCTGGCTACTTTCAATCCGAAACACGACTAGGTCACTTTACGGGTGTTACACTTGAAAGTACTACTCCAAGACGGCAGACTGTAATAATAACCATCATCAGTCTGTCTACCAATACTGTTGTTATATTTTATGATCTGGTGCTAAATTAGAATTCACTCCATGATAAGAGACAAGTGTTGTTACAAGAGGTGGCACTAGGCACTCCGTTACTTACTACTTTTAAACTAAAATTGGAGTAATGAGTAATGATACAATCCAAAGTTAAAAGATACATATCGATATAATTTAAGTTTTATTTCATTAAGATCAAACGCAGTTTTCGCTATTGGTTTTGGATAATCATAATGACCTAAACATAAAGTACTATTACACACACACTTAATATTAAATTATGGAACTTACTAACTCTTAGATAACGTAGGTAATTATGTTGCTGATTGTACTCAGTGTACTTATTTGAAGTCTTAATAGGGCGTATATTTATTACATTAAGATAAAGTAATGGCTTTCATGTGTTTGAAACTTTGCCTAACAAAATAGACACACCTCTTTGTATTTTTAGTATCTTCTATTTAGCTTAGTATAATATGGAGGAGACTTTTTCTTAATGGTTAGCTGGGCGAAAATTCCTAATGGCATTAAGTTCACCATTGTCCAACATTTATGTACAATAAAAAATTATTATTATAA
This sequence comes from Tinea pellionella, assembly GCA_948150575.1. Taxonomy (NCBI): domain Eukaryota; kingdom Metazoa; phylum Arthropoda; class Insecta; order Lepidoptera; family Tineidae; genus Tinea; species Tinea pellionella. The sequence goes on from OX411253.1 coordinate 6,077,341, forward strand.
TTATTTCACTATCGCTTCTAGGATAAGGGTGGTAGGCAGACTGATTATGGTTACTAGCCCAGTCTGCCGTTTTGGGGTAGTAGCACCACTTTTGAATGTAACACCCGTGAAGCGACCTTGTCGCACTATAGATCTGCATGGTACATGCTCGTCTCCTCAAGCCGGCCTAGTGGAGGCGACTGCTACCTGTAGATATCTATGTAGTAGCAGTTGTATCCATTTATGGACCGCACTCTAGCTTTACATCAGGCGGAGTGTTGTCATATGCCGAGCTACAATAAAAAAAGAAAATTAATTATTTTATTTTTTATTATTATTATTCGTATTATAAAAATAAAATTACGAATACGATAGTTTATGTTTTATTGTTAAATTTTATTTTAGGAAGCCGTTTCTATATTATGAGACATAAAATAAAATTATTTAATCTTACAAGATAATTGATATTGTGTAACCTACATTTGTATATTAATTCGTTTAACTGAAAATAACGTTCAACGTAAGTATTTTTTATTTTCAGAAATACTGTTTGATATTTTTTTTAGCCCAGGAATATGACCACACATCGCCTGATATGCGATCCATTTCAAGCAGATATACCTAAGTCTAACTAACCTAACTACTACTACAATTCCTTTAAGCAGGATTGGCCTCCACTATGCCACTATGCATATGCAAAGTTCAGGTTAACAGTGTACAATGTACATTCCTTTCGTTATTCTTAGACCGACATTGTTCAAAGCATAGCAGATTTATGTTGAAATTAAGTAATTTGATAACTTTCTCAACAATTTTACATTAGTTATATTTCACAAGCATTTTATATATTCTGTGCTGTAGCTAATTGTTTATTATAGTGATTTGCGATAATAATTAGTGCTGAGAAAGTTATTAAATTACTTAATTTCAACATAAATCTGCTATGCTTCGAACAATGCATGTTACCACACGTATGGACGCTCAGGTATTGACTTTCATGTTAACTTAACAGTTTCTTAAATAATTCGAATTTATTTTCGCAGATTAAAGCGTAAGTTATCGAGACTGAACCAAATCTTTGGTTTAGTACTAGATCCCTCGTATTACTCGTATATCAAATAATTGTTCAGTTTTCTATAAACCTCTATGTGCCTGTGACTGACACGTCGTATTCAAATATCCATTAGAAGGTTTCTTTTGATCTAAATCCAATGAGCAATGTTGCTTGTTCGACGTTCGGATTAATTAGTACCTATTCATAAGATTTCTATTGAGCGTCGTCATCGGCAAGGTTACTTTGAAGGTCGCCATGCATTTTCTATATTATAGGACTTATTTCGTTTCCGTTCCTCCTAAACATTTCATTAAACTTGTTTGTAAAAAAATAATAATTTGAGTAAAAATATTAAATTTGGTTTTGTTTCAATATTTATGAGTTTGTTATTTATATTCCAGTATTTTATTGTATCTGAAAAATATGGTCACCCTATTTATACTTCAACTACGTATTCAAGGTTGGTTGTTAAAATATGATTAAAATATTTGTTAAGAAAAAATAGTCTATTGTAACTTTAAAGGGAAATAAATTAATAGGTAAGACTACTGTAGACCACCTACAAATTTATTTATAGTTTATTTGGGAAGGCTCTACCAGATACATGATCAACGGCCTTGACTCACTTCAGTACAGGGATCAGAGGCGATGAGAGGGTGACTGGGGGTCTCGAACCGCTACAACTCAGGCGATTCACAGCCCCCCACTCCATGTTCTACTATTACTGCCACGATGAATGTTCAACAGAGGTCCACTATCTAATCTAATAATTCGACGAGGACTAAAGAAGACGACGCGTGCAGGGGCTACTTTCAAATGAACTAAAACGGTCGTTTCGAACTCTAAACTAGTGTCATTTACGTTGTTTTGGCATTAACTAAATCGTTGATTTGAAGTTTAAATCTTTGAAAACTCTTTTCGAATTGCATTTTAGTAGTTGTGTATTTTGTTTTGTTTATTATCACCCTACGTAAACGAAACTATGAAAGATTGCGGTAGGTTATGAACTCGAACGCAATCCCACACCACGTCCGATTTGTGCACTCTTTTTTAAATGCTAATTTATTATTACATGAATGAGAAGTATTTAATGTTAATTAGAAGGAATCTTCCCCTCTTAAAGACTTAGAAAATTACAACTTCTTTAACACAAAAGTGTTATAATTTATGTTATCCCGATAAAATAATTATTATTCAGCTTATTACGGATCATGTTGCAGTCAAACTTAAATGTTGAGCTTTTTACAAAAGTCCTAATTAAATTGAACAGATATCAAGGTATTTATAAAAATTCTACCTGTATTTCAATGTTTTTACTCAAAATAATTGTAACCAATTAAAAAAAAAACAGATCGATTCAAATGTTTTTTTAAACTTAAAGTCGACATTGAAGCTCTATAGTATGTTTATTAATTTTTTTTAGTTGATTAAAATAAAAAAATTTGCAACTACTAACTCAACAATGTATATTTAAAAATATATTCAAAACGTAATATCGTATTTTTGTAATCGTAGCGAAAATGACTATAAGTAGTTAATATGAATTTTTATTCATAACACGTTTAAGGTGTTTTTATGCTTGTTATGTGCACAATTGCACATGCACCGAGTGCCCCCTCCTATGCTATACACACGATTTCCTTCACAATTATAAGACGACCAGTGGTTACCCCGCCACTGTATAATAGCTGTTATTATGATACAGTAATTTGACGCCTTCGCGAAATTTATAATGACTCAATTTATGGTCAATACATTTTTTATACCGCAAAATTGCGAAAGGCTTCCGTTGAATGGTTTATTATTATATGTAAAATTGAGCTCGATCGGTCGAGCGTATGAAAAAATAATGTAGATTTATTTTATAAACTGTCCGCTTATAGATTTTTTGTTATGGAAGAAAAATATCTACTTAATTCAACGCTGTCTTGATCGCCCTTTTTAATGTAAAATGGCAGCTAAAGGATGAGCATTTAATTGCTAACAAAAAATGTGATGATGAATAATATTACAGCAAAAAAATAAAGGTCATTCATAAACAGAATATTTTATAACAATACCTAAAGATAAAATGTTTAATTTAATTTTTTGTTTACGAAACTAAAATAAGATATCAAATGCCACTTCCGATATTAAATATGTTACGACATGAGCAAGGCATAAACCAAAAATGTCCGTCTAATATGATAGAAATAGGCGATGTCAATGTCACTTACTTTCAGAAAAGTCTACACGGAGCCCGCCGTCGACTGAATGAAGGAAATGATGGATAGTCAACCTCCGAGCCAGGTTGTTCCGGCAATGAAAACTGGAGAGAACGTCAGATCCATATAGAGCTCCATTTATTATACCTGCAAGGAGTCTAGAAAAGATTGGCCAAGTCAAATATAGACCTTATTTTGAGATCATTAGAATTAAAGTAAAAATCATTGACACTTACCCCTCAAGTTACTTTTCAGGATATCCTGTGTATTGTAAATTTTATTTATAACAAAAATAATTATATATACAGTGTAAACTCTTTATAACGAAACTCAAGGGACTGAGCATTTTTTGTCGTTATAGAGAGTTTTCGTTATATGGAGTGAACAAAAAAACAACCATATTAACAAGATTTTTTAATATGTATGTATTATAAATTATTGTTTATACATATAGTCTGATAACTTTGTTTGACGTTTTTTGCTATGCCAGTACTTGTTTTGTATTATTTTATGTATTCTATTCATATCTAGATGTGTGGTGGAATCGTCTTGATTAAACAGCAAAAATTTTTCTACCAACTTAGCGGCATCTAGGGCTTGTTGAATTGTTGGTGGTGATTCGGCTTTGTCCACTTGATCATCTTCTTCATCTTGATTATCGGGTGTTTCCTGACTTTTTGACACTAAATCAACAATTTGTTCATCTGTAAGTGTACCAGTTGTGGCTACATCCTCATCTATATTTTCGTACGATTGTAGATCTTCGTTGAAATTGTTTGGTATGTCGAACTGGCTTATCCATTCACTCAGTGGTAGATTGTCTTCACTGTCAAATTGGTTCGTTTCTTGGCTACTACATAATCCAGCATGTCGAAAAGAATGTTGGATAGTGGCTGCTGTTACCTCTTCCCAGGCTTTTGATAAGAAGTTCACTGCCTGTAGCATGTTGATCGAGACCTTGCCGTCAGTTTCGATCATATCCATCAACATTTTCCGTCTATAGTGGCCCTTTATGCTTTTAATGACACTCTGATCCATTGGTTGTAGAATACTGGTTGTATTAGCTGGGAAAAATGCTAACTCTATGTTTCGAAGATTAGATATGATTGGGTGAGCAGGACAATTGTCTACTAGAAGCAAGATTTTCCGTGATTTTAATTCAGCATCCCATTTTCTCACTTCCTCTTCAAAAATCTGCGATGTCATCCAAGCTGACTTGTTTGCTTTGTACGTAACTGGCAACTGTTTTATGTTCTTGAAACACCGAGGGTTTTTCGATTTGCCTATAACTAAGAGCTTTCTTTTTTCTGTGCCACTCATATTGGCAGCCACTAGAACTGTAATACGCTCTTTAGACAGTTTTCCTCCAACACATTTTTCCCCTCTGAATTTTAAAGTTTTGTCGGGAGTCAACTTGAAAAAAAGGCCAGTTTCATCTGCATTAAAAATGTCTTCTGGTGAGTACTTCATCTTTAATTTAGGCCATACTGTACTAATCCAATTGTTAGTCACATTAATATCGACATCCCGCGCCTCTCCGTTCATTTTACCGTACGTAATTTGGTGACGGTGCTTAAATTTTCCGAGCCAACCTTCAGATGCTTTAAAGTCAATTATGCCAAGTTGGTTGGCAAACTTTTCAGCCTTAGCTTTTACAATTGGCCCCGAGATGGGTACATTATTCTGGCGCTGATTGTTAAACCACGACAACATTGCCTGATCTAAGTCTTCGAATTTTGGCTTTCTTAATTTTTTAGAAGAGTTTCCTTCCAGCGCCGCCTGTAGAATTGTTTTTTGGTTTTTCCAAATGGTAGCAACAGTGGATTGACTTAGTTCAAAACGCCTTCCAACGTCACTTTTCTTTTCACCCTTTTCAATCGCACGTATCACACAAACTTTTTCGTCAACACTAATCGCTTTCCGTTTACTGGCCATGTTAACAGTTTCAAAGTAGGTTTACGACTGATAATACGATAGGTACCCAGTATGCTTGGTCGAAGACCATCACTTCCGAGAAAACAATGCGTCTTACTGCACGTGTTCAAGGCAATTAAGGATAACAAAAGCTAGACCGACATCGGATGTTTCGGAGCTTCAAAGTTTTTTGTTACCTGATAACATAACATAAACAATAATACCGATAATAAATATTTACTGCCTAAAAATATGAACACATTTCTTCGTAATAGAGAATGGCGTATCGCTATAAAGAGTGTTTCAATATATGGGTTTTAACGCAAACCAACCAAGTTGGGCTCACTTCAACGTTATAGGGAGTTTATCGTTATAAAGGATAACGTTATAAAGAGTTTACACTGTAACTAAATAAATATGTTGTTTTAAGAGCTCTATAGATTTACCATTTGTCTTGATTCGGCTGCCGACCCTCCGCGTTCACTAAATTCCAAATTGTTTTTGACTGACAGCCAAATGTAAGTTAGCATTGTTTGAGTGACGCACCGCAGCCTTCGGGCACCCGAACCTTTCTATAATTGTACCACTTCTAAAGGCAATATAACCCGCTTTACGGAGCTCAAGAAAATGAAAAGAAACAACTTTCAACCTTTTACAGAAAATTAACAGTGACTCATACATATGTGGCTTAATCTCCAAACTACTTAATAACTTAATAATATTTTTTCTATAGCATTCCGGGTATGTGTTGATCCTTTAAATCTCCTTTGATTACTTAAGCTAGAGTGGAGTCATGAGCGGAGTCTGCTACCACAGGCTGCTCTTTAGTAAGATTTATATAAATTAACGATAAATTACATATTAGATGTGACATTTTTATTGTATTATAGGTAAATTGAGAATGGCCCTCAAGATATACTTAAATAAACAAATAGAAGTTATAGATTTATTTATTATTATTATTATTTATAAATTTACGTACGACTAGAGGTACTTTAGATAAAAATAAAAAGCTATTCCTTCATCCAATATAGAAAATATTTTTGTAAAAGTACCTTCAAGGGTGAGAAAATTTCCAATAAGTTAGCCGCGTCGCTCGAGCACTGACGGGCAAACAAAACAAAACTTCGCTCAATGGAAATTCTCCTAAACTTTCTCCGGTTTTTTATTAACACAACCGAGCAAAATCTCATTAAAGGAAACTCTTTCAGTTTACGAGAAATAATTAACTCTTCTTTAAAAGTTATTTTATATTTTTAAATACGTTTAAATCGCGTTGTATTTTTATTAATTCAATCACACGGATTTGAAAGCTTTGCAACCATCGTGGTCGCTGTAAATAAACACGATAGTAAATAAATAAAGTCTTTAGCTAAATTTATTTTGTTACAAGTACACCTACTGAAAAGAAGGCTGATAAATTAATTTAAAAAATACATCACAATTCGATTTTATTTAACTGAATTCAAAGTTTGTTTCATTTATTTTACCAATAATGCCAAATCCGCTTTATCGTCTCTTAACCTACGCTCCATATCCACAACACTCCCCCTGATGTTACTAGAGTGCGGTCCATGGACAGAAACTGCTACTACAGATAAATTTATTTATTTATTTATTTAAGAGGTATAACAACAGAGCACAAGTTATTTAATACATAAATACATGGCTTAAAACAAAAGAATAGTTTGAACTTGCACTCCAATTATAGCTATACACAATAAATTTAAAAATGTTTAATCAAAACAATTTTTTCAGGCAACAGTCGCGTCTGCTATGCAGGCTAAATAAAACGAATACGCACTATCCATATCGACAGTGCACACTTCTCTCGATACACCTGGCTACTTCCAAACTAATCCCGGGTATTACATTCGAAAGTAGTGGTACGATCCTGGAACAGCAGACTGAGCTATTAACCATAGTGGTAGGCGTCTGCCTACAACTCTTTAATAGTGTCTATTGATACTGAGCGGCCAAAGTAACTATATAAAACGTAGTTACATTGGTACCGGTCAGAAACAAGCGAGATTTTAATACTGGCTCGATGGTGAGTTTACTCGTTCTTCAGCTAGACCACGGCCGCTCAATATTTAATAGTGACTGAAAATTTGAACTCTGGGGACGGATACATACATACACACATTTGACACATGATTGTTAATATATTGATGGTTTTTCAAATAGCAAATACAAGCACAAAGTTAAACATAATTTCATTATACAATTACCAACACTTCGGCTCGTATTAGTGGAGTTACACAGGTCGGGGTGTCGAAAGGGCACCGTTCGGAGTAACCGTTTGACAAGGGGTGACACAATGACTAATAGTCTCAGACGTCAATGTATGTGATGCTGTTCTTCGAGAACATTGGCGTTCCTCAATAGAGCTAGCTGGCTTTACACAATTTTGCATTTTATTGATGGTTTATTATAATATTAACACGCATTGTTTTTCAACAAGAAAAAGGAAAATATTGAAAAAGTTTTATTTCTAGATCTATCTAGATCAACCGTAGATAAGATTGTTTTAAACATTTTGTGTATTATTAAATTTTTCAACCATTTTATTTCTATAGTATTCGACCAAACTCGCCTGATGTTAGAGTGCAGTCCAACTGGAATAACTGCTGCCACAAAGAAATGTATGCAGACAATTTTATCGTCACTTCCACTATGTCTGTTCAGGACACGAATGCATACCATCAAGTGACAGGGCATCTAATGCCTGCCATCGGAGATACTAGTTCCGATGGCAGAGCAGAAAGTTATTATTATTTTAAAAAAATTGGCTTTTTGTTTTTTTTATTCATTATATTTCTACATCTACTATAGAAAAATCTTGTACCTCTCAAAGCCCACATGGGATTATTTGAGAGGCACAGAACCCTAACTATGTACTTAACTTACTTAAATACTAAAAAAGCAAAAATTTTAATAATTAAAATTATATCAATCATACATATTATAAATTAATTGATACAAAAAAAAATTAAAATTAAGAAGGTAACCTTTATAATAAATCGAAACGGTATGAAATAAAATGATCCTACATCGTACTTAATGCTGTACTGTAAACAGCGCCATCTAGTGGTGGCTAAACGTACTAATACAAAAAGTTTTGTGATAGAGGGCGCTTCAACCCAGTTACGAACGTGAAACTGATTTCATTTCGCTGAAGATTATAAGAGTAGGCAGGACATAGTACCTATATTATTACAAGTAGGTCTATAGTATAAATATTTAGATAATTAATACTTAGTTATCATTGCAATTTAATTTAAACATAATTTTAATATTTTATTATACCTATTTTGTTGATGAGCATAATAAAATAAATAAATTTTTTACAACATTTGCAAATATTTTTCTAATTTTCTTCAAAATATAAAATTTAAACATTTATTTCGATATAAAAAAATAATTAAAAGTGATTGTGTAAGAATCTATTTTCAATTGTTCTTTGAAGGCGTGGTAGACAGACTGATAATGGTTTAAGCTTAGTCTACTGTCCTGGGATAGTACCACCACTAAAATTATTTTTAAACATTACTTTGCAACTAGGTTATTTCCGCTAATCAATGTTAGTGAGGGTAGATACACAGACACATCAGCTGTCCTTGTTAGACCCTTCACCAACATGCAAAAACCTCGTTTTTGACATTGACAGCTGATGTGACTGCTTATGCACCCTCTTTGTGTTTAAAAAAATTATTTTGGTTTTATGGATTTCCGCAAAATAACGCCTAATACTAAACATAGTACCACCACTTCCTATACCTGAAGTGACCTAGTTGCGTTTCGAGCTTAGCTTGAAAGTAGTCGGGTATAACTTGAGGAGTGTACCCTGTCAATGGACGGTGAACATTCGCCTCCTCAAGCCGGCACAGCAGAGGCGACTACTGCCTGCAGATATTTCTCTGTGATAACAGTAGTATTCTCTCTTGGACCGCACATCTCACATCTCGAGCTACTGTTTAAATTCTTCTGAACAGAAATAAATACAATTCTTATTAATTTGTCACTTCATATCTTATGAGAAAATTCTGCACGTAAGAAAGTATTGTAGAATGTAGAGTACCTACTTTTTAGTTACACTAATAAGAAACATCTATATTGCATTGCAAAAACATTTATTCTTATTGGAAAAATCACTTTTTATATCTTATCTGATTATCGTATAGGGACTGAGGGACTGTGCCTACACATTTTAAGAAAACGAAACGGTAGTCAAGGAAACTTGGTTTATGATTTTGGTTGTCAAAATATACGACTTCAAAGAATAACTCAAAAGCTTAAAAATATCTTTATTACTCTGACTCCATACCTAAAATCTACTTAACAGCAAAGAGCAAATTTACTAAAATTTGCGATAGATGTTGCAACTTCATCGTCTTTTCTTTTAGATATAGAAAAAGTGACTGTTATCTTAACCTGGTCAACGTCAAGCAGAGATCGTCCATATACCTACTTACTGCTATGATGCTTTTAGAACAGTTTAGAAAGCTTTTAAAGGTCCCGAAGACCTTTATTCTTTATAGGCAACAAGTTATTGCTGTTTGCAACCGATTGATTATGTTTGTTGTTAAAATTAAATAAGTCAACTCTGTTAACGTACATTGCTTACCAAAAAAGTCAAATTGGTACTTTACTAGGGCTTCGTTTTCTCAGTGAAGAAGAATAATGAAAACACCTTATCAGCCTGGACTACACACATTCATCTCCTCAGGCCGGCATAGGGAAGACGACTACTGCAGACCTACCTATTTGGTACGTATAGGTACCTACCACCAGAATAATAAATAAAAAATCTGATTAACTTTTTCATGTTTTATTTTGCAATAATTGTATTCTTTTGTAGTAAAGTTCCTATATTGTGAACTAAATTAAAAATTATGAAATAATATAGATACTTACCTAATAGGATGTAAGTTCTACATAAATAGATTTTAAAATAAAATTATAATTAAACCGAATTATTATTTTATAAAATCATTATTAAAATTCTGTATAGGGTCAAAAATTTCAATCACGTCTCCGAGTTTGCTTCAAATACTAAAAGTTGTAAACTCTTCAAAGTTCTAAAGTTTCGTGTTAACGCGTTCACACCCCGACTACTTTTAGAAACTTGTTTCAGCCAATCACGTTACAGGATTTGACGCAATTGGCGCCGCCTACCGCTGCTGCACTACGCATGTCTCAACTGCAACGTAAAGACCATGTAATGCCTTCTCGCTCGAACTTATCCCTTAAACGTGTACGAAATAAGGATATAAAACATAATAGCCTTTTTCGAAAATATGTTAATACTTTTTATTCAATTAAAAAGCCTATTTATTACGTTATTTTTATTTGTATCCTTATTGGTAAGTATTTAAAGTTTGCTAATTATTTTAAAATATGTTTATTATTAGGTAATAAACCTACATTAAAATGAAAATTTCATATACCTAATCCTACTTTAAAAAAAAATCTTCTATTTATAATACGATAAAATTATAATAAACAGAAGAAAAATAAAAGAAAAAAAAATAATAAAAGCGCTTACCTATATGTTTAATAACTATAAAATAGCATATTTAGTCATCATTTTAATGCCAAAAAGAAAAAATTAAACACGATAATTGCTATAAATTTTTCCTATGATAATAATTAGGGAAAAGTCGGTTATATCGTACCACTTTTTACTTTTACGTCAATATTTCATTTACAAAAAGACTTACACATATGAATGACTATTACAATTATAGATCAATATTTTGGCTATCACATATTTAAAAATTGCTGTCATAGGTTGCAACTAAGGTAGTCAAAAATGCGTTTTTCCGGAGGACTGCTAACGGTACAATTTAGCTAACTAATCGTTAAAATCGTACCACCGGTATTTTAAATCGTACCATGGGCTAATTGCTATAATTTTTTTTCTTAGGATAATCCTAATTAATTCTCCTATCTCTAATCTATTAGATGTAATTTATTATTAATTATAAAAAATATACAAGAATTTTATTGCGACTAGATCTATGTATAAAATTGGTTGGTAATATTTTTTATCCCATTCTTAACCCGTTCTAAAGCCACCAAAGAACCTTATTAAATTCCATTAAACGGTTTTTAAATAAACATATTTATTAGACAATTTTCCGTCTTCTTTGCTCTCTACGTGATGAATAGAGAGAGCGCTATTCACCCTTAAGTCGTAAATTATGAAATGTCCTGTAGACCGGTGTATTTGAAAATTTATGAGTCAACAACATGTGTATGTTTGGCTGTTCGGTCGCGTGACTTCTTGTTTATTAAGCTGTGATACGTTTATGGTTATCTACAGGTTGGTTGGTTATTGGTTAGAAAGGAACAAAATTAGGATGTTTAAGAAAAATCTTATTTTTAATACATTAAACCTTTATGTATTTAAAGCTTGTTTTCATCCAGTAAATTAATAAATGCTAAATAATTCCAAAATAAAAAATTTCATATCAGAATTAATTGTAAGCAGGATTGTCTTAGGCCATGCATTAAGATGTGGTTTTCATCGTTTAATTTTCAATTTACCTATATTCATTTTTTTAAATTTTAACGTCAATTCCGTGTAAACGACAACCTCAGCGTTTTCATGTCCCTATCAAATCTGGGGCCTAGGACTCGTGACCCATGTGCTCTTATGGAAAATATGGAACTGGCTAAAGTTTAAATTAAAAGATTTTGTGTGGCTTACGCTCTTCTCGCACTCTTGCCGCGACCATCAATGCAAAGCTTTTGAAACAACAAACCAAAATAAACGCCTCATAAAGATATGACCACACTCCGTCTGATAGCTAACTAAAATGCGATGGCAAGATCGAAAACAACTGCTACTTAAGAGAAATGTTTGCAGGCTCTAGTCGCCTACGCTATGCCGACTTGAAAAGACGCCATCCATTAATAGGGGATATTACTCTTACATTTAGTTAAAATATTTTTTCACGTTAATAAAAAAGAATTGGTGCTGAAAGTTAACTGAAATAACATGTTTGTATTAAAAAAAATGTACTTCTAAGCGAGTCAGTAATGTTAGTAATTGTGTGTGATAATTGTTAGATACAAAACTCGTATCAAAATAATTAGCAGTTGCTAATTACGTACGAGTCTTAACAAGACAGATGACTGTCATTAGTGCTAATTCTTTCTAACCATTCAAAGACGCCTACTAACATGCTACTGAGCAATAAAATAGGAAAACTATGATCTTTAATAATAATTTTAATTCTCAGAACATTAATTCAAACTTTGCTTTAGATTTTCAAGTACAAATTTAGGAGTTAATTAACTTTATAAAAAAGAAATTAAAAATTTCTAAAAAATAAATAAATCTTGTTTTATAAACTATGATCTTTGGTAATAATTTTAATACTGAAAAGATTAATTTAACCCTTGCTTTAGATTTTAAACTATAAAATTAACAGTTATTTATTAACTTTGGAAAAAATTAATTTAAAAAAGTACCTATCTAATACGTATTTAAATTAAAAAGAAATGTTTAGTATAAATAGTTTGATAGGTTGTATTTATTTATTTTCGGGAAACAAACAACTAAAAATTCAAATGAACAATAACATACTTATAGGTATAGCTCACAGTCACTTAACAATTTCCACTGGTAGAAACGTTATAAAGTTATAAACGGTAGAAAGTTTATATGCTATAGTGAGTTTTCTGTGGGATTCGAGATGGTACCATATAAAAAAATGTACTTGAGAACTTCTTCCTAACAACCCTGGGGGATAAACTTGAAAACTTTGGACTGAAATGGCCATTGTCCTTCTCTAGTGTTCACTGTAGATGCCTATCACAAATACTTAGGTATTTAGTTCAAAATATTAGAATAATAATCCTGTCTACCTAAGGGTCGGTATTTTAACAGCGACTTAAAGACAGTAAAGTAACGTCGTCTTACTCATAACATTGTACTAATGCTATTGTATGAAATATAGTATTCTAAGCTGACCTTAGTTACGCATTTAAGGTTTATAGGTATGTAGTTGCTTAAAATGCAATAAAAAAATGTACACTAAGGTCACATTACAAATAAGGAATGATTGAATTGCTAGTCCTAAGTACAATCAGCAAAAGATTAGCTGGATCACCTTAAGAACTATTTGTGCTATTCAACAAGATCATTCTTGTAAATTAAATCAAATTTACATCCATAATTGGCTAAAAATAAAAGAGGGTGATTATAATTCTAGCGTGTTACAGCGCTACCTTTGCTATTAGTATCTACGTACCTATAACTCATAAAACCATCGAATCACTGAACTCGAATCATTAGCTCAGCAATAACTAGTACTTCCTTATTCGTATGTTTTTGCATATTGTTTGTAATAATTCATTAAAATGGAGTAGTTGCATAGTAATTTTTATTATTTAGTTGTGGCAGCTGATGTCCGTCAAGATGCCTTGATGCATTACCATTGTCCGCCTCTCTAGACTTGGACTGAATGCGATGTAAGAAATTATTAAATATTAATTTATGCTTTAGATTATGGGGACTAATATGGATTAATATTAACAGGGTTTTGATAATGTAATTAATATAGGAATATACGTTATAAATGAGCCCTTAAAAATAAAAAAGAATCCTTTATAACTACACTCAAAGTAATCTGAAAGAAAAAAATAACAATTAGGTACTAGAACATGTCAAAGCAAATCATTAAGTCAGAGCCGTCATCAATAGGCGTTCCATTCATAATCATTAATCGATCCAGAAATCGGATACGTCGATGCCGCGACGATAGTCTCTAATTGCGCTAATCAGCGACTGTGGAAGTGCAAGCTATGAGTTCGTCTCGAGTCCGGGACAGCACACGTGGAGACTCAGGTGCCGCCCCCCGCCCTGCCGCCGCCCGCCGCCCGCCAACTCGGTCCCGTCAAACTCAAACGCTCACCTCGCTGTCAGCCGCGCGCCGCATTCGTCGCTCGAACGCCGGGAAAACACGAGTCGTTTTCCGCCGCGACGATCCGCAGTCACAATTCAAAAAGTTTCGATCGTATTCAAAGTTTGTTTAACTTATTGAGATTTTAAATATAATTGCCAGACGATCGCGAACTCATATCGAATAGTTTTAATTATTAAATTTTAATATTTTTTTTATGAAAAATTAATTATTTGTGTAAAGTGTATGTAAACATAAACTTGTGGGATGTTTGTGATTTGTCTTTATTCTTGGTTGTGATTAATCGTTTGGTTACCAAATTTTGCTGTTACCACACTCATAATTGATGTGAGTATGTGAATTTAAAATTATTGCCTACTTTAATATTAACAGATTATTCGGAAGCTTACCTCGTCCATTCAAAATTACAGTCAATTGATAAAATTTGCTCCCGGAAAAAGTTGTTAAATTGAAGCGTAAAGCAGTAAATCTCTGAACGCCTTTAGTAGTCACTGACCACTTGTTACGGGGAATTAAAAGCTATTATGTCTGTACATATGATATGGGCATCAACTATTAAAATGATATTACTTATACATTCTTGAATAGTGACAAGACTATAATCGTAGTCGCTTCATTACAAACTCAAATTAACTTTTAATTAAGAAATGCTAAAGCAAATATATCTACACGAGTGAATACTTCAAGGGCATACAAGTATAAAAGCAATCAGACAACCGAATTTAAATTAAACACTCATCCGATTCTGTCTCTTCAAAGGAGAGTTTCTTGTAAAAACAAAAAAGCTATAAAATTGTTCGGCTCATTTAATACGTACCGGACGAGACCGACAAAAATCTAACTGAAATAAATCCAGCACACATGTCCTCGAACGTCACTGAACGAATTCCTTCAACAACTAAAAACAATTAGAAAACAAATATAGATATTTACCTATATAGTAATTTTAATGAAAATAATTTTATGTTTTGATTTATTACACACAAATTGTAAGCAAAATTATTATATAAAAATAAATCTACCAGTTATGTATACTACAAAAATACTAATTAGGTACCTACTATGAAAAAAACAAAAAAAAAGTTAATGATAAGTACCTAAAAAGATAAAATACTTTTCTATACTTAAAAATAAATCAATGACATAATTAATATTGAAAAAGGAAGTCAAAATCTTTAAAATAAATATGACAAGTAACATCTTCACAAGAGAAAGGTGGAGATCGAAAAGGACGTATCTTTCAGGAAATTTCAAAACGTATTATTAACCACTAGTATTTTTGAGCTATTTTTCTATTGAAATTACCCTTTAATAACCTAGTACTTAGTTACTGGTAAATCTAGTCTTGTAAACAAGTCCTAGAATACTAGTTAATTATTCGTATGTATTTCGACGTTAGCTATAGGCCATTTTAACTACTTTTAAATTAGTAAATAATTTTACAAACAAATAATAAGTATAAAAGATAAATTAAAATGTTTAATTTCTTTGATTTATGTACTATTAAAATTAGTCAAAAGAAATATGATATTATTTAAATTTACAATCATCATTAAGCATTTTAGAGAATGATTCAAAATATGGACCTATATAGAACCGGTTTATTCGTGCGATATGAAAATCAAATTAAATATATTAAACATAATTTATTTAACAATAATAAATTCAAACGTTTCAACAAAAAAGAATAACTTTTTAACATGCTATTAATGAAATAAAATATTAATTCATGCATTGTAGGTAATTTGTTTTCACTTAAAAAATACGAGTATATTTGAAGTCAGCAATTCTCACGATTTGTCGTATAAAAATAAACTACCAAATCACGTTAAGTGCTAATTTGCTTGCAAAGACGAATGCATTCGAAAAGTCCATAAATCGGCATAAGTCAGATTCGGCCTACCGCGCTCTCTCATAAACCTTCGCAGACACTTTTATTACCCTACCACGTGGCTAAGAAGCAATTTTTTCAAACACTTGACATGTGTAGTTCAGTGCAGTTCAAAGTATCAATGTCTATTGATAATTTATTGTTTCTAAATAGACCGCCGTCAAAGGTTATCGCATAAATTATTTTTTTGTTTCAACCTTTACATTCTTGAGCTTCTGGGGGGTAATTTGAAATCTTCTTCTCTTCAGGAGGTCCTGTTATGATTATACAATTTGCATTGTTATTATTAACTACTAAAAATTATAAATGTACTTACCAAACTGAAAGAGAAAGAAGAAAAAAGTCACTAAAACAATGCTATTATTAATATCCTAGTTGGAGGAACTTTGATCTATATTTGGAATATCAAATGTTTTAGGGAACTTCTCACTTGAACATTCATCACTTGTAACGAGCCATGCCGCACTTGACCAACTAATGTGTCTCATTTTATCGCAGGTCCATCAATCAAGAGTCCTCTCAACTCAACGCGGACAATTGAGGCGTACCGTGAACAACAGCAGCACTCACACCCAGCATGTATCACTAAACGCATCTCTTGGAAACCTACATAAATAGAACGATGATAACAATTGTGTAACATATTTGTGAAAAGAAGCTTTAATACACTGTTACCGATGAACGACCTAAATTATAACGCAGGAATGAGTTCCTACCAATTTGTGAACTCATTAGCGTCATGTTACGGAAACCAAGGGCCGGGCCGCACTGGCACTCCGGTAGATCAAACTGGACATCCCGGAATACCAACACCAGGTGCGGATTATTACAATCCAAACGCGACAGCAACGGGATATCCGAATGCATGCTATTCGCCACCGCAAGTCGGCCATCATTACCCGCAGCATCCATATGCTACACCGGCGTCGGGGGCTCATATGCAACCTCAAAGTATGATTGATTATACACAATTACATCCTCAAAGGCTCGCTGGGGCTGCGAGTCATTTACATCAACATTCAAACCCGAGCCCTGGAACTTTATCACCAAATTTATTAACCACTACACCGGCTCAAGCGGCTAGTGCTAGTTGCAAATTCGCGGATACAACCTCCACGACAGGAGTAGCATCTCCCCAAGATTTATCAACATCCTCGGGACCTGGAAGAACGTCGCCTGGTTTTGGTGTTGCGGGACAAAATGCAGGTGGACAAACTGGTAGCTCTAAACTGGGATTAACGACGCCAATCGCCTCTCCTGTAGAACACAAAGCAAATGTCTCACAGAATATATCGAGTCCTGCCTCCAGTACCTCTAGTAATGAAAGCAATGAAGCAAATAATTCTAGTTCCAATAACAGTAAGAACAACAAGTCTTCATCTTCAGCTAATCCACCACAAATATATCCTTGGATGAAACGAGTGCATCTAGGACAGAGTAAGTAAATTTTATTTTCTATTTTTAAAGTAATAATTATAAATATAATTAATTATAAATTCATCGATGAGAACTGGTTCACAACCTAAATCCGAAATCAATATTGTTTAGTTAACCAATGTTACTACGCTTTTTATCTAACGATAGCGTGAAATCACAAATTGCTCGATTTCCTCTACAGCCATAATAACATAACAGCTCTCGTAGCCACGCCTTCGTAATAAAAAAAAAAACTTAATATTATTTGAGTATTTCTTGATCTTATATAAATAAGCAATTCATCAATCGAGATCTGGGAGACAAAACAAATTATATATCTATTTATAAAGCATTAGCATGCATTAACGTTTGGTCTGGATCGATATGGCTGCCTGATGGATGGTGTCCATAATAAGGCATAATGGCTTTGTTGGCGGCTGCTTACAAGTGAACTGGATGTTTGAAGGCGGGAGCTTTTTTCTTTGGGCGCGGGCTTCTAATGATGAGAAGAACGCGTTGTCATGATGACGTGTGATTTGATGGATTTTAACCTTCTGGTATTAACCGTGAATTGGGTTATTCAAAGCTTAATCTCTTTTAAATTGAAATTCTTCCTTTTTTTGTAGGATCTGTGTTAGTTTTGGCCCACTTGTTTATTCTTGACGAACGATATCACGTGTAGACTTTTTTAACCATATCGTGTGAGTAAAAGAAGTAATAAAAACACTACATGTGACGCCTCCAATTTTTGTTTACGAACATCGGTGTCACAGATAGAGATGTCTTTGAAGATAACGCAGAGCACAGATGGTGCGACCCTGCCAATGTTCCTAGAAACTAATGTCATGTCCGACAATGTATTGTTTTTTGTTTCTTTTTTTTTGCGTTTTAAATAGAGAAAGTATGCGACCTTGTTTTATATACTTCAAATTATTGAACTAAATTACATAATAATTCTAAAAAATTACAAAAATTCATTACAATGAAATCTTATAAAAGCTAAACTATGCAAATAAAAGTTTTAAAAGAAGAGAGGTCGCGGCCCCTCACGTGATAGAGTACAATAATTCAGAATGTAGGTAGGAAGCGGCGGGCTGTTCGCATGTCTACGACGGGACTTATGAAATTTCAATACTGTATTATGAATTTTAGTTCAAAAGGCAGTTGAACTACACGTTTAAAAGCAATTTTAGTTCAAGTGACTCAATTATTAGAGGAAATTTATACCTTTAAAGGTTTTTTTGTTCGTTTAAATTGTTATTTATTATTAAAATATCACACATATTTTTAAATCTAATAAGAGTGTTATTCAGAGTTAATATTTCATAAATATTTAATTCACAACTAACAAGGCCCTTGAAAGAAACCGAGAACATTTAAACGTATTTTAAAAAGTACTGAAGTACCATCGCTTTTAAGTATATTTTACACCCGTGAAGTGATTTAGTCTCATTTCGGGATCAGTTTAAAAGTAGCCGGGTGTAACGAAAGGAGCATACACTGTCAATCTGGATGGTGGATATCTCTTGAAGCCGGTATAGCTGAAACGAAATTTCTGTCAAAATTTCTCTATAGTAGCAGTTATTTCCATTCATCGACCGCACTCTAGCTTAAGGTGAAAGCCAACACCTGAGCGTCCATACATTTTGTTTTACACCATTGTTCGAAGCACAGCTGATTTATGTTGAAAATAAGTAATATAAAATATTTAAAATGCATTTTATATATTCTGTGCCGTAGCTATTTGTTTATTATAGTGATTTGCACAAATAATTAATGCTAAGAAAGTTATCAAATTACTTAATTTCAACATAAATCTGCTTCGAACAATGTGGTAAAACAAAATGTATGGACGCTCAGGTGTTGGCTTTTACCTCAACATTAGGTTACCTCAAAATCACTATTAACAAGTAACAAAATTTACATTTTTAATTGCATTCATATGCATAATGCATAAGACATAAAAACAGTTTACTTTAAACATGAGATTCTAAATATTACCTTTTAACTATAATTTAATATGAATTTAATGAAACCTTATAAAACTTTGCTCACATAGTTAAACACTTAAATACGGTTTACTCAATAGGTACGAGCATTACATAGTTCTATCTGTTCTACAAAAGCAGGTTTAACATCTTCAAACGTGGTTACTTGAATTTATAAACACAGGGTACCATAATAGGCTATAACAAGATAACCTAAGAACCCTAGATGTAAAAAAGATTAGATGTGGTATTTTATTTAATATTTATTCTAGTGAGCACACTTACGAGTGTATTTCTGTAATGAGGTAAAAACCATTCAATTAAGACATTATAGTTATTATTATTTAATATGTTTATTACTTCAATTAAGAGCAAGTTTCATTAATCAAAGAGAAAATTGTAAAAAAATATTATTATTTTTATTTCTTTTTTTTTTATCATGAGAGGTAGAAATTTTACCTGTCTCATGTCCAACGGCAGTATTACACAGTGAATGCGATTAGTAAATAAATAACAAATTAAATTCCAGTAAAGATTAGTGGCCGAGTCAGTGCTCGCTCGTAAATAAATCAAAGTGTACGGTCGCGGCGGCCACAGTAAATTATGAGTCAAATAATATTATGCTAAAGGTATGGTAGACCGTTCTGTAGTTACGAACCGATGCGATGGCCGAACGTATACTTTTTTTTGTTCCAGCATGGTTTTGTAATTAAGAGTATTGGATTTTAAAAATTCGCTACAATTATTTTTTCGGCGAGTAAAATTATCTTTAATCACTTTCGTACCATGACACTGAAACTAAAATAGTTATGTAAGAGTGGAAAGTAAATATTATAGACATACCTCTCCTCAAGCCGGCATAGCGGAGGCGACTGCTACCTGTAGAAATTTGTGCTGGATATTCTTGCCGAATCAGCTAACTAAATATACATATAAGTATAATGGTGTGTTACTCTATCGGCAAAGCTTGCGTGACTATTTCCTACCAATTTCCGTTCAATAGTTCGTAACTTAATTCCCACACGAGCAATATTGTACTCGTAAAAACCCGAAGTCCTGATACGTTTTGCATAAAAGGGTTAAAGTGAACAAATAATGTAAAAGGAAGCACAAAAGTTTGAAAAGGGATTAGTGGCGGGCGTGCCATAGGCAGGATTAGGCCAAACGAGTTCGTGGTTGGCCAGTTACTGGTAGGCAATGCGAGAATGAGTTTGCGAAAAAATCCTATACCACACCGCCATGATTCTTGTCATTTAAAGTTAGGCCATATGCGTCAATTCTATACATTTTACGCCACGAATTTGTATTCCTGGCATTGAAATATTGTTAACTATCATTATTTATTTTTTTACTGTATTATAGCTCGGTATAATGACAGCACTCCGCCTGATGTAAAGCTAGACTGCGGTCCATGAATGGAAACAACTGCTACTACAGAGAAATTTCTACAGGCAACAGTCACCTCCACTATGCCGGCTTGAAGAAATGAGCATGTACCATCCAGATTGACAGTGCCCACTCCTCTCGTTATGCCTTCACTTCACGGGTGTTACATTCAAAAGTACTGCCCCAGGACGGCAGACTGGGCTAATAACTATCATCAGTCTGTCTGCCGCTCTTTTAATAGTGCCTATAGGCACTGAGCGACCAAAGTACATATAACAAAGTTACATTGGTACCGGTCAGAATTTAGCGAGACGTTCGAACACGGGTTTCATCGATCGTGAGTTCACGCGGCTTACCACTAGACCACGGCCGCTAAGCTAGAGTGCGGTTCATGCACGGAAACAATTGCTACTACAGATAAATTTCTACATGCAGTAGTCGTCTCTGCTATGCCGGCTCGTTACCTGGCCACTTCCAAAGTGTTCCCGAAACGAAACACTCACACTTCTTCACTCGGTCACCTCAGTTACCTAATTTAAGAATTTTCGTGGTCTAGCAGTGGTCAAGAATACTCTAGTAGTCATGTTTTCAAATCTTGCTGACCGGTACCAATATAACTATGTTATATGTACTTTTGTCGCTTATTGTCTATGATACAAACACTGGCTTAGTATAGGCATTTAAAAAAAAAATCTTTTCGGTGAACCTGTAGCCCACACCAGTTGTAAAACCATAAACATATTGAAAACTAACTTCTAACTACACAACTGAGGTGGGGATTGGTAAACCCTTTTCCCAAGGGACTTCACCTCGACTTCAATTATTGATGGCAACTTTTAGCCGCAGTAAAATATAGGGGAAGGCACTGCAATTTTTCATTCGGATTAGCTTTTAAATAACTTGCATTGGTAGTACACGATACACGTTCAGTTTACGTGGGTGTTTTATTTGTTAGGAGTTAACGAACGATTAATTTTGTATTTTGCTATATACCCTATATGTATAGATTTGCTTTTTTTATTTACTTGCCACTGAATACGTAATTAATAATTTGCATTAGTGCCCGTTTTTTCCTATGAAATCTAACTTTATTTACCTCTGTATGGGTTAAAATATTTCTACCAATGTTTCTAACTCACGAAAAGTGTCCGAATAACCTATTTTAGAGCTTAATCTACGCAAAACAATAAGATCCATTCAGCCGTTCCAACCTGATTCACGAACAAACAAATATACTTTCTCATTTATAATATTAGTATAAATTAATGACGTGGCGCAAAATGCGAATTTTGTTTATTTATTTTTTATATAGTTACGAATCTGTTATAGATACTTCAGAACCCGATTTTTCCGGCGCTATCAAAAGCTATTTCCAGTCAAAAACAAATTTAAGTGCCACCATCCCTTGTAGTTTCTCTCTTAAAGGTGCATCATCAGTTATTCTAGATTATTATTTACACCAAGACTATATTCTTACTCAAATTTTCAACAAAATAGTTTCAGCGTAACTGACAGACAGATACACATTTACATTCATATATTAATAAGGATTATACACGTCACGCTGATCCTAATTAAAGATAGGAAATAATAATAATTATATTTTCTAATTGTTATGAGCTTAATTTATCTACATTATTTTTTTTATAAATAATACACTTAAGGTGAATTTCTTATCTGATAATTTATTATGCTACAATTTAATTACGAATTTTTCTCACTTAATTTCCTGTCATTATACGTAGGTAATCATTGCGCATGAGGTATTTTGCACTACTACCTTCACTATTATTATCCTCTTTGATCCATTTAAATACTAATTATTTAAAAACGTCCATTGTAAAGTTTTTTCAAATCTAATTTTAACACAATTATCATGTGAACATCAGCTTCGTCAATTTATTCCATAGAAATAAAAAACAGCAAAACTTTATTTAAATCTAATTTAAACTGTAATAAAAATTGGGTTAATACAGTGATAAATTCGACTCGTGCTCCGTGCTTATTTCCAATAAATAATAATAATTATTGTACGTACGTTCATGTCCCTACCAGAGTAGGCGGAAAGCATGGAGCCGCATCGTCTTCTTATTATCTTAAACTTACCATAAGAAAGACAACTATGAAATAAGAAATCAAATTAACATAATTCGTAAACAGTTATGTTGAAAGCAATGTAATTACATACATATTTAGTTAACGAAACGTACATAATATCTTTAAATTACTGCATTTGTTTTAGAATAAATTATTTAATTAATTTTCTCTAGACATACTTTTTTGTAATTTTTAAAGACAAAAGTATACATTTTTATCTTCAATTCAAGCGATGCATGACATAAATTTGTATTTAAATAAATTTCAAATTATCGAAAAAAAAATTATTTAAATTAAATTACAATAATTAAAATATCGCTATCTTTAATTAGACTAAATAATTAAATTATTAATCATTTAATTTAAACCAAATAACGAGCCCATGGTCAGAATATTTAGGAGCGGTAATTGAATTCTAATACTTAAGTAAACTAAGGTCGTCTTGCTGACAGCACCGTAGTAGTGGTGACTAGAGCTATCTGAAATAAGGTGTAGATCTAAGACGACCAATAAAATAAGGTTATACTTGTGCTCCACTTAAAAGATCGTAATGCATTGACTTAGCAATTAGATGAAGGGAGAGCGTTGAGGGAAGCTCATTCTCGGCCTTTTCAACATCAATTAATAGTAATTCGTTAACAATAAAATTTACATCCATAATTGGCTCAAAACAAAGAGGGCCGTATATCTTACTCGTGTGAGCGCAGACGATTATTTTCTTAAGTGTTTCAGCCAGCTTTTGCTGTTAGTAACATAGTACTTACGTAGGGTGTGATAACTTAAAATTAGCTTAGATGGTCAATGTAGCGAAATGTTCATTTCATATAAAACGACCGTTTTTTTAAAGATGACCAAATTGTAAAATTCCCAATTAACATATAGGTCATAAAGCGGCACTGCAGCAGGCTCAAATATTATTCGGACAAAATGCTAATAATGGCTTGAACATTTTGCTATTTAGTGAACTTGTGTAGTTGGTAATTTTCCTACATACAAGATTCAATACTAAGCCTTTAAACTCTTTTAATATCAGCACAATTTAAAATATAATATACACATCTACCAACAATAAAATTCTTTTTTTTTTGTTTGGCTAGTCAACAACTGTATTTCTGGAATCACTACGTATTGTAACACTTCTCAACACTATAGATTTAATTTATGTACGTTTCTTTTTTGTAATTTATTCTGTTATGACTGAAGTTGCCAAAATAAAATAAAATGCGTAGGTTTTAAAAGAATGGTAGGTCATTTAATGAAGTGACCTATCGTTTCGGGATAAGCTAGAAAGTAGTAACGAAAGGAGTGTGCCCTGTCAATTTGACAGTACACATTCGTCTCCTCGAGCCGTATTTTCCGCTCATGGACCGCACTCTAGCTACAATAGCCATTTAAGCATCAATACATTTTTTTTTTAATTCGATCTTTATTAGCGACACTATCTGATGGTAATAGGTGTATAGATAGATGATAATAGTGTGTTTTATTTTCAAAATCAACGGGTTCGTTTCCTCGATCAAAATCTGTGGCGAAACTCCATTGAGTATTTTTTGTTATCTCTTAGGTTTCTCTTATAGTTTCGCATTTAGAATTCGCAAATACATTATGTATATAAAAAAGTACATATATACTCCTAAGATATAACTACTGATGTAAATAAACGTAAATGTAAAAATAGTAAGTATCTCGTATGATTTTCTTAAAAATACAAAGTAAACGAAACTATATAAATCATATTATGTAGGTAAGTGTAGTGTGTTTATAAAGAACGCAGTGATTCGCCCTCGCATATGTAGCAGGCGTTGCTGATTGCATATTTGAAATTAGCATAGGAATCCTGCGCCGTTTCTCAAATGTTATGACTGTATGCATATTAACTTCTTGTATGCGTGAAAAGGCTTTTAATCATCCTTCTTTTCTCAACCACCTTTATTTTAATTATTCAAATATGATTTGCATTAACAATAAAGTCCACTATCCATACAACCCTAATTATATATAATATTAATAACAGTATTATGATGATTACTGATCTAGTCGCATTACAGGATTCCCTGTCAACTTAGAGGGCGCGCACTTTCCTTAAGCTACTCTACGGTGGCCTTAAGCCGGCATAAAGGAGGTCACTAGATTTTTTGTAAAATAAATTATATTCGCTTTTGGACGGCTTCTCTTATGTGCCAGACTTGTATCAAAAAATTTGCGTTACGCTTCAATGAATGGTAGCCCTTAATTTTTTTTTAAATTGGTTCCTAGTCTTTGTACGTGTAAGGTGATGGAACTGACTTAAAAGTGCTGCCTTAGTATTGAATCGTCTATGTATGTCTATGGAAAATGACCAGCTACGCAAGTTGACCAAGTAGCAAAATGTAAAGCGTTCTATTACCATTTTCCGTGTCACTTTATGGATTATATGTTAACTTTACAATTTAGTCATATGTACAAGCGATCATTTTATATTATAATATAGAGATTTTGCTAAACAATACTAAGAATCTATAGATTTTAAATATTTAAAAACAAACAGTTCATATAGGTAATTATTATTAGTATTTGATTAATAAATAGAAGGCAATGGTATTATATGCAATGAAATTGTTCAGCTTTTAAACGAAAGCTTAAAAATAAATGTTATGAACTTCTAACAACTTCTCGTGTTAGGTTATTTATGTTGCCAAATGTACCTACTCAATATAAACTAGTTGTTAACTAATTAAGATAGTGTCGCTTTAATTGGAGATGCTTCATTAGTCTCTGTTCCTATACAAAAGAAAATCTACTGCAGTTTCGTATTACGATAAGACGAGCTGATGATTGAAATTCGCTGTAACTCTGTCCCAAAAATAGAAAAAGAATGTTTTATCAATAACCACAAAAAATGGTATCATTTGAGTTAGTTTTTATAGACTCGACTCGACTAAGTTGGTTTCACGCGCAATATAATACAGTCTATTGTAACGGTAAATGTTAAATAAAGTCATCTGCGTTTGAGCAACATCTTCATTATGTTTTAAAAAAAATTAAGTCAATTCAGTTAATACTGTCAAATATGAAATAATGGTAACAGTGCAATTGTTTTCATATCATAAATAATTCTTAACAAAAGCTTCGCGGTTTCCTTAAAAGCTAAACGGCCTGATAAACATTTTTTTTCTGCTCGACTTTCGTCCCTGCGGCGAGTCGACACCTATAAATATTAATACAATCAAATGTTTTGACGTGGGCCTTTTTTAAGCTTTTATCTTGTTCCTTCGCTCATTTTTTGTGAGCATCGATTTCGGTTTTATTTCGTGTTAATTTGAACAATAACGTTGGTCTTTTAACAGATCGTAAACTAAAACGTGGAAGGGATATCGAGTGGATTAGGGCGGTGGCGCCAGGTGATTTTTTATTTTAATTCTAAAGCAAAGAATCATTTGCAAAATACTGTTGTTTTAATATCGACAACCGATTAACATAAACATTTTAGAAACACTAAAATTTTACGATCTGTTAAAATGATAATTTGAATTAATAACTTAGCTCTAAAAGTTGAAGAAATTAAATTTTTAATCATTCATTCATTTATAAATGAAAACATAAATCTTTAACGCTTCTTAAATACTTCAGAATAGACACCCACAGACTAATTTTCGTTAAACAATAATAAACTTTATTTTTTGAATAATAACGTTTAAAATATTTTCTATCGCGATTGTTTCTACAAGATTTGATCAAAGTATCTAAAATGGTCACAGTTAGTAGGTTAACCACTTTAAATTGTCATCCGCCTGATTTATTTCTGTATCTTTTGCCGCTAACACATTTTTGTCTTCGTCTTTAGTTTAATCTCGAAAATATTTCGAAGTAGATATTTTTATCTCGAAAGATTCACACATTTTATCAACTTTTTTTAATTGTTACATTTTCTTACTGTATGGCATCATCGTCGTTTACCAACTAATAGGTATTAGGTATAATCATTTTCTTAATAAAATATTAATTTAGTGCATAAAAAATCACAAATATAAAAGACACCGCTATTGCAACCCGTTCACGTAACTTTTGGTGAATACCATAGCCTTAAGGCGATGAGATCAAAAGCTCGTAAACTATAATCATTTGCTGGGCCATAAATAATTGCGTAGTGTTTGGAGCCCGTTTTTGTTGGGGCTGGCCACGGGCTGCTCTCGCGCAGGTAATATAGTCATAAATTTCCATAACCGCCACTCGATCTTATCAAACATGAATTTAATTTGATTTTAGTGAGGCCACGCGTTGGTCAGGTCGTTTTACGCCGAGTTATGGCGGTAGTCCCACTCTGTGGATATGCTACCAGTTTCATTAATAATTTTTAAAGTTTAAATCAATTTAAATATCGTTCAATTATAATGGTTTTTAGATAAACATATAGACAATACTTTACTAAAATATCTTCAGATTTAACTAGTTCATTATTTGTTACAAATGTTCTGAAACACATAAATCAAAATTACACAATTTGTGGCGCATCTATCCGTTCAATCAAAATCGCTAAATCGACTTCTAATAACAAGTCTCACAAAACGCGTCACGCCTTATACATATCAAATAGCTGACAGACGATATGTCATTAAATATCAAAAGCAGCCACAATAAGTTTTAAAAACTGACCGATGATTACGAAAGTACGATTTACAACCCATCGCTCCTATTATCTGGTATCGAGGCTTAATCCATTTATCACAGCTTTTGTTTACGATCCACGCGTATCATCGACTATTAATTATATGCGTTCTTCACTTCAAACTTTGACGTTCTCGCCGTGTGACAGTCCTGAGATAAGAATTTAAATGTTATTCAATACTCAGTTATACTCGAACAATATGTAAGCACTCTTATAAAAACTCGCCTTAACGTAAAGGCGTTAGGTTTACATTAGAATGACGGATACACTGAAATGTTACAAGGAATTTTGAACTATATTCACTGCGATTTTAAGTTGTTATTCGTCTGTTTAGATTTGTATAACAGATTTAAAGGCTAAAAGCTCAGTTTACGATTTTGATGGATGTCGTTATAATTGTTTCTGTATCGATTATGCCATTGATAAATATTTCGACTATTCCTCATTTTATTAATGATGTGGAAGCGGAAGAACGTTTTCTGGGCGAATGTTCTAACGACAGTACGATGTCACAATTAATATCGGAACTGTCAAAACATCTGTCCGCGCTACAACCGTTATCATGTCATTTGTATCACAGTAATTAAATTTATTAATACTTTATTCACTTGTTTTAAATTATCATTTGCTATTATTGTTTTTAATTGCTTTGTTGATTTATTTTCCTAGTCGATTGTTAATTAGATACAAACGATAGAGTATCACTCTCAGCTTCTCACCTACTTGATATCTATGTCTAAGCATAACTAGATATTCAGTAATTAGTATCACGTGTAGACTATTTCTAGTGCATAAAAACAGGTGCAGAGCGGTACCGATAGATTCTTACAGACCATTGTTTAGAAAAATATATATTTTTCCTTGGCATACTACTTCCATAAGAAAACTTTACCAACGAAAGAGAGACCCTACAGAGGTGTAATGCCAGTACCTATGTAGCAGCGGTTAAAGCATTGTGCAGATCTAACTGTTGCCATATGCATTAACAGATTATAGTTTACTAAAATGTACTTTTAAAAGAATCTGTATAATATGGGTATTACCTACAATTTTTTTTTACATTAATAAATAAATAAATATTGTAATGAATTAAAATAATACAAAAACTGAAAAAAAAATTACGAGTATTATTACTACTACTATAATCCACAATTATTCATTTTCTGCGAATAAAAGAGAAGTAGAGTAGAAACGAACAATTTTCCGCGTTCAATTTTCTCTAAAATTAACGGCACCGTATAAACCAGCCATGCAACGAACCGTAACGGAATTTAAATAGTCGAAAGAGGCCTTAGTGACGCCCCAACGAGCTGCTGGAATCTTTTCGCCAAACGCGAGATCGTCATTGCAATTTATTTTTATTCTTTTTTTTTTATATAACATTAAAAAAATATAGTTACATTTAGGTATAAATATCTATCTATAGAAGTACTTAACATTGTGACATGATGCTACATTGTGACCTCGACTGTCCTCCATATAAGGGAGGTTCATGAGCGCCGACGACTGAAGAACCGCGGAACACAGTGACTCCGATCGCCATCACTATGCCGACATAAGAAGGTGTTTTTCGCTTGTAAGATTAAGTTGAATTTGGTACTGTTTAAAGCAATAGGCATAGAAAAACACTTATTTGTAACTGAATGACTTTTGCGAGAATTTCCAACTCCAGTCACGTGTGTCAATTTTTTACAACATAGGGAATGTTTGTACTGTCTTTCACACATCATGGAACAACCAATATTGATCAGGAGTTACTCAAGAATTAATGAAGTGGGCACGTCGACTCGACCCGCTGTCACCAGAAGTGACGTCGGTTCCGAACAAGCTGTCTGAACAAAGTCAATGTTAAACTGTTGTTAAACTATTTAAGCGAACCTATGTTTACTTTTATTTACATACCGCTGCTTTAAAATTTATTACCTAGTCTAGTTCTTGCATATTCTCATAGGGTAAAATATGAATCTTTTTTTTTAAATTGTAGCTCGGCATATGACAACACTCAGTCTGGTGTAAGCTAGAGTGCGGTCCATGGGTGAAAACAACTGTTACTACAGAGAAATCTCTACGGGCAGCAGTCGCCTCCCCTTTGCCGGCATGAGGAGACGAGTATGCAGTAGATTAACAGTGCACACTCCTCTCGCTACCTAACTATTTTCACGGTCACTTCACGGGTGTTACATTTGAAAGTGATGGTAGTACTGATGGTACTGGGTAGCCCAGTCTGCCTACTACTCTTTAATAGTGCCTATAGTATCATGTTCCACTTTTAAATAAATAGTTAGTATCTGTTGCTATCGAGCTGTTTTTTTTAATGTTCACCCGGTGTGCTGTAAACTATTTACTACCCCGCAAAACAGAACAAGCATAGAGGGGCGACTAGCGTAACACAGCCCGTCAAGGAAACGACTCGACAGATATTAATGGACAGTTATATGGAAAAATTATTGTTACGTTTTGGTCGGGACTGAGCTTTTAAAGCGTAACAAACAAAGTGCAATTAAAGTGCCAATAAAGAAATTAATGATAGTTATCTTGCGCTTTACGAAATTTAAAGGACAATGCCTATTTTTGAGACTACTTGATATCAAATGTTTGTTAACAAAATTCCAAAAATTATATCTTATTTTATCATTAATTTACTTCAATTATATTAACACATCATTTACCAATCAATAGACAATGTTTAATTACATTAAAAAAAAAGGATATCTTTAATTATTAAAGCATTAAAAATAATAATAACCTCAAATATTGTATCAGAAATCATCTAATTACTCAATAACCCGGGTGAAAAAATTAAAACTGATTGGTAATAAGGAATGTAGATTTATTTCTTTACAAAATGAACCAAAAATCATCGAATAACTCGAGAAAAAAAAATCCTTTTATTTTAAAATTTTATTTTCGATGTGAAAGAGTTAACGTCAATACAATCGAGAGCTGCGAGTTGAGATTTATAGCGTAATGCATAGCGATGGAAAGCCAATTATAATGGCCGCGAATGGGGTGTCATTCTGTAATTGGCTAATTATTATCAACTGTTACGGGGCGGAGTTAGAACACGTGCATACTCTGGTAGTAAATTTTAAAACGAATTTCCTTTTATTTTTTACTTAAATAATTTCAATTTCTTTGTTAACGAGAAATACCCAATAAAATTCTATTTAATAAAAGTCAATTGCTGTTCGTCAGTCTCGCTAAAACTCGAGAACGGCTGGACTGATTTGGCTAATTTTGGTTTTCAATTATTTGTGGAAGTCCAGGGAAGGTTTAAAAGGTGAGTAAATGTGAAAAAAATGCTTGGAATATAGTAAAAACAACAATTTCGCTTTCCCTTAGAAACTATTCCTTTGGTTTTGAATGTCAAATATTTGATGTTCGTCCCGTGTCGTTTAGAAATCAATTAAATTTAAAAGTCGTTCAGAAATTAAATTAAATTTATTTTTTTTGGTTTGATTACGAATTATTTTTGTTCCAATTAAGTTTTGACCACATTTTTTTACTAAAGTTGAAACATTCTGCAATTATCATTCAACTTTTTTATTTATTGATTCAGAGGCAGTACGAAGTTTGCCAGGTCAGCTAGTATTAAATATTTTAGAACATTAAAAAATTATATTTGTGCAAGTTGCATGATGTATGCGTGTCAAACGGTGCATAGGTGAACATTTTCATAGTTTTAACTAAACGCAAGTGTACGTCACGCAGGGTGAGCGTTATATGTGGACGAACAGTTATCATTTAAAAAAACTTAATTAAGTAATAGTCTCAAACGTTGACAAACATAAACGTGAATTCGGTGTGAGTTTTAAACACATTATTATTTGAATGATTAATGTTTTAACCCCACGACACAGGGGAATCCAAGCTAGGTGGCGATGTAGTAAATTCATAATTATACTTTCATCGTTGTATTTTTTCATGCTATGCAGACAGCGCGGGGTACACTCGTTCAATTAAATAAAAGACCCTAATGTGTATTTTTATTTTAATGAGTAAGTGTTAAAAGCATCATATTTCATTGAGCATTAAAATAAGTAATTTGATTAAAATTATTTTTATTAGGTAAATACGAAAAAAAGAAACAAAGTCAACACCTGAGCTAAGATATGCGCGTTGATATTAATGCACTAATTTTTTTTATTAAAATGGCTATAGGTAATAAACCAGTGCTTGTATCACAGGCACTGAGCGGCTAAAGTACATACCTACCTATAACATAGTTACATTGGTACTGGTCAGCAAGATTTGAATACGGGTCTGATAGATCTTGAATTCACGCCTTCTACCGCTAGACCACGACCGACTGAGATTGGGATAGATTGGATAAACTAGGACATAATTTAGTTTTTTTTTTTACTTAATATGAAATATTGTAATATAATATAACGCTCTGTATTTTATAAATAAATAAAAATGGAAAATGTGGAAATACTGAATCCTCACATTAACAAAAACTGCCAAGATTAGTTTGTTTTCACATGCCTTGATGCAGCGAGCGTACCGTGTGCGCTTCTACCCATCACGCTCCGAAACTGATGCATTTATAAATATTTTGAGATCAGTTGTCCGTTTCTTATAACAATACAATTATATTTTTAGTATCTCATATTAATTTTTTTTCATATAGCTTTTATTATCAACATTGCTATTACGATATTTTTAAAACATAGTAATTGCGTGTCTGTATTTTTCCAAGAATTGTATCTTGTCTGACAAATAAAGCCAAATATAGATTATCGTAAACAAAATAATTGATTAAACCACTCAGATAAATTTAGTATTGAAAGCGTATGGAATAACATAACATGCTTCACCGGCATACGACTCACGAGCGACGACACCAAACAGTTTCCGATCTTTGACGAGCGGGCGCGCGTGTGTTCGTCATCTCTCGCCGCTGTCACTGCGCAAGAGTCGCTACGACAGACAAGTACTCAGAAGTAGGGATTAAATAAATCCTTTAGCTAAGATTAAAAGCCAACATGACCTGGAACGATCCACAGTTATTATACTATTAATTCACTATCATATTATTAATTCCCTTTTAATAGGTTTTCTGTCGGCCAAATAAATTAATAATATTTACATAGGATATAAAAATAATTCCCCCAAAAAATAAGTATCTCTTTCCCCGCGGTCGGCTCATCAGTCGGCCAACAAATTAGTCGGTGTCACTACCATAATATACAATAAGGTATCGCCCACTGTTCGGGAACCTGCGGCCCGTCGCATAAATCGTTCAACACTGTGAAGTAATGTTTTGTATGGAGATTTCTTTCGACGCGATCGTGCTGCGTACTAGAAGTTCTCTGTTATCCAGTCGTAGATTAATGTATGAAATTGGTAAATGTCAAAACTAAACTCTTTTTCTTTTGAACTTCAGAAACATGTGCTTAACTTGTCTGAGTTTACTTTTAATTGAGAAGTTGTAAATTATTCATCGCTTATGTAGTAAAGATTTCACACAGAGCTAGAGTCGATCTTTTGTGATAGATACAATATTGGTTGCTATTGAAGTGAATGCTCGTTCACTAAGCGCGCTAACCATCACTTCCTCCGTACTCCCACACGGCAGTGAAACATCATTATATTCAATTTTATCATTACATTTATTATTGCGAAGCTGTTAGATAACTTCTAGATACTATAATGGCAAACTACTCATAATGTACGTTGTCTTTAGAGTTCATTTTCCTATGTATAATTGTAACGATATTCATGCAGTATTTGGTTCTAATAGATGATTATTTGACATTTGTTTAAATATAAAAAAAATGTTTTGTGGTTTTTCAAAGTTCGTGTAACAAACAATGAGCTCTATTCAGACGATATAAATCATATTGTCTGTGCGAAAATGACCAAATGTTGCAAATCTTTGCTTGCGTGCACACAAGGTCAACTTGCATTGAAATTGCGAGCAAATAAATTTTGTCTACGTAACAACGGGAAGAGGGCCATTGTGTTTCTATGTCCGAAGAAAGTTTGAAAAGGCTTTCTTTTTACAATTGTCACAGTAATTAATGTACTAATGTACGCCTTTTAAAAATAGCTTTTATACTTTTACTCTCTTTAAAGTCCTGTGATAATGATAGATTGTTTCAATGCAAAAATGTTTGCTTTGAGATTTGCATGAAGCGGACCCACCACGAGCAGGTAGTGACGGATAATCGAGCTATTTGTCTTATTGTTAGTGATGTCGTTTGTTTGTGCACGGGTGACCGCGAGCGGCTCTCCAGATAAAACTCATAAATTACTTGAAACAGAAAGTGACCGTGTGTCTGAGATTATTGCCGCTAGATGTGTTCAACTTGCTTGCTTGTAATAGCGCCTCGTTTGGCTACTTTGCTTTTTATCAATTACAATCACATTTTAAACGGTAGATGAAATAATTGAAGAAATAGGTAACTCGACTCCTATTGCTTAGGAGGCTAGTATTGCGTACACAAATAGTTTTAAGGTGATGCAGCTACCCTTTTGTCGTCACGTCACGTATTGTACACCGTTTTATGTAGCTTCAGCAGTAATTATTCCATTGATTTTGTACCTATTCATAAACACCCTATTATTAGGCAAGTTAGTTGATAGTATTAATAAATTTTATTTATAAAACGTATTAGGTAAGTAGCTGCACTCTTTCACTTAGAATCTGTAATTTCATTTATTTATTTCGTTTTAATTATTTGTTAATACAATTATTATAAACAAGGTTATTTTTGATTTTTTTGGGTGCGTAATTCTTGTCCAGATACCTAGTCATGTTGTAGGTACATGTAGGTAGATATTTATATATTATTTTAAGAGCGGCTGATGAGACCGTCGAGTCGCTAATTCTGACCGGTACCAATGTAACTTTGTTATATGTACTTTGGTCGCTCAGTACCTATAGACACTATTAAAAAGTGGTAGGCAGATCGATGATGGTTATTTACCCAGTCTGCCGTCCTGGGGTAGAACCACCACTTTCGAATGTAACACCTGTAAAGTGACCTTATCATATTACTTATGTCAAAATGAAATTAATGGATTAGATTTAGATTAAATTTACGAGTAATTCAAATACCGATTAAAGTATAGTACTAGTTTGTAAATATGGATAAAACTGGTTCAACAAGATTTTGTATAAAATTAATATTCAATTAGCTTTCCGCACATGACGCCGTTGTTGGGCGTATGTATTATTAAATTTAATTTATGGCATCATTTAAAGCGATACTTTTAAAAATTATGATCGCTCCGACTTTGACCGCCGTAATTTTGGGATGAGCGTGATTTTTTTTCTGATATTAGATCAAAAATTATAATGAGAATTTTAAAATAATTGAATTTAGGTAATTTTTGTTACGAATTTATTACGAAATTATTTTATAGGAAAATAAATCCACATTCATTATTACCAATCGGTTTTATTTTTTATTTTTTTTACACGGAGCATTGAGTTATTACCTATTAGGTATATTAAATGCTTTAATAATTGATGATATTTATTTTATTTGTAATTAAACATTATCAATCGATTAGTAATCGATATGTTGATATAATTTAATGAAAAAATAAGCTATTATTTTAGAATATTGTTTTGTTAACTATTAGATATCAAGGTGGGTCCGAAAATGGCTACAGGGCTTTAGTTAAAGACAGCTATAGCTTGTCGTAGTTTGAAAAACTATTCTCATGTGGCCCGGACGTTAATCTAATTCTAAATACGTTCTACATCACTATCAAAGATTATTGAGGAATGCAGATGGGCAAAGCGGTTAGATATTCGTACTATCTACGACAGATACCGGTTTTAAACTACACATTACTACCGAGTTAATAGACAAGTGTAATTATTCTTTATGATAAACATCGACTTTATGTCATTTGTTTATATTATGTATACGAAAGTCAACACTTAAGTTTATTTGCAAATAAATGCATTTTTTATTAATTAAACGATCTGCCAAATAGAAATTTAAAAAGTCTTGGACTGTATTTTGTAAAACTTTAATATTAACATTTATTATCCCAAAAATAGGTTTATTTAGAACTACTTGTAATCAATTTTGATGATTGGCACCTTATTTAATTAAGGAGAGAGTAATCTATGCCCGACCGAAGCTCCTTTTTTAATTTAATGTCTAGATATTCAATGGGAATTCTTTAAATTACTCATGAAAACTTGTAAATTTCAGGTAGAGTTATTTTCTTTTCTAAAATCAATTAAAAAAAATCTAAACGTACAGACCTAGACATCGGTAATATGTTCAACTATCCCAAATATTATCAAAATCCATCAAGGTTTAAGGGTCGAAAAACGTTAAGGCCTTTGTTTGGAAATTTTTAAAGTCGTTTTAGTCTTAATTAACCTTAATAAATTAAGTTATTCGCCATACAATTTTAGTTCATATATTTAAATGTATTAATATTTTTTTAATGATAAGTGTAATTTCCTCCATAAGTATTACAAATTACTAAGAATTCATATTGCGCTATCAAAATTAAAATCACTGATCTTTACTCCCCAGATCATACTGAGATATTGTCTTGGTTGCACAAGAACTTCCGCCTTTTACATCTGGTGAAGTATTTCACTTACATATGGTCATTTATTGTTTATTTTTTGTCTTGTGATGAACGAAAAAACCTTTTGGTTTGCCAGCTATTCATTGGGAAGTATAATTTCGCCTTTAATAACTGCGTCTTATCACCAATTTACGAAAGCTCACATTCATTTAAGGGCATCATCGAAATTCTCGAGAAAATCAGCAGCCTCAACCCGTGTTCGCAAAGAGAAAACCTGTCTACCTACATTAAGTCCCAGACTATGTAGGACACAGCAATGGATACAGAAACACATTGTTATTTATGTATCTTGTTGCAAATCATTAAAGATTAAGGTGACACAATTATTTCTCCGGTGGCCGCCACGAAGAATCGAAATAGACGATCAAAAAAGCTCTCCAATAAGAATTTATCAACGGCGCCGACTCCGATACGCGTCTCGCCGCCTGCGCCCGCGCACAGAGATTTATTGCGTGTTATGTAAATGTGTACAAGACATTAGTGTCCTTAATATTTCTACGTCGTGATTAGTGCTCACCGCGAACGTGAGAAATCCACTCTTAATGCGCAAGATTTCGTGCAGCAGCGAATGAGATCGAGAAGAGCGATCGCATAAGCAATCTTAACCGATCCGCCTTTTGTAGGAAGACCGAACCTTTATTTATAGCCTTATTTAAATGCAATCAAGTTTTTGCGCAAAAATGGTTGTTGTTAGTTTTTGAAGAATAAAAAACTTTTATTAATAATTATGAATTCATGAATATTTGTCTCTATTTAATTTTAGATAATCTTCTTTTATGATAATAAGGCAACGAGCCAAATATTAACTAATCTTGACACTTCTGATATTTATATTAACGTGAATTACAGAACATAAGAGTGGTAGGCAGACTGATGATGGTTATTAGCCCAGTCTGCCGTCCTGGGGTAGTACCACCACTTTCGAATGTAACACCCGTGAAATGATTGTCGCGTTTTGGGAATAGTTTGAAAGTAGCCAGGTATAACGAGAGGAGTGTGCACTGTCAATCTAGATGGTACATGCTCGTCTCCTCAAGCCGGCATAGTGGAGACGACTGCTATTCGCACAGCTTTCTCTGTAGTAGCAGTTGTTTCCATTCATGGACCGCACTCTAGTTTTACAT
The DNA here is from genome assembly GCA_948150575.1 of Tinea pellionella. Classification (NCBI taxonomy): domain Eukaryota; kingdom Metazoa; phylum Arthropoda; class Insecta; order Lepidoptera; family Tineidae; genus Tinea; species Tinea pellionella. The sequence continues at coordinate 6,114,546 of OX411253.1, forward strand.
CAGGCGGAGTGTTGTCACATGCCGAGCTACAATAATAATAACAAAAAAAATTATTCAGTTGCTTTTACTATGATCACTTTAAATACAGGATTCTGTAACCAATCCCTAACGCGTATGTAATTAACAGAAGTCTCGGAGTAATATCACCACTTTCAGTGTAACCTTTACCTTTGGAATTAATTGAAAGAAGCCTGCCATAGTGAAGGCGACTGCAGCTCGCTGCCCTGTTCCGCACATTTCTCAGCGATAGCGGTTGTCATGCCAGACTATAAAAAGAAATGGAGGCTTATAATTTTAATAACCCATCACAAAATATCTCTGACTGAAATATATGCAGTAATTAATTAATTAAATACGCGCATAACCATAGCTATATCCGTTAAACCAGTTGTACGGTAAATCAAATGCTTTTTAAAGTGGCACCGCAGTCTTGTCTGACACATTGCCGTGATAGCAACAGCGGAGATTGAAGATAGTGCTCAAAAAAGAAAATAATTCTCGACTCCGAGGGTGAAGCACGGTGAGCATTTAAAACGTTCCACTCTCCCAAGATACGAAGTGACACGTGAAAAATAATTACCTTTACATACTTTTTAAACCGTTACTTTTAAAATGATGTCATTCATAAAAAGTCAAATTTTAATTAAAACTAATAAAATCTTAATGTCGCATATAATTTGTAACCTACCATAACATAAGCAAAAAAATTAATAAATATTAATATTTATACCTGTCACACGATATTTGCTTATAGTATTAGGTATCAAAATAATGCCGGATATATAACAATCGTCATATTATAACAATGTAGGAAGACTGATTAGGAATTCCCATACCACCGAGGCCACCTTGCTTCAACATGTCACAAACAACTCGACTTCAGCCATCTACACCCACTTTATCACCGTCAAATCGCAGGTGAACTAGCCTCTCTATAGTCGTTGCTCGGAAAAAAATTATAATGTTTAAATAAAATTAAATTTTAAATTTTCAACCGTTGGTCTTGATTAATGTGTTTGCGGACGTCTTGCAAATTTAATCGGGTGACCTGTTTGTGCATAGATGCCGGGATTCTCGGAGCATAGCAACAGATATAGCTGTATCTATTTAGTAGCTGCATAATTTTACGAATATCAGTATCCTGACGGAAATGTCGCAATAATAATTTTTAGCTTAACTAATATTAATGTTAAAGCCTGTGGTAATTGAAATATCACATTCACCATCCGCTAAACATACCATTGGCGCATGTGGCCGTGTTGAAAATGCCTCTACTGTATTTTTCCTATCGGCAGCCCTTGCAAACATGCATGTGACATATTCCTAGGTTTTCACCATAATTAATACAACCTCTACTTTGCAGTTCAATTCATTACTTACTTACTTAGTTCATACATCAATTATATTTTTTAAAAATTAATTATTGACATACCTATTGAAATGCTAAATTTGTATATTCTTTTATAAATAAAACAAAGTAGATATAATAAATTGACCACACATTACATATGTTGCGACAATTCAAACTAAATTATCAATTAACGAACAAAAAACAACGGGTAAACTATTCATTCGTGACATTTTTATTGCACTTACGAGATACCTATATCTACGACTACCTATAGTTTTCATCTAGATATAATTATTTATGAATGTGTTCTCTTTGATGTTTAATCTTTATACATTTTTTCGGAGTCATATCTTGAGTCTAGTTTTATTTATTAGTGTAGTTATTTATGAACCATCGTTGATAGACGGATCGAGTAACATTAAACTTGTGATATATTTAGGTACTAACGACAAAACTGGCGCTGCAGCACTTTGAAGTGTTTGTCTAAGCTCACAGGAGCAATTTGTAGGTTTGTAAACTGATGTCAACGCTTGTCGAACAGCACAAGCACAAATAGTCTTTAAGGTGACTCAGCTAACCAATTGCCGATTGTACATTAAATTAATGCTAAATTCAAATAATATTTTATTATAATAAAAAGAGCAAATCAATTTATGTCAGTTTTTACGAAGACTTTACGAGTTCATATTACCTAAAGTGGTAAAAAATAAATCTAAAAAATTACTGTCTTTTATAAGTACCTACTTATACAAAAAATATACACATCTATATCCAGACCCAGACATAGGCTATTTTAGTATTTAAATCTCAGTCTCATCCATAGGTAATAGAAGTTATTCGCTTAAAATTCGACCATGCAATATGTCTAGACGGAATATCAATGACTTATGACCTAGAACTAGTCCACAAGTCGAAGACAAATGAAGATTTTGTTAAAAAGAAGACAAAAAAATATTCAAAAATTTTTTCTTAATTGTTATAGTTTTTTTTTATTTTATTATTAAATATCGCTTTGTAAGTAAAAGTTTAAATGGTTCTAAGGTAATAAGATATTTTGGTTACTATAAAATTCTTCCTTAACATACGATGGTTTTAGTTTTAAGGTAAAATATACTAAACACATAAATATAGTTACCTATACTCGTATGATTATTTCAATAATTGAAACACGTTGAAATTGGAAACGCATTTAAACTGAATCACCATATTTGCGAATTCATATTGAAATTCAAATAATCCGTTGCTGTACAAGGATTATGTTAAAATAATTCTGTCAGTCAATGCTTTGTGCATCTCACTGTCTGTTACATTTCAATCGCGGCCTTTTTGTCCACCAGCGCAGATGTAACGTAGTGACTGCGTGTCGGCGACGCGACGTGTCACTTCGTACGTATTTGTAGCTCCATCCAATATTTATACATTCTTTAATGTCTTCATTGAACCCTATGTGACAGAAGAAAGGAATACTTTAACTACAAATGTTTTATGTAACGCTAACTTATTTATACTTCTTTTTACTTTAGCATTAGTAATTTGGAACACAATCCTCTCTACTTATTATTTTTTATAGTAGCTCGGCATGTAACCACACTCCGACTAATGTTAAGCTAGAGAACGGTCCCTGTGCGGAAATAAACGCGCTGCTACAACCACAGAAAAATATCAGGCAACAGTCGTCTCCATTATGCCGGCTCGAGCAATAAGCAATAAGCGGCTTGACAGTGCACACACCACTCGTTGTGCACAAAATAAAAGAGAACAATAATTATAAGCATTGTATTAGTCATACATACAATGTTGCTAAATTTGCATACAAATCTTTGGAACAAACGATTCATTAATTTTCATAAGGTCCCCCACTCGTAGTGTGAATAATGACATAATTTAATTTTGTGGACACACTGTAGATGGGCCCTATATTGATCACGCGACTCTGGCCGGCATCCAAAACAGTCCAAGTGGTGGGCTGCGACCGTCGACAAGACGTGACAGGTGGGCCATTCGACCCATGACTCGCTTTGACATACCATTTCTTCTTGGATATTACTGTTATCATAACCACTTTCTAATAATCAATTGTTTATAAATATTAGACCAACATCGTGCTTAAAATCTTAAAATACATCGCTATAAATAATCTTTTCCTTTCTTTTGTTGAAAGGTAAGCACTAAAGAGCGCACACAATAATAATTCAAAATTAATCGACTACCGGCATTTAAGTTTTTGAATAAGATAGTATTGAATCAGTCTAGTCGTGGCTGTACATCACAATCGAGCAAGCGTGGCAAGGCACGAAGTCGATCGAGCCAAGTATTCATTGGCGCTCAGACGTACATTCAGATCTAAATATTAACATGCCTTGCGTTTTGCGACCAGAATAATTTGTACTTACTAAACAAACTATAGCATTTACGTTGATATTAATGACTTTTGTTCAATCTATTTCAGGTACGGTCAACGCCAACGGAGAGACGAAGAGACAAAGGACCTCCTACACGCGATACCAAACCTTAGAGCTGGAGAAAGAGTTTCACTTTAACCGATACCTGACGCGGAGGAGAAGAATCGAGATCGCCCACGCGCTCTGCCTCACAGAGAGGCAGATCAAGATCTGGTTCCAGAACCGACGGATGAAGTGGAAGAAGGAACACAAGATGGCATCCATGAACATAGTTCCGTATCATATGAATCCGTACGGACATCCCTATCAGTTCGACCTACACCCCAGTCAGTTCGCGCATCTCTCCGCATAGGATCAGTGGAATTTTTCGAACAGTGGATAACTGATTTATGAAATGTAAATAGTTACAGTCGTTCGTTAATACGAGGTCGGATGTAGAATTACATAGTTACTGATGTCTGTAACGTATGCTTTTCTACAACGACTTGACTGGATCAGTTATTCGCTGTTCGAAAAATTGCAAATGATGATCTTGGATTGACATTATCAGTGCTTTCATAGACGGTATCTGTGTGTCGTGTAAAGAAATTTAAAAAGGACTTCGGTTGAAATTTTGTGAATGTGTTTATTATATAAGACCAAATGTGTATAATAAATTAAATTATCTATATTATGTAAAATGTAATATAAAATTATTATAATACAATATTGCTGCAATTAATTTTTGTTGAAGACATTAAGTAGGTATGAGTTAAATGTGATGAAAGAAAGGACTTCAAAGTTAGATTAATTAAATAAACGCCCTCGGATCTTATTATTATTAGAAAATATTGTGTATTAAATTTAAAGTACACTATTAAATTAAAAGTAGAGAAGGTTTGACTAGTCATAAGTTACGAGTATCAATCAATTTGCATGTTAATTCGTAATATTAAGAATTTTATTTGGAATTCTAATTGAAAAGACTATTAGAAGAATTCTTGTAAAATGAAACTGCATTGGCCGATGATGTTACAGCAAATTCGGAAATGTACAGGGATAGTGTAGACATGAAGGAAATACATGATACCGAAATAATAATGCCTCACACACGTAACATTGAATCAGATGAAATAAATCAGACTTTCAATTGTAATATGTTCTTGTTTAGACAAATATCTCATCTCATTATTAAGCTCATTAATAGTTTAATTTTTATTGTACATAAAATATCTGATAATATAAGTAATTATAATAATAATAAATTTTAATATATTTCATTAAACTTTCCGAAGAACTGTTTTATGTTCCTGTCTTTATGTTAGTTGTAAATAGATATTTATATGATAAGAGTATAGGTTAATTCAAAATCAAATTACACCAACAAATATCTCATTTGACTTTAGTGTTTTTGAAATAATTAAATGTTGTATTTGTAAATGTACTTAATTTTTTTCTTTATAAATTCAGAAAGTTATGTTAAATCGGTTATAAAATTTATCTTTTTTTTTCTTTTGACAATTATTTTATGGACATCACTTATTGTTTGTAATTCATTTTGTTTATTACGAATGTCGTGGTCAACTGTGATATTTTGTTAAATTTATTCTTAAGTGTAACAGCGCGATTTTGGTTTTTATTTTTATTTCTATACGAACTTTGTATTGTGAGTGATGTCAGGTTCATTTGTTGCTTTATTTATTGTTTGTAGCTATATTCAACATAATCTAATAAATAGATTGATGAAAATTGTTCTATTTGACAAATCTTTTAGCATTAGGCGTATTTTGTTTTGTCTATTATTAACTTGTTTATATGTTGGTCTGTGCAATAGACAGTGGCTTCGTCTATTATTTTTTTATTTTAGTTGTAACATATAATTATACACGGTTAGTAGTTGTGTTATTTTTGAATCTTAAAATAATGTTCATTCATTCCAATTAAAATGAAACCTAGGAGAGTGCATAATGCTACTTGATCATTTAAATTATTGTATTGTATGATTAAAGTATATTAAATTTTATGAATTGATGAAGAAGCTAAAATAAATCATCAATTTAAAGTATGTAGTATTTTTATTTCGAATAAAAAAATCCATAATCGAATATAAAGCGCTTGAAAATGTTTATGTGTTATTTATATTCAATTATGATGAAACATCGCTTAACTGGCTTAACAATGGTCTGTAAATAACTATTCGTGATCGCGCTCGATGCTTAATTCAATATAGTTCGTTGATATGAGGTGATTCTTACATAAATCTGACATACGTTGGCTTCTCCGCTGTTTGTAGGTCGCGTAGCGCCAACCAGACGCCGCGCCGAGCGCAGTTTGATGGCAATATTGAGGGATGATTAATGATTGGAATAGCAATGACATGACGGCCGAACCTGCGAGGGGAGAGGGCTCCAGTGTTTTGGAAGCGTACCCACGTGCCGTAGTCAACGCAACAAAGGAGTGGCGAAAAATGTGAAGGTTGCTTTAGTTTGTAGGTCGTGGGTGTTGCGTATCGGAGGCTGGACCGATAAATCATAATGTCAGAATATTTTGCTTTATGCGGGATTCGGATGGCATTTTAGTGTACGTTACTGGGAATGACAGCGATCCTATGGAATTGTTCTTGTTACAAATTTCAATTTCATTTGTTTGTGAATTTTATTAGAAATTAATGGCAGGTTTAGATTCTCACTTATGGTTAAACTTAGAAAGAATTTTGTATGCTTTTGCTCGTCGATTCATATCTTCTGAGATGGCAGTTCGGTTCATGATAGTGTACAGTGAGTAATATTATTAATGTTCACCTGTCCGTCTGCGATTGTAAGCGCGGTGGACACTGCGATTGTGGTGGACGATACCTTACATTAAGGTGTGTTCAATGTCGCAATTCATTTTTCATTGTTCACCGTGAGAGTATTTTCTGTGAAATGACGGGCCTTGTTGTTTTGGGAGAGCATACTGTTTTGACAGGAATTTTGTTTGTGGAATTTATTAAAAGAATATAGTTAAAGATTTCCTATAAAGAATCTAATTCTTATATACTTGTAGGCATTGATATATATATACAACTGGATAAGCAATAACGCTCCCAATATGACGGGAGAGAAAAGATGACAGCAGTCACTTTTAGGCTTTCTGTCAGTTACTATAGACTTGATGGCAACATTGTCAAATCGTTTGAAGCCGCTTACGCTTTTTTCGTGTCCGATGTATGAGGTTTGCTCCTCTAGTACCTCTAATAAATATCTCTATGCTTGTAGGTATAGCTGAATGACTAATTCAACCTCATATAGGACCCGGAAGTTTTTTTTGTTCCCTAGAGAAAAGGTTAATAAGTAATAATATATGCTAAACGCATAATGCATACGAAATTGTGGGCAACACAAATACTTATAAAAAATCAAAAAACAAATTATTAAAATAAAGATTGGGTTTTTTTACATATTTTTTTTTAAATATAAAATCCCTGCAAAGGAGATCCCTGAGAATGCCTGCAAAGCTTCCGAAATAAACGCGATAATTAACCGTAACCTTTTAAATTAAGTAGGCACATAGGTACTTAGTTAAAACATGTTCGCGCAAAACCAAATAGAGCGGCCGTGGTCTAGCGGTAAGACGCGTGAACTCACGATCGATGCGACCCGTGTTCGAACCTCGCTAATTCTGACCGGTACCAATGTAACTTTGTTATATGTACTTTGGTCGCTCAGTGCCTATAGGCACTATTAAAGAGCGGTAGGCAGACTGATGATGGTTATTTGTCCAGTCTGTCGTCCTGGGGTAGTACCACCACTTTCGAATGTAACACCCGTGAAGTGACCTTGTCGTGTTTCGGGAATAGTTTAAAAGTAGCCAGGTATAAAAGAGGAGTGTGCACTGTCAATGTAGATGGTACATGCTCGTCTCCTCAAGCCGGCATAGTGGAGGCGACTGCTGCCCGTAGAGATTTCTCTGTAGTAGCTGTTGTTTCCATTCATGGACCGCACTCTAGCTTTACATCAGGCGGAGTGTTGTCACATGCCGCGCTACAATAAAAAAAAACCTAAGAAAAATTTTAAAGCAAACAATTTTAAAAATTAATATTTTGAAAGCTATTCGCGAAAATGTTGTCTAAATAAAACGAGGGTAAGTAACAGAAAAGGAGCGTGAACACAATCGACCCAGCAGACAGAACTCCATCAATCACAAAACTTCATTACTATTGAAGTATGCGTAACCTTTACCTACTCGCAAAGAGAGAAAATGTTTTTTTTAGTGTTACAATTATTTTACTAAGTCTGAATTTTACCCTCCTAAATATGAAATCTTATGTAAGTAATTAGTCTTTTTTTTATTGTAGCTCTGCATGTGACAACACTCCGCCTGATGTAAAGCTAAAGTGCGGTCCATGAATGGAAACAACTGCTACTACAGACAAATCTCTACAGGCAGCAGTCGCCTCCACGATGCCGGCTTGAGGAGACGAGCTACGATGGTACATCCATCTACATTGACAGTGCACACTCCTCTCGCTATATCTAGCTACTTTCAAACTATTCCCGAAACGCGACAAGGTGTTACATTCGAAAGTGGTGGTACTGCCCCAGGACGGCAGACTAGACAAATAACCATCATCAGTCTGCCTACCACTCTTTAATAGTGCCCATAGGCACTGAGCGATCAAAGTACATTTTAAAAAGTTACATTGGTACCGGTCAGAATTAGCGAGGTTCGAACACGGGTCTTATCGATCGTGAGTCCACGCGTCTTACCGCTAGACCACGGCCGTTGTTTCCTTTCATGGACCGCACTGTAGCTTTACATCAGGCGGAGTGTTGTCAGAAAAAAGTACGAAGCGATAATAAGTAATATAAGAACCGTAGTATAAAATATAGTATGTGTATTTTTATTAAAGAAAAAATAAATAAATCAATTAATCATCTACTTACTTCTTTCTATAATTTGTAAAAGCATTTAGAACTAGATATTTAAACTTTATCTATACATAATATCTAGGCACTATCTACCTACCCATAATTTTTAATCGTAGCCGAGAATCTCTCAGAACTTTGGCCTGCACCAATGTAAATTGGTTTCTCATCACTTTTCAGTACCTTAGACATTAAAAAAGTTATTATAGTTCATTGTACCTAAGGTGTTCTGCCGACTCGTCTCGTAATAGACGCTTCGCAATTGATAGTAGATAATGTTTCTGCAGGCTTTGATAAGTTTAACATATAATATACCGACTGAAAGTCAAAAATAAAACAGAAAAAGCATTCGAAAATAATAAGACCTCTAGGGCAAAGCTGGTGAACTATTTAACCCTTATGTGAGTGACGAGGTACCCGGGTACCTTTAGCGTTTTCAAATTTAAAAAAAAGTATGTTTTACATCCTGTAGGTAGCTGTGATTTCCTGAGAGCTCCTAACTATTTATAAATTATATATTTTTTAACGTTTTGTCCCAGTCAACTATTTACAATGTTTTGTGGAAACCAAAACATATTTGAAACTCACAATAGAGTGACGAGGTACCCGGGTACCTCTTTGTGTTTTGTATGACTATGAAAAAAGTATTTATAATTTCGTACAAAAATGAAATATTAATCATTTGTTAAAATGTTTTATTTCTATAAAAATGACAAATTCTTTGTTTATACAGAATTAGCACAGCTCTCGAAGCAGTTAGACGAGTTACTGCATGTTCATCACAAATTGGTTTTCTGCAGTCAGTGCAAGCTTTTCGTGTTTTTCTTTGCTTGCGTTTGAGTTCTCTGCATATGTAGCAGCTTCCGACGACTGCAACACGCCCTGTAGAATCTCGTCTAGTCTGACTTATAGAAGTTGTAGATCCAGAAGAAATCGAAAGCCTTAGTTCTTGGCCAAGTACGTCCTGCATTGCAGATCTCACATGTAATTTTGATGTCGCAATGAAATTTTTTGATCTTTGTTCTATATTTTTACTACACAGTTGTAGACTCAATGATTTTAAAAACTTTCTACGATATAACACTTGAGACAAACTGTGGGTTATATTCCATGTAAATGATATATGCTGCCAAAGCTGCAATGTCAATGATATTGTAAAAAGTGCTAAATGCCACCGATTCATTCTGCGTTTTATGGTATATTCTGCTAACAGCTTATCCATGTTGTCCACTTTTGGTTTTATTATAATAAAAAAATATTTCTGGCTTGACAGTTTCCTAATTACTTTCAATAACTGGTGACACGTGCATTGATGACAACATTATTACTGCTTTATTCTTTTTTGGTACGTAGGAGCATACAGTTGCTTCTTTGCTAAAGGCGAAGTTAGAAGATAAATCGCCCTCTCCTTGTGTGCTTGCATATTTGCAAGAAGGAACCGTTTATTTTTTTTTTACCGTTCCAACTATTGTCATATTCCACGAATTCAAGGAATGAGCCAGTTGAAGAGACGAAAAAAATTATCCGTAGTTACATTCAGTCCTGAATTTTTATATTTAGCCACGAGATCTAATACAGTGCATTCTCCAACATTCGTTTGACGATTACGTCACTTGACTTTCCTGTATATATTTGTCTATTTATGGGGGTAGGAATTATTTGCATCACAAGCCCAAAATATTTTCATGCCATACTTTTCAGGTTTCGATGGCATGTATTGAGTAAAGCGAGCCTGCCCACGATATCCATATAGCTGATCGTCAACGGTAATACATTCACGAGGCTTGTAGATTTTATTCAAATTTGAAATGAACATAGTCCAAATGTCCAAATTCAATGTTTCATGCGCACCGATAACCATGTACCACACTCCACCCCTCCTCTGCTTTGATCGCCGCAGATAGTCAACTGTTTAACTCAACTAAAATAATAATATTCAAAGTATGTGTAACGCAAAAGCAGATCATAATTGTTTATATTACGTATAAACTGTATGAAGGTACCCGGGTACCTCGTCACTCTGATTAAGGTGTTTTATTTGTCACTCACATAAGGGTTAAAAGAATTTTTTGAGAACTAAGAGAAGCGCTATCTATCTGAAAACAGCTGTATTAGAACAAGAACAAGGACTTTTTTACTTGCATTCACAGTATATTATGCACATTAAAATAACGCCACAAGTACACCGCGGGAAACAAAAGAACTAAATTCTACTTTAAGTACGAACAAGTTTCACTATTCACCACTAGATGGCGGTATCAGTATCGGGCTGCTAAGGGTTAATACCGTTTCATCCAGCCAATTTTGTCTTCTACGCCGTACCTTCAAAGTATCGTTCGACCTGTAATTTTGAATTTTAGTTTTTATATCAGTTATTCTGTAAAAAATGCATAACTTACATTAAAAATAAGTAATATTAATACAATACAAGACGATTTTTGATTTTATTAATTCACAATAACAGGTATAATGTCAAGATTTAAAATGAATGACAATAATTAATTATCTTGTAATAAAAATTATAATTAGCGCAACTAAAATTTTAGTGCTAAAAAGGCTTCTTAACGTACTCATAGTTAGGGTCGAAATGTCGCTGACAAATGCGCAACAAACCGACTCACATGATAAAACAGTGCACTTCAAGAATTGGAATAAAACTTTGGTTTTGAAAAAGCTTAGCTTGCATCGAGCGGTTGCCGGTCACACATTCTCCATGTTGAAGACGACAACGCGTCCGTAAAGTTTTAGGTGAGTGTTACAATTATAATTATTTGCTTAAAATAGGCAATATTTAACATTAATTTAATACATTGAAGATTTCTGTCAATATAATTTGGTATTTGTATGTATTGTAATAGATAAAATCGAGAGCCGGCGTTTTGAAGGCGCAAAATAATGCAGTATAGTTGTTAATTATGCAGTTTTCAATGTTACTGAAAAATGTGGTTAAAATATATATATTTATATACTTATATTTATCTAGGCCTTTAATTATATGGAATTAAACTTAAACAACATACAATCTATTTCTACACGCTTCTTTCGCATAAATTTTCTATGTACTTTATAAGGGCACTACCGAAAGCACCTCTTTGAGCCGGCATGGTGACGGTGACCAGGATCTCTGCGGTTCTTCGCGGCCTATGGACCTCCACTGTGCATCATCAGGTCAGTCGAAGTCATATGTCACGCTATTTTAAAATACCTTTGTTATAAGTGTCTACATTATTTCATGTATTTTATTAATTCATATCATATTTCTTCATTGTTTAAATAACATATTAAGGTGAAAGCCAACACCTGAGCGTCCATACATTTTGTTTTACAACATTGTTCGAAGCATAGCAGATTTATGTTGAAATTAAGTAATTTGATAACTTTCTCAGCGCTAATTATTATCGCAAATCACTATAATAAACAAATAGCTACGACACAGAATATATAAAATGCATTTTAAATATTTTAAACATTTTATATTAGTTATATTTCACAAGCATTTTATATATGTATTCTATGCCGTAGCTATTTGTTTATTATAGTGATTTGCGATAATAATTAGTGCTGAGAAAGTTATCAAATTACTTAATTTCAACATAAATCTGCTATGCTTCAAACAATGTGGTAAAACAAAATGTATGGACGCCCAGGTGTTGGCTTTCCTTAAATTGGCAATAGTAAAATGTAATAGGGATTTATATTCCAAATGCTAGGTATAGATACGGATGGATATCTAAGGTATGAAAATGAGCAAAATAATGAACATAATAATAACAGTTCATCAAATTTTCTTAAACCATATCTCTCTTTCTCTGTCTATATCTATCTACTATCTCTTTCTATTTTTCTTAATAGGATTATCGTCTTACAAAATAATAGCTCCTCCTAAGCTGTTTCTGTCAATGTAGGCTTGCACAAAATGTTAAGTCAAAATTTTATACCTGACTTCTATGAATGAGGGACTCTGGTTCTAAAATTTTTATTTAAAGGTCATTTATAAAAAAAAGCAATAAAACATGGCCGCCACAAAGGCACCTCTGCCTGGGTTACGGGCATGCGCATTTGAAACGGAATTGTCCCGAAATCCTTTTTTCCACTCCTGCCGCGCTTCGAATTCTTGTGCAAATTATGACTTGCGCACTCGGGACTTGGGGAGTGATTTTTGAAGCTTCTAAAAATCCTTTAAATCCCCGGGATTTTTACGAGCTTTGTCTTTTACTTCCATTTCATAACAATAATAAATTAGATATTATTTCGTTTTATATTATTCTTAATTAAAAATTAAATTTTAGCATGAAATTTTTACATGTGGATTTAATTTTTTTTTCGTTTTAATTTTTATTTCATTATTGCAACAATGAATGAATAAATTCTTAGATCTAGCATACGTTTATCATGCACCGTGAACCCATTGCATTTTTTTAAATTAAAAATTAAAACCTATTTCTAATAAAAAAAATACTTAGGCAGGTACTCAGAGATACCTACTTAAAATATAGGTACTAAAATACTTACATATGACGTACTTCCAGAGTTACTTAAAAATTAAACATAATAGCAATAGTAAAATCGTTTCACTAAAGCAACATTGTGCAACTCGGTTGGCGATTGACAGCTGGATTTGGAAGGGGAGCGGATTAAATTGAAATTCCTTTTTAAATTCACAATAGGGAGGGGAGCAAAACGTGGGATTGGTCCCGTGCGTCCGAGCGAAATAATCCGGGGGCTTGATTGACGCGGGGCACTCGGTTGACTTCGATAGGTTATTATTATTCTCTTAGCTAAAGATTCAATTGCAATGTGGAATATTCTTTTATTTTTGACGACAATAATAATTACCTTCTTTATTAGGTTGAAAAATAATGTATCTCCTTGGTCACATTTTTATTGATATACAATACTTTTATCTCAAACTAGAATACCCAGCAATAACATCCAGATACCCGTAGAGATTTATCTGTAGTAGCAGTTGTTACCGTTCATGGACCGCACTCTAGCTTTACATCAGGCGGAGAAGAAGAAATCAATAAATTGTCATTAGGTACTAAGTAAGGGTAATTCTATCCTTGTTTGATTATAAGGATTGTAAGAATTCTTGACTCAAAAAGTTAACTTAAAGTGAGTTAAAACTTAATTACTTTCTAGGTTTTAGGGACTTCCTTAAATGCTTAAAGATTACTTTTATTAAAAACAAAGTAATAAAACTTATTACTTACTTTTTTACACAAAATCGCCACAATGCTATTAGTAATATTCAGTAAGTAAGAAGATCTTAGTTCACCTTCCCTAAACGCGAATATTTAAAAAAAAAAACTAATAATTTCTCCGTTTTGGCAAACTGAGACACTCGTAAACAGATAAACTAGAAGGTAGATTCTATTATTTTCCTAAACTTGTGTTTCTTCGAGTGTTAATGCGTAATAATGTTAATTTATTATCCATGTGGTTATGAGTGTAGGCAAATAAATCAATTTGGAGAAAGTGCTTGAATTTAATATAAAAAATTAAATAAAAAAGATAGATAAATAATTTATCAAATGCATATCTAATTATAAAGGAAGTAGGATATCTATTTCCATCAAATTATTATTCCATAATTCATTCAACTATTAAAATGTTAAAACATAAACTTATTGAGTCATTCAAGCGTGTACACCATATGGTATGTTGTTAATATTGGACATAGACACCGGACGTGGTAGTCGACGTGCCGCTTAACTTGTTAGGCCTTTTTCAGACTATCAAGTGAGCCGAGATTATTAGGTTGCTGCAACTTCGTGTACGAATAATTAATATAACGATCACATTTTATCTATAGGAAATAAAATAAATGTACTACGAGGTTTCACTGCGGTTAATATTTAAAAAAAAGTTCCTCTATCTATCTATCTAACAGGCTATCTAACATGTAATATTTTAGAGAAACAACGTAAAATTATTTTTTAGATTAGAATAAGTAGTTAGATATTAGTTATTATTTAGTACCTAAATTAGTATTTTCAATAAAGTTTTGCATAAAATTCTATCATCGCTTTTATGATGAACATAAATTCCATACTTCGTACAATTTTTAAACCTTAAAAAATAGGTCAAAATTAGTTAGAAAAAAATAGTTTCAATTAGGACTTAGGTTTATGTTTTTCCAACTATGGTTTAACAATAAAACACATAGATATATACAACTAGATGTCCATAACGCTTCCAATGTGACGCGAGGGAAAATATGACCACAGCCACGTTTAGGTTCTTTGTTAGTTTGTATTTGACTTGACGGCAACATTGTCAAATCGTTTGAAACGGGCCTACGGTTTTATTATGTCAAATGTATGAAGTTTGCACCTCTGGTATATCTTTATGATAAAACACAATGAAAATGAAATAGGTTAATAAAATCTACGCCTACGGTAAATGCCATTTTATCAAATGTATTCCGTTTTAAATTTATTAATATTCCATATAATATCACAAAGATAACTAACCTAACTAAAATAAAAGTTTTTATGCTGCTGAGCGCGTTTCTTTTTATTGTTTTAAGTCGACCAATTTCGAAAACTTTGCAACAATTGTAGGCGCCCAAAATCTCGAGGAAACTACCTAAATATTTTATTTTTCTTTTACTTAATGATAATGAGACACGCGTTCATTTTTGTCTATAAATTCTGAGTTCAGCCAAATGTGACTATTAAGAAAATATTTAAAATAATTCATAATTTTTAAATGATATTTACCTAAGTAGATAGGCAATAGCAATAGGTGCATTTGATTAGTAGATAACTAGTTACAAGTCAGATTTTAATTAATAATTTATAAATAAATAAATGTGAAGTAAAATCTGAGTTTATTCAATTGCTAAGATGTTGAGTTATTCAGTTGGTAAGTTGAAAATAGTGTGTAGCAACCTTTACAAAGTCTCGTTCGCTGACGTCACTTCACAAGCAACGCTACTTTTACGGTTAAACCTTTGTCTCAAAATAAAACGTTCAACTTTTAAATTTGAGGAAACTAATAAACTATGAAACACAGACAGAATTCATAAAATGTTGACTTTATTTACAAGTAATAGAAATATATTTATTTAATTTATCTAAATTCGACATATTTTTTGGATATACGTAGGCCTATTTAGGATAAAAGTTATATAAAACCAAAATATAGTTTCTTAAAATTAAATCTAAACAAAAAAATAATAACCATAATTATTTGGAGCCCTAATGTAATTAACATTATTTAGGATTATTTCCAAACCCTGAGTAGGCTGGGGGTGTAGGCAAATCTGAGGGTTGGAGCCGAGAGGCGAGGGGCAAAGGGGGACGTTATAGGCCTGTCGTCGACAGCTCGCACTCACAATCGCGCAGCCGCACAGACCGAGTCGATTCTACGAAGCCACTGCCCAAACCGGTAAAGGCAGATCCATTTTTTTTTTCATTTTCAATTTTGCCATATTAGAAATCTAAATAATTTGTTTATTTATAGATGCTGCTTTCGTTATTGGCGGTGTTCTGAAGTCCTAAGCTGTTCTTCCAGAGGTTAGGGTAAGTTATGCAAAATTTTATAATTGTAAATTTTACATTTTTTCTTCTCCAACGAATTCCAATTCCTTCAATAATTTTTGCCAAAATGCGCAGATGTAAAATAAGTACAATAGTAATTGACAAAATCGACGAAGGGAAGATTCAAATGGGATAGCTATTTTTATTATAATATATTATATGATCGGGGTAGATTGGGGCCTGCGCATCGGCTCTTGATGTTCCATCGATATTTGCGACTCTTACACGCATGTGCGGAACTGACTCTCGGTAGCCATTGATAATCAGAACATTTGGCCTTTGTGTATGCTAATACCTACAATATGAAAAAGGTCGGCCTTTTTGAACATTGTCTAGTTTAAGAGGCCTCACATTCATTCTCAAAAACAAACAGTTACACAAAGGAATTTTAAAGTAAACGTGTTTTAGGTAATTAATAATTCTCCGTGACAAAATCTATTCAAATATTTGTCGCCCAATCACACTAAATTATTTTTGCGTTAGATAGGGTTGGATAGATTATTGAGGAAGGTTTTTTTTACCGTAATTCAAAACGCTATTTGAACCCTTTCTAAAAACACTAGGAACTAAAAAGCATACTTTTGTAGCCTTTAGGTACACTTTTTATTAATTGTAATAATTAATAGATATTTAAAAAAATATGAACACTTTGTTGTTTTCTATTGATTTATGCACAGAGCATACTACAATTGTTTTAAATTAAATACAAAATACCAACTGGTAGAAACGAACTTAATAATCGGATATGCAAGAAAGGGGTTGCTCCTTGTGTGATCGTGACAAACATCAGTTTGTTTAACTTGGCAGGTTACACGCGATAACGTGTATTTATCCACAACTGAAACAGAATTGGTAGTACAAACAAATCCTTCCATTTAAAACGTTGATTGCACGCTAAATACTTTAAAATAGCATAAATTTGAGCATGCATCGCAAAAATGAATTTCTAATAACCACATTTACCATATTTCGTAACTTGCATTTTTATCGAGTAAACGTATGAATCATGAAAAATGTTTTGCTTTAAACTGGAATATTCCGCTATAAGGTCATCATACGGTCGGTTTTACATCTAATAAAAATTGTTACGCGTAGTCTAAAGATTAATTTACCTACCTACATATATTCAGTTTCATACTAAATTTTAAATAAAGTTGCTTACACATTAACCTTTTCTTCGAACTCTTGCTTTACGAGAGAAATTCCGTACGCTTCCGTACGTACCGCTGTATATTTTTCAGTGTTATTCATACTAAGACAGAATTCTTATGGTATCGATCTTCACTAAGGGTGATCATCAGGTCCTTATACTTACGTATTACCATGATCTTCATATAGATTAAATGTCACCCAAAAAGACCATACTCCACTCGTACTTACATTAAGCGGACTCCAAATTGGTCCACCCGTTTGGGCGTGATTTGGAGACAAATAACCCAACATAGGATTATACTGATGATGGTTGGCCCAGTCTGCAATTCCGAGATGATACCACCACTTTGATAACAAAGGTCTAGCTAGTACAGCCCGGGTATAATGAATGAAGTGTGTCCTGTCGACCGTATTCAGGCGTTGAGTGATCATATGCTGCCCTACTATTAAAAAAAAGTTTAAAAATACATCTTAGTTTTTTTATAATCATTTTGTATATAATTAAAAATAGTTTCATGTGTATTACGGAATTTTATTTTCATCTAACGATAAAAACGCAACAAATTACATCTAATCTCTGAAGACAAGATTGAGTAGGAGTGCAAACATTAAGATTAACAGCATCCTTTATATAAGATTATCTCTAAACTTATTTTATCATTGTACAAATTTATAAAAAACCAGGTTAATACAACACCCTCGTTTAAGCTTAATCTTATCACGTGAGATTGACTGCATGTTTGGAGACACCAGATAAACAGCCTACCTACATCATTGCAGCTTAGATTTAATCATTGCTACTGTACTTGGTTTGTTTCATAATATTAGTCCGGTCACATGACTGCTCTCCACCTGATGTTAACCACCTGCTGCTATTATCTACAAAGAAATGTCAGCAGATAGTAAAAGCTTCTATGCCAGGTCACTTCACGAGTACGTTTGAGAATAATATTTAATTAATTGTACTATTTGCCAAAATTCACATTTGCATAGCTCGATATTAATGCCCTTTTTCTTGTCAGTCTCCGCTATAGTCTGCTACCCGTTCCAGACAGCTCCACCCTAAAACAGTTTAACAATGATGCCGAGCCCTTCACTCTAGTTAAATTTCATACGAGCATCCCTCTTCAAACAATCCTATTACCGGGACTTATCATCTGTCTCGTTTGCACTCGTGATGTTTTGATTGTTCTGTCCTCTACATTCGCAAATGTTTCGTAAGTTTCCGCTTCCCACACGGAATGCCAGCCATATTTCGCGGCAGACAATTGAACGCCAGTTTGGCGCGTTTCTACAAAGAAGTAACATCGTTTATATTTAAAATCATCATAGTCGTTAAAATGTAATATTTTTTTTCCTAAAGACGTATTTATTTCTAGTAATGATAATATAATGTGAGTCATTTGGTATCATTTCAGTTATATTCTGCGCTTCAACTGGCACGAGGCGATCATTGCTGCTAATTAGCTGTAATTCGTGAATAATTCTGTAAGTTTCAATGTTTTATAATTTTTCAATGTTATATTTATATTTAAAGTTCAGATCTAATAGTGTCTAACGTTTCTAAAAATAAGCAATATTAATAAAAATAAATAATGAAATAGAAAGAATGAAGTTTTGTAATTCAAACAAATAGCGTTGCAACAAAGGCGAACCGAATGAACCTGATAATTGTTCGGGTTATGAGTAAGAACAAACTTTCCAGTACGCCTTTTATTAACACTCTAAATGGCCGGCACAACACTGCATCATTTGTTCTTTCACTTATTCATCTTTCGTAATAATTTCCTTCAAAGAACATATTTTTTACCACGTTTATCAATATGTATTTATCTCTAACGTAAAAATGTTGAAGTGAACTGACATTGTTTACGAGCACTTGAACCATGTCCTGACATCTATTAACATATCGATTCATAGATGTAAATAACAACGCTGCATATTCTTTAGTGATTTAAATAAAACTAAGAAACAAGGAAGTTTAGTAATTAATTAGTGATGCCAAATAAGAACCAAGAGCACACGAAACTCTTTAATTCAATTATCACCAATTAACAACACTATAAAATTTAGAAATTTCATTCGCATAAACGTTATTGGAAGCACCAATTTTTAAATTCGTGGTTGGCACATCGAGCGCATCTCCAGTGTTAATAGGCCGTTACAATTATGCAGATAGAACTAACAAAACGTGTAAATGGGGCAATTACCGCTCGCAATGTAGGCTGGTTCACAATTAGTATCTCGCTAATAGTTTTCATCATCAATAGTTTCAAGCGTCGCTCTGGCTCTACACACTTCAGTTCACTGTCGTGGCCCATCGGAGCCACATGTGCTTCCAATATTTTTCTTTTTTATCAATCTTCCTTTTTTTAATTCAAAATGTTTGGTTCAAAATATTTGGTGTTCAGCTAGAATTATTCCACTTTCTTAAGTGACAATATATCATTATTTTATATAGTAAGTTTACGTTTGAATTTAATTGGTGTTTTATAAAAAGCATTAAATTTAATAATACTTCAGTTTATACGTAGTTTTCCTCCGCTAAATTTTAATTACGACCCGTTTTCGCTAGTTGTGCCATAAATAAACTAATATGGCTAACCGTCCGTGAAGAGTAAATTTATTTGGCAGAACTAGGTCGTCTGTATAGCCTTCCTCGCTTAGGGTAGAAAATAATATATTATAACTCGCATTTAGAACGTGAGAAAATTTATGGAAATTACTGCGAAAAGTTTTTAATATACAAGAATATTTTTCAGTAAGACTTAATTTCTTTTCTATTTAAAAAATATATAAATGGGATTATTAAAATAATGAATTGCAGATTCTTTAATCGTGTCTATTTACGCTATTAGATAATTCGCATTACCTAAATATGTGACAATGACCTCGCGTAAAACTTTATTGGTTACGAGTAACGACCATCAACCGGTTCTGCTTTTACAAGCAATTTGTCATTACGTTAACAAGGGATATTTTACTACGTAAAACAAATCCATTATAATCTAATATTTACATATTTTTATTTACTAATTTTAATTATTTACTCAAAAGCTAACAATTCCATAATTGTTGAAAAGGTTGATTTACGCGTTGGTACTTCTGAGAAATACGTTCGTTCTAAAAGCTGTTACATATTTCTTTGTGAGGGGTTTGCTTTTACAATTCAACAGTTTGAAACGGTCCCCGGGATCGAGGGCGGGTCTTATTAGTTGCGTCCGGGCGTCGCCTCTTCGTCATTTCGGGCATGCGCGTCTTTTGACCCACTTGTAGTAACCGGCAGCTTGTGGCCTTGTTACAAGGTTAAATCAGCTCTCCTAATTTTTGCTCGCCAGACTGTCTCGCTTCTTTTTATTACATTTTATTACTGTTTTTTTGTATTTATTATCGTAAATATCAGCCTTCTTTTTGTCAGTTTTCGTTGTTATCTGATAAATTAATTTTTTCATATATTTGCAACAAATTTAATTGAATATCTTCACAGAAATTAATGTATTTAATGAGCAAAATGTCGGTCTAATGTGCGTGTAATGAAATTTTATTTTCAAAGTCGCAAGAAAGTCCTTCGATTTATTTCGGTCGCGCGCAATCTATGGAAATTTCGATAAAACATGGTTCTAGGTCGAATATTTTTAACATACAAACAGAAACGACCTCTCCTCACTTCTTTATGATATCGCAATTATTATGATCGATTACGACAACCGCGGTGTACACAACCTGTCGTTGTACGCGGACAATAAGAGAAACATGTCCCCCCGACGTGACTTGACAAGACAAACTTAAGGTTTAGAAATTTTACGGTTCTAATGCGCATAAATTGTAAATGTTATCACCTCGGTTTAACAACATTTGATTGATTAGTTAGTACCCACACAATTTGAGGTGATGTCATTTCTTAGTAGGCCAGAACATAAACTTTTATCATCCGAATCTATACTTCATAGGATTTTTATATTTTATGCATAACGCTTCTGACTTCCTGTATTTTATTGACACTTCAATTGTTTTTTAAATTAAATTAAAGAATACCTACATAGGTATTTTATTGATTACTTACTACCTATTTATTAAATAATTTATTTTCAAAACTTAATTCTTTCGGATTAGTTTATTTATTTATTATGTGACTTACTTGCTTCTCTTTATGTTCACCTAGATGTCGGTCTATGAGTTGAAACAACTGCTGCCTGCAGACATTTCTACCACAGAGAAATGTCTACAGGCAGCAGTTGTCTCTTGTTATACCCGGTTACTTCTAAGTTGATCCTGAAAGACGTCTAGATAATTATATCCTTTACGAAAGTGTCACTTGAGACAGACTGGACCCTCATCAATATGCCTACCCTTCTTTCTATTTCAACCAAAATCTCTAAATTGTTACTATTTTTTAAATTTAATATTTATTTTTAATACACATTTTGTTTTTCTTTGATTACAGGAGGACTAGAATTTCTTGGTGGAGATCATAGAGGTGCAAACTTCATACATTTCAAACTGCTTCAAACGATTTGACAATGTTGCCGTCAAATCAAATACTAACTGACGGAGAACCTAAACGTGGCTAGGATCATCTCTCTCGCGTCACATTGGGAGCATTATTTATCTTATTATCTATATTATCCAGTTGTATATATGAATGAATGGTGGAGATGAAATCATTGCGGCAAGAGGCAATACTCAATATTAGTATAATTAAACTAAAATTGAAATTTTGCCGAATATATTTTTTTAATATAAAATACATCATATTTGGAGTTAATATGTTTCAGGAATGAAAAAGAAGAGAGAGTGAGTCATCGATATTAGTGCCCTACATCTACCCTGTAGATCCGAATTTGTTTGAAGTAGGGCGACAAATTCGGTTCTAGAGAGGTTTGTGTGGTGCATGCACTGCAACGAAAGTCTACATCAAGAATTCAAGAAAAAATATATTGAAGATTTGAGCAGTTGTAATTGAAGTAGATTTATTATTTGGGAATATCTTGTATTCGCCTATATTTCGCCTTCTGTAGCGTATGCCTAAGGTTGTCTATACACTGTACTGCAGTTTTTTTTTTATTTTTTATTATGCGGTCCATGAATGGAAACAACTGCTACTACAGAGAAACCTGTGCGAACAGCAGTCGCCTCCACTATGCCGCTTTGAGGAGACGAGCATGTACCATCTAGATTGACAGTGCACACTCCTCTTGTTATACCTGGCTACTTTCAAACTATTGCGTGTAAACGCCTTTAGCATTTGCATAATTTCCATAATTGTATTACCTTATTATGATTTTAAAAAGTGGTAGGCAGATTGATGATGGTTATTAGCCCAGTCTGCCATGTACCACCGCTTTCCAGTGAAGTGACTTCTCGATTCGAGATCAGCTTAGAAGAATAACGAGAGGAGTGTGCGCTGTCGCTGATGGTGTAAATTCGTCACCTCCAGCCGGTATAGTGGAGGCGAACATTACTTGGGAGTAATTTCTCTGTAGTAGCAGCTATTTCCGCTGATTGATCGCACTTTAGCTTAAGTGTAATCTATGTCGAGCTACGACAATGTATTGCTCTTTTTGCTTGGCTTAATTAATAAGTATTTGATAGATTTTATTATTGTTGACAACATATGACAACACTCCGCCTGATGTTAAGTTAGAGTGCGGACCATGAACAGAACAAAAACAGAGAAATCTTTGTCAATATTAAATAGTAAAATAGTAGTGGTTTTTTCTACTATATGTTTGATATCTTTTGGATTAAAGTTTGTAATTATTACAAAATATTACAATATAATTAATATCATAAAACGTAACTTATTTTTGGGCGTGTTAATTTTATTAAATAATTGACGTGTGGGTGTAATACAAGTTTCCTACATAAAAATCTTTACATTTACATCTGCAACTTACTTCGTTTGTTCGACTTGAAGATTTTACTTTTATTTATATTTTTGTGTGTGTTTTTATTCTGATTCTAGTTTACATTGGATTGGAGTTATGAATATTGAATACCCTTGAAGAAATAAAATTTTAATTTTATTATTTATTGGTTTTCTTTTCCGATAGATGTTGGGTTCGAATCCTAACAATATACAAGCTCTTAAAATAAAATTAAAGATATATTTTAAATAAATAATTAAATGCTTCCCTAATTTTTTGTTTTGTTTTATTGTCTTTGCAAATTAAAGGAGAATGGCCATTTTTGAGTCCACTTGACATTTAATAGTTTGTTAACAAAACAATATTCTAATATAATATCTTATTTTTTATTAATAATTACAAAAATATCAACACTACGTTTACTAATTAATATACAATGTTTAAAATAAAAAAAACAGATATCGCTAATTATTAAAGCATTTATAATAATAACCTTAAATGTTGCAACATAAAAAGTCTAAATACTCAATAAATCCTGGGTAAACAGAATTAAAACTGATTAGTGATAAGGAATATAGATTTATTTTCCTACAAAATGAACTAAAATATCATAGAACGAGAGAAAAAAATTGTGGACCCTTAGGGTTCTTTATTTCTGAAAAATAAATATTGTACATGATTATTGATTATAGACTTGGGTTCGATTCCTGTTCATTTTGTTTTTGCTACTGAAACCTGTACCTATCTATCTAATATACGTAAGGATATACTTCTTACGGGACAAGGTTGGGTTAAAATAAATTTACAAAATTCCTCCGAGAGCATTGGAGATTTACAAGCTTTAATAGACAAAAAAGTAGCAGAGAACTATTGCTGTAGAATATAGTATAAAAAACTTATTTCTAGTCATTTTGGGGCTTATTACAAAGTAGGACTTGATTCATTTTCAGTTTTAATAATCCTGTGCACTAAAACATTAGTTAAAATTATAATAGGTCCTCTGCGATTTTTAATACAGATGGCGGTAGTTGTCTAAATGTAACGTAATTTGGCCTAACTAGAAGTACAGCTACTCAATAATAGATGGCGCTACAAAATAAAACGTAGATAATTAACAGTAAGAAAGTTAATGATAACGATTTTTTATCGTTTTATGATTTTTCCTCATTAGTGAAAAAAAAAACATATATTATTAAAATAAAATTAGTAATAATAGTAAAAGAAATGTCAGGGCAAGAACTGAATAACGATAGTATGAAAGTAATGTTATTTCCTTCATTTTACGATATCCTGTCCCCGAGGCAACAAACAATTGATGTAAGCTAGAGTACGGTCCATAAACGGAACCGCTACCACAGGGAAATTTCGGCAGCTAACAGTCACCTTCGCTATACCGGCTTCAGAAGATTGATGAGACAAAGATGTACCATTTAGGATAACAGTGCACACTCCTCTCGTTATACCTGACTACTTTCAAACTCCCCTGGGTATTAATACGTAAATACCGATATTTCAGTCTTTGTGTCAGAGCCACTATTACGTATTTATAAGTAAATATTTACAAAACAACAACTTTGTGCCTTAATTTATTTTGAAGTCTTAATACAACTAAGTATGGTCCTTTCCTTCGTGTATGGAAGAGGGATAAGCAGAAGTAACATCTACTTAGCGAGTATGATATAAGACTAAACTTAAATTGAATTCTTATTTAAGTCAGGTGGTAAAACTAAGAATTGTTTTTCTGCTATGCCCAGGGCACATTGGTTTTTTTAATTCAGTCCAGTAAGATAGTAATATTAGCTACGTTTGTACAGAACTAGCTTCACTCCGGGACCAGTAAGCTAGCGAGGATTAGTAAGCCAGTGTGTCAAGCCAGGAAAGATTAATAAATAATATAAAATTGGTGCATAGGGTTATTTTTTATTATTATTTAAAATTCAGTTTATTCTTTGTTAATTATTGATATAATTGACGAGTTTCTTTTAACAGTATTCTCCGCATACGTGTTTTCGTAGTCAGTGAAGTCTGCCAAGCCCATGCCCATTTTAGTTAAATATAATTTGAGTCATACTGAGTTACTGTCCTGGCTTGAAAAACTGGCTTCGTGTATCTATGTACGTAAGAGTGTTGTATGAAATAAAGTACTCTAAGACGACTTTAGATACTATACTTACGTCCCTTAAAATATCTTAAGGAAGTTTGTTAGATAACTTTTTGAATCAAAAATTGCACTAAGATCGTGTAATTAATGGGGAATATAATTAATTAAAGACAGAATTGAATTACCAGTTCTAAGGTTTGTTTTATTTTCTTAAAAGTGTATTTCTTGCTAAATCCGGATTAAACATAAGTTCATAGTATCTCCATCCTTTGTCAGGGTACCAGGAATTTATAAGGAGCAAGGAGAAGATTAATGATTAGTCGGCCGACAAGCGTGGCCGTGTTTGACATGCGCAGGTGCGCTATTTTCATAATTGGCTCGACCCGCGAGTTTGCCCTTTCAGGCGCTCCATTTTGAGATTATAAGGAGATAGTTTTTTAAAGGTTTAACCACTTGTAAATCAATCTACACAAAGTTTGTTTAAAAATAATGTGACCTATAGTGACGCTTTTTTTTAAATTAAATTTCAGCATTCATGGCCAGAATTAGAATCTCAAATATTTTCGCAATCTCTGACGGTTTCTATTAATATGAAGAAAGATTCTTATAAAACCCTTCACCCACATGGTCATATTAAATAGCTTGAGTAACAAACAGGGGTTTTTTGTACTTTTTTATTTGTATAACAGGGTTTGTTTATGATTTATACTTTTAATTCAATTTTTTGGTTTTGCTTGTTTATTTTTTTCTTATCGCCAAAATAAAATCAATAAATAAATAAATATCATTAGAATTATTAAAGGAATTATAGGAGGAGGTATATAAG
Organism: Tinea pellionella; assembly: GCA_948150575.1. Lineage (NCBI taxonomy): Eukaryota > Metazoa > Arthropoda > Insecta > Lepidoptera > Tineidae > Tinea > Tinea pellionella. Next base: position 6,140,678 of record OX411253.1, read on the forward strand.
GAATTATTAAATACGTAATATTAAATAAATACACAAATAATAAACGTTCCAGTATTTTTATTGTGAATACAAATATAATTATTAAAAGAAAACTTTTATCAGTTTACTTATAGCTCCTTTACAATTATTTATTATTGATATTATCTAAATATTAATATGCAAAAACATACCTGGAACCGTTAACTATATCAACGTCTCTCGTTGCCTATCTCACAATCTGACACAGACAGAAGCTCACCTTTGCATGTAATGAGCGTTATTAATCATGTAAAGCACGCACCCTCTTCAACTGTTTTAATACTTAAGCACTTCTTGACCCAAAAGTCTTACAGCCCCTACGTACGTATGCGCCAAAACTAACGACTTATATTGGATTTAAAAAAAATATTGTGTAACTGATCCAACTGCATAGAAAACAGGAAGGCCCACGTCAAAAATTACTATAATGCTACAAAAGATAATTAATGAACTGCTTATTCAAATACTTTTAAACTATAATTCATGCAGTTTAGGTTCGTTTGAAATATTCCGACCTTTCTTTGGAAGGAATTTTTACGTTTTAATTAATTATTTTTTAACCATATGGCATTACAAAATTAAATTCATTTATACGTTATTTACGAGAAGAGCTGATTTAACCCAAAATGTCCATAAAATCTGCTGCCATGTAAAACAGCCGTGAAGTGACCTAGTGAGTGAGATATAACTGAAGCCAGTATAGCGGAGGGAAGTGCCTCATTGCAGACATTTTTGTTACATCCACTCATATATTGCGCTCTAGCTTCACATGCTGCCGGATGACATTAAAAAAAAATACCGTATTAGGTACAGCTTTTGGAAATATGAAAATAGTGTAACATTTTAGGCATCAACGGAGAACTAATAATGTAACGAAAAGGGCAGAAACAGTATGAAAGCTTACACTTCGCAAAAACCTTCACAAAAACTGAGGGGAAAATGTTTTCTGCAAAAATGGAGCGCGTCGTGTCGCCTTTGATACAAGATTTCCCGAAATTCAGCGATGTTTTTTTCTAACATTTCTTTTGATATTTTCACCATTTCGTCGGGCTCGTTCGTGCCAGCCGCGTTTACTCATTATTATTATTTTCGCTCCCTGAGAAAAGCTGCCACCGTTTCTTTTGTAAAAAGTGTTACATTATTCAATTAGTTGCTTATTGTTATATTTCTAAGCTTTTGGATTCTAACCTTTCGGCGAAAATATATTTTGTTAAATTGTGTAGTTTTATCGTAACTATAAATAAATAAAAATATTAAAATCTTATACAAACTCACCAAGAAAACTTTTAATCAAGTTCAGTAAAACGATTTACTGAAAGATGCACAGACTATCTTATCACAGATAGATCACCGTAAAATTTTATTACAAAATTATTAAAATAATAGTTATGAACTACAGCAGCATAGAATGCGAAATCATAAGTAATCTTAGGATTCTTAAGTATACCAATTTCTATGGAATAAATAAATTTACTAAACTTACATAAACATACACAATTTATATACTTACACAATTTATAGACAGGACAAATCTATACCTACAAATATTGATCTACTATTTATTGTCCATATCGTATAAATAAGGGCTTATTAATAAAATCCATGGCTTATCTAAAGTTATCAGGTCTATGGACGGCTGTGGGCCGCACGTACGCCGCTGGCGCCCGCCACAGGCAGGGCTTCATTAATCATGGCCGAATGCAACGCGCCCGCTGCACCCATTCCAGTATCTATCCGACCGCTTGCTATGCAAAATTAGATTTAGCTTTTTCCTTGATATCCTTGTTAAAATTTTGCCTCTGTTATCTCTTATTATTCATTGAATGGAAATAGCTTTGATATTTATTTAAAACACAGCCGTTGAATTACATTTTTTATGTCCTAAAATATAAGTTAAAGTGGATACACATGATATTTAAAAGACGTATGTTAATGTTTTCGGTCTGAGTCTGGGTCTATGTTTGTGTTGTTCTAGTGTATATATTATTATTATATTAAATAGTATTTCACATATTTTATATACAAACTTTATTTTGTCACCAATAAGTCCTTGCCAATTTTGTCAAACATGCAAGTCTTTTGTAGTAGATGCATTCATGTCAACCCTTTCTGCTCCCAAATTTCTTTCGACTACTGTTTGTGAACATTTTAACAATCAAAATTTTTTGTATGCACATTGTAGTAGGTGGTCTAGTTTAAAACTTATTAAAAAAATGTAGTTTAGGTACTTGAATTCATTTTGTAAAGTCACACCCTTTTCGAAGTAGGTCGATGTACATTTTGCCATATAGTCGTAAGACAATGATTCTCAAACTTCTTAAATCCGCTTACTTGTCTACGCTTTTGATAAGAAGATCACGTTAATGTTTCAAACATCGTAGTAAAATTATTAATAATGTATATTATAACAAAAAACTGTAAAAAATATCCGAACTAGCTAAAATGATTCACACTCGTTTCATCAACCAGCATAGCGGAGGTTACTGCGGCATGTCGATATTTAAGTATATGTAGTAGCAGTTGTTTCAGCTCTTGGACCATGCTGCACATAATTTATTGTAATTACATATTAAAACAATGCTTTGATCAAAAACTCCAAAGTTTGAGTAACATAGTATTGCATATTCCATGGCATTTTCGACAATAGGCCTGCTAATGATCAACGTAGCATTCAAATCGCCCACGCGCATCTTTTGTCTACGAAAACTTTAGTTTTCATTCTCAAAAGGCTATTTTTCAAACAGCATGATATGCTCGACAAACCACGCGGTGTGATTGAAGGATTTGGGTCAACGGGTTACTGAATACTAGTTGAAAAATCTTCTATACAATGACCATAGTGAACAGATGTCTGCCATTTTAGTGCTACCTATAGCGATCATTCAAGCCCATTTTCAACGTCTTACTTTTTTTTACATATTTTTTAAATAAAATTAATTTTAATATTATACAAAAATATCTAAAAACTCTCGGTCATATTTGTGTTACATTTTTGCTTAATACTTAGGTGTGGTTGTTTTCTTTTTACATTTTAAGATTGGTCTGCTGTTCAGACTTAGCACTTAGACACCAATAGCGTGCCTATAAGATACAAATGAACATGTATCTGTGTAAAAAAAAATAGTTGTTTCATCTTCAATATACTCAAATGTCAAAGCATTATTTAAAACAAAAAAAACTTAGACGGTTTCATTACAAGACGGTGGCTCGCACCGCCCTCTCCCAATGTCGAAAACTTGGATTTTTCATTACGTCTCCAATCCAAATAACATAGAACAATGCCCATTTTTAGGCCCACTTGATACGAGTACCTAAGAGTTTGGTAAAAAATCAAATTCTAAAATAATATCTCGTTTTTTATTAATTCATCTTAATTATATCAACACATTATTTACCAATCAATAGACAATGTTTAATTACATAAACAAACATATATCTTCAATTATTAAAGCATTAAATATAATAATAACCTCAAATATTGCATCAGAAAAAGTCTAATTACTCAATAACCCGGGTGAAAAAATTAAAACTGATTGGTGATAAGGCATGTAGATCTATTTTCTACAAGATGAACTAAATATCATCGACAAACTCGCGAAAAAAAATTGTGGGCCCACTTCTCTTAGCCGAATGGGCATTCTCCTTTATTGTCATTGTAGGACAAAAACTGGGGCTGGGCTAATCCTATTTTTTCTTGTATAAATTATCTACATTAATAAGTACTAGGTAGTCAAATTAATTTAACTTCATGTGGTAGTAAAATCCAACAACTACTGCCACAACGACATGGAGCACTATTAATCATTACGTCTACCACGTCACATTTAAATTTACACACCAAAACTAAAATTAAATACGCCTGGAATAACATTCGAGGAATGTTTTAGTAAAATATTTAATTAATAAAATATGTAAAAATAATCTAGATTATTATTAATAAATAGTCGTATAGCTATTTATCTCATTGTATTTGGTGTAAGACATATTGTAATATGACAATGACAATTGTGATATCTGTCAGGTCCTCCGTCGCTATTTTCGTAGTCCGTAGCTGGTCCTGGTGTATCTGTCAATCCTCCACCGGTATTTACTTGGGTGCATATACTCTCGCCCTCTGTCCCACAGGTATCTTTGTAAAATATTGTATAGTGTCATTTTACATGTAGGTTCTTTGTAGGTGCACGTAACATGTGCTACGCCGACTGTGTTGATAATTTCGCTGGTGTGTGTCTTCATTCTATTGTCAGTTGGGTGTATCGTGCCTTTTATGTGTTCTTCTAATGTACTCGTATTCGCCAGATCTTCGAAAGTGTATTTTGTAGGGTCTTCAGGAGAGCATAGGTCGTATGCTTTCTGATGTAGCTCTGGGGGGTCTATGTATCCTTCTAATGTGTTCGCCAGATCTTCAAAAGTGTATGTTGTAGGGTCTTCAGGAGAGCATAGGTCGTATGCTTTCTGATGTAGCTCTGGGGGGTCTATGTATCCTTCTATTGTGTTCGCAGGATCTTCAAAAGTGTATGTTGTAGGGTCTTCAGGAGAGCATAGGTCGTATGCTTTCTGATGTAGCTCTGGGGGGTCTATGTATCCTTCTAATGTGTTCGCCAGATCTTCAAAAGTGTATGTTGTAGGGTCTTCAGGAGAGCATAGGTCGTATGCTTTCTGATGTAGCTCTGGCTTACCGTCCGACTGATTGTTTAATTTTAGGTATACGTCTAACCTTTTTACAAAACATCTGAATGATTCATTTAGTTGGAACGGTTGAAACGCAACTTTTAACTGTATCGGTTCATGGCGGGTGGGGTTGGAGTTTTCGTTTAAGACTTTTTGTATAATTATTTTGATTTGGGTGATCGTTTGTTCTGTGCAGTGTCTATTCTCCAATTCTTGTTCGAACTCTTCGTCAGGTACTAGTAGTTCGTACTCATCCTGTATTTTATTGTATTTTTCTTGAAACTGTTTTATAGATTCCAGACGTACTTTCGCTTCGTGTAATTGTATTGCGTTTGTTGTCAGGTGAGTGTGTAGACGGGTGATCTGACCTTTAACCGAGCTGCGTGCTTTTTTTAGTTTAGCAATGTCCATTATTATCCTCGTCGCCACTAATAAATAGTCGTATAGCTATTTATCTCATTGTATTTGGTGTAAGACATATTGTAATATGACAATGACAATTGTGATATCTGTCAATTATTAATGAATTTAATTGATATTATATATAGTTTGAATTATGTTACTTTCTTTGTCACACTCCAAACAAAAAAAAAACAATTAGGTACTTAGCTACGTACTAGCTCTAAATACCCGACAAAACTCTGAATAAAGCTGAAAAAATGTTTTTATTTTTATTTTAGCTCGGCATATGTAAAGCTACAGTGCGGTCCATGAACGGAAACAATTGCTACTACAGATAAATTTCTACAGGCAGCAGCCGCCTACGGTATGCCGGCTTGACGAGACGATTGTGCACTATTTAGATTGACAGTGCAGAAGAGGGGTCTCTTGAAACCCGGCAACTTCCAAACTGTTCCCAAAACGCGACTAAGCACTGAGCAATCAAAGTACATATAACATAGTTAGATTGGTACCGGTCAAATCTAGCGAGGTTCGAACACGGGTCTCTTCGATCGTGAGTTCGCGCGTCTTACTGCTCCACGGCCGCTCATAAATTAAAAGTAAGTTGTTAATTTTATATGATCCATGATTGCTACGACAGACAATAGTAATTGTTATGTCTTTTCCCATGATAACAAGGTATTTATAACAAAAATAATTTAAAAAAAATAGTTAAAAAGTTACATTGTGCTTTCATAAAAATATTTCGCACGAGAATTGTAAAAATCATTAATTTTAGTTGTTAACTATTCAGGTCCTGTTCTGTTAATAAAATTTATATTGGAAAAAAGGAAAACTCACCGATCCATATGTAGAGAGGCATTCCTTCAAAAGGCCGATTTCACGGGCCATAAATATCCCAGTCGAGTTTCAAATATCGATAGAGAAAAGGAATTGATTCGTCGGCATCCGTGTCGAATAAAATTAATAGATTTGTTGTTTAACACAGTTTTTTTAAAACTAAGTACTTACTAGTTTTTAATATAATAAAATATATATAGGTATATATTTTAACTGCTATTTTTATTTATTAAAACGTCTTCAAGTGACCTAATCGTGGGATTCGGGATTAGATTGATAATAGCTCGGTATAACGAGAGGAATGTACTCTGCCAGCGTGGATGAATGCAGATTCGTGTCTTCGAGCCGGCATAGCGAAGGCGATGTTGCCTTAATAGTAATACTTAATACTCATTAAGGTGAAAGCCAACACCTGAGCGTTCATACATTTTGTTTTACCACATTGTTCGAAGCATAGCAGATTTATGTTGAAATTAAGTAATTTTATAACTTTCTCAGCACTAATTATTATCTCAAATCACCATAATAAACAAATAGCTACGACACAGAATATATAAAATGCATTTTAAATATTTATTATATTAGTTATATTTCAATTTTATATATATGTATTCTGTGCCGTAGCTATTTGTTTATTATAGTGATTTGCGATAATAATTAGTGCTGAGAAAGTTATCATATAACTTAATTTGTGTAAATTATATTTGTACAAAATGTATGGACGCTCAGGTGTTGGCTTTCACCTTAAGAGTAAGTGAAAATAATTTCTAAAAATACTTAGTAGAAAATCATAAAAACTCTTATTTAAGATTATAAATTCATTTCTTTTTTTTTTAGAGAAATTACAAAGCGTGCACATGACGACACGTACTTTTTGTGCGTGGCTTCCATTTTGATTTTCGTTCCCTGTCCGCGAGGGTCCGAAACTTAGGGCGAGGGCGTGTTGATTGGTAGCCTGCCACTGGATTAGGGTGGGTCACAAACACTGATGACCACTTGTCCCAAGAGAACTGGAACGAATTAACAGCTTCAGACCTCTGGAGGATAAAATCGATTACTTTTGTAGACTTAAAATGACAATGTTATCAAATTCTTGATGTTGATTCTGCATGAGAATTTTTAAAATATTTTTTTTTTATTAAATTCAATAAAAAAAAAATTAAATAAAAAATATTTTTTATTTTATAATTAATAAAAGACATCAGTTTTATTAATCTACAGCTCCACTTGTCAGTAGTATCACCACTCGATTGTTTACTACTTTCGAATCGCCTTTAGAAGTCTCATTAATTAACACCAGTCTCATTAAGCCATCATAGCGGAGGCGACTGCTACTTATTGATATTTTTCGGAGGCAGCAGTTGGCTTTGCTTATGGACCACACGCGGGCATTCTTTAAAGAGTGGTAGGCAGACCGTCCTGTGGTAATACTACCTCTTTCGAATGTAACGCCCGTGAAGTCACCTTTTCGTGTTTCAGGAAAAGTTTGGAAGTAGTCCGATATAACGAGAGGAGTGTGCACAGTCAATGTGGATGGTGTACATTCATCTGCTGAAGCCGGCAAAGCGGAGGTGACTGCTGCCTGTAGAAATTTGTCTGTAGTAGCAATTGTGTGAACCGCACTCTAATATAACAGGCGAAGTGTTGTTGTATGTCGAGGTACAATAAAAAAAGAGAAGTTTAAAAAAAAGATGTTTTCATCAATTGTTGAATCGTATTCTCTGATCACCTCGCTGACCAATTAAAGACTGTGTAAGTTAAAACTAAAAGTGGCATACACCTATTACCACATAGGTATGCTTCACATTTTATCCCTTCGGTCAGTAGTAATTAATTGGAAAGTTCTAAGGGACGATTGTAGCCAGTCCATTAAGCCACGTTTTCATCACGGTAAACAGGGAATTGTTTTCCACACCCTCGCCCCGAAGTTCCTAAAGTCCGATTTGACCCAAACAACTTTTGTTTTATTCAGCGAGTGGACGGTTATACCTGACGAGTGGTCGCATTTAATTGGATTAGAGATTGTTGATAAGGACTTTTAATCTAAGGGACAGACATGGTGGTGGGTTCCCTTGACATTTCATTAACGGATGGGTATTGATTTTTGAGAGTGGACGCAACTGCTACTGTTTTGTAATTTGTTTTTTTTTTTATTACAATGTTTCTTGTAGGTATGTTTGCTCATATGACATACATGAGAGAAAATTTATTAAAATTTAACTTAAAAGACTGTAAATGGTTCATAAATAATCGTGATGTTTGCATAGCATACAAAAAAAAATCACAAACAAAAAAACTAACATAATTTGAAGTGCATTGTATTAGTGAAAATTTAACAAAGCTCATTGTCTGATAAAATAATGAAACGGGGTGTTGATTCCTACTAAAAAAAGATAATTATTATTCATAAAGAATTTACGTTCTATATTGTAATTAAACGTAAAAATCTTATTAACAAAGGTCACGACTTTCACACTTCCATATACCTACTTATAAACCAGTTCCATAATATGTGTAGTTTTACTGGCCTGCATTTCAATGTAATATAAATTATATTAACGCATCCTGTGGGGTGATATTAATAGTTTAATAGTTTACTAGATAATACAGTCGAGGCCGTTCTCTTTAGGCCTACAATTCCATACAAAACTCTCCTTCAATTTTGAAATTTTACTATATATTTTAAAATACACTTCAAACAATTTTGAGCACTATAACAACGAGTCTAGAGACGTTATTTTAATGTAGCGCAACAATCATCTCGATCTATAAATACTAGTGTTATGTGTCGTGAACGCGTACAGGAGGTGTCGAAACATAGGTGATGGAAACTGTCTGTCAATCAAAAGCATTGGAATGATTATATCACTATCAAACCGCCTTCAAACCACTGCCTATTATGGTTATGAAATTAAGAATGCACGATTTAAATTTAAATTATATCTGAGTGGACGCGTTATTATGATATCTGTAATGCCTAGTTTTAGTTTTTAACTGCCCACGTACCTCGTGGGCAAATATTCTTTAAAATAAGTTCTAATAGAGTTAGGTACCACGCACTGAGAATCTACAGAACTTTAGAATAATCATATCATCATGTATTTCTTGAAAAACTAAAAACAAAAAGCAGGTCATATAACTCAAATCATGTCAGGTCAATTCTATTTTTCCTCAAGATGTCTAACAAAGTCCGCTGTTACCCCTATTCCTTGCCATTACACCCTTAAGTTTTGTGCGTATCTTTAGTTATTTTTTTCTATAGAAAGGTCAGTTATTTAAATATGTTCATATGTTAGATAGATGTGGGCAGACACAACAGCCGCCATCGTCAGTGGTTGGCCAGCCAGACGCGCTGCACGGAGCTCGACGGGCGGCGTGTATAACAGCGGGATTCCACCGGTTAAATTGAAAAACAATCTCCCGCCATTTTCGCTCGCCGCGCGTAATAAATCTATGTACAAAAATTCTACACGTTATTTATGAAATCTATCCAACAGGCCCGTCTGTTCTATCTAATACAATCGGACGCATATTTTTTTAGAATAACTTCTATTAAAAAAGAAAAGAATAGAGGTACGTACTATTTAAACAAGAGATTGGGAAAATTTATAATCGAAAGCTACTATTTAATTATTACTACTAAATAAAATATAGGTGTAGGTATAATATAGATTATTGGAATTGAGAATTGGAATTAAATTTTAAAATAATAATTATGGTGACGAGTGTACACGAAATAATAGCTTGCTTTTGTGGGATTAATTGCATTAATCATGGCTAGTGACGGTTATTACATTTTTGGTGCTCGCATTTTGAAAACGTCGCGGTGGGCTGATTGAACTCCTTTACAAACAACAAAGTTAATTTTAAAGGTAAAAACAATTAAATATTTTTAGCTATTATTTATATTTAAGCGATCGTTTTTGCTCATGCTGTAGATATCTTAAGATCATGCTGTATTGAGCGTAATTATGAGAAAAGAAATTAAGGTTAATTTTAAAAACATTTATGAATACAGCACCAATATTTGCATCAACCATTAAATTTTTAATTGTAAACGACAACAGCAAAAAATCAAAAACAAAAGAAACATCGATTAACTTTTAAAGATCGCTTACATTTTCCATTAAACTGATGGAACATGAATGTTTATGACTTCATTATGATAAGATTTCCTCGCTTAATGATCTTTTAAACATGTTATTTTAAATAGATTCAACCTCTACGAGTATATGAGGCGTAAGTTTATTACTTATCCCATCCATTATCTTTCATTATAAAACACAGTTCAAAGGTTTATTACATTACATGTTGACAAATATAAAACATTTTTTCTCATGCAATAAAAAATAATAATTTTAATATCCTAATAACCTAACTTAAAACTGCAACTATCTAACAAAGCTTTCGGGATCAGCATAGAAGTGGCAGAGTATAATGAGAGAAGTGTGACTTTTCAACCTGAACAGTGAACTCTCCTCAAGCTTGTATAGCGGAGGCGATTGATGCCTAAAGATATTAATCTGTAGTAGTAGTTTTTTCTGCCCATGGATCGCATTAAAAGAAAAAGTTTGAATGACTGATTGATTCGTAATCGACGTATAGCCAAAACTATCATTGCTAGCGTCCTGAAATATATATATTTTTTATTGTAGCTCGACATGTGACAACACTCCGCCTGATGTAAAGCTAGAGTGCGGTCCATGAATGGAAACAACTGCTACCACAGAGAAATCTCTACGGGCTGCAGTCGCCTCCACTATGCCGGCTTGAGGAGACGAGCATGTACCATCTAGATTGACAGTGCACACTCCTCTCTTATACCTGGCTACTTTCAAACTATTCCCGAAACGCGACAAGGTCACTTCACGGGTATTACATTCGAAAGTGGTGGTACTGCCCCAGGACGACAGACTGGACAAATAACCATCATCAATCTGCCTACCACTCTTTGAAATTTAAGGACAGACATAGGCGTGCACTAAGAAAGACCGGTCTAGACTGGAATTAACCGCGTTATCTCAGAAACGAAACGAGTCGGAACGATTGTTGCGAAACAAATGTCATCTTATGGAAAAATAAAAAAATATATATTTTGAAATCAGACGAATTAAAATTTTCCTATACAAACCGGTTGTATCTCGATCATATTATACTTCCGCCTCGCTCTTTCTCGCATGTTATTGCATAAGGTGAGTGTAAGAGGTATGGGAAGAAAAGCTATCATACTTTGGGAGCTGTTAACTAGATATGCGTCGGCTACCTACACATCACGATATAGCAAATTACTGAAACTGTGTGAACGCAGAATGAGATTCCTTTTTTTATTTCTTCATCGAATTACATTATTAAAGCCTCGCTAACATCAAGATAGAAAATAACTGATTTTCCTTCTCGAGGCTGTATAAATCGCCTCGTCTGCGCTTGCACATGATTGCGGTGCGTGCGCGCAGTCGATTGGTTTCGCTGTATATGGAGCCGGTGAGCAATCATCAATTATGGTTGATTATAACAGAGATCAAAGAGTCGAGCCGTCAACTCATGCGCAACAATATTATAAATAAAACACTAAGGACTCTATCGAATGTCTTCAATAAATAGTTAAAGAACTTTGTTATACGTGTTCAGTAAATACGCGAGAAGAAAAAATTACGTTAATATTGTAAATTTAATAGAAAAAAATAATAATACGCACACAAATCTGACTTGAGATTAGGATAGAACCCACCCAACCTCTGCTATGCGGGAAACTATTTTGACCACTAAACTAAAGCTTCTAAAACGCTTTACGTGACCATGTCAAAATAATGTGGTTCAATTTCCACCTCAACTCGTGTCGGTGTATTTTTCAATTTAAGTTTCTATGACTTCATCTGCGTCTTAACTTAATTAGTGCAATAAATAATGTATTACGGTAATGTAGCCAAGACTTTAACGTCAATAATAGTACTAGTAAAATGCCAGAAGTGATATTACACGTTAAACGTTAACTCGATTAAATCTTTCATGTAGCCATAGTTTTAATGCCGTAATTTTTAACGCGCTAGTTATCGCACAGTTGAGCGGAGTCATTAACGTGGAGCCGCAGCTTAAAATTGAAGAAATATAGCATTTTAATATGCCAATAATTAATTAATTTTAAAAAAACTAAATTATAGGTATATAACTATAAACTATTATAAAATAAAAGATCAGAGATGTGTGACAACTATATCAAAATATAGTGAGTTTTAAATTACGTAAATCGAATGCATTGATTAATTAAATCTAAGTACGGAATGTCATTTAATTCGTTCAGAATACATAAATCTTCGGTCACATATCTATAATAAATCTAATAATCCTTGTAATGGATAGAACAATATCGTGTATTCTATGTAGTACTAGAGTCTCGGATCGTGAGGCACCAAGCAGTTTTGATATACAGGGTAATTTTTTTAACTGGGACAGTATGGGGAAATCCTAAACCACAGGAGATACGGGAAAACTGTCTTAGGAACCATTTGCTCTTTTTTTATGAAAACGAATTTGGCATAGTAATTTTTCTGGTCAAGCTTGAGTTGTCCATGGAAATGAGTCATTTTGATGAAAATTTTTTTTGATGCGGTTCGACTCAGTTTCATGTAAGGATCATTTCATTGTATCGGAAGAAAAAAATCGTAGCAGCAGAAGTTAGTCAAATTTAATGAAATGTATTCCCATACAATTTGTAAGTAATCTGATGGTTACATTAATAATACTAACGCAAAAATGTTACGGGCACGTTTCAGAACTATTCTAGTGACAAAAAGTTGTGTGGTGAATCTTATTAAATGGTAAAGAATTGCGTTGTATAATATTTTATTAAGAATTAATGAGATACGACATAAACTCGAAACTCGAGACTCCACATCGAAAAATTCATCTGCATCACATCGGCTGAACGTCATGGTCATTTATCAGGACCACCGACCAATGTGCCCATCTAACGACCTAGATAGTGTTCTTCAAAAACCGTTTACTCGTTGAACCATTGTGAGAAGGTGCACCACCTTGTTAGTAGATGAAATTTATTTGAAATGGTCTCATCCAAATCCACAACTACATTTAACATCTCTAGATATTTGACTTGTAAACATACTCGTATACTATTAATAAAAATGTAACAGTATGAACAATGTTCGTTCTAAACATTTAAAATTATGTTTAACCGTAACTCGTAAGATCATAGTGGTTCTCTTCTAATTCTTGAGTGCAAATAAAATTTAGTTTTTAATTATGGAACACTTTTTGAGTGTGTATGTATCGACTATGGTTCATTCAGTATCTACCATGTACTGGCCCGTTGTATGACAAACCATTTTATTAAATTTCACTAACTTCTGCTGCTCCGACTTTTTTCTTCCGATACAATGAAATGATCCTTACATGAAACTGAGTCGAATCGCATCAAAAAAATTTTTCATCAAAATGACTCATTTCCATGGACACCTCAAGCTTGACCAGAAAAATTACTAGGCCAAATTCATTTTCATAAAAAAAGAGCAAATGGTTCCTAATACAGTTTCTCTGTATCTCCTGTGGTTTAGGATTTCCCCATACTGCCCCGTTAAAAATATTACTTGACTAAATTTGACTAACATCTGCTGCTTCGATTTTTTTCTTCCGATACAATGAAATGATCCTTACATGAAACCGAGTCGAATCGCATAAAAAAAATTTTTCATCAAAATGACTCATTTCCATGGACACCTCAAGCTTGACCAGAAAAATTACTATGCCAAATTCGTTTTCATAAAAAAAGAGCAAATGGTTCCTAAGACAGTTTTTCCGTATCTCCTGTGGTTTAGGATTTCCCCATACTGTCCCAGTTAAAAAAATTACCCTGTATATGTCGTTCTGCAGAAACGTGGTCCGGTCGAGGTCCCTTGATTTATGAACTGTCGATTCAGCCGTATCGGCATCTGATCCCTTTCTCAGCCAACTTATAATAAATGTTAAGTATAAATAAATAACTGTATTTTCATATAATATTTTGAAATTATTAAATTAATTAACACCAATTTTGTAATTTATGCGCATTTAAACGATTTGATTATTTTTACAACTCTCAGATCTGAAACTGTAGATAATAAATCAATAAATTGTAATTTGTTAGTCTTACTTACAGCCTTCTATTTAGATTAATTATAGTAATTCAAATAAATATATATTATATAGAAGTAGGGCACTCCATTGAGAATAATCTCACCGATTTTTTTTTAAGATATACGATCAAATTAATGAAATTTTTCCAAATATGACCAAATGGACCAATTAACCCAAATCTTTTGACACTTGATATTTGGCCATGAAAGTCGTATGAATGAAGAACAGTTGTTTACAAACACGGCATCCTAACCTAGGCTAATGATGAGCGACAGGGCATGCTCCACGATAATCAGCGGGCCGTTGACCCCCTGATAATGACTGGCCGATGACGCTGCATGAACTGTTAGCACGTGGCCCACCGGTCTATAACGCGGTAGTTTTTTTGAGTAACGGGTGAATTGTTGAAATGCATGAACAGCGCAGATGTCGCGGTAACCAACTGTCTGTGGAAGCATGGTTGATTATTGAAGGTAACACGAGGAGGGTTTTGCAATGTACTCGTACGTTAGAAAAATAGAAAATTATTACTATATTATACTTTCCACTTTAACACAGTTTAGAGCGGCCGTGGTCTGGCGGTAAGACACGTGAACTCACGATAAATGAGACCCGTGTTCGAACCTCGCTAATTCTGACCGGTGCCAATGTAACTTTGTTATATGTACTTTGGTCGCTCAGTGCCTATAGAGTGGTAGGCAAACTGATTGTGGTTATCAGCCCAGTCTGCCGTCCTGGGGTAGTACCACCACTTCTGAATGTAACGCCCGTAAAGTGACATTGTCGCGTTTCGGGAGCAGTTTGAAAGTAGCTAGGTATAGCGAGAGGAGTGTGCACTGTCAATCTAGATTGCGCATACTCGTCTCCTCAGGCCGGTATAGCGGAGGCGACTGCTTCCTGTACAGATTTCTCTGTAGTAGCAGTTGTTTCCGTTCATGGACCGCACTCTAGCTTTACATCAGGCGGAACGTTGTCACATGCCGAGCTACAATTTCAAAAAAGTTTCGAAATCTATGCCGTCTAAGTGATATCTTAGAGCGTAGAGTAACTTTCACACTATCGAATTGTTTTCCTAATTAATTTTAATTATGCATACATTTCTGCATCGCGGTTCCAATAAACAAGGCTTATTGAAATGTCAAGACAATGAAGACAAATACTCAAGTGCATGACTTTCAAAAAGAAAGTTAGTACGCAAATTGAATAAAATGCAGCCTTACTTTATAGGCGGGGACTTATCGCGTCTACTTAATGTGCTACTAGTTTATTGGCACAAATTGACATGTCCGTCTTCATAACGGAAGTCGTTGGATGTTTCTATATTCTCGTAGGTACTACAATAAACTTATCTTGGCCTAGTATTTGCACGATCACAAATTCACATTATCCTCTTTTCAACGTCGTACGTGTATGTAACTGCCAATGGGCGAAAATTGTTATTTTATTACATAAGTAGGTGTATCTATTTTCTTTTTGTGTTGGTTTTAATTATAATAGCTGGTATCTACATTTTAAACTAGGTATAATTATTTCATATTGGTAAAAATTGCAGACTTACCTATTGGTTTTAACCCAAACTTTTTGAGATAGTAAATAAAAGAATTTAATTACCAAATCCGAAAGATTTAAATGTTATTCCCAGAATATCCTCATACGAATTAGATGACTAGACATGAATATCAACAAAGCCAATATCGGATATCAAGCGGTGCACCACTGACATGTAAATCGTGATCAGCTTGGACTCCCAACAGCTACCTACCCACTACCGGTGCTTACTGACTGACTCAGCATTTTAGTCACCTGCCCGATCTTACCAAATACTAGACAGTATAAGCACAGATCAGCAAATAATATTTTCGAGGCAAATTAAACTTAATTCTCTTCTCTTTTAGATACAAGTTTCTTTGAATTTTTTTTGTTGATATAACTTTTTGTCATTGCAGAAAGTATTTTGATATCGATGTTGATAACGAAGTACTAATTAATGATTTGTATTTTTGTTTATTTATTTTTTTATTGAAGAAAACAACATAATTTCCACTCACATAATAATTATGTCAGATTAAGTAGGTAAATATGTACGCGTAAGTAAAGGATAGTACCTATATATAAAAGTAGGTATCTAAGCAAGAAGTTTCCCACCACTAACCGACCTTCGTCAAAAGTAGTCAAGACCCAAAAATAATCATATAGCAGGCAGACAAAGGTTTAAAAAATAAATTTTTGTGAGGGCACCTCCCGATTCCCTTTTTAATACAAAAAAAATTGAAGATGATGTTTTTAATCTAACATTTGAGAGATTGACAGGTTGGTTGAACGTTGAGCGATTCTCGGCGCGCCCCGGGCAGAGATCAGGTAAAAACTTTGATTAAAAATATTTCAGCAAAAGCCCTTTCAAAAGAATCTTATCTGTATTTATGGAAACACAAATCTACGACTGAGTAAACTAAATAACACAAAGTGTCTAGGTATATTAAAATTTAAAAAAAAATGTTACGTTGTTAGGTACGCAAAATTACGATAAAAATGTGACTTATGCATATTTTCAAAAAGTAGCTCCCACTACTTATTCAGGTGCATTTTTTTTTCTTTCGAAAACTGTTGCTAACTCTAAATCTACGCTACGCTAAATCTAAAACATGTTACGTACATACATACTGATACACAATACTTATGTAGCTTATACCATTTACAGTGACATCTTCTACCAGTAGATGGGTGACAAACATACAAACACCTGTACATTTGGCAAGATAATATCGTTAGGATTAGTGACTTTTATGTTTATTGTTGCAAGTTGTAATGATCACGTTTTTATTCCAACCAACAACCTGGAATCCATCAAACGCATTGTGAAATGGCATCAGATTAAACCAGCATAGTAGATACGACTGCTTTTACCCATCTACTTCTGTGGAGTCATCGAAGTCATCCCCGTTCATGGATCGCACTCTAGCTAAACATTAGGCGAAGTGGTAATATAAAAAATACAACATGTGTATCAATCATAAAGAAATATAATATCTCAACTACTTCGAAACACCCTTATTTGAAATGTAACATTCAGCATGAAGCTTAGAAGGACCCTCGGAAAAAAATATCGAACTAAAGCCAGCCCCTAAAATTATTTTAGTGAAAAGAAAGGAACTTAATACAGTCGCCCCCACTACACCCCACGAATGGGCGCACCCCTTATTTGTACTCGTGTGAGTGTGTTATGATGGAGTAGCGATGTGTGCGTGCCCTCTGAGCGACTGACAGTTCGCTGAAGACGAAAGAAAATCATTGATATTACCACACAAATGAAAATTATTAACTTTTAAAACAAAAGATGCACAAATAGGGAAAATGTTTTGAAATGAAATGTCATCGAAATATTTGATATTAGTTAGTAAATAATTTTATTTCAATTATTATAGTAAAAACTTTATCTACATATTTTAAGCATCTATTTAGGTTGATTAAAATTCGACTATATCAAATTATTTTGATCTAAAATTCCGAATTAAAAAAATCCATACAATTCTTTCGTTTATAACCAAGAACCATACCGGGCGGGCGCAGCGTCGGCAAATCAACACACCCATCAAAGCAGCTACGTATATATACACCCTCCCGAACAGCACAAAAGCTTGGCCGAGTGACTACCGACGACGACGCCGGTTATGGGAATGTTCGCATACACCCCATACCCCATGCGTGTGTATGTAGGTATGAAAGAAACTTCACCTACAATGCTGCACCCTATTATATTTTATACTATCTATGGCTGATTTAAAAATTTTATTTTGAAAATATCTTTTTATTTTCTTAATTCACTGAATCCTACTGAATGTACAATATTTTGCTTCATGATTATTTTACAACCAGTTATAGTCTTGAACAGATAATTTTTCATTAATTTTTGTCACATTAAAATGATGAATTTATTTATTAAATTATTTGAATATAGATGGAAAAAAATTTAACCGCACACAACATTTTGAGCTATGACGGGCAGTTTTTTCTGTTCAATTTTCATCATAATTTAATTTTAGTCTAAAGGAATCATTTTTAGAGACGGATTTGGCAGGAACATTTGGTACTATAATTTCATCAACTAATACTAAAAAAATGTTACAACAACACAAAGCTCTAATCATAGAATTCCCCTCCATCGTTTTCTCATCTCACGTACATGTTTTCAGCTCTCAAATCAACTCAAGTAGGGATTACACATCCTCCCTCCTGGCCACCCTTCTGATATTCCATATTTATGTAGGGTTGGGTCCCTCTTCCGACCCTCCTTGCATTGAAATTTGTCGTTTCTGCTTTATGGCGACACTATCGTTATAATTCTACGTTCTCTTGAGTGCTTTTTTTGGTTTATTGGGTTGAAAAAATATTAAATATAATTATACTCAGTACTTACCTAATCTAAGAAAATTTCTAAGAAAAAGTTAACCAAATGATAAAAAAAAGTAATTTAATTGTTATTAGTAATATTACGTTAATGTTAGTAAAAATTACAAAATCAGTAAAAAGCTATATGGCGGTAATACGAGACATAAGAAATTGCAAGTCACGGGTAGCTGACTATGCGCTACTATAAAAGCAACACTTCCTTTAAAAGTCCCTCGGGTGCTCCTGGAGCGGTCGGGATCACCTGTCCTGCTATAATGCTTTATGGATATTAACTCACCTTTTATCTTACCGAACTAAGATGTACGAATTCTTTTGGGACCATGTTTTTTTAAGGAGTTTCAAATCTATAAAAATACATCTAAACATTCTGAGAGATAAATGTGTGAACTTAGGCAAGTAAAAAGTCTTTAATTATTTAATAGTAACAATAAATAGTTAGCCTGACATGTAACAACACTCCACTAGGCTAGAATACCATGAGCGTAGACAACTGCTACCAACGAGAAATGTCTGTGGATATGTGTTACATTTGAAAGTGGTGCTATTACCCCGGGGTTACAGACTGGGCTTACAACCATCATCAAGCTGCTTACCACTCTTATCACAAATTAAATCACAATAAAAAAATTCTTAGTCCTTTATATTCTGATTGTCACCTCCGAAATGTCAGAACGTCTCGCTGACGCTTCCTTTCGCAATTCCTCCTTTCTCCCAAAGACCCCACCCCCTTCTAGTGATGAATGACGCGTGTGTAGAACCGTGACGCTTGTTGTAAGCTCGAGCTTTGTTCTACTCAAATGTCGATAGGATATTCGCGATTCATACATTAATTTTGTATTTGTATTCTGTTTTATATATAGCAAAGAGCTTTTTAATACTCGTTTCAAAAGACTTTTTTCCATTGTAGTTTATGGCCCGGTCTGTGGGGACATATAAAAACATTTCTGTTATGCAAAAGGTGGAGTAAGTAAGGTTTTGATATAAAATATATTAATTGTTTGTTTTTCATTATTACGTTTATTTTATCTACTCTTGATTAGATATTTTGTTGGTTGGCAATATAAAGCTGTTTTTTTTTTAATTGTAACTCGACATATGGCAACACTTGTGTTAAGCTAGAGTGCGGGTCCATTAACAAAAACAAGTGCTACAATAAAGAAATGTCTACAAGCAGGCAGCAGTGTCCTCTGCTTTGCCATCTTACGAAGTGATTTTAAAAGAATAAAGTTTAAAAAATAATAAAAACATGCTACCGTGTAACAAGATTATTTGATGACAAAGAGTTCTCATGGGACATCAGCAATAACTCAAGAATATTTTACAAAGTTACTTTTTCGACACAATAAATCAGTCAAACAAAATCAGTAGCAAAATCTTATTATTTGCATACAAATCACTTTACAAATAACCCTTTTTAATTTGCTTAAAATCTCTAGGAGTTGCTAAAATTTTAACCCTTTGACGCGGCCGGTGTTAAAGTTTTTGCCTTTTGCTAATTCTGTAAAAGCAAACAAAGGATTTGTATTAGACAATTTACGGCACACCCTTTCTCGTTTGTTAAATATTTTTTTCGAGATTTACTGTTACCCCAGTTTAACTAAAAATTACGTTAAAAAAACGTTTTTTTGAGTAACAACTACAGCGTTATCGTACGAGTACGTAGCTATAGTAGTAATAAACAGAACTATAGCTAGGTTCAGTCCAATTTGTAATTTACTTTTCATAATACTTTTTTTGTTATCAAGCATACATACTTTTGGAGAAACAATACGACTGAATGAGTATTAAATGTTAAAAGCATGTTGTCGGCGTCAAGGCGCTTGTACTACCGATGAATTTGAAGATATCTATACAAAAGCATATTATTCATCAACTTGGCTCGAAATATTGTACGCAAATACAGCATTTATTACAACGACATAAGGCTGAAAATATTAGTTTCAGTCGTACTATAATGTTTTATGAAGTATGTAGTTATTCGCCTTCGTTGCGTGTACGACCACACAATAAGGCACCGACGTTGATTGATGATTTGATATTGAAGAATACATTACGATTTTTGCTTTCATTTCCATCGATCGGAATGTCACAAAGTTATCATATCGATAAAATATAAAAACATAATCCTCAAAAGAAGAAAAAGTTCTTAAGATCAGACAAAGAATTTAAAGAAGATTTAATAAAACTAAATAATCACTGTTACTATATTTATCGGTTTATTCACAGGTTCCTATTATAGTTAAAAAAGAAAAACAAATTTCATTTAAAATTAAATTCCACTTCATAAACCTAAATCATTTCTAAATCACAAAGTCTTCATTACGGACTTCATTTAACACAAATAATATCGACGAAGCATACACAATTTAGAAATATATTTTACAAACAATAATATCAAAAAATAGTGACATTGAATTCTTAAGCTTTAAAAAAATAACAAAAAATATTTCCATGTTTTTAGAAAATTATAAAGCCACGAATCAAGAGAAGAAATATTTTAGAGTAACGTAAAATGCTTCACAAAAATTATTTATTCTAAACTATTTAATCACACGTTTGACATTGTAATGTTTTCCACTTAAACATCCATGACTGGTATCTAGATATAATTAATCGAATACATTACAAAGATAAAATAACTTAATATAATTACCTAATAGTTTAATATTATCATCACTTTGTTACACCTTATTAACACGAAGGAATGGTACATCTATTACAGAGAGTCAAACTTCAGGTAATTCAACAAATTACATGTAGGTACTAGAGATTATAAAGCAGTGAGGCCGTAATCAGATTTGATGACGGGTTGGTTTGTTGTGGTGATACCCGCACCACATCCCACATTGCCGACGGGAGAGCCATGTGCAGAGAGATTCGAGACTAGACCGGGATCCATGCCCGCATGCATACTCATCATATGCAGATGATGCGGAGTCATCGTGTGGCCAGCGTTCATCTGGTTTCCGTGATGTGACATGGGACTTATCGCCGGCTCATGGGACAAATTTGATTGTGGCCCGACACAATGCAAGTCATTCATTATATTATCGGTAACGTTTTCTATACTATCTGGCCTACCGTTATTGTTTGATTTCTTTTTGTCATTATTATTTGTATTCTTATTTGATCTATTCTTTGGTGTCGCTCCTTTCGTCGTCGTCGTGACTCCGGCTGGATTAGTTTTTCTTCTTACATTTTTGGTATTTGGTAGTTTATTGTCTTTCTTCCATTTCATTCTTCTGTTTTGGAACCAAATTTTAATCTGTCTCTCCGATAGGACTAGAGTATGGGCGATTTCTATTCTTCTCCTTCTCGTTAAATATCGATTATAATGAAATTCTTTTTCAAGTTCTAGTATTTGATGTCTCGTGTATGCTGTCCTCTGTCGTTTGGGTTCCATCCCTGGTTGAAATGACCCGTTCGCTGAAAAAATAAAAGAAGAAAATTCAAATAAACTAAATATAAGATAAAATAGTAAACTATCGATACGAATACGATTCATAATAAAAAGGGCATTTTGCATAAGGCACGATGAGTCACAAAGGTCCCGTTATCTTTTCAAGCCTATCACCTACAACATAGAGGTTAGTTTGCAATGGATTATGATTGATGGATATTATGATGGTATTGTTAATTTACAAGTCCATTGCGTGCAGAAAGAACTGATGGTAATACGAATTATTCATGTAGTAACAACACTAAAAACCTATCCGTTGACCGATGTGAGCTAATTAATGTGCATAAAATTCTTGCGTTGTTTTGAGCTTCCCTTTTCTTTTGATTAATTACTGACATATATTTTGTATGTAAGTAAGTACTAACATGCATTTAATCATAAAAACTCAATGTAGAATTAAATAATAAGCAAATACAATTATCTACATACAATGGCCCCACACTAGGAATACCCAGGACAAAGACTCCACGACCCGAAACAAATTTCCAAATTTTCTCAATAATAATTACCTAATTCATATGTTATACATTTCATATACTTAAGTCTAACGGCAGAGAACGCACGATCGATGAAACCCGTGTTCAAACCTCGCTAAATTCTGACCAGTACCAATGTAAGTATATTATAATTATGTACTTTAATCATTCAATGCCTATGATACAAGCACTAGCTTAGTATTTATTATAATATATTAATATCCATCTGGAATCGAAACTAGGACTTTATCTTAACTTGGCACGCTAAACACAACTACAGCTCCACAAAAGCCGTTAATATTATCACATTTCCTCAACCTCGTCGTTCAATTATCTGAATTGTCCCCACATAATGCCATTATGTTAACAATAAACTATTGTGATAATTTCCATTTCACCATTACCCACTTTACATTGTGTTATTCGACTTAATTTACTAAAAAGTATGTACCTATAACTTATAGTTATGTATATAAAACATTTTTTAAAATTAATGTTATATATTATGTTGTTTGTTGTTATAATTAATTGATTATTTCTTGGAGGTACTTTATTTGTATTATTGTACAACATTAAAACATTTTGCCGTTGTCAAAGTACTAGTTGTATCATCATTTTATTCATTACATTCAGGTCAAGTCCCAAAATAGTCAAAAATATCTTCAGTAACTAAAGTGGCGGAATCGAACCATGAACATCTAGGTAATCGATGATTAAACGTACCATTATTATCTACATGATTATTAACACTTGAAGAAACAAATTTAAAAAATACCTAGCAGTCCTATGACAACAATATAATAAACGAAATAAAAGATAAAAAAACTGCATGATAAATTACTGAACATAATTTGTCACGTAACAATCAATATAACATTATCTAAAATATGTGTTGTTAACGCCTGGTTAAGAATGTATTTATGCTAATAATTAATTCAGTCAATGCGTTTGACATTGTAAATTACTTTTAATACAAACTACGCTCGCTTGTTTATAAAGGCAAATTTAAAACAATTGAATCGAGCGAGTAGTTTAACATTTTTTACCGCAATATTAAAACTAGTTTAATGAAATAAAATAGCTATTTAGAGTATGTGAAAAAGTCATTTATCTTCAGCGGTGTACCATAAAATAGTTGCATCAGAATTAAGGAAAAGTTAGGCCGAGGGTTGAGGGATGCCATGGAATGTCTGAACTGTAAGGCTGTGCGGTCGGTCGGCGGTCGAGGAGCGGCTGAGATTTACGCACAGTGGTCAGACCTTCGTCACCACATTGATCGAGGTTTTCGTGCTCTTTGCAAAAATTTACACATAAAACTTGTATTTTATTTTAGAACATGTTTATGAGATGAGATACAGATATGTAGATGGTTTCATTAGAGCTCCTTTAATTCATCTAAGATAAGTAGTGGCAAAAAAACACTTTGATTGGTTATTTCCCGTTAAAGATCAGCTACCGGTCAGCAGCGACGTTTTCGATCAGAGTTTGCTTCGTTAACTCGACTATCGCGTCATCCATGTATATGATGACAATCTGAATTGAATTACGAGCTACCTGGGACGATCGTGTGGTCTCATGAGCGATCTGTTAATCTTGCGTTGATCTGAACGGCGCAAGACGCATGCGCCATCACTCTCGCATGGTGGTCCCGCCTCATTACACTGAGCAGATCTGAATGTGTGCCTCTTTGTCCGGGTATTGTGAGAGGAGTGAAAAATGTTCGCCCAATGACAGGTGTCGATAAGAACGAAACGGAGTCGCTTATTCTTATTCCGAGTTGCCATTCCAGTGTTGTTCTTCGCTTCACTTGACATTTTGTGATTGAAAACCATCTTATAATAATATCTTAGTGTTTATTCATGTATAGAGGTCACTGGCAATGTCGACATTTCATTCGATATTAAACATTTAATGAATTGCTCTTTGAATTGAGAAATACGAGTTATTATTACATTGTATTTCTTAATTGTATTTAGGTCCTAAAGATTTGATTGTTACTTTTGAATAACCTTGTCAGCGATGCAAAGAAGATTCCATCTTGTTTGACAGGTGCTCACAATTGCTCAATATTTATAGTACTTTTTATTGTAGCTCGGCATATGACAACACTTCGCCTGACGTGACGATGCCTTTACAGACAGTAGTCGCCTCCGCTATACCAACTTGAGAAGACGAATGTGTACTATCCATTGACAGGGCAGGGCGGTACTGCCCCAGGATGGCAGACCACTCTTCACTTCATTGAAAAAAGTAATTCTGTTTAAATATTCTATAACATAATTTTTAGGTTTTATTATTTAGTTTAGTCTGTTAATGATATTTAGATATGTATAAATAGATTTATGGTGCTAAAGTAAATGCACTGAGAAAACATTACGGCTCCAAATGAAAAAGATTGCTATTTGCAACCGAGTGACTTAGTTTAGAAGGAGCCTGCAGAGTTTGTTGTTAAAATTAAACACGTTTGTTAACGTACATTGTTAATATGATCCTAGTAAGTTTACAGTGTAAGCTGAGACACTCATTTGAAAATAAACAAGTAGGTACTTTGTTAATAATGATTGTTAATGATTGATGATTGTTTCTCTTTCTTTGATAGAAGATCTTTCTCAACCAGATTGGTCAACTGCGCAGAAAAGGTCAGAATAAGAGCCCCTAAACAGACGTGCATGAGAAGAGAGAGTAATTGATGTGGTAGAGGCTAGTAGAGTAGTAAATGTAGAGAGAGAAGTTCCTAACGCTTCATAGTTAGCTCTAAAATTAACAATGTTATTTATTTATAACATGTTGTATCTGACTTATAACTGAATAATGTTTTTTTAGTGGATAAAATACAAAATTTGTTTTTATTTGATTTATTATTTATGTTTTGACCTAAAATGAATGAAATTAATTTTGTTAATTTTATTACATTAAAAATGAACGGCCTAATTCATGTTTACACACGATAAATTACTATTTAATTGTAACCCATTTGAAATAATTTATTAAAGCATTTGCTTTTAAAAAAATATATGAATAGTTAAAGCTAAAGAGGTAGGTAGACTGATTATGGTTATTAGTCCAGTCTGCCGTCATGGGGTAGTAGGTACCACCACTTCCAAGCTACCCATGAAGTTTCCTAACCGGGTTTATTGATCTGCTTGAAAATAGCTATGTATAACAAAATGAGTATGTACTGTCAATGTATCCTCGAGGCGACAGCTGCATACCTACAGATATTTTTCTGTTACAAGAGTTGTCTTCGCACTTAGAGCGTAGTCTAAATCCACTAGTGGTCACATGCCAAACTACAATAAAAAATACACGTGCAACAGAAAAATAAACCCCTAATAAGATACTGCGTTTTTTACATCAATACAATTGCAATACTTAAACCGCATTCTATTTAAAACCAAATGAAAATTAATGACACTCATTAACAACAATGTCGGTTGCTTTTGTTTGACAACAAAAAGTATTCAAGAGTCCTTAAATATACCATTTTAATGACATCATATTAGTATTATGTCAAAACACATCAAAAGGATACACACGCTTAAGAAAGGATCAAAGGGATACTCAAGAATATTGATCGGTGGCAATTTGTTTAGGCCTTTGTCGAAAACGCACTTCAAAAAAATTAGTTGCAAACATAATGCGGTAAAATTAAAATTTATGCGGATCAATTTGTTAACCGCATTAGAAATATATTTTTAAAAACATTATAAGTAGTTTTTTTATAAGTTCTATTCAATATATTAAATACAAAGATCCTTTAAAACACAAAACGAATAGAGATTAATATTATATTTTATAAGATTGTACCTAAAGCTGATATTTCTTTGCTATCTACTTTATGTCATGTATCTCAGTGCCAATAATTTTTGTTTTTAAATTGATTTTTACTCATTTATGCGCTATTAATCTTAAATTTTTCGACCTTCCGTATACTACAAAGAATTTTGTCGATTTTTGACCTCTGAAACCGATTTTAGACACTCATTTATTCTTTAGAAAATAAATCATAACATAAATGGATAGGTATCTGGTATATGTATACAATTTAATTATATTTATTCAGATATTTCTAAATTTACCTCGATTATTTTATGTTTTGCCAAGACATTTTTCTTTTTTCCAGTAGTTTATCTGTCTTTAAACACGATATCATGTAATATTCAGAAAAGCAGGTTTAAGTCGGTCCACGGATTGGTTTGTCCTTGCGGTTATCTTGACTATGTATACCTTATATTATTAATCTTTCTTTTTTTACATGAAATGGGGTCGCTATACCTAATTAAATAGCATTTGGTTGGTTATCTACCAAAGTAATAGAATGATACTTACAAGCACCAGCCACATGGATTTTCTTCATCCAAGGATAAATAACCCGATCAGTATTGTCTGAACAGATCGAGGAATCATCATCATCTGCCGGCGGACTGTCCAATAACAGTCTTTCATCGTCCATTTCAGAAACAGGAGAACCTTCTCTACCCAAAGCATGGAGCTTCCTTCCAGCTGGAGCCGCCTCTTCAATATGTCTCTCCAAACGTAACCCGAGCTCTGCCAACCCAGGTGGAACTTCTGAAGTCGCCGGTGGAGCATAATCATGAGGCGTATCAGACGGATGGGAAGGTTCAGGGGGTCTCGGAGGTGGCGCGACCGGTGGATGTTGAGGCAACTGGTGATAATACCCTCCGTAACCATAGCCTGTGCCGATCTGTACAGGTGCATACTGGTGCTGATACCCATACTGCAAATGCTGATGATGGTAATATTCTCCAGGCGGTATGTAGTCTGCTTGGCTGTATTCTTCTGAAGGTGGAAACTTGGGATCCGGCTGCGGCTGATAGCCACCGTTCATGAGGAACGAACTCATGGTGGGCGTGGTTGTGCAAGGCGCGGCGACGTCGCATCACCTCCCGACAGTCAACACGCCTGTTAACATGGCTGCCACGTAATGTTTCTATTTTAGAATTTGTAAAAATATAATTCTCTTTGAAAATAACTTCTATTTTCTCGAATTTTATCTTCTTAAACAGTTATGGTGTTATATTTTTTTGTTAATATCACAGAGAAGGTAATGCAGTTGTGGTTTTAAGGCAATTATTGTTTGCAATATTATGTCCCAAGCTAGGATACATCAAACTGAATATATTTGTTTATAAGTACTCATAGATCTTAATCAAGGAGTCTATCTAAGTAAATTAATCCAAAAAAAACATTAAATAATATAATATACACACTCTTCCTAATTAGACAATAGTTTTTCAATATTAACACTTCAGTTCGCACACCACAATATTGAAAATCACAAGCTGTAATCATGAAATTGTCTTTCAAAGTAAAAATATGTTATTTAATAAAAAAATAAATAAAAATAATCACACAACTTT
The DNA here is from genome assembly GCA_948150575.1 of Tinea pellionella. Lineage (NCBI taxonomy): Eukaryota > Metazoa > Arthropoda > Insecta > Lepidoptera > Tineidae > Tinea > Tinea pellionella. The sequence goes on from OX411253.1 coordinate 6,168,460, forward strand.
TTTTTTTACAGCGATCGCAATCTAAACGCTGATAAATATAAAAGCTTATTATACTTAAAACAAATTTACTGCAAAGTCATTTGATTTATCACTTTTTAATAATAAACAATGTAGCGGAGTGCTCACAGTTTCGCGGCGACATTTTGTGACAATATACACTGCCCGACACGCCAGCACACTCTGTCAGTTTAAGGACTCCTATACATGTTCATCAATTTTTACATACCACCTTCCATTTTTAAGGCGGAGCTGTTATTCTACTCCACAATTCACAACATTCCAAATAAATTTCAACCCTACCACCCGTACATAAAGTTCAATCTTCAGACTTAAATATTTCATTAGCTGATTCACTTCTCTCGTTTCGTCGCAACACAGAACCTTCAAGAGTAGCAGCGACAGGAGATGATCGTCCGTTTAAAAGTTGATGATGTATTGTATATCTATTTCTTTCTCTCCCACAAACTTATGCATTGGAGGATACGAGTAGCTCTGATGCAAAGTTATTGCGTGCAGGAGATTAAAGAAGCTGGTTAATAATAATACAGAAAGAGCGTGCGTTTCTCTATTGCTAACGACATGGCGTTTTAAATATTTAATATGCAATTTCCTTTATTTTTCATAGTAAAACAGTTCATTATTTTAATGGCTGACAAGTGCGTGGAGATAATTAGACAGATTAAATGCTTGTAATAGATAGGTATTATGTTCGTCTGACTGTATACAAGAGCTGGTGATTCTTGATGAACTTGCGTTCCCTAATTATATTCATAAGAGAGATTTGAGTCATTAATTATATTATCAAATTATGTGTTATTTATAATAGATGGGTGTAGGTAGGCACTTGAAGTAATTTGCAGTTTTAAAATTTAGTTTTATTAAAGGCAGATTGATGATGGTTATTAGCACAGACTGACACCCTGAAGTAGATAGCCTAGTATAACGAGATGAGTGTTACCTGATGGGGCACATACGTCTCTTCGAGCCGGCATAGCGAAGACAACTCTTGCCTGCACGAGCTACTATAAAAAAATTAGAGGAAAAAACATTGAGGCAAGTATAATAAAAATTATAAGACTGTATACACTCCTCCTTATGTTAAGGTAGAGTGTGGTCCATAAACGTAGACAACGGATACAACGCATAGAAATAAGTATCTATAGCAGCAGTAACCATCTAAAGTGCACCCTCCTCTCGTTTATTATCCTTTTGGTGTTAAATTGTAAAATAAAATGTGTGTACTGTATGATTTTGTTTGTAATTATATTACAATAACTAGTGCTAGTAGTCTATAGCAGTTGATTATGAACCTAAATACCAAACACAATAAAGATTATTTTATTTCATATGATTATAAAATGGTAGATAAAATAAAACAACTTTGGTACCTATTCACTATCGATTTCCACGAGTCATGTTCTATAAAATATAAACAGTGTAATACCCTTCTAATGCGTATTATACGGCAGTCAGACAACCTGATCAAGAAAGCCGACAGCCTTCGGACAAACAAACAAAAATCTAGTGGTTCGTTTGATTATTGAATTAGGGGCCGATGGTCACAATAGGTACGGACGGTATAGATCTCTTTGAAGGAAAACCGCTGCGTCATGGCAGCTCGGCTTCACAACTACCCAACGCTCGTTCTATGATCCTATGATGAACACAAAAGGTGGGAACAGATAAACTACGTGTGATGCTGGTTAAACGTCAATGCATTTTAACAGACCCTATGGTAGATATGTGATAATTTTTTCTTTGGCATGTGATCTTACTTTGATGTTAAGCTACAGTGCGGTCCATGTACGAAAACAACTGCTGTCACAGAGAAACGTTTGCAAGCCGCAGTCGCCTTGAGCATACTGGCTTGGGAAGATGAATATTCACCATCAGTCCTGTTAGTGAACATGAGAAGGTATGTCCGGCTACTTCCAATCCCGAAACGCGGCAAAACACTTTTCAAGTGGTACCAGGGTGGAACAAGGACGGCTGGCTGGGCTATGATCATCGGTCTAGCACTACTCCTTTAATTTTTGCGATGTTTAAACACGAGTCTCTCAATTGTGAATCCACGTTAACAATGGCCGCTCTAACATTTCAAAAACAAATGAAATATGAAAATATTTGTCCTGTTTAAATATATATTGACGTACTCGGAGAGATACTTACGTTTTTTCGTAGCATCACTAACTGGATGCCAGCTCGTTGTTTCCAGTACAAACTTAATCCAAGTTTAATGAACAATACGACAGGCCCTTAATCAAACTTTGTATTTTCTAACTTTGTTGCCATACAATAGTGAACTTTATAAAGAAGTACAAAAGTTTATATTTCTTTATATTTATCTTAGGATTTAAGCTAGTATAATTTTGTATTTCTCAGCTGGAGAAAAACCTATTTAGCTGACTTTGATCGTATTATTTGTTTCTTGTTTTGCTTTTGGATTCACTCCTGAAATAATGGGAGTTATTTATGCGAGTTTGATTACGACGCTTTCAACGCGACGATTTATCACAAAATTTACTTTTGGATACCTCATTTATTTGCAAATTTTCTTTAATATCTTTTTAAAGCGGATACTTAAGAATTTTCTTTTCATTTAGACAATATAATTACTTATATATTATACTTAAAATAAATTATATGTCGGATATCTAATACATAATTGCTTGCGGGGTTCGTACAACCAATTTTCTATAATGGTAGGTTGCATTTTCTATCTTTGGTGAGTGCCGACATTTTTTGCAACATCGCCCCTCCTACGGAGTCGGAGCCTTCGCTTGTGTTACCAATCTGCTCATAGAAATAAAAGGGTCCAATATACATACTTACATATACACTATATTATACACATACACGTTCATTTAGTTCTGAAGTTAGTATCAAATAACCGCTGTAAAAACACAACTGAAAGAAATTTCTTCTCTTTTTTTTATTGTAGCTCCGCATATGACAACACTCCACCTGATGTAAAACTAGAGTGCGATCCATGAACGGAAACAACTGCTATTACAGAGAAAACTCTACGGGCAGCAGTCGCCACCGCTATGTCGGCTTGAGGAGACGAGTACGCACCATCTAGATTGACAGTGCACACTCCTCTCGTTATATCTGGCTACTTTCAAACTGCTCCCGAAACGCGACAAGGTCACTTCACGAGTGTTACATTCGAAGGTGACGGTACTACCGAGGACGGCAGACTGGGCTAAAAACCATCATCAGAACATTGATTACAAATTAAACTATCAACATACTATAAAATGTATTATGTACTTATATTCATAATTAATATAGGTTTCTATATTCTCCCTCTCAAAGTCACGAAAGTTTCTGACGTAGGAACGTCATCGTATTTCAGACGTTTGACAGCCAACATCGTTCCCCCTCTCCCTGTTACCTTCTCTACCTCCCACACTCCCACAAACGATGAGATGACGTCATTTTTCGTGAGAATTTTGCGGAGTTGCTGCAAATATTACGAAATAGTTCTTCCTTTTGATCTAGAATTGTATGCAACTATAAAATAACTTGTTTAATTATTATGAGTTAAACTAGTTATGAATAATTAATTTAGAATTTTATGTGTATGACGCGAATGGAGTTTGATTGATCTTTGATCCGACTCAAACTTCATATTTGCTATTTTATAAGCATCATATAAAACGCCAAATGTTACTGTGTTGAGGGGAAACGTTTGGTATTCTCAGCAATCAAAAACAGAAAGATCTTAACATGACAAATAATTTTATGCAAAATAGGTCTTTATATGCGAGGGCATAAGTTTTAGATTACTTTGTATCTGATTCCGTATCTACGGTGGTTCTCAGTTGAATGAACAGAACATTCATTAATCAGAGGGCAGTCGCGACAGTGCAACTCCGCATCTCTGGCGACGAAACTTGCTTTTTTTTATTTTAGTCTTAGATTCGGAATACACTGTGAATTTCAGGTCAAAGACGGACTTTCTTTTAATGTTTAAACATGTACTTATATAATTTTTAGAATCAAATCTTGGTTAAAATTTCTCTTTTTCTTACTTTTTTATCTTCCTGAAAGTATATATTTATTTTTTCTGAAATAATAAATGACAGTTTAGTGCTACAAATTGGAGTGTTAATATTACTAGCCTGTTCATTATATAAAAAGAAGTATTGGGTCGATACTTTACATAGTATTATTATAAAACATTATTGTGTATTTTTAATAGAAATATTAAACGTAAGTGATCGATCGGCTGGAAAATTGATCTACGCATCTGAGTAAATATTTTGACAAAATTCTAACATCGTATTACAAAACAATCGTATTTGAAACATTTTGCAGCACGCTTCGTTAAAGTTTGTTTTGCAGGGGATGTTCAAATACTTAATATAGGTTCGGACGTTTGATAGATCGGTCCCTGGGGCCGTTTGGAATTTAAACAGTAGCTAAGGCTGTATTTGTTGAACAATGGTAAAAGTTGGAATAAAATTTGATCGTCGCTAGGGAGAGATATAAGGACCCGATATATGGTTATTTATAAATTGAAATCCTAAGAGGATTCTGATGTGACAAGCTTATAAAGTCGTCTTTCGGATTACACGATATGACGTAGCAACCTTTATTATTATATTAAAATTGTCATATTTTCGATCTGATTCAAGCTTTATCTCTTTTGTATAAATTAATACATTTTTTGGTCAAGGTTTTTTAAATATTAATCCTTATTCTTAGAATGTTGAATAAAGATAGGTATGTATTTATTTTCAAACAATTTTGAATGAATTAAATAATTTCTTTTATTCGAGTTATTATTACTTTTTTTCTAAAAATAATATCAAAGTTAATCAACAAAAATAACAGATGTGAAAATATAATTTCAAGGGCAACAGAAAAATGCATTGCTATTTCTAAATTGCATCACAGCATCCTGATACAAAAACCCTTCGCCGGAGTGTTCGGAGAGAATGACTAATGATTGCACGTCGCTTGTCGGCGGGAACGGACGGGTGGTTTTCGAAAAATATCTCCAAAGCACAACCATAGACAATGACAACGTTTGAAATTTATATAATTTAAACGAAATTGGTAAGAGGATCAAAAGATACCGCCAATATATTTCATATTTTAGTTGGGTTATTTTTTACTTTGGGTCTTTTCCTACTTAAAAGTATTATTTTTTACTTTTTGGAATTATAACAATCATCGTTGGTACAGTTGTAGGTAGCCTCGCAATCTAGAACCCCGTGTTCGAATCGCCATAAAATCTCGGCCTGTACCAGTGAGTACTTTGTCTTTAATACCAACAAGCCTAATTGTTGAGGTATTAAAAAAAGATTATACCTATTTCTAAAAGATTACTTAAACTTGTTTTAATATCAAGAAATAAGACTCGAATAAAAAATAATTGACAAATGATTAAAAACATAAATACGTATATTTTTCAATAAGAATAAACTAAAATACAATTTACTTGCGTTATTGAAGTTTTCCACTCATAAATCTTAAAACAAAATTGTAAGTTAAAATGATAATGTGACATCTTATTTTCAAAGTCTGATTTTAAACTGAGTTCAGAGATTTTTTACCTATTGAACAAAAGCGTACGAGTAGATAGATATAAGGCGAACCTTTGCACCGAGGAAAATAGTAGCGAAATCATTAATATCTGTCACCGCGGCTCCTTGTTAAATGCATACAATAGTTGTGCTTTTAAAAAGACTTAGCTATCTATACAATGGGAACTTTAGCTAAATTAAAAGTTTTTCGATCCGGCCGCGACATTGCACGGAACTGGAGGACTGCTGGTAATTATTGTACGACAGTACCTATACTGTAGCGTCAGCAAAAATATACAAGTAATTACATTTTGTTTTTATTCATAAAGAAGATTTTTTTAAATTTTAAATAGATAATAATTAAATTATTAACAATATTTATGATTCGTTCTTTTTAGTTTATTTTGTTGAATTTCTGTTATTTTGGTTATTATCTGAAAAACATTGTGTGTACCACCTAGTGTCTAGGTCGCTCTCTCGACACAAAAAGGTCTATCAATTCTCCTAAACAAACAGTTTATAATATACTAAATAAATGGACTTCAAAAAAAGAGTTGTCAAATTTTGCTGGCGGTACCATGTGCGTCAACTGACACAGGTTTTGTAAAGACACATTTAAGTGGAAAAAAATCAAAATTAATGATATCAGTGGCAGCTAGTAGGGCACACGACTGAATAAAGGAACAGCGTTACTTTCAAAAAGCAAAGGAACTCCATGAATTTCTCAAAATGTTTTCTTTATTTATATATTATATGTTTGCCTATACCTATCTAGGTATACACAAATAGGTATATTTAATTTATATATATAGGCAGGCCCAGAAGAGTGTGTTTTGCGATCAAATCGGAGCACTCCTTATGAAAGCTGGGCTGCCTAGTGCTCATAATCGTCGGGCATGCATGAAGAGAATTGTGGATGTGAGGGAAGTGAGAGTGTTGTGTCAGGATCGTGGTAAGTGGCGTTCCGTTGTCTCTGCCTATCCCTGTGGGAAAAAGGCGTGACAATTGTATTGTATTGTATAAAGGCACCTGGTTAGTAGCTTTGCTTTGCTGCTAGAGAGGAAATATCCTAATATCATCAGGCAGCAGTCGCCTTTGTTTTGCCTTTCGCTATACTTCTACTTCGAAATTGATTCCGAAACACCACTAGGTCACTTAGTGGTACTATCCCAGGACGACAGACAGAATAACCACCATAACTCTGCCTACCATTCTTGTAATATTTGAAAAGTAAATTAAATATAATAATGTAAATTATAATTAACTTGCTAGTACAAAAAAACATTCGTACTTACATTCGTACCTATGGGTTGGAATATTTTTCTGAATTCGAAAACACGGGAGTAAGTATGTACGAGTACTTGCATGCTAACCCACTGTCTATATTAATAAACAAAAAATAAATGAATAAACAAAAAAAAAACAATTTATTTTTAAAATACTAACGTTTTGATCTTTTACAAATATTCATCGACGTATTTTTTAGGGCAAGATTGTTTGACTCCCGATCATCAGTAGATAAACATCATGATATTTTGAAGGAAAACTGACATGGGAAACGTAACAATATGAGACCTACCTACGTATCACCTGCCATACGTTTTGACAAGATTTGATTTGATAGGTTGTCTAGCATTTTTAAAATATATATTTTATAATAGCTCGGAATGTTCAACACTCTATCTAATTTTAAACTAGAGTGGCGATCCACGAGTGGAAACAACCGCTATCACAGTAGACAGGCTCTGAGGGTACAAAATCTGCACCATTCATTGACAGGGCACACTCCTCTCGTTATAACCTAGAGTACTATGTCATTTCGATCAAAAAAGTAGACCAAATATATAGTTTGAAATTTTCTATCATTTAACCATCTGTAAATTATATATTTAGTAAATTATTATTAAGAGTTTCTCAGTTACGGTATAGGGGTTGAATGTAATCAGCTGCTGTCGGGCTATCGAAACTTTGATAAGTTTATATCGACCCTCGTTCACCCCTCAATCTAAAGGGACCCCGTTTTATAAAACTTTCTCACTGAAATTGGTAAAATGTTTCCAAAAAATATTACAACTAATTAATTATATTCTAGTTAACCTTGTTCTTTCATTTCGATTTACAGAATTTAATTATGGCATAGCACGAGTCAGTCTAATTGTGATAAGAAAAGTTGCGATTAGGAGTATAATAAAATAAAATAATAAAAAATTTTGAAAAAATGTATCAAATAAAGAAGGCACTGATGCCTGCAATACAGTCATTAGACTAGTACAGGCTCCAGGGCTCAGCCGAACTTGTGAAATTGTAAATTATATTACAAATAAAGTTTTTATTTTATTTATTATTAAATTACGATAAAAATTCAATAGGAAAATAATAAACACGCACAGATAAACCTGAAAAGAGGTGAGGAACGAACTAAACTGCCCGGTCGTTGGTGCTTTACATGGCTGTGTCAAATGTTCCTCCATTCTATCTTTCCATCAGTAGCTCTACCAATTGTTAGGTTAACTTCACTGATTTTTTCACTACAATTAACTACTATAAATTTGTTTATTCTATATTTTTCTATTAGATTTTCACACTAATTTAATAATCAATAGTAATAAATATTACTGTAAAATATTCGCTATAGGTACCTATCTACTTTAATTTTATTTCAAATGATTCATTCGAATTGTAATTTTGTTTTAATAACAATAACTTTTGGATGCGGGTGAAAATTTGCAACATTTAAATTCATCCTGATTGATGTTATTCATTTATCAAAGCCCTCGTTGTTGCGCGTGATGGAGGGGCCCCGATCGTCTTATCAAAACTTTTAAAATGGGTCAGAAGGTCCTGTCTTGATGCCACTTCTAAGTAATTAAAAGTGAAAATGGAACTGTCTCGCTAGTATCTTCTTGTTCATTTCAATAATGATAGCGTGAATGTATCAACTTTATTTACAATTTTATTATTCTTTAAAAGCATTTGTATTTATATAAGTATTATATATGTTATAATTATTTTTATATATTTTTCTTTCTATTTCTTATAGGTAATAGGTATTTAATATGATTAAATATTTATCTATATGCCAAAAATAGCAAATTACAAAAACGATATGTAAAAGGTATAATAATATAAATTAAAAAAACAACTAGCAGGGTAACCTAATTACATCGATAGATAAATTATATATATTATAGAATAATTATAGATAGATATAGACAAATGCGGTGGCACAGTTACGGTATTTATAAATATCGATCCGTGATGCTATCTACGGTCCAATGAAACCTTAGTAAACCTTAGTACAGAAGCAGAATTTTCATTAATAAGTTGGTACTTCGACGAATTCTTAGCGTTTGTAATCTTAGCAGATCCTTTTTTAGGTATACCTATGCAGCTTTTATTAGGAGGATTATACTTTAATAATACCTACATTAATGTTAATAAAATATGAATTGAAGATTTATATAAAATTAAAACATTACGAGGCCATTCTTGGAAGCCAGGCCAGTAAGCCAGTAAACTAAATGCTAATAAGCTTCTGGCTAAGTTTGCTCAAAACTAGCTTCATGTCTAGACCAGTAAACTAGTAAGTCAGGAAAGTTTAATAGGATGAGGTTATATTTTTTAAGCACTGACTTGCTGGACTGGCTTGGAAAACTGGTATGGTGTATCCCGGGCGGAATGGATGTGATTGAGGCGATAATAGTCTAGTCTCTGCCTATCTCGGTATCGCGCGAGCTAGTAGTACCCGTGGTGTTGTATTTGACCAAACAAATAGGTAAATAATGAGATTACTATAACTTTTACGTATCTTTGAATGGACTAACATAAAGGTTCACAATAGTTGGTTATTAATAATGCCTTATCGACAGTTGACGATTGTTGATCAGCTACTGTGGGACATTTTTTGGAAGAATCAATACTTAAAGGTTTTGAGGTGTTTATACACAGTTTTCTTTACGATTTTCTAAAGGATTACTTATTTATAGTTTTATTTTTAATGACTATAAGTACCTACCAAGCTAATATCATAGATATCTACCTACAATAAGAACACATTGCTACCAACAGATTCGAACCAGAGTGTTCTCAATTTCCACTCGCTCATGGTCGCTTTAATTTTAAAACTAAACTTGGACCTAAATGTATTGATCAGTAGACTATATTATTAACTTTATTACAATAATTTCTTCATTTTTATTACAATTGCTAATAAATAAAAAATATCTACCTACCTAACCATCTACTTACATATAGGATATCTATAAATAAATAAATATTTATTTCCTTTAGATTCCTGAAGTACAATGAATCTCAAACAATACAATTTACAAAAAAAACGCTAAAAATCAATTAATAATATCTAAATACATAAAAGAAAGAAGTTATAAAAATACATAAGGAAAAAATCGAAAAATATAAAAAGCAATAGTTATTATGTCTTTTTTGCTTACTGACAACTTAATGCCTACATTAGAAACATCCTGGGCATAGATATACTTTACTACAAAATATTATATACAATATTTCTATTCATTAAGGATATTTATAGCAAAAATGTTCTGTAATTTCATGTAGATTTCGTCTTCAATTAAACCACAAGTCTGTACACATCCTAGCGTCGTTGTAGGTCGAGATTAGGAGCAATTTTAGGTAACTATTAAAAAATATCTCTGTCATAAGTTATTAATCAAAGTTCGATAAGACGGGTCGAAATGGGCGGCCTATGTTGTAAGCGTGGTGATTTATACAGTAACTATTGAACTGTGGGCTTACTATGAACTTTCGTTGTAATAATTTTATTAAAACAGTGATTCATTTAAAGAGCGACAGGCAGACTGATTGTACTACTCACTAAAACTCTAGTCGCATCTCGGGATTACTTTGAAACTAGACAGAAAATATATTATATCATATTAACGTAATAGTCAACACCTGAGCGTCCATACATTTTATTTTACATCATTGTTTGAAACATAGCAGATTTATGTTGAAATTAAGTAATTTTATAACTTTCTCAGCATTAATTATTATCGCAAATCAGTACAATAAACAAATAGCTATATATAAAATGCACAGAACATATAAAATGCATTTTAAATATTTTAAACATTTTATATTGGTTATATTTCACAAGCATTTATATATTCTGTGCCGTAGCTATTTGTTTATTATAGTGATTTGCCATAATAATTAGTGCTGAGAAAGTTATAAAATTACTTAATTTCAACATAAATTTGCTATGTTTCAAACAATATTGTAAAACACAATGTATGGACGCTCATGTGTTGGCTTTCACGTTAAGGTAACCTATATTCTATGATAGGATTCGTATCTTCATGCCTAGCAAAATCTGTTCAGTGATTTACACGCGAAAATGAAATAAACAGACAGAATTACTTTCACATTTATTTTACTATAGATATACGTAGATTATAGATACATACACATAATATACACGAATTCAAAAGAAAAATGCAATAATGGGCAAGGTATACATAAACTAACCCACGTAAAATCGAAAACTATTTCGAGATATCACTTCAATTAGATGTATTCTTTGATTCCCGTTTGAAAGACTTACAAATCGCGGAGATATTTGAAAAACTGTAATGACACGCGATCGACCTTTCTCGGACAGTCATAAACATTTGACAATATAGAAGACAAAGTACCAACCTAACAATTTTGTAGATAGTTTTGTTGTCTATAGTTATCATCTCACAGGTTTGTCAAATATATTTTGTTTGTGTTCGCTAACAATAACTTTCCTAAAAAAGATAGCTGTCACCAGATACACCTTCCCAATTATCTTGAAGGATTTTTTTTTATTTTAAGTTTTTCTTAAATCTATTTCTTTTTATAAAAGTTTTTGTTAAACGCTGATCTAAAATTACAGCTGCCAAAAATAAAGGTACAAATAAATCGTTCATAGTAAACCCTTAGTACTATTTGGTGTTTTGCCGATTGACGATAGTAGACCGTGTACCAACAATGCCAGTGGACAATGCCTTATGATCCTAATCGATAATGTTACGATTTTCTTTTAACGAATGAAAGTATTAATTCTATTCATTTATTTATTGCTTTAGTTTTAATTCAATATAAAAAATTGGACATTCTTAAATTATTAACTAAAAATTGTAAATTCACTAGAATAATTGTAGATAAGGAATTTTGTTTTATAGAAGCCGAACGCTTTTTTCATGTCCGATGTATGAAGTTTGCACCTCTAGTATATATCTCTATGTTGGCAGCGGTCAGAATTTAGCTAGGTTTGAACACGGATCTCATAGATCGTGAGGTCCGCTAGCCCACGGTCGCTCATACTTCATAAAGTTTATGAAGCTGAATGCTTGTTTTATAGCTGCTAATCTATACAAAACTGAACGCTGAAATGGATTACTGTATTAGTTACATTTATTTTTCTTCCGTTATACCTGGCTATTTTCAAGCTAAGAAACGAATACATGTAATCTGCAAATAAAACGTTGCAGTGCCATCTTCAGTTGAATAGCAGTACTACATGCAAAAACAGAAACTTGTAAACTTTGTAGCGGCATCTACTGGTAACTAGCGGAACTATTAGTTCGACTGCTTTCCCGCAACCGCGCTTTCATGCAATATTCTGTTTTAAATAGCAACATACTATTATTATTTTTTAAAAATCCACGTGTATACAGATATATTCCGCGTTGGATTTCTGACGTAACGCGCCCTTATGGCCACACATATTTGCCCTAAATAAATAATTATTTTCACTAAAATGATGTATATTGTTTAAAAAAGAAGACCATTCTTGTCACTAATTTATTCTACATCTAATTCCACTCACAGTCCATTCAACTTAACAGACTGTTATTCATTAACAGTTAACAAACATAATATAATTGCAATAATAAACTTAGTTTATATCGCCATAAGATGCATAACTGGATAATAATGTTTCAACAAATCAAACAAACACATTTCTTACAATTACTATTTATTAATTTGATTTACCAAAGGAAAATTATAATTTAATTAGGTACAAATGTATTAATACTTTGAGATTTACCAGCTATTCTATTCTATTTGATCATAAAACATTTTGATGAACATGTTCTATCTAACCAAACTAGCTTTCTTTGGGAACGTAGAGGTTTTTGGTCATCTTTACAAACGGTCGTCTTTACAAAAGACAATGCCCATTTTCAGGCCCACTTCATATTTAATAATTCAACATTACAAAACAATATTCTAAAATAATATCTTATTTTTTCATTAATTACTTATTTAATTATTGATATGTTGATGTGTTGATACACATCGTGTACTAATCAATATACAGTATTTAATTACATTAAAAACAAAAATCATCAATTATTAAAGCATTTAATATAATAATAACCTAAAATATTGCATCAGAAAAATTCTTGTTACTCAATAACCCGGGTGAAAAAATAAAACTGATTTACGACAAGGAATGTAGATTTATATTTCCACAAAAAAAAAACATCATCAACGAACTGTAGAAAAAAAATTGTGGGCCCATTTCTCTTAGGCGAATGGTCATTCTCCTTTGTTAGATAAACAATTCAATACTAAGCCATATTTTATAGTATATAAATTGGTTTGTATCTCGTCTCTATTTACACGGCATAAGATATATGTATGTTAAAAATAATTTACATTTAATACCACCATTAATACCACTAATCAAGCAGACTGATGATGGTTATTAGCCCAGTCTGCCATCCTGGGGTAGTACCACCACTTTTGAATGTAACACCCATTAAATGATCTTATCGCGTTTCGGGATCAGCCAGGTATAACGAGAGGAGTATGCACTGTCAATCCGGATGGTGCACATTCATCTCCTCAAGTCGGTATAGCGGAGACTACTGCTGCCTGTAAAAATCTACCGTACTCTAGCTTAACATGAGACGGAGTGTTGTCATGTGTGGAGCTACAAAAAGTTATTCTGCACTTTGTATTGGTTTTATAATAGTGTTGTATGTAGGATTGAATGTATGGACATGACCTATAGCTGTCTCTTTCTCGCTTCTATATCGCCACATTTAAAACGAGTGTTTATCGCCGTACTTCTGCCGCTTAAAATCTGAAATAAGGAGAAATAAAACTTTAATTTATTTAAAAAAAAAATTCAAGTTATATTTTTTTAACTACATTAAAATATTTTATGTGCCGTATTACTGGTGACGTCCGCCCTGGGTGACACCAGTTTGGAGATGACACCAGACCTAGATCACCACGACTGCTTTAATTTGATTATTTTTAACTAAACTAATTAACAATCATATACCCTGCCTGGTGTTACGCTAGAGTGCAGACCCCTGAAAATGTCTGCAGGCATCAGTTGCCTCCTCTCCGCTAAAGGAGACGATAGACAACGTTAAAACTAACGTTTTGACTAGGTTATTAATGTTCCCGTGGCTCGCAGTCCTTTGACCGTGAGTGACAGTGTCGTATGGAAGGCACTGTTGGAGTTGCTGGTCTCCCATCGGGCGCGTCCTCATGTGGTGGATAGAGGGTCCCGGGATACCTCCCTGAGGTACCCCGGCGCGAACCAAAACCAGCGAGGTGGGGTCTCTGCCCGGGTCACACTCTGCTTTCAGAGAAGACCTGAGTAAGAGACCACCCTTCATCGCATGGGCGGAGGCGGTATCGGGGTACCAAGCGTTATCTCCTTCGTCCCGAGCCAAGAGCGGTAGTCCCGGGGTTGGACTGCCGCTCATTTACTTGGCTGGAATGGTGTTTCTTCCCGATGAGGTGGGGCCTAACGGCTAAGCGTCGGTGGGGTCGCGGATGAATGCGAAAGCGTGCCCGTAACCTCACCATATGACATAGAGAGGGACACCGTGGGGTTTTTAGTCGTGTATACCCAGTATTGGGGAGCATCTATAAAAGATTTCCCCCACGAAAAAAAAAGGTTTAAAAAAATTACCGTATCCTCAGAAGTCTCTTTCAAATCCTAATCCATGTTCAGCAAACCTGGTCGGTGATTGGTTAAACGTGTGTGTAGTTCCACTGCTTTATAGTCCCACGGGAATGCGTACTTTTGCCAACCTTCACCAGTTGTCATGAAGAGGACGAACCCTGATTCTTCACAGACGACTGAAAGTGAATAATTAAATATCTGTTATTATTATAGATCGGCATGTACCCACACTATAAGGTTCAGCGATACATATGCCATATGCTCTCTATATATTGGCTGAACGGTATAAAGATGTGCAGCAGCGCCATCTAGTAGTGAGACAACAAACTAGAGAGCGCGAAAACACTCTCCGCGCTCAAATGTACACTAATCTTTATAGCAATCGACTGAGTGATTCGAATGTTGAAATGCCGCAGCGCCATCTAGTAGCGAATTACAACAAAATTGATAGCGCGAACACACTCCGTGCTCAAAATTAAATACATTAATCGTAAAAAAAAATTAAAGGGTGCACAGAAAATATAATTAAGTTTTTAAATACTCACTTATCGTTTGATATGGTCCCTTAAGGATCTCCGGTACTCATGGCAAGAAACCCTGATCTAAAAGGATTGCTGCGTCAGTCACCTTCGATATGCTGACCTAGTGAAATAAAATTAATGTGAAAAAACTCTTGTCAGCTTTACAAAACAATAATGAACGACTTATTAGTTCACATTAAAACCAATAGATGGCGCTTACTCAACATAATATCTTTAAAAGGGGACACCCGGTCTGCTCCTATCTAATGGGGGGCGAAAGATTTATGATGCATGGCTGCGGCACATCTGTCGATAATGTCGCTTTACTTCCCTTAAATATTGTTTGGGACGCTATTTTCAGGTCAAAATCATTATTATAGGAGTACGTTATCTCAATTTTTAAGCCGGTATGGTAGGGGCAACCGCGGCCTTCAAGAAATCTTTTTATCGCAGCAGTTGCCACAGCTTATGGACCGCACTCTAGCTTGGAATCAAGTGGATTATTGTCACATGCGAGCCACTATATTTTATATAATCTTCCTTCATTGAATATTTTTAACACTAATCCGGCAAGTAAGCACACTGCGGAGACAACTGCTACCACGAAAAATATCTAACTGCAGCAGTCGCCTCTACAATGCCGGCTTGATAAAACTAGTATACACCATCCACGTTGATAGAGAACACTCCCCTCGTACATTCAAAATCCGATGTAATAATATGACAACACTCAGCCGTATAGACAGCCGTCGCCTCCGCTATACTGGTTTAAGGAGACGAATGTGCACCTGATGACGGTGCACACTCCTTTATTCAATAAATTCAAACAATCACCAGTCCAGCTTGTCTATAGTATTATAATCAAAGCTGCTATTAAAACAGCTGTGCGAATTTCATCTATGTGCGCCTATTCATTGCTGTCGTCCATACCCACGCTAAAGGAAAAAAAGGACTCAATAAATAATACTAGAATTAATAATATAAAAAATTTTATTAAATCAAATTCAGTTACCCTAAATTCTTACTCTTTGGTTTGGCGCATTTTGAATAGTACCGAAATCGACTCATATATTTTATCAACCTCATAGTAGGAAACCAAATTTAATACCTAAAGCAACGCTTCAGTGACAAATAAGTAATGTAATTATTACCACTACAAAATCGATATTATTTTTAAAAAATGGGAAGTCTTTTACGCAATGCGCCGAAGCGGCAGGGTCAATGACATTTATTCTACGTTTATTTGGACAAATCTAAAATGATAATTCCAAAAATCAGCATATTTAGAATTATATCAAAGCAGTTTTGTAATTATAGAAAAACACAACAATTCTTCCGCTGACAGGGGACAGGGGTTTGATATAGGTTTGTATAGTACAGGGTATCTATCTATGTTAGGGCAATATGTTTTTTTTTTTATTGATTTTCTATATTTTCACAATTTTTTATGAGGTAATTTTTAATTTTTAATGGTTGAATAAAACAACTTACCAAATAAAATGGTCATCCACGATATTTGATCAGTTAAAACCAAATAAGCACCACACATACTGAGCAAATGTAACAACCTCTAAAATTTAAATCTGTACCGTTATCTATCTATTCGCCATTTTCTTTGACATTTTTACTATCTATCTATCTAGTAGGTTTTTAAAGTAGTAACTGTGGCTGTAGGAAGCATTTTGAGTGTTAAAAAATAGGTACAAAGTTTCCGTTTCAAGAATGTAACTATGTGTAAATGTGAATTTCAAAGCTTTCTATAAATCCAAAGATATCAAAACAATGAGAAGCAGTTTTTTTTCCAAATTAACATATAGGTTTATCGAATGTTAATAATTCTACTAACCGTTCACATTAGAAACACATCACACAATAGATAGTGTTAAAAAAGGTTTCAATATTGTTACAACACGAACATGTTTTATTTTTTATTTTTTTTAGCTCCACATGTGACAACACTCCGCCTGATGTAAAGCTAGAAAGATGAATGGAAACAACTGCTACTACAGAGAAACCTGTGCGGGTGGCAGTCGCCTAAACTATGCCGGCTTGAGAAGACGAGCATGTACCATCTACATTGACAGTGCACACTCCACTCCCTATATACCTGGCTACTTTCAAACTGCTCCCGAAACGCGACAAGGCCACTTCACGGGTGTTATATTCGAAAGTGGTGGTACTACCCCAGGACGGCAGATGGAATAACCATCATCAGTCTGCATACCACTCTAATTTCTGAATTAAAAGATTATGCGCGGCTTACCATCACATGTTGATCAGATTGACGTGAAAGTTTCGCAGTCATA
Source organism: Tinea pellionella (assembly GCA_948150575.1). Taxonomy (NCBI): domain Eukaryota; kingdom Metazoa; phylum Arthropoda; class Insecta; order Lepidoptera; family Tineidae; genus Tinea; species Tinea pellionella. The sequence goes on from OX411253.1 coordinate 6,185,762, forward strand.
GTGGCCGTGATGAAACTAGATTGTTGTTAGATTATTATCCCATTGGAAAACCCAGACAATGGTTTTTCTAGCCTACAACCGTTCAAGTACTTTCAGTAGTATTAACATATTTCTCTCCGCTAGAGGTTTTTTAGTAGCACTGCATTTAACTACACTTCGTCTGTTGTTAAGCCAGAGTAAGGTGTATGAGCGGAGATCACTATTGTCACGGAGAAATGTTTGTAGAAAGCAGACGTTTCCACTGCCGGCCTGAAGATATGGATTTGCACCGGCTACTTCTAAGTTAATCCCGAAAAAAAGTCATTCTACCACTAGTAACATTCTATAAATGGTTTGACATAAATTACAAAAACCTTGAGATATATTTACGATACCATATATCTGGCAATAAACTATATCGAATTCTAAGACGCCCTCTACTAAATCCTTTAAGCCATATATCGAGAGATTCAAAACATTGTCTTATTTTATTTCTATCATAAATGTCGATTGTTTACTGCGAGAGATGTGAGCGAAATTGCGACGAGGGAGTTTATATTTCACTATAGAGTCGAGTCGGAAACGTTCACTCTTATAAAATTCATAATTAAAGAAGTTTATATACGAACAATCCTTGTTCATACGCAAAAAAACAATTGAAACAAACTGTAAAAATATTCATAGAAAAAGTAACGAGATATCTTGAAAGTTTGCAGAGCACTGTAAAAACAAATTTAACAAAAACAAATACACATATACTATAATTTTCTCAAATCTTGATAGCGATGGACGATGACTGAACCATATTGCAATAAAATTTGTATGACTTCATTAACTGAGAGTTCAAAGATTTACACAGTATAAATAATAATAAACTGTAATCTTTGTTCATCAAAAATTCTATTGAAATTGGTTCTAAGTTTCTGAGCATCTTCATTCTTCGAATTTCAAGTTTAAGTAGCGAGGTCTTCCAGCCGTGAGATACCTGTAGAGACGAGCTTCTGATTCCAATAAATCTACAAAAGCCCGGATCTACAGGGTAGATCACGAATGTGCCATATATTTCTTCAGTTTCTTCTCTTCAATCACTTACCTAAAATTTAAAAAAATATTTAATAAAATTAGCACAATAAAGATACGTGATAAACACAATAAAGATGCCTATTACTTTGATTCGTACATACAAAAAAAATCTGAGATTTCCGCAAAATCATGGTTTCCATTGTATTCGATAATGTAGTTGCGGCGAAAATCGCGGCTAACAAAAAGGTTCACTTAATTGTACGAGGGAGAGAACGCTGAAAGACGAAGCGAACGAGCGGAGACGGGCGAGGCGGTGGTATTGTTTCCCGCGGGGGCCTTTGTACAAGTTCCCATTCCTGATAGTCGTAGACTCATCAATTTCCTCAGATTGACGGAGCTCCACGATTGAGATTTAGTTCCGTTAGACCGTTTCTTTTTAGTTTTCCGCTTACCCGTTTAATTCAGCCTGACAGCGTTTTAGGAGATTCTCGTAGGGTTGAATTATTACTCCAATGGTAAAAAAAAATAGCGTTATAACATATTATATACGATATTATGTGACATGTATAATCTACCATTTACTGAAAAACATGTCGCATTACGCAAACTCAGATTAATTTCAACCGTACATTACAATTGAAGCGAGCTTAATTCACCGGATTAGTACATTACATTGAACAGAACTCCCTAATTCCATCTGCGAAACCCGCATTTACTACACTAAGAAGCCATTGACGAATACCAGGTCGTTACTAGCAATTAGCGCAAATAGAAGCTCGGTATTCTGTTGAGGAAATTGAACAGAAATCCCCGGTAGCTTGTATATTCGCCCGCTCCCATTCCCTCTCGTTGTAGTGTCCTCCTGCGATCATTAATCTTGCACGGCTCTGTGCAAACAGCGTTTCCAGAGTTTAGGGATGCGCAGAGTCGATATTTTCAGTCGATTGTCGGGTATAAGACCTTGTTATACTTCGATAATTGACTTTATTGTTGAGCTAACTAAAATTCGTTATGTATGTAGACAATTTTATATGTTTGCGAGTTTTAAGATTTATTAGCAGGGTTGGTTACTTTAATATCTACAATATCTACTCCTAATTCATCATAATAAATAGAGCTTTAAAAATATTAGATTAGAGTTTAAAGATGTAAACATGTATACCAAACATTGCGAAAACATAAATGTCATTGAAACAAAGTACGGTTAGCACAAAGGACTAAATTTCATTTGACCATGTCGCAGCAACCGTACTCATTTGAAACAGTCAGTCCCAAGTGTTACGTTTCAATATGCTGACATAACAAAAGTTTGGGACTACCTTCATTATTTTACCGTATAATTCCATACCCTTTTATATGCAAAATCCCAAAATAAAGGTAAATATTTAAGTTTGTTGTTGTTTAGCCGTAATATTAGCTAAATTTGCATTAAAATTGGATAAAAATATATTCTTAAATTAGAGTTAATAAAATTAATATCAACAATATTTCGTCACAGTTGGGTCACAAATCCGCCTACTTACTTACTCGGTCCCATTAAACAAACTTTTCTCTTAATATTTTAACTAACGACTTAACTTTTAAAGTCCGCTCTCTGGTGCGTATTGTCGTAACCTTACTGTTTCTACATAAACCTAATTTATTAAGTATTATTATTTAAAAAAAAAAAGCCAAATATTGTTAAGCGAACTAAGAGATAACCCATTATTACCAAAGTACTATGCTCAAGAAGGAAATAACAATGATTGTAAGTAAAGCTTAGAAAGTACTATCGTATGAACAGCGAAACCCCGCTGCTAGCACTCAGGACCGATATAACATTGAGTATGCTATGTATATAAATTACCATAGGACGTCCAACTACTTTTAATATCAGATAGCCAGTATTTAAGTTCAGCCAGTTTGCTGTGATGGCGTACGTAGTCAATTTTGGCACAGAGCCAACGTAACCACATATTGTGATTTATTTACAAGAGAATTTCCATATTACATCCCCGTTCGATCAATATGACTTTATTATTCCATATATCGTCTGGAAACAGACGGAAACCCTTTATTTTTAGAGCTCGGCTTATTTTTCATTTTATTGGGAAAGGTACTTCTTGACTTATACGTAACTATAGTTAGTTTTATACTGAATCATTATAACTCTAATGAGATAATTTCAAGCTTAACATTCGTGAAGTGACCTGCAGAGTTTCGGGATAATTTTAGAAGTATCAACGGATTATGCACATTCGTACTTCCAAACCCAAATAGCGGAGGCGGCTGCTGCCTGGTGATATATTTCTGTGGTAGCAATTGACTACAACTATTCAACTACAATTTAATAGTGTATCATAATAATATATAAATAATTACGATGCAATGAATGTAACATGTACCTAAAACATATCACATGTAACAAAATAAATATTAAATAAAAATACCCAAAGCAGTCACCTAACTTTTTCAGAGAAAAAATTTATCTCAAAAGAAGCGCGCGCACGACGAAGACAAAAAGTTTAAAATTGTTTTTCTTAAATAAACAAAAGAAGTCGCGCGGCCACCAGCGTGATAGCTTGTAGCGAGCAAATTAAACCGACCATCAGATAAAAGGAAATAAAAACTCCCTTGTAAAACAGAACGCTTTTCTTCCACGCTACATACTTATCAATTTTAATATCAGTCATCTAAACTTGAAAAACCTGCAACTTCAAAAAATACCTAAAAAAATCTTTAAATTATCTGGCACAACGATTTATTAGCAAGTCGTCAACGATTTATTATCAATGATCGGGCACCTGCAAAATTTCCCAGCATCCTTCCAAAAAAAAGATTCAAAGTTTTCCTTCTAAAAGAATATAACTATATAAGGAGATAAATCCCTTAGGACCTTTTCAGAGCATAGAGCCATTATAAGCAGACGTTAAAATAGGTATGGCGTTGTAAATGGCCGTTACTGTAAACTAGGATCCGGAATATACGCCATTAAATTAAACTTGCAAGTGCGGTGTTAGCTCAAATTGCATTTGCATATCGCCAACTCAGCCATAGATAGAAGCACTGCAGTGAGTTAGGAGAGGACACTTCTCTATGGAAATTACTTCTACTAAATATTCTACGAAATTGCTATATCTCCGCATAATATCAGGACATTAGGACTTAAAGTACCTTCCTATTATAAATGTTATAATTATAAATAGTAATAAATAATTTTTCTAAATACTCGCATATTATCAAACAAATTTTAAAAAACCCGAAGATGGGATAAGCAATCTTGGCCAACATTTTTGGTCGTTTAGAAAAGCAATTCCTTTTTAACGGCGGTACCCTATTAACCTTTTATATCACACTAAATTTCGTGCAAAAAGTAAAAAAAAAAAACACCAAACAAATTTTCTTCACAAACGATTAGTGCGGTACAATAAAATAAACAAAAAAGGGCATTAGAGCTCCCAGTTTTTGGTTTACTGCATTCTAATTGAACTCGCGCATCGGTTGAATCAAAAAGCAAGATGGCTGAACGTATTGTGGAGTGAGGAGGAGTTCGCCGGGAGAGCGGGAGAGGGTGAGGTCGTAATTTCGCGCCCCGGGCGACATCTATAATTCCAGAGAGCTATCATAAATTAGCATACGTATTAGATTGCGCGGCCCGTAGGCGGCATGAGAACAAATTCTAAAAGCGGGCGTAAACTCACAAATCCACGTGATTCGTTAAATTAGGGGATAAAAAGGAAAAAATTTGGATATAATAAGGTAATATTTTATTTATAAATTACAATATTATAAGCCATTTTAAATGTGTGTGTAAAAACAAAAATATAGAAGCATATTCGTGCGTTTTGGTTCAACAAATTGGCAAAGGTTCCCCTAATATCGTTAATATTTACCCTATTTGTTCCCCATAATAGGATGAAATTGGGTAAATAAATCTTGGATAAAAGTGACAACACAAGACACCTTAACAAGTTTTAGTAGGTATAGGCAATTTAGCTATAGGTATTTACTAAAAGCAATAAGTAATTAACCAACTGAATTTTCATGAAAACAAAATTAAACTGAGCTATAGGCGAGTTCATTTATTTTTACGTCTGTGAGAAAGATAATAGCGTCAAAGATTAGGCAGAGTCGGGTCGGGACGTTCCCTGCATTAAAAGTACCACCAACCGTAGATAAACCTCTGTTTACGGGCGAACCGTGTCGGGTAATCAAAACCCTTACAGTGAGACTTGTTGAAAACTGTCATTAGTAATTCATTTTCATTTTCGCTGGCAATTTAATAAACTTCATCCCGCGCATGTTTGTGAATTTTTACGCTGATCCTCGTCCGTTAAAATTGCTGGCTCACAAATGAAATTAAATTCCTCAAAAAACGCTACGGGTCAAAAAAAAAACTTTACGCAGTATAGAAATTTACTTTTTGTACATGAGTCTAGATTCGTAATATATGTTCAATTTGTAAATCATTTCTCTTAGTCGGAATTTGCTATACCTAAAACCCTAATTTTATAGGAAAGGAGAATGCCCATTTTAATTATATCAACACACCATTTGCCAATCAATAGACAATGTTTAATTACATAAAAAATTGATATCAACAATTATTAAAGCATTTAAAATAATAATAACCTCAAATAATGCATCAGAAAACATCTAATTACTCAATAACCCGGGTGAATAAATTAAAACTGATTGGTAATAAGGAAGTAGATTTATTTTTTCTACAAAATTAACTAAAAATCATCGACAAACTCGAGAGAAAAATTGTGGGCTCATTTTTATTGGGCGAATATAAGGCATTCTCCTTTAACGTCTTATTCCAAACGTTTACTTTCCATATCTCATACTAGTGATATCCAGTGCCAATGTTGCATATCAAAAAATACCTACGTTATGAATATAACCTGACAAAAATAACAATGTAATTAAAAGTACATTTAAAAAAGCACACGCAATATTTAATTACCAACGCAAATCCCTTAGCGAATTATCACAATACATTTCCTTAAATACAAAGTAGAACAACTAATAAATAAAATCGTCTCGAAGGACCATTCCTTCGGGTCTACTGTAAAGAATTACCAAAAGTATTTTTATTACTTTTACTTTTCCAGTACTCACTTTAAGGCCCTTTTGTACTTATGTGATAAGGGTTAAACTTGGTGCAAGACCATAAATCCGCAATAATCGCGCAGTGGAAACGCGCCCACGCCTCTCTGTTACTCGGAGGCTTTGGGTTCGTAACAAAATCTTCAATTGTAACGTTAATAAACATGATATTGTTAACGAGCTGAGTGTTCTGTTTGTGTTGTCGTTACCCTGCTACCCAAATCCTAGTTTAGTGTCAGGGTAACGTCACTCGACTTCAAAACCGTGAATATGAAAAGTATTACGTACCTATTTCGTTGATCTTCTTGGCCATATAATTCTGGATTACTTTCCTCCAAGGACCTGGGGGCCTAATTTACTAACCCTTATACTACTGTAGGTATTGTGCTTGCAACAAATGTTTTATTTAGATAACTTGTGTTACTACCTAACTTCCTAATTAACACGACTCCGAGGGGAATAGCTGGAGTTTGAATGGAGCTCCCTTTATGATATCCCTCTCTCTGCTACTTAAACATTTTAATTGTTTAGTATTACTGCTTTTGCAGCATATTTTATTTTAGAAATGTATTTCTACACATACTATAAGAATTATTCACAGCCGAAAAGCTTTAATTTATATCGATCGGTCTGCGTAATTTATATTTTACTAGTCATTGTTAAAAAGAAATGATTATAACTTTCGGGTACATATTACTAAAAAAAAACAATATAACAACTAACACCGGAACAACCATTTAAAGACTTACGGAATCCTAATTACTACAATTACACATAGGTCGGTGATCCTTTACTATATTATAATAAAACTGGATATAAAGTGACTTAAAGTTTGCGTTTAAAAATAATTGGTTTATACATTACCTAGGTTACCATCCGATGTCATAATCTTCATTATCTATTCTGAACTCCACCTGAAATATGCGTCGTGCATTAGTTTCTCGCACAACAACTACTTTATAAATAGACCCTCCGAAGTCCGACATACAAATTAATCCGAATAGACCCACATCAAGAAGGATAACAGTCAAAACAAAAAGTAACAACAAGTCGACACTTGTACACGTCACGACGAAAGGTGAGGGAAGAAAATCAAGTTAGGGAGTCTGACGGAATCAAATTATAAGTTAACTCGTTCGCTCCCTCCCTCGCGTTGCGTGAAAATTACCTACTTTTAGTAAAAAAAATACAAACGCGGTAAAACCCACCGTTTATTTTATTTAGTAACAACAATTTTTCACATAAAATTGAAATATATTAAAACTATTTTTAAAATATATTTCAGAAAACATGTAGAAGTGTCGTTATCGGCAAAGGCTCAGCCGTTTCTAACTGTGCGGCGAGCCGCGCCCCTGCACGCCACTTGTACTGAATCTCTACCCCAATTCCGGGCTTCGGGAGGCGGCCTTTTCTCGACATCTCTACACGTAACATCGACTCAAACATGTGAGACAAAATAGGCCCTAATGTCGTGGAATAGAATCTGATATTGCATACCGCGGACGGCGCTTAAGCTCGTTTGATGTCTACCAATTGCATTTCGGTACCCGGGGATGCTGCGCAAAATAGGAGGACGAAATATGAACGAGACTGCGAGGCGCTGAGCGGGGGGGATGGTGGAGGCAGTGCGAACAGACAAGGGATATTTGAATAGACCTTGTCGACTCTTTCTACCGCGGGTGGCGCTCTTTCAGAGACGCAGGGTGAGGCTCGAAGAGTAAAGATGTCGGGGAGAGGGAGGCTGTTGTGTCGGTACAGCTCTGTATCCGAGCAAATCGGAAAACTCTATTGCGGAAAGCATTGAACTGCACAATTACTGAGAATTAAATTGGGAACAGAAATATTTTTATGATTACCCGATATTGATTTTTTTTTTAAATAATTAAACCACACTAATGAACATCAAATATGAATCTATCAATATTTGACCATCTATTTTGTTTTGTAGGTAACTTTCCAAAAATATCTTGGATAAATCAAACGACCACGTAAAGTTGTCGGAAGCAAATAAATACCTAAGCAATTCACGTCGTAGGAAACTCCTGAACAAGGACCAGAAAATTTTCTTCATTTTATATGAAGTAGCCAACAATATACGTACTATCAACAAATTAAGCGCTGCAGCACTTTAGAAAATAATCGCCTGAGCTGCGGTATGATGTTTTTCTTTAGAATTAAGAAAAATATTTATTGACTGACCAAAATAGCACACAAACAATAAGAGCAATATAAACCTTGTTATACCTCTATAAATAGATAAAGACTTTATTAAAAATTATTTAAGAGATAAATTTTTATACTAATTCGTCATTTCACTTTAGGCTCTGCGTATTGCGCTGTGCCTGCGGTTAAGCTAGAGTGCGGGCCATGAGCGGAGACAACTGCCACTATAGAAAAATGTCTGCAGGCGACTGCTTTCGCCACACTCACTGGACTGCATATACCGGGCTATTTACAACGCGAAAGTGGTGGTACTACCCCAGAAACAGACTGGGTTAATAAGAATCATGAGGCTGTCTACTCTTTTTATTTAAAACACAATACTAGCGATATAATTATGTAAGAAGTAATTTTAACAAGCACCCATTAGCTACCCACGTTTTCTGGCAGAAACGGGAAGTAAACACAAAAAGAGCAAATTATACGGCAATTTTATTATCAACATGTTAATTGGAGCTGAAGGCGTCTCGCTGTTGGTACTGTTCCAAATGGAAGCGCTGCCGGAACGACATGAATGGGGTCGCTCTACTGATGCCAATGCACAGCGACATTTGGTAAGAATCACATTTTAAACGGAAAACTATTTAACTTTTATGTGAAGTCGGTTTAAGTTGAAACAATTTTAGAAGAATGTTAAACATAATGAAATTTTTATATTATTATAAGAAATCGCTGCGAGCTCAAGGACAGTATTGTGACCAGAGATTGTGTGGAAAGGGGTATGCTAAGGTGGTTCGGTCATTTGAAAAAGATGGATAAAAGGAGATTAAGTAAAAAGATGGATAAAAGGAGATTAAGTAAAAAGATCTATTGTGCGAAAGTGGATGGCAGTGTCGGAAGGGGGCGCCCTAGGAAGACCTTTCTCAGTCAGATCGGTCAACTGCTGAGAAAGGGTCAAATGAGGAGCACCCTCAACCGACGGGCATGCATGAGGGAAGTAATGGATGTGGTCGAAGCGAAAGTGGTATGTAGAGAGAGAGGAGTCGCTGGCGCTCCATAGTTTCTGCCTAACCCAGTGGGAACAAGGCGTGAGCTGAGTAGTAGTATACATTTTTATAGTGCCAAATAATAAAGGTTTTCATAATGTATTGAGTGACCGATATTTTAGTTTCGTAATATTCCAGGATGGCACCACCACTTTCAAGTTATCATGTGTGAAGCGGCTTAGCTAGATATGGCGAGAGGTCCCGTCAATTTGGATAGTTTTCGTCGAACCGGCATAGCGGTGGCGACTGGTTCCTGTAGTCATTTTTCTGTGATAACAGTAGGTTTCACTCATATTCCGCTCTGTAACTTAACAAGAGACAGTATGTCGGTCTACTCCAAAAAAAAAACTATTGCACAAAATTGTAAAATAAATGGCATTCTCCAGCAGCTAACCAGGAAAGGAGTATGTAGTAATTAGGAGGGTGCAGGGAAGAAGTATAGAAAAAAACATTAAATAGCTAAGAAATAGTTACTTCATAGATTAGATTAAAAACCAAATAATCGGACACTTCAGGCTTCGTTGCTAAATAAACATTTTTAAAAAATTAATTAAAAATAAACTATAAACAAAGGTATCCCGACTTCAGAAAAGCTTATGATGTAAAAGCCAGGCAAACATACCCAGTTATCTCTGAAACGTGACTTACGGGACACCTGTACAATAAAGCAGAACCTAAAAAAGTAAAAGCCACTGTATGCAAGGAAGGTATGAACAAAGCATTTGGAATCTGACCAAGAAAATCTTCAATAACTGTTCAATCGATAATAATGTTTAAAAGTTATATTTTCTAGATATAATTGCAATCTTTGTAGCATCAAACCAATAAAGTCAAATCGAAAGCACATTCGTCTCCTCAGGCCGGCACAGCGAAGGCAACTGCTGCCCGTAGATATTTGTCTGTTGTAGCAGTAGTTTCCGTTCATGGACCGCACTCTAGCTTTACATCAGGCGGAGTGTTGTCATATGCAGAGCCACAATTTAAAAAATATAAAGTGGGCCCAAAAATAGGCATTGTCCTTTCTGGTAAAGATTGGCGTCAAGTGACCTAGCCACGTTTACCACTTATTTAAATTATGTAAATTAATCATGCGCACGTACCTTTACGATGAACTTCCTTATTTGTAACTGAAGTAAGCAGGAGTTTGCAAATTAGTAGATGTATATTGATTTTTTTCTTTTTTTTTTTAATTGTTTAAAATTTTATTATAATTTACATTTTTACATAGCTAAATTTAAAAATCCAAAAAACAATTAAAATTAATTAAGCAGTAATTAATAATTATGGATTTATAAAAATTATTCAAGAAACTTCTACAAAATTCTCTGGAGAAAACCGTTTAAATAAAATTAATATCTTTAACCTACCTTTATCACTAGCTCCAATGACGTCATCAATCAGCAAATGCCCCCCCCCTCGCCCCCAGCCCCCCAAATCCAAGGCAGCCTGTATAAAAAAATTAATTATTTAAACATAGTCAACACAACTAAAAGGGTACTACATATAACCAAATCTCAGGCATTATGTAGGACGATACAGTTTTTGTTTTATTGTAGCTCGGCATATGACAACGCTCCACCTGATGTAAAGCTAGAGTGCGGTCCATGAACGGAAACAACTGCTACTGCAGAGAAATTTCTACAGGCAGCGATTGCCTCCGCTATAGACCACATCCTGCCTGATGTTAAGTTAAAGTGTGGTCCATGAGCGGAAACAATTGCTACCACAATGTCTGCAGGAAGCAGTCACCTCCACTATGCATACATTAACGGAGCACACTTGTCTCATAATGCCTGGTTACTTTCGAACTAATTCTGAAATGAGACCAGGTCACTCTACGGGTGTCACACCGTACACCGTACCAAAATGGTGGTACCCAGGATGGCAGATTGGGTTAATAGTACATAATCAGTCTGGCTACCACTTTACCTACCAAAATATTAATAAAAAATTGTAAATGCAGCTTATGATGTAAATTAAAATGTGAAAAACGAAAAGAAACGAAAACCCACCTGGTTTGAATGCATTCTGTTAACTCTGTGTTGCGGACTGCTACGGTAGCTGTACACAAAAAACATTATTTAACCAAAATGTTGAAACTAAAGTACCACCAACTTAAGTAAAAAAATCAGAAATCTTCAAACACCAATGACAACTACAAGCTTTAGTTATAAAAGCTACTACTAGATGGCGCTATTTTCACGTTACCTAAGCAACATAATTTTTAGCAACAAATGAGTTATTTAATTTCACTATTTTAGTTATAACATCAATTCTAAACACTTATTTAATGAATAAATAAAAATTAGTAAATAATAAATAAAGGAATGTCAGGCTCGGAAAAAATATATGAATATTTATATATTCTTTTTAAGATATTCTTCAGTTTTAAATCATCTAAATGATTATAATGAAATTTTAAAAGCAACGACATTATAAAAACTCCTTGAAATTGTACAAAGGCATTAACAGGCAAATTTCAGTCGTGTCAGAAAAAAAACACACGATAAACGAACTCAAAGTACAAAAATATGTTGTGTTATAACTTATAAGCAAAATAATTTACTTTAAAAACAAAAGAACTCAAGGCAAAAGTCACACCTTAATGACAATTAACCTAAACATTTTTGCACATTGTCACTTTTACAGAGTTATTTAATAATACAACGCACCACATTGCAGGATGCTTCTATAATGACACTTGCACAATGCAGGATGCTTGTTTGCCTTCATTCAGTTTATTTAAATAAATTGATTTAAATGCCTAATATTTTATTAAATTTTAGCAAAATATCAAGTTAAATCAGTGTAGAACACAATGCAGAAATGCAATACAAAAAGAACAAAAGAAAATAAAATCAAATCAATAAAATCTCCAAGTCATGCTACACCTATTTCATAAGGAAATTGGAGCCCACGCCTACTTTTTTAACATCTACACACGGTACAGATACGTATTGAATAGTTAAAAGTTAGTCATAACCATTTGTAAACCGATTCTTAACAGAATAGTAGCTAAAATACGTGAAAAACTCCAATTTAAAACACATTTGGCGAATATATCGATCCAGTCCACCATACTGAATAAATTATCTCAAAAGCCTCGAACACGCGGTGAATATTGTTTGAACTTACAAAATAACTACTTGCAGATAAAATTTTATTGGATTAAATACGCAATTAACGATTAAGAAAGTTAATTAGTTTTGCAAGTTCGATGTAAAAAATATCGATCCAACAAAATTCTTTAACAAAAATATTTCCTAAGTCAATTTATTTTATATAATAAATGGATTATTTAACTTACCAATCCAGTGGAAAACTTTGATAAACCTCCTGTTTTAAATATCATAAATAATTAGAAGAGCTCGGGCCACACCAACGTTGTCTGCAAAATCGATGGACAAGAGAAGCGTCATTTTGACAGCTGTAGCTCGCTCCGTGGAAGAAGGCAATGGATTTATGTTTCAGCCAGGATGTAATAAAAAATATTGACTTAAAAATAAGTTTTTATTAATCCTATGGTTAGTAACCGTGTTTTATTAGCAGTATTAATAAAAATTTACTGAGAAAATAAATATTTAAGTGTAAAAATTGAATTTAGTTTTTTGACATTACGAGTGTGCTATTGAAAAATATTTCAACTAATAGTTTTGCTTAAAGTTACCATTGATTTTGATTGATTGATTGATATAACTAAGCAGTGTTATTTTTATTTTTGTTTCCGTTTTGGGTAATTTGAATACTAAAGAGTCGCTGTCGTCACATTTATTTAATGCATAGAACTTGAATGTTACCGCTTCTCATACTACACTCTACCGAGTGCGACCAAACACGACCAAAATATAGTGACGGCTGCGAGCGCCCGCCCGGGAGATTTAAAATCAAAGAAACATTTAACCGCTACATATTGCTTTAGCGAATACTTAAGTGTATAATATATTATTTTAATTGGAATGTATTATAATATTACCTACTAACAATTTACTGTGTAAATTGATTAATTTTAATTTGCAATTTGTAGGACTCCTAACATTATAGTAGCCTTTGTTGCAATACCTCGTAAACAATAATAGGGTTTAATTGGAAATTTATGACGTCATATAATCGACATTGATATACGATATTACGGGGTGCCAAATATCACAAACCATTGTAGGAGTACTACTGGCAACAAAAACGTAGTTTTATATGAAATATCATGCCCCTATTTTGGCATCTACTAAATGTAGTAAAGTATAAAATTGAACCATACCTATCTAAAAATATAAAAAAATATTTAGATAAAAACATCTTGCAAAGTACCTAGGTTATTTGTTCATATAATAAATAATTTTATATAATTTATTCTAGTCGATTTTTTTTTGCTTACCGTAGTCCAATAATAATAAATTAATACAAATAATAAAATTAACGCATTTAAAGCTATGCGTATTATTGCGTATGTTTAAACAGTGCCATCTGATATTAAAATGCACGTGTTATTTTTGTCCAATTAAATAATCTTTGTCTAAAAAATTTGTTATTGCGATTATAGTAAAAAACGACGCGAAATAAAATTAAAATATTTTACTAGCATAAATTATGATGTAAATTAAATACTGTACTTACATATACAACGTGTCCCAAAATTCAACGATAAGCGGACACCAGAGGGTGTACTGCTCATGACTACTCGAGAAAAAAATAAAAGAAAAAGTAATCTACTATTTTTATAAAAATACAACAAAAAATTAAAAACTTATCATTTTAATATGACAAAAATTAATAAAAAATAACCGATAATTTATGAACGAGTTGCGTCAATTAGTAGTTTGTACTAATTGACGACTACTGATTAAAATAAAGTTTCCTAGTATTAATTTTATTGTGGTAAAAATTCTTAGTAATATGTGACATCACCCAGCGTCACCAAAGAGGAATCACGACACGATCACGTGAAGCGCCTGTATTTTTGTAGCTTAATCCTTTGGTTTTCTAATTGCGATGTAAATGAATTTTCGAAATCGATTTGACTTTTTTTCTTTGTTAATTTTTTTTTCTATATATGTAAGCTATGATTTCTCTAAAGAGTGGTAGACAGACTGATGATGGTTATTAGCCCAGTCTGCCGTCCTGGGGTAGTACCACCACTTTCGAATGTAAGTCAGGTATAGCGAGAGGAGTGTGCACTGTCAATCTAGATAGTACATGCTCTCGTCTCCTCTCGGCATAGTGGAGGCGACTGGTGCCCGCACAGGTTTCTCTGTAGTAGCAGTTGTTTCCATTCATGGACCGCACTCTAGCTTTACATCAGGCGGAGTGATGTCACATGTCGAGTTACAATTTAAAAAAAAAAAATTAATAACGGTCAGTGCTTCCGCGTGCATCTCAGAGGTTGGGAGTTCCATTCCCACCTCAGTTAGGGCTTTTTTTTCTTATAATAATAACAAATTCGGCATTTTTATATTTCCAAAAATAACCGATATAGATAAAATATTTAACCTTGACATATTGATAAACAACGGTGTAAAAATCGATAATGTTTCTGACAACAACAAAAGTATGTATTGTTACTTCAGCTAAATTTAAACATGAGTATTTTATACAAGTATATGAAAGAAAACAGGAGGGATACGGTGTGGCACCCTTTTCCAAGAGATTACACATATCGCGTTTTGCTGGGTCTGGTAGGTATTTACCCTTGCCACATCCTTCCTCACATTTAAGTTTGAATACGTACTTACTTGTATATTTAATCGCCTATGCTATTTCTATATAATTGTAGATACTAAAAACAAAAATAATTACCTAAAACTTATTGTAAACTTCTTTTTTTATTGTAGCTCGGCTAAAACTGCCTTCATGGCCAGGTTCTACCCCTGCATAGCTGTCCATCTCTACAACAAAATGGACAAATTGCTAAATATTAAAAATCTCAATGACCACAGGTGTAAAAGTATTGTGAGTAATTATCTATTGTCACGAAATTACGAGCAAACTGAAGAAATGCTGAGCGTCGTAAAATAGTTTTATATATTTATATTACACACCCTCTCACATACACCCCATTCACATTTCATACTACACACTGAGAGGACCGCACATACACGCACACTCCCATACACATAAATACACACACTACAGCTAATTTTTAATTTTAATTAAGTTTAAGTTTTAAGTTAAGTCTAGGTCGAGCACTGCCATTGGAGATACAGTCGCCAGACTAGTTTCAATGGCAGTGCATCTTGTACTCAGGACCAAATAAAAAATAAATATGACAACACTCAACCCGATGTAAAGCTAGAGTGCGGTCCATCAACGGAAACAACTATTACTACATAGAAATCTCTACGGGCAGCAGTCACCTCTGCTATGTCGGCCCGGGAAAACGAGTATACACCATCTAGAGTTGCAGTGCACACTCCTCTCCTACTACCTGTCTACTTTCAAACTGCTCCCGGAACGCGACAAGGTCACTTCACGAGTATTTCATTCGAAAGTGGTGGTACTACCCCAGGACGGCTAGGCTGCCTGGGCTAAATTACCATCATCAGTTCAATCAATGATGTATTGTCTACTTTATAAGCACATCTACTGTGTAACTAGGATTGCTGGTATCTGACCGGACATTCCGGTTTTTTTGGATGTCTGTCCAATCTGAAAAATCGCACTCAACCGGACAATAGTGTCCTTTTTTACTGATTTTTAAGGTTTAGACTCGTAGGTGTATAACACGTAGTTAGTTATTAAGTTAAACTGATTAAAAAAGTACAGCTAGCTGTTGGAGAATGAACTCTTTTACTAATTTATATTACATACTGGCCATTTGTTACTGGTTTAGTTTATAAGAATTATGTTCTCCTTTGCTATCTGTATTGTCACCTTTTGACGGCAAGACGAAGTTTCTTTTACTCCGATCTGTTTACCCTTAATATAGTCGAAATAGGCAAGTTCCAATACTAGCAACATCTACAGCATTAACAGACGTTCGAACATGATTTCGCCGCACCACGTGTGCTAGCAGCCACAATCGAGTTCGGTTGTTTACGAAATACGGTTTTGTCTTCTTAATTTTAAGAACCCCCGTTTTTTTTTGTCAATTAATAATTTAAACCTACAGGACTACTAAAAGTTTATATTTAAAAAACTTAAATAAAACAACCATATTCTATGTATACTTGTGCCTAGCACTAGGTTTAGGCTAGCTAGTGCTACTAGGTAAGTATAGGCATTTTAAAAAATTAAACGTATCTTCATATTAATTATATCTCAATATTTTTAGGATTTTAATTTTTTTTAATAGATTAAAAATATCGATCATAGTCACAATTACTTATACATAATTTCAACTCGTACGCTAGATGACTTACTCCGCCTGATGTTTTATTAAGCTAAATATAATTGACAATTTGTTACTAGATATAAGAAGTCCTATTATAATTAAAGCAAAAATGTCATTAAAAAATATGTTAAATAAAAAAATATATGGATGTAGTTATAACACAAGCTGTGTCATGATTAGAAGGCTCTTAAAATGCGAACTCCGCTGAACAGGGCCATGTCACCATCCTGTCCCCTATATTGGTTCCCAACGAACCCTTTTTATCTAGACCCGCCCGTTGACCCTCGAAAACTTTCCGCCCGAATCATCGCATCAATCCCACCCTTTAATAATGTTACATATTTCTACAGATAACCACTTCTATTCCAATTTATGAGTTAGTTTACTTATATTGCCTATATCGTATCTAGGCACGCGTAAGTTAGTGAATATTAGGTACCTACCTACTTAGATTATTGGGGAAATATTACATTCATAATCTGAAGAGTGTATCGTTATTGTTCCCATAGAAATTAATGTATCGGTAATACAAACATTTCAAATAGGGGGGGGAAATAATGAATTAATCCCCAAAGCCAGCTTTCAGAGGCCTAAGTGCGGGATATATTTTACGCATTCACGCCGTAAAGTGAGAACTCTCCACTTTTCTTCAATTTCATCAATATCAGGACTGATATCAGGAAAATATCAGGAAAATTACGGAGGCTATTTCAATACTACAATCTGCACTATATTTTATTTTAAATAGTAATTTCTCTTCATAAAACTATTATTGAAACCATAAGAACAAAAAAAAACATAATTAGAATTTAGTAATCTAAATGTAAATATTCTTATGTAAGTGAATTGAAAAGTTCTTGTTATATTTAAACCGATCATTTAGAAAGAATAATTTAAAATCATGCATACTATCGGGAATAGTTTGAAAGTAGCCAGGTATAGCGAGAGGAGTGTGCATTGTCAATAGATGGTACATGCTCGTCTCCTCAAGCCGGCATAGTGGAGGCGACTGCTGCCCGCACAGGTTTCTCTGTAGTAGCAGTTGTTTCCATTCATGGACCGCACTCTAGCTTTACATCAGGCGGAGTGTTGTCACATGCCGAGCTACAATAAAAAAAAAAAAAAATACTAATTTCAAACATTGACTACCTACATATCTAAGTAAGGCGTTAATCATGGAAGGTTAAAGTGGAAACATTTTATCTAAAATTCAAACATCTATTACTCAATCACAATTTATTTCTCCGTCGAGGAGTGTTCCACTTTACCATTTTTCACGAACTTCTGAGCGATAATAAATCTGCAAAATTGCTTCGAAAAAATTCAACTTTCATTTACCTACCTATACCGCCCGCACGAAGCAAATGAACATCGACCGATCTCTAGATTAAAAAATACTTCTATAAATGAAGAATCGACTATACTAACTAGGTAGGTCTTTTTATTTTGATCTTAATTTCCAGATTTCTAAAAGCTACTTAAGTTTAATTCTTACTCATTCTTAATTCCCCATTCCATATTAACAAAACAGATAAAATGTAACTACTTATTTCAATTTATATAAATCCGATTTATACATGAATCATGTAACATGATATTTATAATTCACGCTTTCTCAAAACTGTCAGCATATGTTCGTTTTGGCAAATGGTGTATTTTCATAGCGTCGGCATCTCTACCAAATAGGAAATTGTTGCCGCTCTCGAGACGACAACCATGTCGCGAGATATGTAAGCGAATTATTCACTTTTTACCTCCTCTGAGGGATGATCGTCTTTTCTCTCATAAACGACGTAACTGACGCAATTTGTTAACGAATTTCAGACCGTATTCTCTAATGTGTAAAGATGAACGTCGTAATCACAAGTAGACGAGTTGTGACCAAAAAACAAATAAGCCGGATTTCTTGTTTTTACTTCTGTGGTGGGATTTGAGAGCTTTTGTTAAGTGTTCAACGTGTTCAGACTGACGGGAATTCAAGATTCTTTTCGGTTTTACTTTACTTCAAATCTTTAAGAAAAATAATTTAAAAATCATATTTTTATTTAAAAGTATCTATATTCCCAACGAACTTTTGGAGACTTTGGAGAGGTAGTAATAAATAAGGAGCGGTTACTTTACAATCTTGGTCTGCAGTAGACACTAAATCTACGTTATTTAAAGTGACCCGAGATAAGCGTTCAGCTATCGACCTATTACTCCGTTTAACTCACTAAAACCTTTAATATTTAACATACATATAAATAATATTCACGCTTACAATCAGAGATAGAGAAAGATTGGAAAAGAAACGGCCGTAAGTCACTTTAAAATTTATACAAAATTGTATCTTAATATTTATTTAGTAGATATTATATTAAAGTATACTCAGTAAAACAATGTACTGTAATTTATCGCCATTGTAGCATTGAAACACGAAAAAAGTACAAAAGTAATACGACGATTCTCTATAATGATTTGGCGCATTTTTCTTCAAGAAAACAGAATAATATTTGTGAGCTGCTTGGATAAAAAATCGCACAGGTCTATATCTGTATATTTATAAGTGGGATTGATTTTGCTTTTCATTTGTTTTTGTCTTGTCTAGTCTCATGGTAACCACATAGCTAATTTTCTTTAATGACTACGTTGCTGATTCCTGCGTCACAGGATTGTTACCTAAGGCAGGAATTACAGCACATTATAAACTGTAAAATTTATTATTTATCCAATTTTAAAATAAAAATATGATTATACAAACTAGAACAATATGTATTTACTGTAAAACTGAAGTGATTTATCACACCGCATCTAAATAGGTAGTTATGACTCTTGAGTCTCTTACCTTACCTTCAAAGATGAATAAATTATCAAAATTTTAAATATGGATATCATCAGCGTACCCATGTCTACAAGCGGAGGGAATGTCGCTTACCACAAATCGCTAATCGTATGTATAAACAGTCAGAAACACTCAATTAAGACTTTATGTTGAGTAAAATGTACGCGAACGAACGAAAGGTCGAATAACCAGTTTTGCTACTTGTGTCATTTTGGAAATAAGTTAAGTCGTTGTCTCGCCCGAAAGAGATAGGAATAAAGTAAGGGAACGAGTGAGAGAGAGAGATTCCAGTCGGTCCTATTGATCTTTCACCCGCCATTTTGAAGCGAGCCATTTTCAGCGTCACATATACCCGGACCGAGGCTTCATAGTGAAAAAAAGAAAAGAAAAAACCTTTTATTCGCCTGCCATTTTGTGTTTTAATGAAATATTTCGCAAAAGGATTTTAAGGATGAATGTTGATTCTGTTATGAATTAACATTTTCGTTTCACTGAAAATATTTTACAGTTTCACACTGACTTCGTTCTCGGGAATTAAATAACTCGCATTATGAATTTTTATGTTATGTTTCTTCATGTTTTCACAAAGGTCTATTTATTTGGGATACTTAATATAAAACGATATTTAATACAAAGTATCACCTAAGATTATTATAAGAATATGTTTAAACTAAATTAGAACATTTTTTTATATTTTTATTTTAGCTCGGCATATGACAACACTCCGCCGATTTTATTCTACTTCCCATCGCGTTTATTTTGATTTTAAGAGTGATAGGCAGACCGATGATGGTTATTAGCCCAATCTGCCGTCCTGGGGTAGTCGCGTTTCGGAAACAGTTTGAAAGTAGCGAGAGGAGTGTGTACAGTCAATCTAGATGGTGCATATTCGTCTCCTCGAACCGGCATAGCGGAGGCGACTGCACCGCACTTTAGCATTGCATTAAACGTAGTGTTGTCATATGCCGAATTACCATTAAAAAAATACATCTCATACCAACGCGTTCACGATAGGTGCAAAGCTTTGTCGTTGTCGTGTAGCGTCAACAATTAAATTAAACGGGATAATAGTAGTACCTACACCACGTTTAATTGAGATAGTCGTAATAAGCAGGACCTCTTCCTCTGTCCAAAAAAATAAACAAAGAGTGGGAAAATATTTTCAATTATAAGATTTTTTATTTTATTTTATTGTATTGTAGCCATATGACAACACTCCGTCTAATGTAACGCTGCAGTGCGATTCATGAACGGAAACAACTGCTACTGCGAAGAAATCTCAGGCAGAAGTCGCCTCCGCTATGTCTGCTTGAGAGACGAGTATGCGCCATCTAGATTGATAGTGCACACTCGTCTCGTTATATCTGGCTACTTTCAAACTGTTCCCGAAACGCGACAAGGTCACTTCACATTCGAAAGTGGTGCATGGTGGTACTACCCTAGGACGGCAGACTGTCCATCATCATTCTGCCTACCATTCTTTAATAGTGCCTATTGCCTGAGCAACCAAAATACATATAACATAGTGTAAAAATAATTTCAATTATGAGAGAAAAAAAAAAACCAAATAAACAACAAAATAAATTCAACAAATTAAAAGCATACGCTCACCCTAAAATTATTGTCCTCATTCAGAATCGCTACCGAAAACCAATTATGTATTTTCAACGAGTAGAGAGCAGATATAAATTTTAATACTTGTATCGGCGGATGGACCTAAATAAACGGGACTAATAAAAAATAATGTCCATATTAAACTGGCAACGTTGCTCATACTCTGGGGAAAATTGTACCCAATGTTGTTTATGCTTATAAGTGCTTATATACTACTACTTAGCTCACGCCTTATTACTACTGGGGTAGGCAGAAACTATGACTCCTCTCTCTACACACCACTTTCGCTTCGACCACATCCATTACTCCCCTCATGCATGCACGTCGGTTGATGGTGCTTCTCATCTGACCGTTTCTCAGCAGTTGACCGATTTGATTGAGAAAGGTCTTCTAGGGCCCCCCCTTCCGACACTGCCAAGTGGTTATATAGTAGTACTTAGATCTATATATAGAATAGTCTAGATTTTAAGGGACCTATATCTTCCAATCATCTTAAGGAAACGATTGCTTTGACCTTGGCAGCACATAAACACGCGAAATACCGTATTGTTTACGGTCACATTACGCTTAGGTTCAATTGCACCAAAAGGCCCGTTAAAGTTACTTTGAGTGTTACATTTTACGATGACTTTAACGGTTACGTTAACATTTACTTCGCACGCGTTGCACCATCGTGTAAATTCATATCGTTATCGATAAAAGGGTGGCTGATGTAATTAGGAGTACATTCCCGAAAAAATAATAGAAAAACATATTTGGCCTCTTGTGATATACTTGACTTTAGTGACATTGGTTTAACTATTACTTTAACTTTGACTAGCCAAAACTGACAGGTTTTTTTAAGCAACCCAATTTTAATTTTACCCATTACTTTAACGTAACAGTAATAATAAGTCTTGTGGTGCAATTGGACCTTAATATTTGAAATTTAAAAAACCATTCTCCAGATCACGATTTTGCTAATATAGTGATGCACAAAAAATATGTACAGTTTCACTGAGAAAAACTGGATCAAAAAATTATTTAGAGCTCATTTTTTTCTCTCTTATTTACAGGTCATAATTAAGAAAAAAAAATTAACCAGGCAAAACTTTATATCCTGTAGGTAAAAACTGATTCAAAAAAGCACGCTGACAACAATAACATCCTTAGGTACATCTATCAAAACAAAGATTGCACGTATCCCGACACCGGTATATGGAGTTGAAGGTAGTAAACCATAATATATTCCGAATAAAAAACTTTTATTGTTGAATGGTAAATAAATCTCTACAATCAGCAGTCGCCTCCGCTATGCCGGCTTAAGGAGACGAATGTACACCATCCATGATGTCAATGTTTTAAATAATTTTATTACCTATTATTAGTCTTTTGTCAAAAAGGGCACATAAAATAAATGTTCCTGTTGTATCTACAATATTAATAATAAACCTTTCTTCATCTACAATAATTATCTTATCTACAAGAGAAACAAAGCTTACAAAATTTCATTAAACTTTTAATTGTTTTATCATGAGAATCGTAAAGTCTTGACGAGGATGCCGTTAGTACTGAATATTTTACAGCCTCATCGATCTACGCAAGACAAGAATAAGACTACAATTGGACATTTGGACACCACGTGTTACACTACTAATACCAAAACATTATTTCATTTTATTATTATTTTTTATGTAAAATCAAGCCATAAGTCGCTAAGACACGCGCCCACCTTACAGCTGTTAAATGACCTCCGCGTGCTACCAACCGTACATGAAATCCTTGCATCCACATTGCTTGTTTTTGATATTTTGTGGTTTTTAACAAATAATGTTACAACAATGTCATTAATATAAAAATCGTATGCATATAACTTCTGGTTTGCGGGATTGCTAACTGTATTTTTACACATGTGTATGACAGAACGGGAGAGCGGTCCAAAGCTTATATCCTCCATTTGTTGGCGATAACTAGCAAATATCCTGAAAGACGACAGTTTCTCCGCAAACAAATCACAACGTGTTCGCCGCGTCGTGTGTTTTCAGAGACTGTCAAAGCGTGACGACGCTTTTGTTTCATATTCAGTTAGTGCTTGTACTCATGACCACGTATTTATTTTATTCCAAGTTAGTTTTCGTAACCGTTCAAATTAGAGTCCGTATTCATGACCGTTCCGACATATACATACATTAATTATTTTTTGAAATTTTATTATTATAGTTTTGATTATAATTGTTATTTATTTATGAACTCTTCAGTAGCGTCAGTTGTTACTATTAATATCTATATTGCTGCATTGTACCTATGCGCTACTTGAGGCTTCATGTAGATACCTAGTCGAGATTTTTATTAAGAAAAATGTACGAATAATCTATAAAAAAATAGATTCAACCCGTTCACAATAGGTATTCATAGTTAGTCTGTGGGAGACTAAATTTCGATTTATAGTATGAGATACGGGCAGCCTCCGAACACTGCCAAATGCCAAACCCAAATACTTTAAACAAACTTCAACCTTGTTGTTTGGATTTAACGATATAAATTACGTTTCGGGTTGCTGTGTAATTTAAAATGGCCGTAGCTAGGCAAGGGGAGGCACCCCCTGTGCATAATTATCGCATTGTATAGGGGCAATGAACTGCAAATGCATACAACTAAATATCATAGTTCAGACATATGCTAAATTGCTAATATGAATAACAATAAAGCTAAAGCTGGTATTAGGAGATAAGCTGAATTATATTACATAGGATACCTATATTAAAATTATTAAGCACTAAATTGCTACGCCTTCAAAGATTAAAGTAAATTATAGAACCTAAGTTGATAAAATTTGTATTAAAATAACATTACTCAGATACTAGGTAGCTCCCGTGGCTCGCGGGAAACTCTTGGAATTTCTGGTCTCACATCAGACGCGTCTTCAGCTACTCCAACGCAAACCAAAGCCAGTGAGGTAGTGAAAACTTATAAAAATGAAGCAATATAACTAACCATAAAGTTTCACAAAAATGACGTGCTATATTTCCAGCTTATCTAGAAATAATGGTATAATAAAAGTCAATACTCTTCCGCTAACGTAACAAGTTTTGGCTGAAGTTCAGAACCTACCTATTATCACGATCATTCGTAGCAGATGTCTGCATGTGACTGCGATAACCTTTTTAATATCGCACTTCAATATTACGTAATATATATTATAATAAATGTTCATTGTGAACCAGATGCATTTGAATTATTGCGTCCTCTGCAGAACAGTGGTTGTAGTGCTAGTCAAGTATGAGAGAGCTCGGGTTCGATTCCCGGTCGAAATATTTGTTATTATAATATTGTAAAAAGGTAAGTTTCTATCTATTATTTTCGAATCTTGTTATTAAAAGTTTGTGTTTTCCTTGTTCTGATACCTATTGTGTCAGGGCCTTGTAGGTATGTATCAGGGGGCAAAGTACGAGTTTGGATTTACGCAGTGACAGCGTAAAGTGAACTTTCCACCAATAGGATCGCTTCATTTAAATTAAATTCAATCACCTAATACTTTTTTTTCAGGTTATCATTAAGAGCAAACTCTAGCCTATAATCCCATAATAATAAATTAAAAACAATTTTGTAATAATCAAGTTTTAGATTGCTTTGGGTATTGGGAATTGCAGAAACTAAATTGCTATCATACAATGTAAGTTATTTATTAGACGACGAACTTTAATTAAGAGATAAGATTGAGGTACCTTTAAGTACGTACTGTAATATTCTCTGAAAACATAATTTACACAACTTTAATCATTCTTTCATTTTAATTAAATTATATGGTATAATAAAATAATACAAAACCTAACTAAGAAAACTGAGTACCTACTACACTGAGAAAACGTAATGGCAAGAAATAAACAAGTTATTGCTATTTGCAACATTGCCCGGAGAGAGCCTGCAAAGTTTGCCGTTAAAATTAAACAAGTCAACTGTGTTAACATACATTACTTGCTTAATATTGACAAAGCTGTTTACACATTTTGAATATGTTTTAATTATGTTTTGCTAAAAACCTACCAAGCTAAATTGGTACTTTGGTAGATCTTAGTTTTCTCAGTATACTAATTGACCGATGGGATCGAGCGGGGTGCTGCTGTACCTATAAAATATTTTCTTATTATTATTTTTTATTCGTAAATAGGTACGTATTAGAACACAGTGAGACAAATTAAACAAAACTGTCATGATTCTTGTGAGACATTTTTCTGTCCATACAGGCGCGTTCGATTTTACGTCTTATGTCTTCAAATCGATTCGTTATTCATAGTTTTATTTAAAGGTAGGTACTATCTATTGGAGCGTATCGAGTATCGCTATAACTATAGGTAGATATTCAACCGAGTCCTATGCACTATAGACTATAGTTATTATTATATGCAAGCTAACTGCAGTGCGACGAAAATTCACCCCATTCCCAACCCATCGCACTCCACCCAAAACGTTCAAATACGAAACGAGTTATGTCCCTGTTTAACCCTGCGTCAATTTGATATTGGATAACGTGTGAAGAGCAGAAAACTTGTTTAGACAAAATATATTGATGTTTATCACTTTTGATAGATTTATTTATGTAAAGTCTGTACCTACTTATGGTTAAATGAGTAACTACTTATTTTTTATTCTTAATATAGTTAGTGTAGTTGAACGATAGGTAGGTACTAAATACGAAAGGACTAAATGCACATTAGCGATTGCTACTAAACCTACGAGTTTAAATTTATTATTTCTTATACTATTATTTAGTATTGGTGTGTAGTATCATCATATTATATAAAGCTCGATTACCACTCACTGACTGACATTAATTATAGAGCACTTTCGGGGAGGTGGCCTCAAGAAAACCTCAACATGTTCCGAAAGTCCGTTCCGTCCGGTTGCGGAACACGATATCTCCGGAACGGAACGAGATAGAGTCGAAGTTCCGGCACAGAGGTTATAGGAAATATAATCTAATATCCATTTAAAAAAAACCTATCCCTGCGCTCGGGAAGCCCGCCACAAAAAACTACTTTAGTTTTAAAGGTCCGTTAATAATTAAAAAAAAAAAACAAATTAAATGGTTTTCCTGTTTCAAAAGAGAACACAATGATAACTGCAGTCCGTTGTACATACACATAGTTAGGTACATTTCGTAGTCTAGACAAATACCATTTCCGCAGTAGGGAGGGGGATTTTGCACAAAGAGAACAATGGCGTCAAACCATGCCTTCCGATTTCCAGCTAATTTATGAATATCAAAAGTAATTAGGCCTAATAAAGCATTCATAGTTTGCATAGTTGAGTTTAAATATTTAGGAGAATTATGGGCGCAAATGGTAATTAACGCTGCAATATACCTAACGGAAGAATTTTACGGCAGCGGTGGCAGTAAAGTTCGCTCATTTGCAAGTTTCGTGTCGCATTTTTGGCATGAAACTACATGCAAAGAAGTTATAAATTTCCACCACGAGAAACTAAATTAATTTAGACTGGGCGGTTGTACACAAATTATCGCCAAGCGTTCTCTGCCAACTGTGTTATGTAGATCATAATTTGCACTTTCAAATGCACGATCGTAGTTTCTGCAGTTAATTAAATAATTGTTGCTTCCATTTCAAAATAAGTGCTTACAGTCATACTTAAGTTTGATCTCTTTCAATTAAGTACGAATTAAATTAAGCAGGTTCAAAATAAATATGAAGATAGCATGTATACATAAGTAAAATATCTCTAATTCATAACAATATAAAAGTCCTTATAGTACTTAAAATTATGGTCACCACTTCCTGCATACGAACGCAACGTTCTCTAACTCCATGAAGTCGATGTTCTGTACACGTAGATACATATTTTAGAGTGTCTAGACAGCAGAGAGGGTACCAGATTTCCTGTAGCCAAATGTATAAATGTGAACGACCCCTAGATCAATAACTGCTGCTGTGATTGGACCAATGCGTTGAACTTTTTACAATTAGTTTTAAAGATATCAAATTTTTTTTAATTGTAACTCGGCATGTGACAACACTCCGCCTGATGTAAAGTTAGAGTGCGGTCCATGAGTGGAAACAACTGCTACTACATAGAAATCTCTACGTGCAGCAGTCGCCTCCACTATGCCGGCTTGAGGAGACGAGATTGACAGTGCAGTATGCACTTTTGTTATACCTTACTACTTTCAAACTATTCCCGAAACGCGACA
Organism: Tinea pellionella; assembly: GCA_948150575.1. NCBI lineage: Eukaryota > Metazoa > Arthropoda > Insecta > Lepidoptera > Tineidae > Tinea > Tinea pellionella. The sequence continues at coordinate 6,213,004 of OX411253.1, forward strand.
AGGTCACTTCACGGGTTTTACATTCGAAAGTGGTGGTACTACCCCAGGATGGCAGACTGGGCTGATAACCATCATCAGTCTGCCTACCACTCTTTAATAGTGCCTATAGGCATTGCTTTACTTCAATAAGATTTTTCTATAAGTAACCTTTTTTGTCCTTAAATATATTTAATAAAAACTAAATAAAAAATATCACGTATAACAGTTCCCTTAAAATAATTTAAACAGACCCAAACCCGAGACAATAATTACATAGCAACCAGACGCATGCCAACTTTAAATTAAATAATATTAGACGACCCACGCTTTTTGCAAATACTACACATGCTTACTTCTAAGTAGTTAGTTACTAAGCGACTTAAAGGAGAATGCCCATTCGCATAAGACAAATGGGCCCACAATTTTTTTTTTCTCGAGATTTTTAGTTAATTTTGTAGAAAAATAAATTTACTTCCTTATTACCAATCAGTTTTAATTTTTTCAGCCGGGTTATTGAGTAATTACATGTTTTCTGATGCAATATTTGAGGTTATTATTATTTCAAATGCTTTAATAATTGAAGATGTCTTTTTTTTATGTAATTAAACATTGTCTATTGATTGGTAAATTATGTGTTGATATTATTAAAATGAATTAATAAAAAAATAAGATATTATTTTAGAATATTGTTTTGTTACCAAACTATTTTTTTATTATTATATTTTTTTTATTTATATATTTAATATATACATATTAGGTATCAAGTGGGCCCAAAAATGGGCATTAAACGAAACTGTCTACCCATTTTTTATATTTGTACCTAATAATATTTTGAAACTAAATGTTGATGCTTTGATGCTTACACTTTTTCACAGATAGCGATGAATATTTTCTGATAAGAAAGTTACTTGTAAATTATCAACGTTTACATTTCTCCCTTTCCCTTTATCATTATGACGTAATTTGAACGTTAAAAAAGTTAATACTTAACACCGCTAAAGTGCGGTTTATGATTAGACATAACTGCTACCACAGAGAAATTTCTGCAGGGAGTCACCGCTAGGCTTAAGGAGAATATGCTAATATGCATCATCCAGGTTGACAGTGTACACTCCTCTCCTCGCTATTTCCAAACTGATCGACGCGGATCCAAGGTCACTTCACGGTTGTTACACTAGAAAGTAGTGAGACTAATCCAGGACTGGGCTAATAAAAATATAATAAATAATCAATCTACCAAGCCGGTATAGTGGAGGCGACTGCTGTCCGTAGAGATTTCTCTGCAGTATCAGTTGTCTCCATTCATGGACCCCACTCTAGCTGTCATCAGGTGGAGTGTTGTCACATGCCAAGCTACAATAAAAAAACCTAAGATCTAATTTGGTTTTATAATTGTTATAAGTAATTTTCATTGTCAAATGGAATTATCATCATTTATTATTTCGAGTTAAATCTAAAATCCAGAGTGATGTCAAATTAATCTCCGCCTTCAACCATGTCTATCTACCTAGAAAACTAAAAATCAATAAAGGTAGGCAGAGCTAAACTAACGCCATCTCGTGTACAAGCCAAGCGTTTTCTCTACGCTTTCAGGAAATATTTCAGAAGAAAACCACACAGTTAACCAACCGTCGTAAAGAGGGCGGCTTTTTTTTAAAATAAAATTATCAAAATAAGTAAAGGGTGGGTAGGTTTACCTGAATCTTCAAATTGTTGTTACTAGTAGAAGTACATCTTAATTTTTAAATATGCTTATTAAATAAACAATTTGCACAACTAAAAGTATACTAAATAACTAAACACCAAAATAAATTTATTTTCTAAAGCACTCATCACTGACATCACCGACGAGTGTTCCAAACAAACTGTTGACACGGTCCTTCCACTAAAACCTCTGAATCACTTTTCTCTGGTAGTGTTCCTGCTACTTTCATATCACCATCTCTTTTACTCCTCCAACCATATGTATTTGCATCTCTTTTATGTCGATTAAAGTTGATCCATTACGACGAGAACAAAAAAGGGTCCCCTTTGAGCAAATCGCCATATATCATCATTTGACGTGCCTCACGCAGGGGTCTTCTCCAGGCAGCTTGCCTTTTGTGCTGGAAGCAATAAAAATTGTACCAAAGTGAATGTTATAACGGTTGTAATAAACCGGCAACAGTCATACCGTTATTTTTAAATTTATTTTTGTTTGGATACGGATGTTCCAATTAATTTCTATTAAACCGAATGGAACGTTGAACACATTATGTTCTTTTTATATTATGAATATTAAGAGTGAACATAAACCAAGAAATAAATTAATAAATATTCAATATAGAATAAATTAAGAATTTATAAAAATTACCTATAATTTATTTATACCTACACAGAATAAAAAAATATTCGGTTTTATAAATTTAATCCGATCAGATTTAACCTTCTCACGAATGCAGATCATCAATCAAAATGGAACAATACTAGAGCCAAGCTCAGCTGTTATTACACAGCCTAATTTTGATCGAACAAAAATAATCGTCTACTGGAAGATTTAAGAATTCTGTAACATATAAAAATTTTAATCTGTGGAAAACGCATTTTTAGTTTATTGTTGCATAGTTTTTTGTTACTTGTAATAGGAATTCATCCACTATGGTCAGTAACATCCGTCTTCTATTAATAATATTCATTCAACATTTTAAATAAATTTAGGTGACCTAAAAGATAAGTATTTTCTTAATGGCTTTTAAAATTAATCGCTCATGTACATTCACCAAAAGGTTAGCTACATCAGTTTAAGTGGCCTATTCGCTATACTGCATTGCAGTCCATCAAGCAGGGCGAGTACAGCGCACAGACTAGTAGACTGTTCTGCAAACAGTGGGAGGAGTTTACAGCTCCTGTCATCCTGCATTGTTTTGCCGGACGTCATGCAGACCTATTTATTCCCCGATATCACTCGGAGTATTGCGCGGCGGGCTGCCATGTTTCATTCAAGTTTACATCCGTAACTGACTAAAAATAAAGGAGCGGCGTATCTCATACTCCTGTGATCCCAAACGATTGTTTTCTAAAAACAACTTCAGCGCGTGCTTTGCTGATAGTATTTACCTGTTAAGTGACGACTCATTATTATAATCACACAGTTGCTGTGGAATTAGGTTCTTGTTCTAAAAACTATAGAAATACTTTATATTGAATAATAAGTAAGTTTCAACTTAGGGCAGTTATTCACTTTATGTCCTAGGCTTGCAGAATATACAGGGTGTAAAAAGACAAAGGGAGTGCCCTTTAACTATGTGTTACAATATCAATACTGGAACGTTATTCTAAAGTATTTTTATTATTTAAAAAATTCAAATAAACCTAGCCGCAATGTCATAATAAAATCGCTAAAGAGCGACCATGGTCTAGCGGTAAGACGCATGAACTCACGATCGATGAGACCTATGTTCGAACCTCGCTAATTCTGACCGGTACCAATGTAACTTTGTTATACGTACTTTGGTCACTCAGTGCCTATAGGCACTATTAAAGAGTGGTGGGCAAACTGATGATGGTTATTTGTCCAGTCTGACGTCCTGGGGCAGTACCACCACTTTCGAATGTAACACCCTTGAAGCGACCTTGTCGCGTTTCGGGAATAGTTTGAAAGTAGCCAGGTATAAGAGAGGAGTGTGCACTGTCAATCTAGATGGTACATGCTCGTCTCCTCAAGCCGGCATAGTGGAGGCGACTGCTGCCCGTAGAGATTTCTCTGTGGTAGCAGTTGTTTCCATTCATAGATTTGTCATTTGTTATTTGATGGTGGTGGTTAGTATAATTAGTTAGTCTGTGTAGTTGCTATATTATTGTTGTATTTAGTTTTTTAGTTTAATTTGTTATTTTTATGGTGATGGTGAGCTTGTAATTTTCTGTAATTATGACACTGGAGGAAATCTGTCTAACCATGGACCCACAGGACAGGCTATGCCTAGTGTGGGTCCACTAAACTCCTTGTTCTTTATGTAAAATAAAAATTGTAAAATAAAATAAATAAATAAAAAATAAAAAAAATAAAAAAAAAATAGATCGCACTCTAGCTTAACATCAGGCGAAGTGCAGTCATATGACGTGCTAAAATAAAAAAAAATAAAAAATAGTTAATGTGTAAAATTTTGTAATTTTTAGTAATGTTGGGTGCGCCTGGAAAGGTAGGTGTATAAAAAATAAGAGACAATTTGTTAAAAATCAACACTTTTCTTTGGTTTGCCGTATATCATTACTTCCCAGAATTTGATCCTTATCGGGAACACTATCGGATGGTGCAATAATACAGTGTTTTTTTTTTTCTCAAAATCAACAGGTTCGATTCCTGGTCGGGAAAATGGATTTATCAAAAATCTAATAATGCAGTTTTAGTTTTCATCAAAATCGGCATCGAGACTCCTTTCAGCATTTTTCGATATCTCTTATAGTTTAGGATTTGGCCATGAAAGCCCACTTGAAAAATTCAGCCTGTATAATATATCATTGAATGCTGAGGACTCTTAAATGTTATGCCATTGGCGCAGCAAATAAATAAATATATATTTAATTTTAACCTTTACTTTAACGTAAAGGTAATGGTTAAGTTATGTGGTGTAACTGGACCTTAATAGTTTATATCACATTGTCAGTAAACGCCATAAATAAAAATACCTACCTACCTATATATGTATCTATTACTTTGTTTTATTTATATAATAGTAAAGAGTTTTTCTTCTAGTTTTAAAGCACCTTGAGGTTTATAAAATCTCTAATGAGTTTAGTATCAGTTAACCGAAGTGTTACCTGCGTAATTGACTGCGGTCACACTTCCAATATCAAAAACAAGTAGGCTAATTGTCTCTCATCCTGTTATCTTAACTCCATGATTAACTAACATCCAACATCTAGCTATCTACTTCTCAAGCCGGCATAGTAGTGGCGACAGCTGCCTGTAGAAAGGAGAATGTCTATTTTTGGGCCCACTTGATATCTAATAGTTTGTTAACAAAACAATATTCTAAAATAAATTAAATAATTTAAAAAAAAAATTAAAAATAAGCCTTTTTTATTAATTCATTTTAAATATATATGTGTTGATATATTTACCAATCAATAGACAATGTTTAATTACATAAAAAACAGATATCACCAATTATTAAAGCATTTAAAATAATAATAACTTCAAATATTGCATTAGAAAATATCTAATTACTCAATAACCCGGGTGAAAAAATTAAAACTGATTAATAAGGAATTAGATTTATTTTTCTACAAAGTTAACTAAAAATCATTGACAAACTCGAGAAAAAAATCGTGGGACCATTTTTCTTAGGCGAATGGGCATTCTCCTTTCTCTGTGATATATATGGTATTGCTTCCGTTCATAGACCGCACTATGATTTAATTTGGGGACAATTATTTAAAGTCTTTCCAAAATTGAAGATCGATTTATTTTGAAAGCTATGCCTTTAGACAATCTACTCGTACAAGCAATACCAAAAGCATGACAGGACACGCTACATATCTCTCTAAATAACTCCATCGTATCTAAACAACGCGTAACAAAACATTTTAGCTACCGAAACTACTGTGATTTTTAAGTGTTATCTCTACAAAGCTTCTATCTTGAGTCCGGTATGTCGAAGGCTTATCAGCAACACACAATAATACGTTTGTCGTATAAATGAGGCACACTAACAAAAGGACCATTAACAAATTAATGACAACCAGGTGACGGAAAGTAAACAATATTTAGTGGAAGTCTAAGACCAGGTCAGTGCAGTCTTGTGATTATTAAGAGTTTTAAAAAATTAGATTATTGTTCTTTAGTGTCTAAATAGGTAAGTGAATACGAACTGGTTTTTTTAATATGTCCTACATAAACACTTTAATTATTAAAATATAAAATTTTAGGTCCGGGAAATGTCAACGAGTTCTGAATCTCCTCCCAGTTTAATTACAAATGAGAGCGATTCAGAAAATTCACAAGACGAAAAAAATAACTCCAACTTATATTTAGTAAAATCTAAGAATAATTCCCATTTATTTACTTCAAATCATGCCATTACGTCACACACTGTAGATGATATTTTATCAGAAGATCCTACTTATTGTAGTCAAGACTCAACATTTTCTGATTGCAAACCAGAAGTATTGTCAAGTATACCGCAGTCATATGACTACAATTCGAGAGACTCAACAGGATTTAGCATTCAAGATATTCTCGGACTACCCCAAACGTTTAATCCATCTACGAGTCAAGAAGGAAGATATGATTACCAACTAACCTCATACGAAAGCATCAGTAATACCTCGAACACTTACGTACCCATAATTGAAGAAGATGCTCCAGAATCTAAAAAACAGGATGGTGTATTTAGCAATGCCAAATTGCAGACTGGAATTACAAGTATTTATTTTTCAACAAATCAACCAGTTAGATGCCATCAAAGAAATAACTTTGAAATAAATACCGTCGAGGAAACTTCAAGACAAGTTTCCGATATACACCAAACAAGTTTTCCGAATCAGGTACGTTTGCTGTGTATCTTCCAGTTTGTGGTTTTACCGGCGAATGGTGAAATATTTAAATACGTAGATCTAACCAAAATAATTATCAAACTGGATCATTAATGACAATTTGATGTGACAATGCATATTGAGATATACAGCAATAGCGCATTTTTTTATTATTGAATTGATTATACACACATTCAGACGTCTTATTAGCTAAAATATTTTTTTAGGATATCACTTGGAACACTAAGCCTGTCACTGTTATTAGCAACACTATTTCAAAGAACGACGCATTACTATCGCCTAGTGAGTACAATAGTTTAATTTATTATTTATTTATTATATTCTGTTTAAAATGAGATAATAAATATAATAAGGAGAGCTTATATCCTTTTATTTATTTATGTTTAAATAATAAGAGAGGGAGATATAAATTATAAATATGTATATTTTTTTTATGCAGGTATGTCATCGGAATCGTCAACTTATCAAAAGGGTTTATTAACGAAACGTGCCCGTACAGCATACACGAGTTCTCAATTAGTTGAACTGGAAAATGAATTTCATCAAAACCGTTACTTATGCCGACCTCGCCGAATCGAACTTGCTAATTACTTGCAATTATCTGAACGGCAAATTAAGATATGGTTCCAAAACCGCCGAATGAAATATAAGAAGGACAATAAACATAATAAACCATCATCTTCAGTGGACGATAGAGCTTCTCCGTCGAGTTCTAAAGGATTATCGTCAAGTCAAGACCATAAGATGAGTCATGGTAGAGGATGCGGTGGGCACGACCGCTCGAGACGTTTTCCGAGCGATAGTCACTCGAGCCATCACAAAATGTATATAACACCAAACGAATCTTTAATACGTCCGCCTGATTATTCTACAATACCGACATTGAAGTCAGTCATCAAAGGGCCGCAGAGTTCAATTGATCTATCATCATATACACCTAATATTTCGCCGTACAGTTCAATGTATGCGACGTCGAGCGGTAGAACTACTTATTCACCTCAAACTGATCACATTCGATACAATACTGAAGAATCGTTACCAGGCGCCAGTGCATTATCATCACTGTCTGACGCATACGTGCCTAACAGCGTACCTTTAAAACTTAATGAAGACATTCCACGTTACTTACCATCATCTACGTATTACAATAGCTTATCGTCTAGTGGAGTTCTTCTTAATCCAACAGGAACAGATTCGTCATATGGTTATAGCAGTTCTATTTTAGCACCTCCATATGAAGATTCGAATTTATTAAGTAGAACTTCAAGTATACCTTTAACACAAGATCAATCATATTTCTCTTACATAACTTCATCTGATACACCACAATTTTCTTCATCATCGAATAATAAATACTCTTCTTATATTTCGTTATAAGTTTTTTAAATATATATTTATTAAGTTTTTGTATATAATTAATATAATTTTTGGCATATTGGAGTTATTATTTAAGCATGAAGAAAAGTTTTACCATTCCCGCCTCGGCCTATGTGTGTGCTTTTTTTCTATTAGATATTCATCATAATTTAATAACACCTATTCATTGTTTATTAATATTATGTATGTATTTTGATTAACTAAGCCCTGGTATGCGGTTTTTATTTAAATTACTGTTATTTATTGTCTATTACGTTTTTACTTATTCCTTGTCACTTAATTATCTTTAGGTAAACAATATTGTTTTAGTGTTTATAAATAAATATTAAATGAATATATTGTTCCGTTTTTTTTTTATACTTTTATAGTTATTCTATGGCGACACTGCTACCACAGATTTGCTGCAGGCGGTAGTAGTTAGCCGCCAGCTTGACGGGATGCAGGTTGTCAGGTTGACAGTGCACCCTCCTCTCGCTATACTTCCAAACTGAACCTGAAACACAACTATATAGGGAGTTACGCTTGAAGACTGTGGTTTTACTCTGGAACAGCAAATTGGGCTAATAACCATCACCAACTATCTATTATTCATTTCCTCATTTGCAACCCATGAATAAAACTTGTTGGTATACTGTGATTTCAAGTTTATTTTAAATACAAGTATTAACGCAGTTTTAAAATTAATTTAATGTAGGAACAATGCATTATACAAAATTAAAAGAAAGTAAAATAGTGATCAGGTAAGAAATTAAAAATAAATAATCCTATTTCCTAAATAATCCTGTAATATTACATTCATTAACACACCATAAAAATTTATATATAAAAAAAGGAAATGTATAGTAATAATTTAGTAGAATAAATAGATCATAAATAAGTTAAAATAAATTAGAAATAAATATTAAATATTAAACCTAATTTTAGCAAAAATGTTTTTCGAATAACAATTTCATCTCTTCAGGATCTTGTGGCTTCCATATTGGCAATTCAATAGGAAAACCTTCTGCAGGAGATATTGGTTCATAAGTTACCTTATTGTAGTCATGTCTCACGGATTCGTCATTTTTGACAACAAACTGGGTATCTTCTTTCGTCGATTCTTCTTTATTAACAGATAAATTACGGTCTTCATCCATACTAACAGAAGTTTTAGAGAGTTCAAGAGAAGTGCTTGGAGATGCTTCATCTTGTGTAATCGATACGGACGTAGAAGCATAGCTTTCTAAAGACGAGCTGTCAAGACCGCTATCAACTAATTCTTTTGGCACGTACTGATTAATAAGTTCACCCAATTTATCACAAAGCTCGGTCGGGACAGAAACGTAGTCGTCAACAACTTCACACTGCTGCATTTGATTTTCTATATCTTCGAGAATAATGCTGGGGCTCGAATCTGATGATGACTCAAAGCTTTCTTGTAAATCCCTCTTTCCCTTCATCCGGCGATTTTGAAACCAGACTTTAATAGCACGATCGGTTAAACCTAAACGCGCGGTTAAAGATTCCCTTTCAACTTTTGAAACATACAATTGTCTAGCGTATATTTCTTCTAACACGAGAATTTGATCGGTGGTAAATGCAGTCCTATTTCGTTTAGCTTTCTGCTTCTTTTGCATTGGTGGTATTTGGCGATAACTCATCGCGGCTTTCACATAATATTGATTTCCTGTAGCAGTCGAATATTGTTGCACTATATTTTTGTGAGCTGGAACATTTTTTATGAGGTCCTCTAACCTTGGCGAAGAATCCTAAAACAAATGAAAAAATCAATTAGAGTGTATTTAATATTGGACTATAAATATAACAAAATATATTGAAAGAAAATATAATAACTAACCGGAATGTAATTATCAATTGGATAGTAACATGCCTGCTGTGCATATTGACGCTGCTGCACACATATCGCATTTGGTTGAGAAGGATTTTCAAAATATGGAAAAGTAGAAGAGGGTACGAATTGCTGCGGTGTGTACCAACATTTCTGTAAACAAAGACAAACTAACTTTAAGACACGAAATAATAAAATTTACTATTACTGAAATTAAATTATTGAAGCCTTTACCGTCTGTTCCGGTTCGAATTTCGTAATAGATTTCGTCATTGGTGACGTCGTTTCGTAATAAGACCTCTGTTGTCCTGATTCCTGAAGAAAATAAACAAGAAGAAATGGAACTTTTTATCTCAAAACAGTAAAATAACCACTACCTACTGAAATAGTTTAAAAAAAACTCACATCGCACAAAATAGGAGACGTTGAAGGTTGCCCATTTAGCTCACTCGTTTGAAAAGTACTCGTAATCACGCTGGGTAACTTAAAACCAGGAGTATTCGGAGAGCCGAACATTACGAATACGTCACAGCAATGGAATAAATACGACTGATAGTTAAAAATTCAGGACTAATTAATTTATACTAACCTATTAGTGAAATCCCTCCCCTTTTCTGCTAATTAGGGATTATAGTGTTTGTCGTAAGTTGTTTGCGTATATGGAAAGTTAACCTTTGATTAGTAAAAAAATAGGATTACACGTGAACAATACTCAAAGCGAAGTTTCAAACAATGCAAGGCGTACGAATGTTGTTTTAACTTTCTTTCAATTCCTAGAATTAAACAGGAACATGAAATATAAAATGAAAAACAACAATTATGCTACATCAAGTTTTAAATAAATAAATAAAATAAAAAGTGGTCTGGAGTAGTATCACCACTTTCGAATGTAACAGCCGTGAAGTGACTATGTCGCGTTTCGGGTCAGCTTTCGTAGCCAAGTATAGCGAGAGGAGTGTGCTCTGTCAATCTGGATGGTGCATGTTCGTCTCCTCTAGCCGCCACAGCGGAGGCGACGACTGCGTTCAGAAATTTCTCTGTGCCAGCAGTTGTTGGACTGCACTTTAACTTACATCAGGCGGAGTGTTGTCATTAGCCGAGCTACAATTAAAGAAAACTTATTTTTGTGGGTGAAAACTCATAGATATTTTTTTTTATATTTAGTTCATGATATAGTCTTAGTTTTTTTTTAATTTCTAAATATTATGCGTAATATACTCGTATATTTTTGTGCTTGTTTATACGCTGTCAAGGTCGAAGCAATCATATACGATGATTGGTTCTCTTAAGAATATAGGCCCCCTCAAGATAGGATGAAAGTTGAACTTTGGTCAGCAATATAATATAAACAAAAACGGTCCTATTGTCCTACAAATTCAGGTACTACAGCGCTTTAAGCTTGTTTTGATTTTGATTCTAGGTAATGAGCCCAATGTTTACATTAAGTTTTGTAAACAAATTTTTACTCTAAACAAAGACAAATAATATTTTTCTATCATAATTCTAAGGAGATACAAAATACGATGTTTTAATTGAGTAGACACTGAACACTCAAACGTTACTTTATGAATCTTACAGCCTAAGCATGAAAAAATACTCGAGTATCACACGGATTTCTTAATACGGGAATTTCTTGTACTTATAAGTTAGCAACACCACGCCAGGATTTTCACAGACTTGTTTTTGGATGAGTGTGATATTAACAATAGTTGCTTAAAGACAATTCAAATTTCTTGACGTTGTTTTTAAAGTTATCTCAAAAGCTGTAGCCAGACTGATGATGGTTATTAACACAGTCTACCGACCTGGTTACTACCACTTTCAAATGTAACACGAAATAGCTATGTATAACGAGAGGAGTGTGTACTGAACGGTGCACATTGGTCTCCTTATGACGGTATAGTGGAGGCGACTATTGTTTGCAGACGCCATGGTATTAACCACACTCTATGCTCGACTATTACAAAAATACTATGCAATAAATTCATATAAATAATTTACTTTTTAATTTAAATAAATTAGCGTTCTTAATGAATTAATCATTGTAATTAGTAAACTATTATATTGATATGAGTAATTTAGTTATAATTAAGACATTTTCATTTCTTACTAGTGAATATTACGTGTACACTAATTAGCTTGTAATTATGTTAATTAAGCATACCTGTCGCCTGCGCGTACGCATTTTAATAAATAAAAATAAAAAACACCTTATTGCACATGTAAAATCGTACATAGATAGGCGAGATTGATGCCTTCGGCATTGTCTACCAGCTAACCTTTGTCAGTGTGAGCGGAGATGTCTACAGTGCAATGAAAAAAATTGTATAACTTCATTATATATTATACACCAATATCAAGAAACTTACAATGTTATATTTTGTAAAAACATTGTCATTTAAAAAAAGTTATCGACAATATACGACAAGGCACAGAAAGCTTTTCATCTGGTAATTAGACATACCTACAATTAAGAAATGAATTGGATTTACGTTGAAAATTATATTCGAAACCTAATTTTTATATAGTAGCTCGTCCTGTGACCACACTTCGCCAGACGTTAAACTACAGTTGCTACCACAAAGCTCAAGCAGCAATCACCTCCGCTATGCAATCCTCTCGTTATACCTGGCTACTTATAAGATGTCCTCAATGTTACTTTGAAATGGAGGAAAATAAATAGGTAAATAATATATTTAAAACTTTAATTTTAATTGAATTTTTAAAGAAAATTTTTTTTTTCATGCTGCATGGCCAATGATATCTTTGCCCCAAACCTTTGGCTGTAAATAAAACAACATTATCTACATTCCTACAACATAGAAAAAAATAGCCCATAGACAAGCTAGACGCAAACAACTTGACAAAGAATTATCTACATTCTGAGTCAATTAATACGGTTTTAAAATTCGGTATCAATAATGACGAATCTATGACGAGACGCCTCGGTGGATAGTGAACTTTATAATTTATAAATATTTAAAAGTTTTTGAGAAGAAAAAATGGCGCTCCAATTGCCTAATAAAAAAATAAATTAAAAAAACAAGTTTTTTTTATCACTACCCTCGACTAAAAATTATTTCTCATAAATTGGATAAGAACTGTCAAATGTTAAATTAGTTTTTATTTACAAAGGTGGCGTGTTTATTGTTTTTATAATTTATATGTTTTAATTGTTTATTAAATAATATAATCAGCCATGAGAGACACACAGGTATCCAATGTTTTTCTACATAGTTATTATTAACTTTGAATTTGTATAAATAACTACATTTCATTTTACAGTCCATACATAAGTGGAAGAATAAATGTACCCAATGCAGTAGTGTAGTATATTTAGAGACTGAAATAAGATTAATCGAGAAAAGTAAGTTATTTTATTAAACTATTTAAGCGGCCGCGGTCTAACGGTAAGACGCGTGAACTCACGATCGATGAGACCCGTGTTCGAACCTCGCTAATTCTGACCGGTACCAATGTAACTTTGGTCGCTCAGTGCCTATAGGCACTATTAAAGAGTGGTAGGCAGACCGATGATGGTTATTTGTCCAGTCTGGGGTAGTACCACCACTTTCGAATGTAACACCCGTGAAGTGACCTTGTCGTGTTTCGGGAATAGTTTGAAAGTAGCCAGGTATAACGAGAGGAGTGTGCACTGTCAATCTAAGATGGTACATGCTCGTCTCCTCAAGCCGGCATAGTGGAGGCGACTGCTACCCGCACAGGTTTCTCTGTAGTAGCAGTTGTTTCCATTCATGGACCGCACTCTAGCTTTACATCAGGCAAAAAAAACGTATGGATAAAAACATAATTTCAGTAACCTTTTCTGTTTTGTAAAATATTTGCTAAATTATTTTGGCATGCTAATCTGTGTCTATTAAGTAGGTCGTAAACCTTGTCGCGTTTCGGGAGCAGTTTCAAAGTAGTCACGTATAGCGAGAGGAATGTGCACTGTCAATCTATATCCAGATGGTGCATATTCGTCTCCTCAGGCCGAAATAGCGGAGGCGACTGCTGCCGTGGAGATTTTCTCTGTAGTAGCACTTTAACTTTACATCAGGCGGAGTGTTGTCATATGCCGAGCTACAATTTTTTTTTAGCACGTCTTATGACCACACTCCGCCTGATGTTAGAGTGCGATCCATGAACAGAGGCGACTGCTGTCAGAGAAGGGGATCAGCAGACAGCAGTCGCGTCCGCTATGCCGGCTTGATATGATGCCTCTTCACACTGCGCTTGAAGGATCCCATGTTATAGGAAGGGGGAAAGACGTGGCTGGAAAGATCGTTCCACAATTTGATGGAACGACAGAACGACAATTTAAAAAAACCAGTAAATATTGATACATTTTTTTATAGTAAACCAACATCCGAATCTGCCTAATCCTAAGTGGATTCATAATTTTTTCGATTTTTGAACCAGATCTACGACAGATAGCAGTCGCCTTCGCTATGTCGGCTTCATAAAACGACACCAGAACATCGTCCAAGTTGACAAGGCTACTTCCAAGCTGATGCACGCGATAAATTTTCCTTGTACTACCAACACAAACATCCAAAAATATTAATATTACTATCTATTTTTAGATCCATTGAAAACAAAACGCAATCGTATGTCCTACACTACAAAACAACTGGGAATCTTAGAAGAGGCATTCTTAAAATGCGAATACGTTACAAAGGAGGAACGATTCTTATTATCAAAGAGGCTTAACATCGGAGAAAGAAATATTCTCATCTGGTTCCAGAATAGGAGGGTGAAGAAAAGGAAATCGCTCGATAATCTAGACAATTGGTCTGATGCTGACAATGCTAGTACTCCTGAAATAGACACTCCGATTGCCCTTCCGAGATTCGAATGTTTCAAACGAGATCAATATGAACTTCCGTTTCCCCATCAATATTATGAACAAGGATTGGTACAGACAAATGTCTGGAATGAGGAATTGAATGGTATGTTCCAACCGTATAATTTGTACGCGAGTACACAACCAAGTCCCGTACAACATGAAGTTCCTACAAATCAGCATTTATGCCAAGATATTCCTCATCCAACACCGTATTTTTCTAACTTTTTTGGGACAAATACGTACGATTGGATGTATGATTAATAACTTTAATTATCATTTTTTTAATTTATGTATTTTCTTTGACATTATTTAGTTTTAAGTTTAATATTACTTAGGAATAATAATTATGATTTAACTAATTGATAATTTTTGGTTTATTGGGTAATAGTTGCTAATTTTCTATTAGATTTGTTAATCTATTATTTTCGTAATCACATTAATTATCTACTTTTTTCCTATAACTCATAACTTGTCCGTCTAATTATCTTTATTTCTTCTAATAGTTTTCAATATTGCCTATTAGACAAATTAGGTTTATTAATGCGACATCAATATAATAATGTTAGGTTAGTTTATAGTTTTATTATTATTATTTAATATGAAATAAAACATACAATTATTATTTTTTATTATTTTTATTTTACAATAACAAATACCTCAACAATATCACAGTAAAATATTTATATAAAATTAATTTAACATTTTATTTTTCCATTGAACTGTGATTATAAAGTCCTAAAATATGTGGCAGATAATGTGTATAAAAAAATGGATAATTTTGTTGTAAATTTACTGCAGTTTTATTATCATGACAGTTGCAGTTGCATTTTACATTAGTGCTGCAGCTAGTTGGCAGTATATATTTATTTAATGGATGACTTGCAGCCATTACTGGAACTAAACTATATGGGTTCCAAGGCATATTTGGTTTTGCCAAGGGATTATAGTACATATTAACATCAGAATTTAACACAGGACTTACTTGAGGTACTTCTTTCCTAATTTGATTATTAGTACTCTTTTCCTCTGAACGAATCGACGATGTCGAAGCTGGTTTAACTAAATCTTTCGCATGTTTAATGATACCAGGTTGAATATTATTTGACGTCATATTATTCGGTCTTTTAGGGGCTAGATTTTTCTTTTGTTGAATAACCGTTAATGGTTCTGGAACATGTTTTTTGTCAGTTTTTGTATTAGATGCGGATTTTTGAAAAAATATACTTGTTATAATTTCTTCTGTATCTTTTGCCCTTTTATCTGCAGATGTCGCTTCTTTATTACTATTTTTATTATATTCTGTAACATCATCGGATCGTCCACTTTCTCTTTTCTCTTTCATTCTTCTATTTTGAAACCATATTTTGACAGTTCGTTCTGTTAATCGTAATTTATTCGCTAACTCTTCCCGCCGTAAGTTATTTACGTAAGCGTCTTTTTTAAACTCTTGTTCTAAAACTGATAATTGCGTTGTTGTGAAGGCGCTACGATATCTTTTGTTTTTATACCTTCTATTGTTTTCCTTTGGCGTTGCTACGTAGTTATCATTCGTTTCCTTCGAGTGACGCCGTAAATTCTGTAATTAATTTTATTATATAATTTTTAAACGCACATAAAATACACTGTAGGTTTAAAGAGTGTTAGGCAGGCAGACTGATATGATGGTTATAAGTCCAATCTGTCCTCCTGGGATTTACGTTTACGATTTGTACCATTACGTTTCGGAAACAGTTTGAAAGTAGTCAGGTGTAACGATAAGAATATGCACTATTAACCTGGATGGTACAACTACATGGTGCCTCCTCGAGCCGGCATAATGGAAGCGACCGGCGTGACATGTGACATGTCGAGCTACTATTAAAAAAAACTTGTAAATTTACTCACATTAATATTTAATTTTTGCGTAGCCTGAATTTTCGTCATCCCTTTTCCAGTTTCTAGACGACAATTATCACATTTTTCAATAATTTTATTGTAACAGCACGTAATCATTGTTAGGAACTTACTCCGCCAAACTACCAAAGAAATAAACAATAACTATTAATATTTTAACTAATAACACTTATTTATAGTTCATTTTGAGTCATTAGATAGTGTCTTATTGTAATTAATTGTAATGTAATTAGAATTGTACACAAACTAACTACATCATTATGTTATGAAGATGCGAAACTTTTTTCCGCCTGATGTACGCTAGAATACAACCCCTGAATGAAACTGCTACCCACAGAGAAACTTTTACAGACCGCTGTTGCCACCACTATACCGGTTTGAAGAGAGAAACGTGCACCATAAAGATATACCTGAATCGCGACTAATCACTACTCGGATGAAATTGGTGGTACTACTCAGAGACGGCAGACTGGGATAATATTCATCATTAGTCTGCCTACCACTTTAATTAAACTACTATTGCTCCAAAGGTACGTATAACTAACCCGTAATTCCCGCAATGGGAGGGGGAAAGCATTCGAATTGGTCGCCGAACAAAACAGTTCGGCGCGTTCTTTCTGTTTCGCACAATTGACAAGTGGAATGCTTTGCCCTCCCATGTGTTCTCCCAGTCCTTTCACCTTGAATCTTTCAAGCGAAGCGTGAAAAAACACCTTCTCAGGCCGGCATAGTAGTGGCGACTGGAGCCACCGTGCGAGCGGTTCTCTAGTTGTCACTGCTCATGGACATCCACTGAGTTTACCATCAGACCAGTCGAGGTCACAGGTCGTGCCAACAAAAAAAAAAGTAAGTTACATTGATATACCTACCGGCCTGAATTTTTCGAGATTTGAACACGGAACTCGCGTTTCCAAATAATACATAAAGAAATAAATCATAAATAATACAAAAACTTAATTTTAATACATTATTATTATTATTTCTGTACAGTATATAACGAGATATTTAAACTACTAACTAAATTGTATTTTAGGGTCACAATTGTATTATTTACCTGAACATTACCTGGCGTTTAAATTAATAATAGAGGTTAAAATAAAAATAAGCCATAAAATGTATTAATTTTTTACCAAATTAAACTCAGGTATTTTATTTATTACATTAATTTTTATTTGAAAAAAAAAATCAATAATCATATTATCTACCAATTCATATAGCGAAAATTTTGAAAGATATGTATTGATTAATGTATATCAGAGACAACTACTATCATAGAAAAAAGTCTCAAGACAGCAGAGCAGTTACCTTCGCTATTCCGGCTTGAGGACATGAACTTGCACTATGTAGGTTGACAGTGTGCCTACACTCCTCTCGTTCAAACAATAATAAACCTACATTTAAAAAGAATTTATGGAGTCACTCACTATGATGTTTATTTTGATGCCAATTTTTAAGCTTTGATTGAGTATTCATACTAGAACTTGGTTGACCTATGCTAAATCGGTTAATGTACTTAGGATGACCTCAGTTTAGTCTAGGTCATACCGGTTTATTCTAAGATGTATAGGAAACCTAGTTTAGCCTAACATCGAGTTTTGTCAAGAATATACGAGAATAATAAACCATTTTTTAAATTAGACTTAATAAAATAATAATAATTTATTTGTTTTCTTAATTTATATTTACATGATTAAGTTAAACCTTAATAACTATGAGATCTGTTCATATCCTTCGGGATATATACTACCAATCCAAGATGGTGGTTCACGTGGCGGTAATGGTAATTCACTGTGAAGCGATTCAGGCGAATTTTCTTCAATGTAGTCTGTTTTAATTTGAGGTAACTCTTGGGGTATGTCTTGAGGAAGAGTCGCCGGAATATACTGATTGTCTATGTTATAAATAGGATCAAGTTGTTGACATTGATCGTAAGGATATGGCGGCAAACTATAGCCATTACACAGATTTTCTTGTATGGTGTAGTTACCCTGATAATCGTACTGAGGTATAGCAGGCTGCGGCTGCAGAGGAACCGCTGACCAACCCTGACATTGTAGATGATTTGTGTTAGCAACGATTACTGACTCAGGCAAGCGATATTCACTTTCATGGTCCGATATAAGAATTGGACTTCTGGAACGATTTAATGGTGACACCGGGTCGTTTATCTCGTGCATACTATCACAACTGTCTATTTCTTCGGCTTTATCCTTCTTTTCCTTCATTCTTCTGTTCTGGAACCAGATTTTTATAGTTCTCTCGTTAAGTTGGAGATGTGCTGCCAGTTCGAGTCTGCGAGCGCGATCTAGGTAACGAGTCTTTCTATACTCTTGCTCGAGTTCTATCATTTGGTTGCTGTTAAATGCAGTTCGTATACGTTTTGGTTTTCGCACTTTTCCTGTCGTTGTTGACACTATACCGTTAGATGCAGACGGCCTCCAATGATTCTGTGAAATAAAGAAAAATAATATTAATGATTTTTTTTATTGATATAACCGTACTCCTCTTATACATAAAATAGAGTGCGGCCTATAAGCAAAGACAACTGCGACAATAGAGGAATTGCTGCAGACAGGAGTCGCCTACACTATGCCGGGTCAATGAGACGAGTGTGCATCGTCCAGATTGATAGGATAGATTCTTTCCATTATACTCATAATACCACTCTTATTAACTTAGCCACTAACCACTAACTTTTATTTATGTAAAAAAATAATTACCGAATTCCATTGATATCTGTTCGCACTAGTGTCTATATATCCCGGTCTCGGGCCAGGAGCGTGAAGTAACGAACGAAGATTTGGTGGAAAAGACGCGTTAAATGCGGACATAATTTCTGCGTCTACACTTATAACCACTCACAAGTGAAGGTAATCTTTGACTGATACTATTTTAATCAGGTCTGGACTTTTATACGGGACTTCCAACCTCATTATCGAATTGCCAAACGCCAAAAAAAAAGAAAGCGAGACAAGTTAAACCTTAAGTCTATTGTTGTGAGTCATGTTTTATTGAATTTTTTAAACTATCCTTTTTATTGTTTCTTTAAAAAAGTTTTTTTCTATTTAGGTAATATTTTATTTACACGTACAACTAGCGACCATAGCTGCTGAATTGCAAAGCCAGCCAGTAATCTACGAGTATAATAAAAATTATAAGAATATCCGCGAACTCGTTTTAATGTAGTTAATAAATAAAGTATGTATAATAAAAAAATATTATGCAGTTTAATTTGATGTTTTTGACACATCGTCGACATTTAGAATAGAACCTCGCTAATTCTGACCGGTACCAATGTAACTTTGATATATGTACTTTGGTCGCTCAGTGCGTATAGGCACTATTAAAGAGTGGTAGGCAGACTGATGATGGTTATTAGTCCAGTCTGCCGTCCTGGGGTAGTACCACCACTTTCGAATGTCACACCCGTGAAGTGACTTTGTCGCGTTTCGGGAGTAGTTTGAAAGTAGCCAAGTATAACGAGAGGAGTGTGCACTGTCAATCTAAGATGGTACATGCTCGTCTCCTCAAGCCGGCATAGTGGAGGCGACTGCTACTGCTGCAGCACAGGTTTCTCTGTAGTAGCAGTTGTATCCATTCATGGACCGCACTCTAGCTTTACATCAGGCGGAGTGTTGTCACATGCCGAGCTACAATAAAAAAAAATTATTAATATATTAATTAGGTAGTAACTACTTACCCAAACTAGAGAATATGTGTAAATGAACAAAATCTAAAGTGAGATTTAATTTTATATTGGTAATTATAAATGACAATCATTTAGAAAATGGCCCGTTATATAAATATTGAATTAATCGTCCTTATTACTGGCACACTTCAATTACATTATAATTAGGTATCTATTAATAAATATAAGGTAACAGTTTATCTGTTAATAAAATAATTTACATACAATTAGTCTAAGGATTAATAATTAGACCTAGTATCAACCTGAAGATGCCGATGTACACTTACCTACAGCCCCTCATTAGACAAGCAGCCGTCTATAATTGTGCAAACCACTTGAGGTCACAATTTTCAGTACTAAGCGAGCGATCGCAATGTAGAGACTTTTATCTTAGCTGTCCTTCTTTTTGTGGACAATATTAGCAATAGTTTTTCTTATTTTCTGTTAAGTACAGTTTTTAAAGTAGACAATTTAACACAATAATATTTATTTGTATAGTCGTATTTTACATACCTTCCCCCTCCCCCTTCCCCTCTCACTCTTTCTATATTTTACCCTTAATTATCTCTTTTTCCCTTTTAGTAATTAAGTGATATATTATAGTAATAGCAATCTAGTGCGCGAACTCTTAAATGTGAACTCATACTGTTACTAAATCCCACAGGACAGGCCCGACCTAGTGTGGGATCCACCAGTTAACAAAATTATTTTAAATAAAGTTATTATTATTATTATTAAATCTACTTATTTACCGCTGTCATAGGTAATATGAATATTTTTATAGTACCTCAGCAGCTTTCAACACCTGCGAAGTGACCTAGAATTATTATGGGATCAGCTCGAAAGTAGTCGAATATATCGAAAGGACCGTTCATCTAGACACCACATATGCCTCCTCCAGTCGATGGCATATCGGAAGCTACTGCTGTATGTAGATATTTCCTTTACAATAGCATCGGGCTGATTGTGATAACATGTGAGCTACTACAAAAAATTCCAATGTTTTACGGAAACAAATATAGGAATTTGACGTGTTAATAGTTTACTAAAAATATATTTCTTAATACTATAATTACAATTTTAGGAATAAAATATCAACTCATAATAAATATTTACATTTCATTAATAAACTTAGATACACATATCTCTCGTCTAGTCTATTGTATAGATTTTTCTGTATAAAATTATCTTTTTCGTGTTTGTAAGTGTGATTGTAAAAACCAGCGTTTGTATGGTTGGTAAACAGCTTTCGTCTCATTAACGTTCGTTGAAATAACTTAATTTGTTTATTTGCGATAAATAACTAAATGCGATAATAGGTAAGATAAACTATTTAATTTTCTTTTCGCATCTTTAACATATGTCAATTAGTACCTAGATACCATAAATTGACCTATTATTTTATATAAACTTTTTATACGACAGTTATTTTATTAAATTATAATGAAACTTATATTCTCTATTCGGTGTTTTAGGGCACGTAATTCCTTCCGACTTCAAAAGGAGGAGGTTATCAATTCGCCGTGTATTTTTTTTTATAACTTGCTTTCTCATGATATTTTAAGGAACGTTTCTTACTTACTTAGCTCACGCCTTGTTCCCACTGGGGTAGGCAGAAACTATGGAGCGCCAGCGACTCCTCTCTCTACATACCACTTTCGCTTCGACCACATCTATTACTCCCCTCATGCATGCACGTCGGTTGAGGGTGCTCCTCATCTGACCCTTTCTCAGCAGTTGACCGATCTGACTGAAAAAGGTCTTCCTAGGGCGCCCCCTTCCGACACTGCCATCCACTTTCGCACAATAGATCTTTTAGCTAATCTCCTTTCATCCATCCTTTCCAAATGACCGAACCACCTTAGCATATCCACTCTGGTCACAATACTGTCCTTGAGCTCGCAGCTATTTCTTATCACATCGTTTGGGATTCGCTCGCTCAAGGATACTCCACACATACTTCTTAGCGATCGCATTTCTACCGCGTTTATTCGACTTTCATTCTTCCTCTGCCACACCTTTAAGGAACGTATAATTGATTTTTTTAAATTGAATTACCTAAAATCAGCTTTATTTCACTTATTCCTACTACGGTGCCACCTGATGACCTGAGTCAGGTATTCAGAATTGTGTGACCGTGGCCTATTACATATAATTTGCAATTCTAATTATAACATCTTTAATTTAATATTATTAACTAAATACCTAATTATTCAACCTGTTAGACCTTTGTCATAAACAGGTGAAAGTAGTTAGCAATACCTAAATAGTACTGAGGAATTCTACTCGTAATTAATAAGCCTAGCCCTCTTTTCCTATCATGACTTTTTTCACTAAACTTGAAAATTTGCGGTCGGTATTTGCAGTTTTTCTATTAAATTATACGCGTCTATGACGGTATGCTTTAATGGACTGTGGTCCCAAATAAAAAAAAAACTCAAAATATTGAAGCTAATAACGACAACGCCACCTAACGGTAACAAGCGTAACTATCTTCTACACGTGAACTTCAACTTCAATGCATGAACAAAATTGAACCAAGCTCTTACTCGCTTACTACGGACAAAATATTGTTAAAATTTATTTAATGAATAGTTTAAGTAATAAAAAATCATTATAATTAAATTAAAAATCAATTGAATTAATTAAGTATGAAATATGTTTCTTCTAGCATTGAAAAGGTTTCAACAAATGCTAAAAGTCAACAAAGACTTAAGATAGATGTCGCTAGTTAAGTTTCATTTTGCTTACGTGACGCACAAACAAGTTAACAAAACATAAGTATGTGTCATTTGTTTTTCACAAAATATCTATTGTTATTAAACTTCCGGATATTTTTACTCTACTCAAGTATTTTACCCTTTAATTAGGATTTAAATATGTGATTTAAGAGAAAACACGTTTAAGGTAGAAGAGAGGGCAATAAAGAAAATGACAAAAAAATAAAAACAATATTAGCTGGTAGAAAACATCAAGTGAAGTGTTAATCTAGAAGGTGCGGCACGGCGGCGACTCGACGCATCCATTAAGCACGTAAAAGCGGTTGGCGGAGATGCCTGCTCCTTGCAGACATTTTTCAGTGATAGCAGTTGTCTCTGTTCATGGATCGCACTTTGGTTTAACATCATGCGATTGTGGTCACTGTATAAAAATCGTCTCCTCAAGCCGGCATAGGCGACTGCTGCCCGCACAGGTTTCTCTGTAGTAGCAGTTGTTTTCATTCATGGACCGCACTCTAGCTTTACATCAGGCGGAGTGTTGTCACATGCCGAGCTACTATAAAAAAAAATAGTATTTTTTAATAATATAAGAATTTCAAAAACGTATCAGTTATAGTTTAGGGGTAAACGAACGTATGATTTTTGGGGGCAGCTTGACCGACTAGTAAAAAAAATCAATCTTAAACTTTGAAAGACGATTAAATAATTTAAATTTAAGATAAACTTGTGAAATAAACTAAAACGTGGAACACTTGATGAAAATAGAATATTTGCTAAAGTACTTTTAGTGTGGCCTATGGTTGAGTTTGCTTATATTGAATAAACGTGAGTTGAATAGAAAAACAGGGTTGTCTATCACAATTGTAATTTTTTAAATAAATATATTTATTTATATTTAAAAATTACTTTTTTCTTTCTTCGTTTCTTTATTTGTCAAATATATTTTTGCTGTGAGCTATTATTAGGGAAGTTATTTTATTTTTTTATTCCCTAATTAGATGTTACTAAAGACTACGCATAAGAAGTTGCGAGCAATAGCTAAGTAATAAAACAATATTAAAGTAAAACCAATACTTTACTTTTTAATTCATTTTATCACTCCGCCTGATGTAAAGCTAGAGTGCGGTCCGTGAACGAAAACAATTACTACTACAAAGAGCAGCAGTCGCCTCCACTATGCCGGCTTGAGGAGACGAGTATGCACCATCTAGATTGTCCTATATTGAGATCAAGGATTATGGACGCTATTTTAAATACAAGCCTACCTATAATATTTATAGGCATAGGGGCGGAGTCAAATCTCGCAAATACGAAAAAGGGATATATCTCGGGACGGGCTGTCAATCAAACCTAACCAAAGGGGAATCTTTAATCTCACAATAAGTACAATACTTCATCCCACTAACTATTGTGAAAGAATAACACAAAGGCAACTAAATACTTACATATTTATTTCTATCTGGAATGCCGCCATTTTTATTACAATTTTATCTACTTATTATTTTTTGTTTAATAATTACTTCAGTTTACTTGATTAAAATTAAATATAAAATAATATTGTAACAAAGTTGCATGTGATAGTGACAACCCTGTGGAGCAGCCGTCGCCGGAGATCATCAATCATCACGGCAAGACAATCACAAACGGTGGCACATCTGCCGCTCTCGTCGCCGCGCGCCACCGCTCTATCGCGTCTCTCTATACGGGGCTATAATGTGTCACACTTGTAATTCGACTATGAAAGAAACTCGAAATACAAACTTAACGATATTTTAAAAAAAAAGTTAACGATATGTTTACAGATTTTATATTCATGAATAAATTTTATCTAATCAAATAATATCTAAATATTTTCATTCTATCAATTTGAACAACAATAAAGGTTTTATAGAGTTGCATACATTTTTTAATAGATACATAGACTTGAAAGTTATTCGAAAATGACTTATATGTAAGTAATATTTTAGAATTAACTTTGTATCTCAATATAAAAAAGGAACACTCGAATCGATGAATTTTAAAAAAAATGACTTTGAAAAGTGGATGCTGCATTGAACTATGTCGCTCTCGTCTATTCACACAGAGTTGCCGAATTTCTTCCCACAACACGACACGACTACAAAACACTATTGTATTTATACGCTCTTTGTCTAAATACAAACTGACCGCAGTTACAGTTTCTAAAATAATTTTTAAAAATTTCCGTTTCGCCGTCTATTCAACCTCTTCGCTTTGAAGATATTTTAAAGTTTAACAAATAAGTATTAAATGTTACGGTACAAAATCAAAATATTTATTAAAGTTACCAATACTATATAATATATAGCAATGATAAGTACCAAAGTACATACAAATACAGTATCACATGATAGGGTATCACCGACCATGAGTCCACGACTTTTACTGGTAGACCACGGCTATATTAAAGGTTAAAAATAGCATCTTTAAATGTCGTAAAAAAAATCATCCACAATATGAAAAACTCCGACATCTGTCACAAGTTATTACGTAAACAGAAATATTTTAATAAGAATAAACCCATTTTTTCAACCCTCTCATCGCACCACTTTTAATCTCAAGACGTTAGTCACCTTGTTATTTTCTCGTAAAAAATCACTTTTCATATTTCACTAGTGAAAATTGTAATATCACGACATGCGCTCCGGCTTCTTAATAAACATTTTTTTCCTCGCATAAAATTGATATTCTGGCGTCACGTGTGACATTGATGAAAAAATATAAAAGAAATGACGGGATTCAAGTCCTTTACGTATCTACTTGATCTTCTAGCAAAAAGCAACAGACGTTTTTTATAAACATTTACTCGACGAGCATATGCACTTATTTGTGATATGTTTTTAAAGATATGTAAAAACTCTATATTTCCCATTTATTAGGTACACAAAGACAAAGAAGAAGAAACACAAACATATAAGCGATATTAAATTAAACAAAATAAAAATAAGAACCGTGTCTATAGTATATTGAAAATTGTAGATAAATATAAAATTATCGTGTAATCATCTAAAAGCCACCACGTAGATGACGTACCTAAATCTTTTAAATTGTTTAAGAAATTAAAATATTTCTGCAATACAACAAAATAAACATTAAATAAAAGTCAATACGTAAACATTTACTTAATCCACGTTAACCTACACATGTCGGGGGTAAAAGTAAGAATCGCGTTCCCGATTGCGTAGTTTGACAAATGAGTATCATTATTTGACAGTTGCTCGATCACGATAGGCTCGACGGATGACGCTGTGTCGACATGCTGTTGTCTTTTGTTTTATTAAACTTGCCCCGTCCCGTGATAAATTTCCGAATAATATTATAATACGAAATATTTTACAACAAATTCAATAGTTTTTTTTTAATTTTAGTGCGTCTTATCTCCCTAATTTTCTTATTGTCAGCTTAAAAATCTTAATTTCAATTTATAGTAACAAATCATGCGTCTATTAACATTACATAGGGTTGCCACAAAACGTTTTGCATCGACAAAAGGAAACCCGAAACTGGTTGAATCTCATCCACCATAAATCATCAGAACATTGCGGAAACATCCCTGACGTACCGAATAGGGGCACGCTTTAATGCATGTCTTAGAGATTTTAATATTACACACTTATACAACTTTATCTGGTTAATAGAATCTTTGCAGATTCCCTCTTATAAATATAAGGATTTCTTTCTTTAATTTGCATGTAATTTTGACGGCATCTTCCTGGTCGAAAGAAATATTTAATAAAAATGTAGGTTCTCTGTATTTGTAGAGTAAAAAGTAGGATAAGATTGGGGTCAGAGCATTGTATTTATTTCTTTATTTCGTATCTAATGTAAAAACCTAACATTAAAAATAAAAATTAATGAAAATGATTCTAAAAGTTTAAATTGTCCCAACATACTAGAATGATGATTATTCTTATAAGAATGCATAATAATAAACAGGGACAGTAATAAATCAATTGTAGTTACCCCTAAAGTCATCGTCTTACAACGTTACCTCGTGTTGTAGCTTTTAATGCAACACTTGATTTACTATCATGCTGAAGTTATGCCTCTATAACAACTCGATAAAATTTACTGCCTCATGGAACTTACATAGAGCTGATAATATCTATTTTTTTATTGTTAAGTTAAACTAGAAAGAAAACAGAAAAATGTCTGCCGGCAATAAAATGTTTAAAAATTGATTCTAGACGTACCTAGATAAGTAGACGAAATAATAATTAATTAAGAATTTAAAAAAATTATTCTTAAACACAGTGCAGACATGGAACTTTTAATTATCAGGCTTAGTACGATTTTATTTTAAGAATATGCTAAGCTCGTGTCGTATGTAGGTACTGAGCAACTAAAGTATGTATTATACTTATAACAAAGTCATATTAGTACGGGCTGAAATATCGACTTTATTTTTTTATACATATTATTTATTTATTTATTTGTATACATTTATGCAACAGCTTTATACGTACATTGTAGCTTACTTATATAATTATAATTCATTTATACATATTTATGTTTACAGCTTGTGTTTGGTGGATTGCGTGAAATGAAAGCGTCTCTGGGAATATAATAAGATAATCAGCTGATCCAGTCACTTTATATAGATATCTACGGCACTGTAGCAGTGGGTAATGCCCCAAACAGCCCTGACCGCCCTGTCGCTCTTCTTCAATCCCCAATCCACTTCAACATTTACAGCAATATGATACGGAAAACCGTTGTAGGTTGCTAAGACATAAAAATATTAAATTTAGATATCTGAGATTCTTACATAAACTAATTAATATTTTCAAATTAATTTTTACTATTCAAATTAATTAATATTTACTAAATGAACAAATAATCATAAACATATTATCTATGGTCATCATAACCACTCTATATGAATCTTCCTTTCGATGATTAGTATCCTTGTAAAGCGTCGGGCGCGGAGAGCTCTTGATAAATAGTCGAACGCTGGCGATAGGCCAACCTCCTGGAATAATCAAATTTTCTTCTCCACGCTGACTCTAAATTTCATACAGCTACTACCGTGTCTTTTATGGATTTTATTCCCCCTAACAAGATGGTTTGCGGTGAGGGTTCTAGATACAGATCTGCTTACTTATTACACAAAAGTGAGATAAACTAAGAAATACTCTAAGTGCGTTAACATTATAACTTCAATTGCTTTCTTGTTCGATAGTGTGACGTCATTTAAAATTTTCTAATTAGACTCACTAAAGCTGCAAAAATATTAGAATAAATAACTAATTCTGTTTATTTAGTGTCGAAGTCCAGTCAGTTTACATTACAGCAATCTTTATAAATAAACTGAGCCCATTGCCTATTCATGACCGGGCAAAATTTGCCTCCCCCTCCCGCGCTGTCAAGCGTTCGCCCCCGTATCAAACAAGCCCCTTCATGTCAAATACTCCTCACCCCGCGTCTGTCAAACTCTTCGCCAACGTTTGACAGGGATCCTCCCCCGCCCGAGGGGGGGTGAGTTTGCCGCGTTTCGCTCACGATACACAATTTGATTCTATGCGCAATTGTAGGGGTGATAGGATTGAAATTAGTGCGTTGTTCGCAGCTCACCCCGTCCCACCGCGTGCCTGTCAGGAGTCTAGGTGCAGGCGCCACGTCGAATGATGGATGACGTCAGGGAAGGTCGGCAGCATCACGCGTCATTCAAGTGTACACAGGCGTAAGGGATACGTTTTTCGCGTGACGATATAATATCGGTGATATGCAAATTTGCTGTCGAGCTCATGTCGATCTGTAGACAAAAGGTTGCGAACGCGAATACTGTTTTAGCAATTTCATTCCGATATCATAACTATGAATATAAAATAGAAGTGTTTTTTAATGTAATAAATATATAAATATTTCCTCAAGTAATGGGGAAACATTTAATTTTGTCGCCACGTGATACTTACGTGTAACATGCGTAGGTAAAACAAAATACTTATCCAATCCTCTGCATTAAAGTATTTATGGGCTCAGTTCTCAATCTGCGAACGGGGGAGGTATCGTGTTCGCGATTCCCGCGGTGTTCTCTCTAATGTATACTTTATGAAAATTAAATATTTCACTGAGAGCGGTCCCAGAGATGTTTTCTTCCTCGACGAGAGGGGATTACAACTAATTTGCATTATTTAATGGAAATCGAGTGTGAGGATTTGTAACTCATTTCAAACTGCCTGTATGTTTTACTTTCAAATAATAATTTTGTTAACATAATTAATTATGTTAGAAACAGTTCTTTTTATATGCATAATACTAGCACTATAAGTTACTTATTTATAGACCTAGTCTATGCCGATATTTATTTTTTAGTTTCTGTCCATTTTACTTTATTACAACTTTTATGTGGATTGTATCTAACCATTTAAAATGGCATCCTTTTGAAAGTCCTAAAAATTAAGACCATTGAAAAGTTATGTAATAATATGTCTAATATCAATTTATTTTTATAATAATATATTTACAAAACTATAAATAAGTTTTTTCGAACGGAGCATTGTGGTACTCCACATTTTTTCCCTTCTTTATTTTTTCATGAATAAAACAACAGATTTCTACTTCCGTTGGAAAGTTCTCCCTCCCACCTTCGATTTATTCCTCGGATAAAGAAAACTTCCTTTAAAAATGTAGGTAAAGTTCCCTTTAATATTTTCCTTCTGTTAGCTATCTCTCGCGACTTCCCGACGAAATTATGTGCATTTAAAATTGTGTTTTTATTTTACTTTCAATGACTTTAAAATAAGACTTTATTTTTTGCTCCGTTTTTATTAAATTCTGGTAACCTTCAAGTTAAATAAAGCAAAAGCTCCTCCTCCTCACAAGCTTTTTCCACTTAACTAATATCATAAAAATAGGAAAGATAGGATTTTTTTTTATTATAATGTTCATACACAATGATTTGATTAAGTAATTTTAATACTAACAGCTTATTTTAAACTGGAACAGATAACGATAGACCATAAACAGCATTTTGATTTTCTAGTCTCTGGATTCTGGATTTCCAAGCTAATACCAAAACACGACGGTACACCGGACTCGTAGCCATCATCTCTTATGTATGCTCTTCAACAATTTAGTGTCATTACAGTTCTTCCATTATCCATAGATACAAACGTCGATCCATCACAGCTTAATACTTGACTGACATTTGTTAGATAGTGAATGCAATTTAAATTTAAATCCTACCTCTAGTTTTCACCCTTCATAGCGAAAACATGTTGTCAAGCTTTACACATATATAACTTTTTTACAGACTTTCTTATGCAGTAGGCAGACTACTTACTATTTTTACACTTTTTTCTTGTATAGTCTTGCATGAGAGCACAGTCCATCTGATTAAGGCTTATCTACGATCCATGAGCACAAACAACTGTGGTAGCACAAAGAAAGAGTGGTAGGCAGACTGATGATGTTTATTCGCTAAGTCTGCCGTCCTGGGGCAGTACAACCACTTTCGAATGTAACACTCGTGAAGTGACCTTATCGCATTTCGGGAATAGTTTGAAAGTAGCCAGGCAGCTGTTACAGATTTCTCTGTAGTAGCAGTTGTTTCCATTCATGGACCGCACTCTAGCTTTACATCAGGCGGAGTGTTGTCACATGCCGAGCTGCAATAAAAAAAAAAGAAAAAAAATGTCTGCAGACAGGAGTCGCTTGCGCTTTGCCGGCTGATGGGACGAATGTGCACACTCCTCTCGTTATACTTGGTTACCTTCAAGCTGATCCCGATATGCGATAATGTCACTTCACGGGTGTTACGCTTGAAAATGATGGTACTACCCTAGGATGGCAGACTAGGCATACCATTTTTATTCATCAGCAATCATCATTGCTTCGTGTATCCCGGGTGTGAGATTCATCATCACATAATTGCATTTGCTTCTGCAAAGTGTTGTAATAGTATTGACTTCATATGTTATTTAACAATGTTTACAGATTACGCAGATACGCAAGTCTGTGAGCAAAGGAGCGATGTTTTTGTGAGCAAATCGAGATATAATGACAAGCGTACGGAATGTTGGATTTGCCCGTTCACTCCCCGTGCCGAATGCAAATAACTCCTCTATGAATATTCATAATTTAAAACTCTTTTCAATCTCCAACTTTCGCGGTCTGATTAAAAAATAAATATGAAATCTTTCGTTTTTAGAGCGACATCGAAAAAAAGTTCTAAGCTAATACTAATTCGATTTTTTAAACCATTAAGAAATTATTTGAAATGAGTTTTAATTGATATGTTTGATAATAAAAATTATTTAAAAAAAAACACAATTTTTGGTACTTAATAACGTATCTAATAAATTATTAAAACGAATAAAAATGCAAAAAAAAGTTCTGGTGGGTTTTTTTTTAGCACGTCATATGACCACACTCCGCCTGATGTTAAGCTAGAGTGCGATCCATGAACGGAGGCGACTGCTATCAGAGAAGGGGATCTGCAGACAGCAGTCGCGTCCGCTATGCCGGCTTGATGAGATGCCTCTTCACACTGCGCTTGAAGGATCCCATGTTATAGGAATGGGGAAAGACGTGGCTGGGAAGGTCGTTCCACAATTATGTACTCGTATAGTCTAATATCGGGATTAGCTTAAAATAACCGGGGTAGTCAATCATACTTGGCCGGAGCACATTAATTTCGTCAAGCCAGCAGTATAGGGGAGGCGACTGTAGGCATTTCTTAGTGGTATCGGTTGTCTCCTCATGAACTCGCCTAGTCTATCTACTAGACATTCAGCAAACTAGTCACATGTCGGGCTACTGTACAGTTTCTAATTCTCTTCAGAATTTCGAATAGTTAAAAAAATGCATTGTTAAGAAAAAAGTAAATCTAATTAGATTCTAACAAAATTTTAGAAATCGTTCATTTAAAAAATTAAAGAAATAATAAGCCTTTCTTTTAAATCGCAATGAGGTGGTTGTTAACAAACGTGGGGATATTTAAAATGCTTTTTCCCCTGCAATTAGTGATTCGAGCGAAATTAAAACAATGAGGGACCCCTCACCCCCGCCCGCCACCGCATTCCCTCCCTCTGCACCCTTCTCTTATCCAAGCAACAGTTTTTTTTTCAAACTTAATTATAAAAATTATAAAAAATATAATCAATTATTAGTTTGGTTTATTATTCATGGTTTTGTTCAACTTTCATTATTTTTTTATTTATGATATAGACAATGTAACACCAGTGATGTGGACTACTCGCGTTGCAGGATCAACTTGGTAGAAGCTGGAATATGCATTGTCAACCATTTATCTCATAGAACACATAAAATTTCCTCTTAAAGGAACCTTGTTATCTTATCGGGATGATTTGCGAAAGGTCTCTCGGTTATGAGATCCGGGGCAATCAGGGACTGAAGATAGGAGATGTGACGTCACATCCGGCGTACTACATCGTGCAAACTTCACTTCCGTGTTGAAACGAAGGATGCCACGCTTAAACTCAATATTGTTTATTTTAACCCTGTCTTCGCTATAGATTCCTACTCGCAAATATTTCTGGCCAGAGTACAATTGAGAACACTATTTGTTTAAAAATGACGAGAAAAAATATTAATATACAATAAATATTTAATACATTCAACACTCCGCCTTATGTAAAGCTAGAGGACGGTCCAAGAATGAAAACGACTGCTACTACAGAAAAAATCTCTACAGGCAACAGTCGCCTCCACTATGCCGGCTCGAAAAGACGAGCATGTACCATCTAGATTGACAGTGCACACTCCTCTCGTTATACCTAGCTACTTTGAAACTATTCCCGAAAGGCAACAAGGTTACTTCACGGGTGTTACATTCGAAGGTGGTGGTACTACCCCAGGACTGGGCTATCCATTATCAGTCTGCCTACCACTCTTTAATAGTGCCTATAGGCACTGAGCGGGCAAAGTACATATAACAAAGTTACATTGGCACCGATCAGAGTTTAGCGAATTTCACAGAACACGGGTCTCATCGATCATGAGTTCACGTGTCTTACCACTAGACCACGGCCGCATTAAACTCTAAACCTGTTATTAATTATCGTATACAAACCCAATTATTTGACATCGATCAAGCAGCACTCGTGCGATTGGAAAGGCTGCCAATGAAGAACAATTTCGACGCGTTTACGAACATCCGCAAAATGAAGAATATGGATTCGATTCCAACCACCCATAGACTTTGTGTGCGCGATGATTTTTTATTTCCTATTAAATTTCATCATACTTAAGTAATTTTAATCATATTTCCCCGAGTATTTGAAGCAACCATTTTTTGCCCTTAGGGTAATTTTTTTAAACTGGGACAGTATGGGGAAATCATCGTATTTGTAGATATATGTAGGTATCATAGATATTTGTAAACATACTCGTACACTATT
Source organism: Tinea pellionella (assembly GCA_948150575.1). NCBI lineage: Eukaryota > Metazoa > Arthropoda > Insecta > Lepidoptera > Tineidae > Tinea > Tinea pellionella. The sequence goes on from OX411253.1 coordinate 6,246,254, forward strand.
AATAAAAATCACAGTAAGAACAATGTTTTTCTAAACTTTTTTAAAATTTAGCTTAGTCGTAACTCGTCAGATCATAGGGGTTCTCTTCTACCTCTTGAGTGCAGATAAAATTTAGTTTTTAATTATGGAACACTTTTGTAATGTGTAAATGTCGACTATGGTTCAGTAGGTACCATGTACTGGACAATTGTATGACAAACAATTTTATTAAATTTGACTAACTTCTGCTGCTCCGATTTTTTTCTTCCGATACAATGAAATGATCCTTACATGAGACTGATTCGAACTGCATCAAAAATATTTTTGACCAAAATGACTCTTTTTTTATGGACAAATCAAGCTTGACCAGGAAAATTACTATGCTAAAATCGTTTTCATAAAAAAAGAGCAAATGGTTCCCAGGACACTTTCTCTGTATCTACTGTGGTTTGGGATTTCCCCATACTGTCCCAGTTAAAAAAAATACCCTCTATATTTCATCAATTGAAATTGATATACAGCAATACTTGTATATCACCAATATGTAGGTAATAGTCATACTAAGGGAGAAATTTGAAATATGTCTGAGTATGCTTAGGATTTCCTTGTTTTGCGTCGTCATCAAGCAATATTCGAATGAGACATCCATAAATTTTCCCGTACACAAATCCGTGCTCGTTATCTTTGTCTGCTGGAAGTTTCAGAGGTAAGTGGAGTAAGGGAAGGGAAAAGTGACGTGTGGTGACGTCATCATCTCGTCTCCGCGCTCCATTGACATTGTTTCGTGTCTTACGGTGGTAGTTACAGTGAGGATAACTTGGATTGGCCGTATTTTTGTTTAAGTAACCGTATTGGTACGAGTACGTTTGTTAAATTTGTTAAGACTGTATTGAATTAAATAAATTCAGAAAATATACTCTACTGCTTTTAAAACCGCGTCGGTCGCTCGCGTGGCCGTTCATCGTCGCTCAGACGTTCGAATAAAGATAATCAAAATTAACGTAATAAGCCACATTAAATGTTTTCATTTATTTAAGTCACGAAAGCTCTTACTAGAGAGTTTTTGATAGATTTAACTTCTAATAGATACTGAAAGTTTTAAAATACCTAAATAAAAAATATTTTTAACACGAATTCACGCTGACCCAACTGTAATACCACATATTTTCTTTATAGGGATGTTACATCGTAACCATCATTCATCATAAAGACTAGAGGACAATATTATTTGAACCACCAATACTTATAAAAAATATTTGACAAATAAGTAAAAATCAATTTGAATTGAATTGAAAAAACAAACGATGTCGTCAACGCAGTAGTTGGAAGATAGAACGCAAAATAACAATGGGAGAGTAGTTTAGTGGTTAAATCGAATCTTCGCATCACGAAGGATGTAGGTTCATTTCTATTCTATTCTACTCAAATTTGATCATAATTTAATGTCAAACAATTAATTTTAAAAAATCTTCTTGTCGCGTTTCCGAAGCTATGTAGAATCTGACAACAGGTTAAGCCCATGCCCATGCTAGTAAAATCATTTTTTTCATATATTATAGGTACAGTCATGATATAAAGTTATTTAACAGATTTTATCATATTGACCAACCTTGATATAAATAATATAAAACAAATTATGTTAACAACCGCTATGAAGTTATTTACTTTTATTATAATATGTAGTTTTTTACGGACGACCTCATTACAACAAAACAAAATAATCACAATAAAGACATCTACGTAATTGTTTTAATGGCCGACTATTATACAAATTGCAATGATATCTTCTTTTATTTAATATGATATTATTACCAATCCGTAGATACGTGATTGTTATAACAGATTTTTATCGCAAAAGCACTGTATCATTGTGAGATAATAATGCCGGATGACAACGTATTATTCGCGATATTCATTGCAGACCCGAGTCGATTGAGGCAATCACAGCGGGACTCCTAAATTTTCAGCAAAAGGATCAAAAGCACAATTGGATTTTTGGTTAGAATACCGGAATAATACAATCGGGTATCGTCCTCTGAAAATCTCTGATTTGAATCATTTCAGTGCGGCTTTCCGTGTGAATTGGGCCGAAGGGAAACGTGTTATTTTTCCTTTTCTGTTTTGCAAGTCACTGTGCTAGATAGCTTGAATGAGATATCTGCGGGGAGTAGTCCACCCCACACATCCAAAATCATCTTATTTATTACATTTATTTACATGTATCTAATATATTCTTTTATTATTTAGAAGAATTAAATAGAATTTTTAACGTGAACATAGTTTTTAATTATGCTTAATTAACTTTTTTTTAAATTTATACATACATAAACCAGCCTTTCCTCTCTATGTTTCTTTATTTAAAAAAACATCTATCGTAGCAGAATTGATATTACTAATTTATAGTTTAGATTATATATATAGACATAGATTAGTCTGAATGAATGCTAAGACGTTACCAAAGGGGGCATGTAAGTATGCCAGCGTCAGGCTGTCCGTTGAAATGACAAGAAATATTTGTTCTTATTGTAAAAACAAGTTTTAAAAAATACGATGGATTTTAAAAAAAATCCAAACCTATTATATACGTAAATTCAACATTTTCATGCATAGATTTTCCTTTGCCTACATTTATTATATCTTTCTCAGCGAGTGGTTACTTCACAAAGACTGCATTGAAATAGGATAAATGTCTTTGTGTTCGCTCACAAAACTGAGAATTACATCTAAGTCTTGTAGTATGAGGCGGGAGGAATTTATTTCCATTATTATATCATATTTTATGTTATAAAATATAACTGTTTTTTTTTGTTGTATTTGGCAAATTCAAATTCTGAGTTTGTTATTACTCAATTATTACAAAAATTTAAAAGAAACAATATAACCCACATACAACCCCAGATGGGAATCGAATCCACGACTGCTATCGGATACAGAGATCGTATGTTCGAATCCCACCTAAGCTCAGGCTGTGTGTTCGCGTTGATTTTTTCCCCGTTCAATATTCATCATAATTTAATAAGTAATATTAGTTTCTAGTAGAGGAAAAATCTTATGCTTAGGAATTTCACCATTAAATATCTACCTACTTCTACAGTTAGTGACGAAGACATATTTTATATTAAACCGTTATGTTTCTTCCATTTCTAATGTTCTAGAGGCAAGCTTCGATGCCAATGGATGGTCAGAGCCTAGGTGTATTTGTATTTAACCCTGATTTTATTAGCCACATATTTTCGTCACAAATTGTTTGTTGCTTTGCTTGCTTTTAGAAAAAATAACTAATAATTCTGGTTAGGTAATGATTGTAATAGAGTAATTGATCAATTGTTTTTTTTTTATACAAGTCCGGCATCTAACCATACTTGGCAACAGCTACGAAATAACTACAGGCAGCAGTTGTATATGCATTGGATACAAACGGTTACAACAGATACAAAAAATACATGTTATTGCTATTTGCAACAAAGTGTCTTCGCTCGGCAGAAGCTTACAACGTTTGTTGTTAAAATCAACTCATTTACGTACATTGTTTTCTGTATTTTGACAAATCTGTTTGCACATTTTAAACAAGTCTTAGTTGTATATTGCTTAATAATTAGCCAAAAAAATTACCAAGTTAAATTGGTGGTATGCTAGAGCTTCGTTTTCTAAGTGAACCATCATCAGTTTGCCTACCTCTCTTTATTTTATTCAATATAATATATTTGTGACGAAAATACAATAGGAGTAATTTGGAAACCCAAAGGCGTGACCTCAGAGGCGTGAGAACTTGTAGTGCCGCCTGAGACCAACAAAACTTCGACGCCCGCACACCTTCTCTCTTCTATGATTAACAAAACCATAGTGATCACCATTTTTAAGTCCACCATTTTTAAATCTCAACAGTATTCAGGGCTTGTGGAGACTTAGCGTATTATTAGGAAAATAAATGCAATATTTTGGTGGTTGTGTATGTATCATAAATATTGATAAATAGTATAATAATATTTAACTTAAGTTTAGGAAATAAAATAAGAAAGAAAGTAAAAATATTGTTAGCCGTAAAATAATCGCTTTTCGAGATTTAAAAAAAAAGTATCAGGGTGTAACGGGCCTTGTCAATCTCGACTGTGCACACTTTGTTTCATCAAGCCGGCATAGCAGAGGTGGGTGCTGCAAATTAAAATTATATTAATTATAAATATCAAAAATCCTCGCAAACAAAACAGTTATAAGTTGTAACATTTAATTCTATTAGGAGACCTCATCAAAAGGGTTAACACTATGCTAGTGACATAAATTGATGTACCTCATACGTCATACAGACTCACCTTGCATGCTCACTGAACCGTGCTTTGTTTAATTAATATTGTTTTCTTGTCAGAATAAGGAAATGTATATAAATGATCTTTAGGGTGAGATGAGGTTAATTTACCGTTATTTTTATAGATTACGTTTGTAAAAGAGTTTTAAAAAAATCGTAATATCCAGTAAGCCGTCATCGGATAGTTTTATCGCTTTCCGTGAAATGACCTAGTCGCGGTTCGAAATCAGTTTAGAAGAAGCCCTCTTATAAAAAGGGTGACCTGACAACCTAGATGGTGCACATTCGTCTCTTCAAGCCGGCATAGCAGAGGCAATTGCTGCCTGCAGACATTTCTCTGTAGTAATAGTTGTTTCCGTTCATGGACCGCACTCTAGCTTAACTACCGAAGCCGAACTACAATAAAAAAACTTTTCTGGCATATTTCTGCTTGTACTGCGTTACAGTGGATTGAGGATGGATATTGAGCAGCAGATGTAAGAGAAAACGGCATAAACAAACGTTGCAAAAACATTATCAGAATGCAATTTACATTACAGGTGATGTCTGATCACCTGTCCAACCTTTATCTCTTTTACTGTGACTGATCGCTCAGTGCCTATATGCACTATTAAAGAGTGGTAGGCAGACTGATAATGGTTATTAGCCCAGTCTGCCGTCCTGGGATAGTAATACCCGTTACCCGTCGGGAGCAGTTTGAAAGTAGCCAGGTATAACGAGAGGAGTCTGCACTGTCTCGTACTCGTACACGTCTCCTTAGGCCGGCATAGCGGAGACGACTGCTGCCCGAGATTACTCAATAGTAGCAGTTGTTTCCGTTCAAGGACCTTACTCATATGCCGAGCTATAATAAAATAAATGTGTATCAGAACATTTTTTTACCTAACTTTTCAAGTTTAATATTATAAAACGTATCTAAATCTAAACCATGTTTCACGCTTTTCGAGGCAAATCGTAGTAGGTAGGTACCAAGTCACGAAATTCGTTACGTGTACCCTTTTAAAAATACGCGGAGAGGTTTGATAAAAACAAAACAATTGCATAAACACTAAAAATAACTCGCACAAATTGTAAAAAAAAATGGTTATTAGTAATTGCTTCCATTTGTGTTGGTATCATTACAGAAATTGACAGTGCATACTTCTCTCGTTATACCTGGCTAGTTTTTTTATTGTAGCTCGACATATGACTACACTCCGCCTGATGCAAAGCTAGAGTGCGGAAATAGAGCGACCGTGGTCTAGCGGTAAGACGCGTGAACTCACGATTAAAGAGACCCGTGTTCGAACCTTGCTAATTCTGACCGGTACCAATGTAACTTTGTTATATGTACTTTGGTCGATCAGTGCCTATAGGCACTATTAAAGAGTGGTAGGCAGACTGATGATGGTTATTTGTCCAGTCTGTCGTCCTGGGGCAGTACCACCATTTTCGAATGTAACATCCGTGAAGTGACCTTGTCGCGTTTCGGGGGTAGTTTGAAAGTAGCCAGGTATAAGAGAGGAGCGTGCACTGTCAATCTAGATGGTACATTCTCGTCTCCTCAAGCCGGCATAGTGGAGGCGACTGCAACTTCTTCGACAACACTTCTCCTGATGTAAAGCTAGAGTGCGGTCCATGAATGGAAACAACTGCCACTACAGAGAAACCTGTGCGAGCAGCCGCCTCCACTATAGTGGTTTGAGGAGTTTCGTTATACCTGGCTACTTTCAAACTATTCCCGAATCGCGACAAGGTCACTTCACGGATGTTACATTCGAAAGTAGTGGGACTACCCCAGGACGGTAGACTGGGCTAATAACCATTATCAGTCTGCCTACCACTCTTTAATAGTGCCTATAGGCACTGAGCGACCGATTATATATTTTCTAATAAAAGCACATGCTCCTTTGAACTAACATAACTTAAAGTTAATAATATAACAAAACGCTAAATCTAATTTATAATTTTAATACGGAATTTATACGAAACAAAACCCGTGAATTCCGTGGAACTCTAAATCTTCCGTAACAAAATCAATTTAGTGCCGGTACCTAGACAAATGTGTTGTCGGTGAATTCGTGTTTTTATTTCTATAATTCATAAAGTTTTTAATATAATGTTTTTTTATTGTGAACAGAGGACGGTCGGACGTGTCAATATTTTGTCACGATTCCCATTCCGGCGCTGACGTGAATTAATGTTGTCATTAATTTGTTAGTAACAGAATTAACAAAGCGGCACACAACTCTTTGATGGAATTTAACTGACACGAGGACATTAGAATGAATATCCGTGTATAATATTTTGAAAATTTTCCTGTGACACTTTAGTAGCTCGGGATTTAACCATATACCTATACATTAGAACGACCGTGGTCTAGCGATAAGACGCATGAATTCACGATCGATGAGACCTGTGTTCGAACCTCGCTAATTCTGACCAGTACCAATGTAACTTTGTTATACGTACTTTGGTTGCTCAGTGCCTATAGGCACATTAAAGAGTGGTAGGCAGACTGATGATGGTTATTTGTCCAGTCTGCCGTCCTGGGGTAGTACCACCACTTTCGAATGTAACACCCGTGAAGGTGACCTTGTCATGTTTCGGGAATAGTTTGAAAGTAGCCAGTTATAAGAGAGGAGTTGTGCACTGTCCAATGTAGATGGTACATGCTCGTCTCCTCAAGCCGGCATAGTGGAGGCGACTGCTGCGTGTAGAGATTTCTCTGTGGTAGCAGTTGTTTTCATTCATGGACCGCACTCTAGCTTTACATCAGGCGGAGTGTTGTCACATGTCGAGCTACAATGAAAAAAAACTTCGTCTGATGGGTATTAAGCTACTCTAACCATGAGTGGATACAACTAATCATTGCAGTCTGCACACAGAAATCCACTTCAGGCAGATACACAAGACAAACTTCTCTCGTTGTAGTTCGGCATATGATAACACTCCGCCTGATATAAAACTAGAGTGCGATCCATAAACGATAACAACTATTACTACCGACAAATTTCTAAAAGCAGCAGTCATCTCCATTATGCCGGCCTGAGGAGACGAATGTGTACGATTCAGATAGACAGTACACACTCCACTCGTTATACTGGCTACTTCCAAACTGTTCACGAAACGCGAAGGTCACTTTACGGGTGTTACATTCGGAAGTGGTGATTCTACCCCAGGACGGCAGACTGGTCTACCTATATTGCCGATTACACGAAGATGCAAGCCTTGATATCAGAGTTATCCAATGGTAGTAACACCACTATTTTGTGATCAGTTCGGAAGTACAATGAGACGCATAGATTCGGGACAAACAACTATACTTTCACATTTGTAGTATTAATATGGATTTGCATAATTAGTTAGGTACTATAGTTAAAACATAATACAAGTAAACAATTTTATATTCACTGTGAACACGCTGAAATGTAATTTTTCATAATACACAATATTTACGTTACAAAAAATAACTTTAGAAACTCGACACAATCTGGAGATAGCATCGACCTTATGCCTTGTACAACTAAAACTTTAATACAAATCAAATAATAATAAATTAGTGAAATTTTAAATGCAACTGTACTCTTTAAATACTTGGCAATAAAGGTGGTATTCGATTGTGTACGAATAGGAGTTATGACTCTATTTTATGGTTTTAATTTTAGGTTTTTGATCGAATTTCGAATATTCGTGTACGAGCTAGCAAGCGAGCACAATATTTTAATTGGAATAGTACGCCCCGCCTCCCGGTCACGCGAGATCGCGTTCCTAACTTTGAACGCACCTATAGTAGGTATCTAATAGATACCATCTACCCAGTATTTTCTAAAGAAATTGCTTCGATAAACAATTCTAGTCTAGTAGTAATATGCAAGTTTGCAAATAAAAACTTTGTCTTTAAAATATAATTAAAATTAAAGATACACTACTAGTCTACACTCTACAGATAATTTTCCGTTGAGACAAATAGATGCACATCCTATAACTTGTATAATGTAAGTAATTTTTTTTTAATTATAAAACAAAAAATGAACAACTAACACATCAGGTTTCACATTTAATTTAAAATAAACTGAATTATTTATTTAAATCTTAGTGTAGCGTGCACACAGGCGAACTTAATGCTAAATAGCATTATCTTCCAGCTAACCTCCGTGTTTAGGACAGATGTGAGCGAAGAGAAGCAGTTTTTTAAACAAATATTAGTAAATAAATATAGTACAAATGTAAAGATATAGATAAATATATACTCGTAGATAAACTAATCAGTATAATATAAATACAATACCTAAACACAAAATATAACTACATATAATATAAATATATAATTAAACATTAACATAAATTAAAAGTTTATATTGTTTAATTTACGGTTTGTTTATGATAATAGCTTATCGAACTCGGTCCTCATTGGTTCCTCACCAACCAATGAGTGATCAATCGATAAACATACTTCGATCACTATCTCTAAAAACCAGCTGCAACATTTTATTCTTGACGTCTATAAATTTTATTTCTTATTAAACAAAAACGTTCCAATTTTCTTGTGGCCAATAGGAAAAAGTTTATTAAACCTGTGTAACCAGAAAAAAAGCAATAAAAAACCGACTCAAGCGCAGGCTACGACCGCTAGGGGCGGATCGGCTGTTCTTGAAGGCTCTGTGGTTTCGACTCCAACCAGTTTTAAACTTGAATCGATGAATAATGTTACCTTATTAAATGTTATTACGATATATACTTCGATTTACGTGCGTATAGCTGCAACTATATTTACCTAAGTATAGATAGGTACGAGGTATCCTATTAAAAAACATCAAATGTAAAAAAAAACGCAAACACAAAGCTGAAATTTAAAATACTGTCATTTAATAACATATCCTACAATGATATTTGTTTATAACTATATGTTTTATTAATTAATGTACTATAAATTCGATAATAAATAAAATGTAAGAGGTAAGTACTTTAGGCAGGTACCTATAGTGCAGGATATCATAGTTTGGGATAGTCTGAATATGAGTTTATATTTATGCTGTCACGACGTAAAGTGACACCTCTCCACCAATAAGATCGCAGCATTTGATATTTTTTTTTAATTTCCGCGCAAAATAATATTTTCTAATTGGTACAGAGTTCTCACGCCGCGAAAGCGTAAATGTATGTTTGTATATGTATTTATTTAATACAAAAAGAATAAAAACATAGTAAAATCTTTAATATTATTGAAATATGAGGTGATTTAAAACTAGTAAATAATTAACGAATCAGATCGATTCCGAGCCCTGAACGGTACAATTACGTCTAGCAGGTACTTCTCTAGGCGAGTTCGGATAAAGACTGATGGTTGAAAATTATAGATAATTGACCGATTACGGAGAACCCTGCAGGCGGCACGGACGTCTTGACTCCTCGTAATGTACTGTTCATAAATGGGACCAGACATGTAATGGTTCCGATCCTGGATTCCGCGAGGCCTTATTAAACTAAGTGGAGACCGAATATGAGATTGGTGACGGAATAATCGTCTATAATCATAGTCTTGTGCAGATGTGACCTCAGGTAAAGGTCGTGATTAATGTGTAGGACTTATTCTTACAAAAAAAATGTAGTCTACAAATAATTAAGTATATAATATACCTAAAATACCCTAGGATACCCTGTACCTACCACTATGGGTATCAACAACTCAAACATATAGGTAACACCCTAAACAAATACTTAATAATTTTTTATAAAGTTTTTAAGTAACCTGACAGTGACTGCATTCCGCCTTCATGTTAAGAATACAATTCACAGTACATATGACTTCTGCTCGCCTCCGCTATGCCGACTTTAGAAGAAGAATTTGCATCGTTCATTGATAGATCATGTTCCTCTCGTACCACCCGACTGTTTTCAAGATGATACCTAGGTAATTTAATGAGCGTTGGTTCAGGACGGCAGAACGGGCTTCAACTGCTATTGAAAGAAATCTGTCGAATCAAACTAACTTCCAAATTGTAATACCTTCCATAGTGATGGTCTATTTAATAGTTCAAGATTGATGAACATCTCAAATTGTTACTATCAAATAACATTACCTTTTACCTAAATATTTTCACTATAAAAGGGCTAGTGTAACATACTTAAGTATCCTCTGGACGTATTCCCTGAAGGGTCATCCCTTTATTTCTACAACAATCGCCGGAAAATTGATATTGATGCGGAAAGGGCAGGTTTTCCATAAAAATAGGGTTTATTTAAATAAAGGATGACCGGCTCGTGAGACGGTGAGGGACCCGATAGTGTGCAGAACTTTATAATACGTGTCCCGGGTCTCGTCTCATTTGAGTCTTATTTATACATAGAGATTTTTTTTATTGTAGCTCGGCATGTGACAACACTCCGCCTGATGTAAAGGTAGAGTGCGGTCCATGAATGGAAACAACTGCTACTATAGAAAAATCGCTACAGGCTGCAGACGCACCACTATGCCGGCTTGAAGAGACGAGCATGTACCATCCAGATTGAGAGTGCACACTCCTCTCGTTATATCTGGCTACTTTCAAACTATTCCCGAAACGCGACAAGGTCACTTCACGGGTGTTACATTCGAAAGTGCTGGTACTACCCCAGGACGGTAAACCGGGCTAATAACCATCATCAGTCTGCCTACCACTCTTATAAGTTTTAGATTTATTAGAAGTTTTATAATATTAAAGGTTAATTAACGTCTTTTCTTGTTACCTTAATATTTTTTTAGTAATTTTCATACTATGCAAGATTAAACTTAAATCTATTTAAGACTGTATAAACCCCTTTTTCTCAGATAGGGTAGGCAAAGGTCTAAGCAGATTATTTTATATGTAAAACTGTAAAAACAAAAATAAAATTATTTATGATAGAGAAAGCATATCGATAAGTAATAAGCGTAACATTGCGGCCACCTCTGTAGTCCCTCGCGGGAATTGAACCGGTGACTGCCACATGGCGAAGACTATCCGCTACAAATTAGTTTTACCCCATTTCACGGAAGTTCGTCACGGCCATCATTTTCTAATAGCACAAAATTCATGGGTTAATTTTGATAAAATATCATATATCATCATTAAGAAAATGTAATTCCGCCATTTTTACTTTTTAAATGTTATCAAAAATAATTGGCTGGATTTTGCAAAGCTTTGAAACGTGTCAGAAAAAAATAATACCCTTACGCGATATACGAATAGGAACAAGTTTTTTTTTTTATTGTAACTCGGCATGTGACAACACTCCGCCTGATGTAAAGCTAGAGTGCGGTCCATGAATGGAAACAACTGCTACTACAGAGAAACCTGTGCGGGTAGCAGTCGCCTCCACTATGCCGGCTTAAGGAGACGAGCATGTACCATCTTAGATTGACAGTGCACACTCCTCTCGTTATACCTGGCTACTTCCAAACTATTCCCGAAATGCGACAAAGTCACTTCACGGTTCGAAAGTGGTGGTACTACCCCAGGACGGCAGACTGGACTAATAACCATCATCAGTCTGCCTACCACTCTTTAATTGTGCCTATAGGCACTGAGCGACCAAAGTACATATAACAAAGTTACATTGGTACCGGTCAGAATTAGCGAGGTTCGAACACGGGTCTTATCGATCATGATTTATATGTATTTACATGTATTTATATTAAGCCGCGTTCATTATTTTTTTTAAGAATCTTTATTTTAATTTAGACCAAATAATAAGTCCCAATGAACAAATTTTCACTTTGTTCATTTCGCACACAATTCACACCAAATTGTCATTATTTTTTTATTATTCTTATTTATTTCATTATCGGTTTTTTATTTGTATTACTTTTGGCATATAAAATACTGAATTTTGTTATCATTTATTTATTTTCATCATAATTTTTTTAAAAATATAATATGGTCTGCAAACAATCTTTTAAAACATTTAAAACGTTAAAAACAATTTTAATAATGAACCAAAAAAACAATAATAATTAAGAGAACCTTACCAAAAAAAAATTATAGCTTTTATAGCTATTATCTGTGTTAACTGACATTTTACATGAAAATACACGTTTTAAGCTCAATATTGAAATAGATTCTATGAAAGGATGTGCGTGTCAGCTAGTTGTTGTGTGACGACGTAAACAAAGCGGCTTATTTACAGACTGTACCCGTCTATTGACCGACGCTGATCGCTTATTTACCCTAAAACTACATATATAACTATACAAATTTACATTGAAATTTGACATCTATCGTCTTGTCTATAAAATTCAAACCAGTATAACAACATTTGTAGTTACACATATGTTATTTTAGATATTATTTGTCCAACAGTTCTAGTACTATTAAATAGGTATATAATAAAATGTTGACCATGTTGATCGCTCAATTTAAGCGACTCGCCGTTAATGTTAGAGTTAGTTTAACGCGTTTTATTTACATTCCTAACAATATATACATAATAATAATTACAGATAAAAAATTAAACGTTTTAAATGTAAATCCGAAATTGTTCTTTGGTAATGGAAAGAAAAGTTTTATAGTTTTAAAATCGATATAAAGTGACAAGATTTCAATTAACAAAAATAAATAAAATACTTTATTTAACTAACTTAATTAACTCATGAAAATTAGTTTTAAAGTGTTCTATTTGTAAAAAAGACAGAGCAATAAAACGAAACTTAAAATTTTTACAATTTAAACATTTAAAGTGTTCCATTTTTAAAAAAAACTTAGACATTTATTAATTCAAAAACCAATCTGCTGAAACCATAATTGGTGTTCTCAGTAAGCAAGCACTTATGCAAAACGGAACAAAGTATGTCCCCTCATATCATTAACATTGTTCGAACTCGATACTGTTGCTTATAACAAAGAATAAATCTTATTTTCTACACATGAAAGTATATAATTCTTTGACAAAATAAAGGAAGAACGAGTAAAGAATTGACATGTACAGCGCAGTTCAATTAGGCTAATGGGGTAGGGCTCAAAGGGATTAAATTAATTAGTAAGAAAGTTTCGCTCCATTTCCTAACTCCGCCTTTGTTTACGCGATGTCTTAGATTCCTTGTTTGTCTATAAACATTAGTTTGAACTACTCAGATTAAGACATTATAATTTGACGTATGAAAAATTTAATATACCTCTCAATTTTACAATTTCAAATCTTGTTTACTTTTATAATGTACTGTAATGTAACTTTTTAGGTAGGGTGCGGTCCAGGGAAAGAGTGAACTGCTATTACACATAAAAATGTCTGAAATTAAAAAAGAAAAAAAATCCGCCGTTATATAGCATACCGCTGAAAGAAAACTCTTGATCACCACAAAGAAGTGTCCGTAAAGGCTTATTCACTAGAAGTAGACGAATGTTCGAATGACGAATGAAGGTTGATAGCGTACTATCCTCTCATCATACCCAGTTACTTCCAAGCTGATCCCGAAACGCCAGTGGTTAATTCGCGAATGTCACACTATCTCAGTTCGCAGACTAAATGCTAAAACTATCATCAGTCTACCTACTACTACTACCTACCGCCTTCGTTTTAAATGATAAATAAACAATATTTCTCGATTTAAGTCATAAAATACGTACATATAACAAACAACATAAATTCCAAGCAACTGAAACGGTTAAACATGCAACAAAATTCCCTTAAAACGGCTCACACCTAATTAACGATATTAAAATACAAGCGGAACCGCAAAGGAGCGACACAAACAATGCATTCGCACATTCTAAGCCATAAAACGCAAACGCGACCCTCCTTATTTATACGAATGAGAATTTTAAATTAACTGTGTAAAGCAGCAAGGGCGGGTTCGGGCAGCGGGGCTCGAGCCCATTATATGCGTTCTTGTAAACAAGTTGCTGGCACTTGTCGCGAATATATCTTGCCGCGGTGGAACGGTCAGCGGCCGATAAACCTGTCCTCGAGGACGCCATCTGCCGCATCCGAGGGTAACGTCGCGGACTCACAAGCAAATTATCTACTGCTATATAAAGCTTGTTCCATCAACTTACTTTTGAACTATTTATTAACTTCTTCTTGGACAAGAAATGCTTAGATATTTTTTATATGGTTTTATTAAATATTGATATTAAAAGATAAAAAATTGTGTTTTTTTATTTAGCATATTTATAATAATTTATCACATCTGTTTAATATTGCACAAAATTGCACCTACTTACAAATAATATTAGAAAAATGTTTATTCCTTTGGCCTGTATAAATTTCGGAACTACCAATCCGATTTGTAAAATTACTTTTGCGCGTATTCTCGTTTATTCAGAAGCGCTAAATGTAGAATACACACGAAGTTGCAGCCAACAACGTACTAGCAAGTTATAACCTTTCCTGCCACGTATGTCCTCCTTCAACCCGTGGTCCTTCTAGCTTAGGGTAAACAGGTATTTCACCAAACCAAGCACAGCGGATCAATCTGAAGAGGCAGCAGTAGTTGTCACTGATGGACAGCACAATTGGTGGATAGGTGGAGGAGGTCAGGGATGCTCAACTTTCCCCCTAATTGGTCTACGTGTTTTCGTTTTAGATCTCCAGTAATATCTACGAATAAGGACCTGTTTTGCTGACTATTTTTCCAGCTTGACTTGTTTCTCTTCAAATTATAATTATTATTATTTTCAATTGTTTATATTAAAATTATTATATAACAATAAAAATAGAGATATTTAAGTGAGTTTGAAAAGGAATAATGGAATAAAAGATGCAATGAGCCATTTTATTGAGTAGCAATGGCATGCAGTTATGGCAGCGAGCGGCATCGAAGAGGGAGAGCTCCTATCAATCATTGAAGGCTTTTTTGAATTTAATAAAATAAAATTTGTATTTTGTCATCGGTGTTCCCTCGCGCCTTACTACAGGGATGTATTGAAATATATATTTTTTATTTAATTTTTATTTTCAATAATTTGTGCGTTTGGATTATATTATTGCAATTGTTATATTCAGATTACTTAGACCTAATAATAATTATCACTTTGTATTAAAAGTACATTCCTCTCGTCAAGGCGGCATAGTGAAGACGACTCCTACCACACAATGGCAGCATGAACTTAATATCGGGCGAAGTGTGGTCGCTTAAAAAAATGCAATTACCTAACCGTAATATATGCGTTATAATTCCATATTGTTTCTATTATTGTAGAATTCATCTCTGGGTATCGCAGAGAACTGAAACGCGACGGCAATGCAGCGCATCTGTTGCCGCCCCGCACCCCTCACCCCATTCTCTACCCTTTGCTTCACGAATGTGCATTCAAAATAAATTATGTGAAACATTATATTCACACCTGAGTTTTTCTTTGCGAAACGAAAACTTCTTAAAAACTAAAAATATCTCTTATAAAATTTATTAATTATAAAATATTAAGAATTTTATTTAAAAATGACGTTTATCAAATAGATAATGCTTAGGTACAATGCGTGAGTCAGTTATTTCGAGATTCATGAAAACAATTTCTTGCAAATTTTAATTTAAGACATACATTCGTTCTTTTGCATTCCCATCATTCGGAGACTGTAAAGACTTTATTGGCAGTGCTGCAGTGTGAGTATTTGCGAAAGAATGATATCTGTTCAAATATACGAGGCTGTAAACGTTGAATGCTGCACGACGCTAACTTTCTACTAACTTCCTTTAGATATTTTATTTTTGAAAGTTACTCTCTTTGACTTTCTTAAATATTTAAGATACCAAAGTTAAGTTTTGTAACTTTTTTCGTAAAGATTTCTTTGCCAAAAATCCTTAAACCATTAAGCCATTGGAGTTTTTTTAGTACGTCATATAACAACACTCCTCCACTTGTATGTACAGACATCAGTCACCTCCGCTATTCTGGCTTAAGCTGGCTCCAAACCCTCAAATGTATAAAACAATATAAGTATTGTAATTTAAATATCACACAGGACATGCATTCGCAACGCTTCAAGAGATTGGTATTATTGCAAACCGTCTCGCATATAGACTACAAAAAAGGGTTATTTTCTCAAATTGTGTAGCATACGCTTCGTCCAACGCCGGGCCGAAATCATGATTAATGATAGCAAATAAGCGGGTGAGGCTGGTCGCCGTAAAAACTCCGTGCCTGTTGTCGATGCACCTATCTCGAGTGCACTGAACCGCATATACCGGCTACAATAAAAAATGTAAAACAATTTATTTTAACACAGAACAGACACTTCTTTTATGAATTAATACCGCTATTAATTTATTAGATTAGTAAGGGATTTTAAATTGAAATTAAAA
The DNA here is from genome assembly GCA_948150575.1 of Tinea pellionella. Lineage (NCBI taxonomy): Eukaryota > Metazoa > Arthropoda > Insecta > Lepidoptera > Tineidae > Tinea > Tinea pellionella. The sequence goes on from OX411253.1 coordinate 6,262,774, forward strand.
TGTTTATTTTATAGAGTCCTTTCACCTCGGATCCTTCAAGCGGAGTGTGAAAAAGCACCTTCTCAGGCCGGCATAGTAGTGGCGGTTCTCCAGTCGTCAGTGCTCATGGACCTCCGCTGCGCTTACCATCAGGGCAGTCGAGGTCACATGTCGTGTCAAAAAAAAAAAGAGTGGTATGCAGACTGTTGTGGTGGTATTTGCAAGTTTACATTACTAGGGTAGTACCACAACTTTCAGTGTAACTTCCGTGAAAGTAGCCAGGTATAAGTAGTCGGTATAGGGGAAGTAACTGGTGCTTGCAAAAATTTCTGTAGTAGCAGTTGTTTCCGTACATGGACCGCACTCTTGCTTAACATTGGGCGAGTGTCGTCATATGCCGAGCTACTAGAAATAAAAATAAAAATCTACAAACTTTTGTAATTTTTGTAATTAGTGTTTTCAGTTGGTCTAAAGCCTATGTTAGTATTTGCTCCAAAACCGTCCTATTGCGAGCGAATTAAACTTTTTTTTTAATTTCATGTCAGGGTATAGTGCATTTTAGGTTGTTAACTAAAGCACAACCTACTACTATACCTCTAAAATTGTAATTATAAAAATAAGGTTTTGATATCAGACTTGAAATTATTAATGAAATGTCGGTGTAATTAATACCGAGAGAAATCGTGAATAACGTCAGTGGCAGAGCTCTTGATGTGACGACCGACAGGTGGAAACAAATGTACAGGAAACATCGGTTAATTAGAAACAGCCTTCGCTTAAAACCTGCCGCCTACCTTGCAGATCTACGAGTACCACGGAAATGGATTAGTGGTTCGAGAGAAATTATTAGGTAATTAATTTTCTAATATTCATCTTTGTTAAGTATTTTATAAATTTTATATCTATTATGCTATTATTATTATTACATTGCTCTAATCATTTCAGATTGAAGACGAATCCTTATATAACTTTTTTTTTTATTGTAGCTCGGCATGTGACAACACTCCGCCTGATGTAAAGCTAGAGTGCGGTCCATGAGTGGAAACAACTGCTACTACAGGGAAACCTGTGCGGATAGCAGTCGCCTCCACTATGCCGGCTTGAGGAGACGAGCATGTACCATCTTAGATTGACAGTGCACACTCGTTATACCTGGCTACTCTTAAACTATTCCCGAAACGCCACATGGTCACTTCACGGGTGTTACATTCGAAAGTGGTGGTACTACCCCAGGACGGCAGACTGGATAAAAAACCATCATCAGTCTGCCTACTACTCTTTAATAGTGCCTATAGGCACTGAGCGGCCAAAGTACATATAACAAAGTTGCATTGGTACCGGTCAGAATTAGCGAGGTTCGAACACGGGTCTCATCGATCGTGAGTTCACGCGTCTTACCGCTAGACCACGGCCGCTCGAAAACCAATGGTTATTAGCCCAATTTGAATCCTTGGGTAGTATCACCACTTTCAAATGACACCATCGCGTTTGGGGATTTGCTTAGAAATAGCCTGGTATAACGAGAGGGAAGTGCCCTGTTAATGGATGGTGCACATTCGCCTCCACAAGTAGGCATAGTAGGGGCGACTGCTGCCTGAAGATATTTCTATCTGGTAGCAGTTGTTTCCGCTCGTCGACCATAGTCTCCACCTTAACATCGAGCGGAGTATGGTCACATGCCGACTGTCGTTTTTATTCCATATAATAACGACATTTTTCGACTTACTCCATTCCAACCATTTACGAAGTCCCTTTTAACACTTCTGAGAACGTAACTCTGCACGTTTCACGTTGTTTAAGTGTCTCACTACTAGATGGCGTTAGTGTTGTTTAACTACGTCGGGCGGTTTGGCCGAGACCCTAACTTATAAGAAAATTAAACGACGAATACAACAGGTGGACCACAAACGTGGATTCGAATCAATTGCAAGTGTTGTTTTATTTACATCCTTGAGTGATTCAGTGCCTATACGTTTTTAAGACTTGTTCATGGTCCTTCGAGCCGGATCGCGGCTGTAGAGGGTTGGTTCCAGCGTGTCAAGTCTCCACGCTCTTCAATCGTACGTCTCCTGGGAGGCGTACATTCGGCAGCGTCTTCGCGGCAAGGCATCGTCGCGGCAAGGCATCGACGCGGCAAGGCATCGGCGCGGCAAGGCATCGGCGCGAAGGCTGCAGCAGGTTCTGGCTACACAACGCAAGTAAGAAGTACGTGCAGGACCCGGCAGAGGGAGCTACGGATGAAACTGACACCGAAGCGGCAGTGAGTTAGCAAAATTGACTTTGAAAATTGTGAGTAGTGCATGAACTTAGAATAATTTTACAAAAAAGTGCATGGACTTAGAATAGTTTTACAAAAAGTGAACCGACGGGGAATCCATGCCCAAATTTCAAAAATATTTAAAGTTTGGAAAAACACTTAGAAAAATTTGGATTTGGCTGAAGAAATATCATCGCTTCTGGTAGTTACAAATTGCTTTGTATTTTTAGTCAACTGCTTATTTTATAACATAGCTGTTTCCCCCTTATAGGGAGTTGTAAAATTTAGCTTTGTAGTTTGTTGCTTATTTAATTTTAGCTTGTTAATTTGTACTCAAAATTGCTCATTTAAAGCTTTAATTGTTGCTTTTAAGTAGCTGTAGTTTTAGCCCTTTTTACTTAATTGTTTTTTTTGGGTTTTAAATTTTGCTTATTTTATATAGACAGTTGCTTATTTCGCTTGGCTTGTATGTAGTATTGCTATTTTAATTTTTTGCTTGTAGTTTCATATTGTTTTAGCATAATTTATTTATTAAAAATGAATTCCATGGAGCGAGTCCAAAATGACGTATATTCAAATATACAAAAAGCACAAATAAATTATAAAAAATCGCCTAAAGAAAGATTATCAATAGCATATGTAGAATCACGCTTAGAAATTTTAGAAGAGCAATGGTTGAATTTTAGTAAAAATCACAATAAAACAATTTCGGAAATAAGTGACAGTGAGTTTCAGAAATCTAACTACAATTTAAGTAATGTGTATGAAAAAGCAATGGAAAGATATATAGAGTACAAATCTGAGTTAAAAACATATTTACTAAAAAATAAAGAGCATACTGTATTAGAATCTAATGGCAATAATCAATCTAATACTAGTAATAATTTAGTCAAACTACCTAAAATAGAGATACCAATTTTTTCGGGTAAATATACAGAATGGGCATCTTTCCGGGACTTGTTCACTTCATTAATTCATAAGAATAAATCATTGGATGGTGTCCAAAAGTTGCATTATTTGAAAGGTCATTTGACAGGTGAAGCTGAACAACTTTTGCGACATCAACCAATTACTGAAAGCAATTATGATATTTGTTGGAAACAATTGGATGAACGTTATAATAATAAAAGATATTTATGCAATTGTATATTGAAGAGATTGATGAACCAAAGACCCATAAACACCGAATCTTCAAGTGCAATTAAGGAGCTGCTGGATACCACCAACGAATGCTTATATGGATTACAGAATGTTGGTGTGTCCATTAGTTCCTGGGATGTACTTATTATTTATATAATTAGTTTAAAATTAGATTCGGAATCCAGGAAGCAGTGGGAACAAAAGTCGAGTGAAGCGTCCGATGAATTGCCAACAATTAAACAATTCAGGGAATTCATGGAGCATCGTTTTAGATCATTGGAATTTTTAGACACCAAGGTTGTCAAACCACCTATTAAAAATAATTTTAATCTTAAAACGCACCATGTTACCACTGTCACCTGTGCTTTCTGTAATGAGGGTCATAAATTGTGCAATTGTAAGGGATTTGTGAAGGAGAGTTGTGAAAAACGACGTGAGTTTGTTCAATCCAATGGGTTATGCTTTAATTGTTTAGGTCCAAATCATGCAGCGTATGCATGTCGCATGCCCTCTAGATGTCGCGTATGTAAACGGAAACATCATTCCTTGCTGCATCCAAAAAATGTCATAAGGTCCACCGAACCAGTAGATGCAGCAGTTGCGTCCGCAACAGAGTCGTCCTCACAGGACGAACCCACTTTGGTTACTTGTTTTTCGAATATTCACAGTCAAGTTTTATTGGCCACAGCTTTGGTAAAAGCCGAGTCGAAAACAGGTAACACGTATACACTAAGGTCCTTATTAGATCAAGGATCTCAGGCTTCGTTTATAACGGAATCTGCTGTCCAATTACTTGGACTGAAGAAAGAACCAAACATGAGCTATGTATCAGGACTAGGCAGTGATCAAGGGGCTTCTATAGCCTCCAAGTATATGGTAAGGATTAAAATTCAATCACTCCTAGATTCCAGCTTTGTAGTTGTAGTTAACGCTCATGTTTTAAGGAAGTTAACAACATTTCTTCCTAGGGAAAAAATAGTTCAGCTGTGGTCCACGCTCTCAGATGTACGATTAGCGGATCCAGCATATCACACACCCAATAAAATTGATTTATTGCTTGGTGCAGATGTTTATGGTCAGATCTTAATGGAAGGAATAATCAAAGGTCCACCAGGGTATCCTATTGCACAAAACACCAAATTTGGTTGGATTCTCTCTGGTCAGATCGGCGTTAGTTCTAACGCTGATTCTGTGGTATGCCATAACATCATAAGTAGGAATAATGAAAATGATTTGCTCAAAAGATTCTGGGAAATCGAATCTGATGAGTGTTCGCTCGACAGTAAGAAGCATTTGACTCCTGACGAAACAAAGTGTGAAGAAATATATATGAACACCACAAAAAGAGATGAGTCAGGACGTTACATTGTTCGTCTGCCTTTCCGCCACACAAATCCCGCAACGAGATTTGGCAACTCCTGTAATATTGCTGGTCGACGTTTTAATTTGCTGGAAAGAAAATTAATGAAAAATCCTCAGTTAAAGCAGCAATATTCGGATGTAATGCAGGAGTATATAAGTCTGGGTCACATGGAACTAGTTCCACCAGAACAACGGAATGCGACGGGCACGGTTTACTTACCTCATCACGCTGTTATTAGAGAAGACAAGACCACAACTAAAGTCAGAGTAGTATTTGATGCATCTTGTCTAGACTCCAACGGCGTGTCACTGAACAGCGAACTCATGGTCGGTCCAACTTTACAGTCGGATTTGAGACACATCATAATGCGATGGCGTCTCCACCCAATATGTCTGATAGCGGACATAGTCAAAATGTATCGACAGATCCGGGTGACTGAAGATGATGCTGAATTTCAGAGAATCATATGGCGCGATGAAGTAGGTGAGATTCAACATTATAAAATGGTACGCGTCACATTCGGCACAGCTTCAGCTCCATACCTTGCTGTTAGGACGTTGCAGCAATTAGCTCGAGATGAAAGTGAATCATTTCCCAAAGCTGCTCAAGTGGTTTTGCGAGATTTTTATGTAGATGATATGATGACAGGTTGTCAGACCGTGGATGAAGGTTTAGATCTCTTTACAAATCTTACAAAACTAATGAGTTGTGGATGTTTTGAACTTCAGAAATGGATGAGTAATGATGATCAATTGTTGATGAAGATAGGTGATAAGATAATGAAACCAGAGGAGAGGATAGAGTTGAAGATAGATAAAATAATGAAGGTTTTGGGTTTAGGATGGAATAGATGTAAGGATGAGTTCGAATATTCTGTTATTCTACCTCCACTAGATGCTCCAATTACAAAAAGAAAAGTAATTTCAGATATATCTCGGTTTTTTGATCCACTAGGTTGGTTAGCACCGGTAATAATCATTGCCAAAATATTTATACAGAAAATTTGGATGACAGGAATTGAATGGGATCAGGAGTTACCGCCTCAACTGTTGAAAGATTGGTTAGAATACCGAGCGAATCTCTCCAACTTGACCAATTACCGAATTCCCAGATGGATGCACACTCGCGATGGTGACACTGTACGCGAATTGCATGGATTCTCCGATGCGTCAAAGGATGCATATGCGGCTGTTGTTTACATTCGCGTTATAGACTGCAACGGACAAGTCCATGTAAATTTAGTGACGTCTAAGACCAAAGTGGCACCCATTAAACAGGTATCCATACCACGTTTGGAGTTGTGTGGTGCAGTATTGTTGGCAAAACTACTTCGTGAAGTGGGAGAGATATTAGAAATTTCCAAGAACTGCATTCGAGCCTGGACAGATTCTTCCGTGGTTCTTGCGTGGCTAAGTAGTCATCCCAGCAAGTGGAAGACTTTTGTAGCTAACCGGGTATCTCACATTTTAACGATCACGGATCGAGATCAGTGGAGTCATGTAAGATCTAGAGACAATCCTGCTGATCATGCCTCAAGGGGCATCAAACCTTCAGAAATTGCAAGCATTTCTATGTGGAACTCTGGCCCAGATTGGTTACGAGATAATCCAATTAATTACAAACCTCGTGAAGCACTCAGTACAGATTTGGAACAGAGGTCTACAGAAGTATGTCATGCTGCAACTCTCAATGACAGCGATATCTTTGACAGATTTTCTTCACTAAGTAAACTACTTAGAATAATTGTTTGGTGTCTAAGATTCGCATGCCTGACTCGAACCAAAACCAAACCCTGTTTCCCTCCCTGGTTGACAACCGATGAATTGAAAAAGGCATTGATTTTATGCATAAGAAATTGTCAAGAACGTAATTTTTTGGAAGAAATACGTAGTTTACAGAAATCCGGAGTAGTGTCAAAAAGGAGCAAAATATATAGTTTAAGTCCATACATAGATGCCGATGGAATTATGCGAGTTGGAGGACGCCTTCAGAAGGCAAATGTCACTGACGATGTAAAGCATCCCATCCTCCTTCCTCGACATTCTACGTTCACAAATCTTGTTATAGCTGAGGCTCATAACAAGACCCTACATGGAGGACCTCAGTTAATGGTAAACTACATCATTAGCAAATATTGGATCATCGATGCAAGAAATTTGGCCAAATTGTTCGTTCGTAAATGTGTTAATTGTATCCGATATTCGGCCAAATTTAATCAACAACTTATGGGTCAATTACCCGCAGCTCGTGTGACTGCTTGTCGACCTTTCTTGCGTAGTGGAGTGGACTACGCAGGTCCCATTAGCGTACGTTCGGCAAAAGGCAGAGGACACCATGCATACAAGGGATATATTTGCCTTTTTGTGTGCATGGTCACCAGAGCGGTACACCTCGAGGTGGTCAGTGATTTAACGGCTCAAGGTTTCCTGAATGCCTTTAAACGTTTTGTCTCTAGACGCGGTCACTGCTGTGACCTATGGAGCGATAATGGGACGAATTTCGTAGGAGCAGCGCGAGAATTGAAAATTCTCTTCGCTGAAGAAAGGTCGAGCATAGCAGATGAAATTGCATCCAGTCTTGCGATGAATGGCACAAACTGGCACTTTATTCCACCCCGCGCTCCTAATTTTGGTGGACTGTGGGAGGCTGGGATCAAGTCCACGAAGCGTCATCTTGCCAGGGTGATTGGTGATTCTTCCTTGACCTTCGAGGAACTTACAACAGTTTTGACACAAATTGAGGCATGCCTCAATTCGCGCCCAATCTCACAGATGTGCAATTCTCCAGAAGAACCCTTTCCATTAACACCAGGACATTTTTTGGTAGGGGAACCATTATTGGCTGTGCCCGATAATAATTATGAGGAAATCCCTGCAACCAGTCTTAAGAGGTGGCAACTTGCTCAAAGAATGGTGCAGAATTTTTGGAGAAGGTGGTCGCAGGAATATCTAACACAATTTCTACATCGCTATAAATGGAATGTGCAAAAACCGGAGCCTAAAATAGGTGATATTGTATTAGTCAAGGAAGACAATCTTCCTCCGGCACAATGGCTTTTTGGTAAAATCGTAGCAAAGCACCCAGGGTTGGACAAGCTCACTCGTGTAGTTACTTTAAAATGTAAGGGAGGTTTAATTAAACGTCCAATTTCAAGGGTGTGTATTTTACCCATTGACACTGCTAGTACATAAATGATTATAGTTTGTATATTCAATAAATTTAAGGCTTTGTATTTTTGATTTCATGGTTTAGTATTAGCTGGTATTTAGAAAATCATTATTTAATGTTAGTTGTATTGTACGTTGTTTATAATTTGTAGTATTGGAATAATTCTGGACTATTGGTCCATCGGGGGCGGTATGTTTAAGTGTCTCACTACTAGATGGCGTTAGTGTTGTTTAACTACGTCGGGCGGTTTGGCCGAGACCCTAACTTATAAGAAAATTAAACGACGAATACAACAGGTGGACCACAAACGTGGATTCGAATCAATTGCAAGTGTTGTTTTATTTACATCCTTGAGTGATTCAGTGCCTATACGTTTTTAAGACTTGTTCACACGTGAATTAAAAAAATAAACAATCTTTGTTTTTTGAATAATTTGAAACCACTTAAATAAATCACAATCGAAAATATTATACAATTAATTCAAAAAACGGTTTTTTGGAATCGTTTGATTGGAATTAAGTATATCTGTTGCCAAATTTAGGCTTGTGAACTAATTAAAATCTCAAATTGATTACTTTTAAATATTAAGGAGCACGAAATTGAATTTCAGAAGCCGCCTTCAATAAACATAAGGCATGTTACACACATGTTTTCGGTAAAACAATGATACTAAAAAGTGTCATAAAACCTTGCATTTGACAAGCGTTGATGGACACCGGCACATTCGATAATCACTAATGACATTTAACCCTTCTGTGGCACACATGTTACCCAAAATTATAGTTACCTTACTTTTAACCATATTATTACTACATATTACAGTAATGGGATTTTCGTTATTGTCTTTTCTTTATAGGTTGTTCAGCTACAATAAAATCGTCCATTTTGTAGATGTGACATCGAAGGTGGTGACTTTTACGAATTTTACAAAATCACTCACTAATCTTGGGAATGACCCTTCGGGACATTTATAGGTATAACATGATTACAACTTAAATATTGTCCCACCTGTTTTATTTTAGCACGTTATATGGACCGCACTCCGCCTGATGTCAAGCTACAGTAAGGTCCATGAATGGAAACAACTACTACTACAGATAAATTTCTACAAACGGCGGTCGCCTCCGCTATCTCGGCTTATGGAGACGAATGTGTACCATCCAGATTGACAGTGCACACTCCCTCTGGCTACTTCCAAACTTATTCCGTTACGCGACAAGGTCACTTCACGGGTTTTACATTCGAAAGTGGTAATACCACCCCACAACGGCAGACTCAACTAATAACCATCATCAGTCTGCCTACCACTCTTTAATAGTGCCTATAGGCACTGAGCGCTAAAATACATAAAACAAAGTTACCTTGATACCGGTCAGAATTAGCGAGATTCGAACACGGGTCTGATCAATCGTGAAATGTGTCTTACCAGTGCCGTCTTTATGCATAGGCTCTATAGGCCCCCGCACGGTTGGTGGCCCCCGAATCTAAGAAGTAATTTTTTTTTTCAATTTCACACAAAAAAAAATCAAGTTAAATGAAAAAAAGTACAAAAATAATACTTATAATTTTTTTATTGGTGAATAATTTAATATTAACATTTATCATACTAAAAAGAAAATTATTCTTATACCATAGTAGACCATTATTTGCGTACATTCATATGTACGAATTTGAAATAATACTGTATGTGTGAAAAAATAAGGAAAATTTTTTTTACATGGGCCCCCAAGTATTGAGCCTAGAGCCCCTCAACTGCAAAAGACGGCACTGTGTCTTACCGCTACACATGGCTGCTTTTAATGTACACAACTTTGAGTTTGCGGGTTTACTAGCTGTCTTTTTACATCCTGTAACTATAAATACGAGTATATTTCTAAGTAGATAGATAACTGCAATCAGTAATTATTGTAAATTAAATGAACACAAGTTGTAATTAAGTTTTTACTGCATAATACAACATCAATCACAGTATGAAGTGTGACGATTATTCTCATTAACACTGCTATGCAATTATCACTTAATAATTGTGTAATTTAATGATATCAATTTAATTTTATCGTGAATCATTTAACTCTGCATATCTTTGATTCGTTATTAAATTATACAGAAAATGTAACAGAAAAAAATCGCCGTACACACAGACTTACGTTTAGGCAGGAATCGAATGCACGTCCTCTGTTAAGTGCACAGATACTTCGACCACTATTTTTTATTCAATTTATTATATAGGTATTTTATTTAATTTTACATTCAATTTAATTAAATTTTTCTATTCAATTTTCATCATAATAATAACTTAACAATTTCAGAAATTTAATTTACCAAAAATACCAATTTTTAAATAACCAACTTTGATTATATATTTTTTTAAATCGATAAATAATGATCCTTTACAATAATTAAGATACCTATAGATATAAGAGGACCTCGTTTCTGAATTTATTTATCACTAGAACGTTAGCTCATGATATATACGAATACTCAAGTGTAAATAAATACTGAATAATATATGTGTTTACAATACTTAATATACATCGACAAACTTGAGAATAAAATTGTGGGCCCATTTTTCTTAGGCGAATGGGCATTCTCCTTTTGTTATGACTTGGTATCCCATCCCTTTATTCCTTTCTTAACATTTTCTCCCTACTCAATTCAAATGTACGCGGGCTCGCGCTGTCATTCAAACGACGCGCGCGCTAACTTCGGGCATATACACTAGCGGCCTCTGCGCAACCAACTTCACACCAGTTGGCCTCTCGATCTCGTCGCCCTTGCTTGTGACGCCGGTTGTATCACGTTAAAAGGAAGTATTTTAATCGGGGAGCAAGCCCTATAAAATTCACTACTTGTTGAGGTGCAACGAACACATAACTCCACGGACACAAGAATTGAGTGAGTATTCCCGTCTTGCCCATACCGGGTTTGTAGGTTATTTCCCCAAGCTGGAATTAAGCAGGCATCCCCAGGCTTGGATGCCGGCCTGACAACCAAAGGGAAGCAACGAGCACAAAACATAAAACAGAGAAAATAATTACATGCAAAGCAAAGTGTATAAAAGAAACTCGTCACACCTTTTTACAGTAATATTACAAGATGTCAAGTATTCATATGGTAACAAATCATTTTTCAATTTTATTTTCTTTCAAATCAATTTCAAAAGGAAACAAGTACCAGAAACTTTTCATAAATAGTAGATTAGTCAATATTTGAGTTGACTGATAATCGAGGCTGGCATCTCCGTATAACAGACATTCGCATAAACCACTGCGTTACAGGTCATAAAGGCCTCCTATTTATAGGTAGATACCTATCTATATATCTTTGTAGATATATAATTTTCTACCCATTTAGGTGCAGTAGGATATAATGAGACTTACAAGTCCTGAATAGCTGATGGCGGTTTGCTGGTCCGTGGAATACATAAATAAGTTTTTAGCTCCATTTTAATTAAATCCATTTAAGGCTCTTGAATATTCAACATTGGACAAAGTATAACGCAGATAAATTCTCATCCAACTGCTGGGTTTACGTCACGTGTTACTGGGGATTTTCACCACATTTTTTTTATTTATTATTTCAAAAATTTAGATATCTATCTAGATATAGATACACCAGTTAATAGACAATACAATACAATACAATTTTGACGCCTTTTTCCCATAGGGATAGGCAGATACAACGGAACGCCACTTACCATGATCCTGACACAACACCCTCGCTTCCTTCACATCCACATTTCTCTTCATGCACGCCCGACGGTTATGGGCACTAGGCAGCCCAGCTTTCATGAGGATGTCTCCGATTCGATCGGAAAACAACCTTCTAGGTCTGCGTTGTTTAACGCATCCATTCACATCAGATTTACATATTCCTTTCGTCAATCTCCTTTCATTCATCCTTTCCAAGTTAATAGCCACAACTCGTATAAATCAATTAGTCAGTTATTTTTTATTAAAATGTCTATACTGAAAACTGAGCTGAAGAAAATCAAGACACACTCACATGGCCTATGTAGCTTAGTGATTAAAGTTTTCACGTGGAAAGCAGAGGACCAGTTCGATTCCCACCTCAGCTCACTCTCTGCTAATTCTCAGTGCCTACATGCAAGAATAAAACTAAGTCTAGATTCCAAACAAATAAAAAAAGATAAACATTTACACCTGCGTTATTTGTAAAAAGAAAAAGAGACAAAAAAGAATTTATTTCCTTATAGTAAAAGAAGTTGTATAATTCTCATATAGGAGAGTGACTCCTAAATACGAAGGAGTAATTAAGGCGACCACCCACTGAAGCGTCCTCGGCGGGGCCTTGACCGACAGCGCATTAATGACAGGATTCCATTCAGTGTCCACGATGCTGCTGATGTCTTCAGTTATCTATGATATTTTAGTGAAAAATATTTTATTAAAATTATAACCTAATTCAAAAGTTAATCTACTTAACATTATCTTATATTAACTTACCTATAGTGAAAATTAAACAGAAAAAAGTGTGCGTGTTGATTTTTTTTTTCTATTAAATTTTTCATCATAATTTATTTATAAACAAATCTTTTACTATGCCGAAAATAAATAAAAAAATAAATGAAACATGAATCTATGTCGATCTATAACTAAAATTTAGTAAATTTTAAATAAGTAAATAAATAATATTCATAATTTTATTATAAGTAAATAGGTAGGTAGTCAATCTTTAGTGAAATGAAACGAACGCCATGCTGTTGCATTTCTCATGCAATGTCCCGCTCACAAAACAAAAGGAAAATACCGACAAGCCGGTTACTAAACTTTTTACTTTATTTCAGCGAAGCGAACACGAACCTCTTTGGCCTTATTACGAAACGTCGTATGTACCTTACGAACCTCCACCGTGAACTTTAATTCTAAAACACCATATGCGCCTTCAATATCACTCACGGCGAAGACGTTTTGTTATTCACTACAGAGTTTTGTAGCTCTCGCTCCGCCTACACTTGATTTAAAATTAGAACTCTTGCGTGACAAACGCAGTCAACTTCAAATTTAATGTTAAAAAGATAAACTTTATTCACAAGCAATAGGGCACAATATTGTTTGGTTGTTAAAGAGCCGTAAGGTGGGTTGCTCCGTAAATGCCATTGGCCCAATGGTACAATGTGAAACAAACAAGAAATATCAGAGTAAGAAGGATGGCGTTAACTTTTCAAACGTAACTCCTTCATAGAGCAATCAAAATACTAAAAATTCAAAAATAAATATAAATATAAACAATACTTTTAATATCAAACAATATAACAATAGAAATATATTAAAGAAATTAAATAATAAACTAAAATTCGAATTCGTCACATGCATGAAACAAAACATAGGTTTTGTAATATGCGTGAAGAGCAACGATGATGTATTCTGTTGTTTCGTTGCTCGATCCATTAACCTTATGTGCGGTCGAGCTTTTACAGAAAAAAAGGCTTTATGACGTCTCAACAAGACTTATTTTATGGAGTAATAATTTTAGTTATACTGGGTTTTGTATTTAGACTTGTGTGAGTGGGCATGGCGAGTTTGTAGTAGAGACGGTTCGTTTAGTAGACAGTTGACAGTCGCCACGCCACACTGACATTCCGATAGCAGCACTGATAATAATTTCTATAAATCAAACACTTTTTTTGTTGACTGTACTTTTTGTGTTTACGTGAAACAAAAACTGAAGTGTACGTAAATAGAAAATTTTTGTTCAATTTGAAAAAAGTGAATTAAGTGAAGTGTTAGAAGTGGATTTTCATGATAACTTTTTAAATTCAAAGTGTGTTTCTACAGGTGATAGTTTTTGTTTTTGTTTTTAACTGTAAGTTTATTTTTATGTTACGTTTCTTATTTTAAGTAATTAATGGCAACAGGCACATTCGGTACCATACTAAACTATTCCTTCATTTTTTTAAATACATACTCGTAGATACTAAATCTTTTGGTAAATAGGTACTTAGCTCTCACTATGAATACCCATGACCAGAGGGAGACAATGAAATCCCAGCTTTATCTAAATATATTCACAATACAATCATAGTTTTGTTTTATAATTCTGGCATATTAAAATACGTTAACAACTGCATGAACTGAGATGAGATTTGAACTCACGCCCTCCCTTCTGTACAAGGATGTTCTCATTTCTAAACTACTCCACCATTAGCGCTTTTCTTTCTGTTAAACTTTATATTCGTACCTAAAATCAAAATCTTGGAATCTAACTTGTTGTCCAATCTATATTTGAAGCAACTCCCTTACGTACTTTATTATCTAATAAAAAATGTATTAATACAACTATCAACGCAGCCTCCGCATCTTCTTAAATAAATGATATGAAATCATTACATTTCTCTGTCTATTCCTCTTAAAATTCTCAATAAAATCGTTTTTTATTAATACCCATAGTGAAACAATCAATAAAACATTGAATATATTTTTAAATCTCTACGCCTTTATTTTCAAACACCGACTAATTTAACACTTCCTTAGTGCTAATATTGCCTAGTTGTAGTAATCTAACTATGACGTATGACAATTACAAAGTATCTTATCTAAAACTACCTTAAACGTTGAAGAAATCTCATACAGCCTCACTTAAAAGATTCTTGTATAGAAACCATTTTAGTCAGTTTTAAACCAAAAATTACGGAACCTTTGAGCATAGATAGGTACTCTAAAAACTAACATAAATACCTAAGCAGAAAATACATACACAAAATAGTGTATTGTGAACTGAAAATTCAGTACAGTTCGCCGTCGGCACGCCTCTTACGGGGCGGATCGTTGCTGAAATCCTGTAAACGGCACGCCCACTATCAAGTTTTAACCTACGTGTACAGTAGCAACGAGTTAATATGTAGATCCACATATGTAAACTGTTTAGCAAGTTAAGACATGCAGATATATACCTAAATAGAATTAGGTAATACGACCGCTAGTCTGGATAAATGCTAACGTGTGCCCAGACTCCGTCCACTATGCATTTTGTGAAACACCGTGGGGTTTTAATCGGTATACCAGCGCTAGGCTAGAGAGTCCGATATAACCCTGGCACCTTCCCCAAGGGCCAGGGCATCCCTAATCCAAGAATATCCCCACTTTAAAAAAATGGTAATACGACCGCTAACTTATTGCGAAACTGTGTTAAAATTATAAACGATTTTGGTAGTCCTTCCTCGTTTTACTAAACTCGTGGAATTAATTATTTTATTCACAGGCTATAAATAAAATTGTAAATTTCGAATAAATAAATAAATATAAATTCTTGTAATCTTCTTTACGTAATATGTCTTTCCAGAGCCAACGTCGAGTCTGACGATGAACAAATGCATGGTAATAAAATATTTTCATTTCATTTTATTGCTTTCTCAGCCGTATTTTTTCCTTCCTACAACCTGGGATCCTTGAAGCGCAGTGTAAAGAGGTATCTCACAAGCGTCGGCAGTGTTAGCCATGACAGCTGAAACAGCTGCTATCTAGGGAATTTTGTATAGGCAACGCTATTTCACTACGCCGGCTTGAGCAGATGAATGTGCATCAGCCATTGACAAAGCTGATCCCGAGTGTGTCTTTATGAATTTGCAGACTAAGGTCGTCTTATAATTGAAAAAGGAATGAATAATAGGCAATCTATGCAACCAAAATATTTCTAATATTTATAAAAAAACATGCTATTTTAGTTAAACCATTTATTGAGACACACGTATGTCAAAACAAAAAACAATTCTTTTTTAAAATTAGTTGTAACAAACATATCAATTCCTCTACAAATAGTGCAAAAAACATAAAATTAAAACGCTTAAACATAGGAGGGATTTTTATTCCTGGTAGAGCGTATAGGATATGAAGTTCGCTTGAAGTTGTGTCGGCCGTGGCAGGAGGTATGGGACTTCAGTAACATTTCCTTATTTCAAAAGGCGTAACTGAAGCCTTCTACAATAATTTTTATCAAAGTGTGGCCTCTTTCCTAAAACTTTTAACGGAATTATGGAGGAAACATGAAAGCAGAGTTTTTTTATTATCTCTTGATTATTTTATATTTTTGCTTCTTATATATTTTTTACCGGCAATACGTGTAGTTGCTCATATTTTTAAAATGTGGATTATTCTGTAACTTTAACTAGCTACTACACATAGTAGTTCTGCATTCTGTATTACAACACCTCTGTAGGTTTAAATCTTATATCTTCTGTAACAAGCAACTTACTGTAAAGTGTAACTCCCTCATCAGATCTCTCCTAAAAGTGCAAGTACAAGATTGTGATACTTTTTTTTATTATAGCAACACTGACAACACTCCACCCGATGTAAAGCTAGAGTGCGGTCCATGAACGAAAAAACTGCTTGAGGAGACGAGTATGCACCATCTAGATAAGACAGTGCACACTCCTCTCGTTATACCTGGCTACTTTCAAACTATTTCCGAAACCCGATAAGGTCACTTCACGGATGTTACATTCGAAAGTGGTGGTACTACCCCAGGACGACAGACTGGGCTAATAACCATCATCAATCTGCCAACCACTTTGAAAATAAGGTACTTGTAATTATTGTTAACAATAATTTAGGAAAACAATTCAAGACCTAACCTATATTCTACCACAAAAACTAGTCTTCTATTATTTTTTAAACGCTCCATAGATAGGAATACAGACTGCAGTATTCGACATCTGTTAAAATCCCAAGAGAGATAATAGTAATAAGATAAAAGCAAATAGCGAAAGGAATTAAGTTAAGATCCCTTTCACCCTTCTCGTGATCCATCACCAGTTACTCAATCTCAAGAACGACATTGTCAAACTTCTTACTCAACCCTAATATAATAATAGATATTATATTTAATTAATATGAAAAATTATTATCTTTTTCTTTTAATAATTACGCGAAAAGCTATCACCAGTTTTGCGTCCTTCTGCTAGGTGTCTGCTGCTGCCTGCTGCTGAAAGTTTCAATCAAAATTTCACCACTTACCGTAAATATAATTATTGCAAATATCATAATATAAATATAAATATCGTAAAGAAAACTAAAAACTAGATGCCATTTGATAAATAATAATATTACTGAAAACCAGGCTGCATGGGCAATAATCTCCTTGCCTTTAATAAAACAAAAACAAGATTTAAAAAAGCAAATTTTTTGGCATATTAAAATTGATTTTTTTGTAACCATTATCTGAGTAACCTAACTGATACATAGCAATGAACTCAATTGCAAAGTAGAAGTTTCTAATATAAATTTTAATGAAATACCCAGGACATGAACCCAGCAGTTGGATAAGTTGTCAATCAAAAGTAGAAGTAGAGTAGAGGAATTTCAAATTTTCGAATTTTTTTAGTCAATTTTCATCAAAATTCAATAATATTGCTTTATTAATCGCGTATTCGTATGCCTTGTAGACGAATGTTCATTAAAAATACAACTCAATCTATTATCTAAAAGGTCAAAATCGATTTTATTGTAAAAATAATTCGTAACACGTAAACCCCTTGTCCCCGATCCATCACAAGTGTAGACGGAAGGTTCATAGCACAGCCGATGATGTTACAACGACATTTATGAGGCATATTATGACGCATTCTTTCCGTTTATTGCTCACACCCGTTCCTACGCACTTTGTCATGTACTACGACGGTTATTGCTCAAATAGTTATTTACATAACCCTAAAACGTGGTTTGTTTTAGATATACCTACCATCCATTCTAAAATAATAACAAAAGGCTTTATTTTTTTGTAACTCGTCATATGACAACACTCCGCCTGATGTAAAGCTAGAGTGCGGTCCATGAAGGGAAACAATTGCTTCCACAGACAAATCTCTACAGGCAACTGTCACCTCCTTTAGCCGGCTTGAGGAGACGAGTATGCACCTCCTAGATTGACAGTGCACACTCCTCTCGTTATACCAGGCTACTTCTAAATTGATCGCGCGACATAGTCACTTCACAACGAAAGTGGTGGTACTACTCTAGGACGACAGACAGGGCTAATAACCATCATCAGTTTGCCTACCACTCCTCTTTTTAGCAGCATAGCTATTGGCCTGTGTAAAAACAGTTACTTAGATCGAGTTCTAGTCTAGTAAGAAGTAGCTTTACTATAAAGACGTTGAAGGAAAATACACGTTTTGATATTTTAAATTATTTACACACACACACACACACTCAAATTCACGAATATTTGATGTAGAAAGAATGACAAGCTTAGGAAAATATATTCACCGCAAGAAACTAGTATAAACTATCTGCGATGCCCACCAAAATTTCATTAGGGTCTCAGTAACTCTTCAGTTTTATACTGAAAGATCTGAATTTCAGAATGTATCAATTTTTCAAAGCTAAACCGAATAAGTATCGTAGTAAGAAAGGCAATCCTGAATCTCAAAAACTGTGATTTGTAGGGACTGTGCCTACACATTTTAAGAGAAAACAAAACGCGTAGTCAAGGAGACTGTTTATAATTTTGGTTGTCAAATATACGACTTAAAAGAAACAACTAAAAGGCTTGTAAATATCTTTATTACCCTGACTCGATACCTAAACTGTCCCTACAGATTAATTAAAAATCTATAGCACAAAAATGTACAATATATTTAAATATATATTTTTTTAATATAGTGACATTTTTATCGACCTTACCTACAACATAATGGACCCGGTTCAGACAGAAGCTACAAGTCGTGTTCGTCCCATTGCGTGAGAATAGGCTAATAATGGACAATTGCTGAGCTCCGCGATATCATCGACATGCTACGTTCTAAACAATGTGCTCTCATAATTGCCTTTTCTCTACAATATTCATTTTCACGAATATACCCTTTGTCCACGTGAACCATAACGGCAACGATATGTCGGCGGTCGCATAATTTTAACCAATACCGGTGACCGATATCTTGGCATGTGACCACACTCTACCTGATTTCCAAATCAACCTGAAGAAACGAATGCATACTATCCAGGTTGACAGTGCACACTGCTCTCGTTATACTCGAGTAATTCCAATCACGGTTCCAAGAGCTCATGTTGAATGAACGATATTATCGGTGGTCGTGGACAAGCTAAGACGTTTTTTTATTGCACCGTCAATCTAGCCGAAAAGTCGGTGAACGATATGTCGTCAATCGGTAGTCAAAAGTGCCATTAAAATGAATAAAACATCTAATCGATTCGACATGTCGGTTGTCGGTTCGAACGTCCTGAACAAAACGGCCAATAAAAAAAGATGTAAATACCACATAACATAATGTAAGTACTTAAGTAACATAATCTATAGAGAAATTCATTGTTTGCTGGCACAAAATTAAGATTGAGCGATTCTTAAAAACAGGAAAACATACTCCTATAAGATCGTGCGGATTCTATTATGTGAAGTACTTTCCAAATATTTCCGCCCGTGAAGTGTCCTATTGTCCCCATTTCGAATATAACAGAGGAGTGTGCCCTGTCAACCTTGACGGCATACACTCGTCTCCTCAAGGCGACTGTTGGATACAGTCATTTTTTAATAAGCACTTTACAGGAAATGATATCATAACACTAAATTATAGGTACCGACTGCAATTCACAATAAAACGTTTTAAAACAAAAGCTCCATCAAATAAATAACAACACATCTGCGTGCCAGGAGCTATGTAACTCGGGCCTCTGCAGCTAGTTGTTAGGGCCCAATTTGCCGTCCATAACGATTTCCTCTTCGGGGAATCGAATGGCGTGCGTCCGGGTTGCATGGCGACGTACAACGCCCACCCAATGGCACCTACCTATAAGGGGCCTATAGCCAGCCTACCGAGTCGCTCGGAAAATTTAATCCAATTATGCCAATTACATGTATGGCGGCTTTTGTTTTGTATTTTTTTTGTTTTTGCATATCGACTTTAATCAGCGCATTAAATTCTAAACGTTATTCTTTTTGTAAACCAAAAATAATTAACTATGTTTAAATCAATCTAGAATAGAAGCTAGATTTAGTCCAAAGGGATACGAATACACAAAATAGGTATTATTATAAATATGAGACATTATTTTAATACAAATACTAAGTAAATAGATACAATTATAGTAACTAGACTTTTTACGTAAAATGTTTTGTTTATTACAACAATGGTTGACGATGGTTATTTGCCCTGTTCTGTTCTGAGGTGGTACTACCACTTTCGAATGTAACACCCGTGTAACCCTTGAATGAATGATGCAAATACATCTCCTCAAGTCATAGCGGAGGCGAGTGCTGTCTTCTCTAATGGTGAAAAAAAAACTAAAACTGTTTTTTATAATTTTAAAAGAAAAATCAAGTTACATGTTACAAAAAAAAAGGACTAAGATAATGTTAAGCTTAAAATCCCAACAATAAATCATAAACAGTTGCACAATGTTCTCGAAATAAGTGTTCTTAAAAATAAGTGACGTGATCTAAAACGGCACCATAAACAAATTCATAAGTAGCGGCTGTACGACTTTTATGCGATTTTAAAAGGCTCCCCCTTCAGCAGATCCTGTAAAGTGAAAACAGCCTTAAACCTACGACACCCTACGAGGAAACACGACGGGGGACCCAAATTTAAACTTGCTACGTGTTATTTCTGAAACAAAAACTTTTCCTCAAATCTCTTCTAATAAAATAAATCTAAATTTATTTTCAATAGGATATTATAATAGTATGTGAAAAACTTTATTTTTATAACTAGTAATATCTATTAACCGAACCCCAGAAAGGTTTAAATTGTGGAACGACCTTCCCAGCCACGTCTTTGCATCTTCCTATAACTTGAGATCCTTCAAGCGCAATACGAAGATGCATATTACAAAGCCGTTGCCTCCGTTCATAGATGGCACTCTAGCTTAACATCAGGCGAAGTGCGATCATATCACGTACTCATAATCATAGAGACTGTCTATAATTAACTCTATGCGTATGTATATACCTACATAAATAAATAAAATATACCTGTAGTATATTTATTTCAACCGTAAAATATTATGCAGTAATTTTAATTCAAAACGCACAGCAACCCATACACATTAAAACAGGTTTAAGCGCCAGCCGTTCCATTTTCCAAAAATGTAAAGCAAAAAAATTGCGATCCAACCGTTCCTGACGCGCTCGCCGCAAATTCCAGAGAAAAAAATCGTATTTCGGACGCGGTTTGAATTTTAATTGACATTCTGGTTGAAGCGAAAAGCTTCCGTGCTGCCATCATGGAGGCAACATTTTCCACTTTTAGATTGACATAGACGTGGGGATCGTTTTACATGTCGCCCAGTTGCGGGTAATAAATATGAAGGCACACGTCCGCAACCACGGCCACCCTTACCCTACGTGCCAAATTTTGTAGGAATCATCTTTGATTCAGAACATACCATGTTTTTTTCCAATTATTCTATAACTATTCATGTATAGATTGTATTTTATAGGGATTTTCATCCAATACTTTCATTTTCAAATAAAATAATTATAGAGTAGTGGTGATCTGCTGTTTCAGGATAATACCACTAATTTTAAGTTAGTAACCGTAAAGTAATCTATTCGCGTTTCGGGATCAGCTTGGAAGTAGCCGAGTTTAACGAAAAAAATCACTGTCAACCTCAATGGTGCACATTCGTCTCTATAAGACGATATAGAGGAGACGACTGTTAGCGGCTGTAGGCGTCAAGTTTCACACAAACAAAGCGAACTTTGGTCACATGCCTCACCTACTATTAAAAAAAATTGTTTACGAAAATTACAATTGTCCGGAGACAATATTCTTAGTACGCATGCAATTATTAGATATAAATATACTTATTGTTCTGTCACGTATTCCGTGCTTCATAATTCTCTGTGAATTACAATAAATAATTTGGTGTAGGTACTCATTACCAACAGTTCATTACAACGTTTAGCTTCAAATTATTCGGTACAAAGCGGGCGGTAATGTCGAACGTCCGCGGATAATTGCGAAATAACCACGAGACAGCCTCCACCCGCCACATTAATTTGGCTCCTCTCAATTATTTGTCAGTGAATTCGGTACTATGAAACTTACTCTGGTGCCTCTCTTTCATTTAAATACGCAGAATAACGCAAACAATAATATTTTTTTATGTTTATGATTTTATTAATTGTATATTTTATTTTTTACAGATATGTCGTCTCACGAACTACAAACGTGCAGAATAATTAAATTATTGTTGCTGAGAAAATTTACTGATAAATATTAACAAAGATGCTGCCACAAACTTCGAAACGAAAACGTAAATCTCGCACGTGAGTGAATGGACTTTAATAGACACCGCGTACTTCTTGAGCGATGCAAGAAATATGCAATACAGCTGCCATACAGCTCGATTCCAATCCTCTTGTCCGAAAAATAAAATGCGAAGATTTTCCTACGATAAGAGGCAAGCAACCGGGAAGAGTTGGTATGGGGGTGCGCGATGAGATGGAGGAAGAATTTGGTGTTAAAGCCAGAAACACACCGCCTATGGGTCCCGGACCCGCGCCCGACCATGGACGAATGGAACACGGTGGTAATGGATTCTGGTTGGCGGCGGTCACCGCGGCTGGTGCACCACATCCGATGCTTGAAACATGTACTGAAACAGGATTCATTAATAGCCAACCCTCGATGGCCGAATTTATGACGGCTCTACCGCAACTGGGAACAGGTGATCTCAGTCCTCAGCATACACCGCCTGGATATCCTCCCGACTTACCTTCACCGGGAAGCGGACTCAATGTACCTGAATACCCGTGGATGAAGGAAAAGAAGACAACTAGAAAAAGTAGCCAACAAGGTTAGTGATTTTATGTCGTTTATTTTATAAACCTATTTATTTAAATAACAACGCCATTGTAGAATATTTTCGTTTCATAAATAAATGTCTAACTACCGAATGAATAACTACTTCAGAACTGGGCCTTTCAACGGCAACTACGAATGGCCATTCAACCATTGTGTTCTGGTTCACGGTCCTAGAATTTCTGTAATGAACATCAAATTACGCCGAAATATATTGAATTGTACGGCACGATGGACTTACACAAGTACCTATATATGTATAAGTATATGTGGGCTGTATAACTGTAGTTTTGTTTTATGAAAGATAAGTCCTAATTTATATGTATGTAAAGCTTTGTGGTATGATCGCATGGCTGTGTGTGTCAGCGTCGGCGAGTAGCCGTGTAACGGAACGGACTGTTCGACATGCACTCTAAACACTAATTACAAGTGAGAACATTTTAGAGCATATTTACATGCTGACAACTCATGTAAAGCATATCGGATTTATTTCGTTCCCTAAAAGTGTTCTCAGACAATTCAATAGAATGAAAAGTTTCCTGTTTTACCCACGACATCAAACTATTGTGTATTTGTCAATTATATATTTAGTAATTTCATGAGACCGTGACTATAGTAAAATGGTTGTAGTTTTTCAATGAAGCCTCAGTTAGCACTGTTACTAATTTTAATACTGTATGACATTGTTAGAGTTATGAAGGTTGTTAATGCTACATGTATAGAATTGAAGATCACGCAATTATGTGTACAAACATAAAGCAGGTTCACGCTTTAGGCTCAGTCTAATGTATTGCATGGTTACCTTTAACCTAATAAAATGTTTAAACGCACAACTTATTTATTTTTAAATACAACAGTTGTAAGTTCACATAATAATAACAATGTAAAACATGATTAAAAAAAAGTAGTCTATCAAAATATGCGTCACTTAAAAAACTGAAATCCATTATTTCGAAACCGATCAGAAACTATATCGACAGAAAATAAAGGGCGATTGACCCCAAATTTGTCATCGGAACAAAACGCTGACTCGGGAGGAGAACAAAAAGGCAGTGACTTAGATGATCCATCATCATCCGTCTGGCTCGGACGGTGTGGGAAAGTGACGTCACCCAGGTGCTGCCATCCTTTCGTTACAAAAATTATCAATAAAAAAAACTTAACTTATTAATTTAAAATAGGTTTCTTGAGCATTCGTGACAACATTTTAATATTTAAATACGATTAAGCTTCGTAGAAGTACAGGAGCGGTCCCCCGGGGCGATCTCCGGGGGGGTCTTCAACAACAACGTGTAACACCGCATTAACACAATCTGCTGCCCGTTTTACTGTCCTATACAATGTTTAAAGCCTCTATACCTGATCTCTAATTGCTTTGTTATAATCATCCCTTTAATAAATTTAATTTATATGACTTTTGTTAAATAAACTTATTCAACAGGTTAATAAAAAAAATGTAACATCTAAAGAAAGATAACATGCATGATGATACACACATTGATAATACTCTTCTTAACTATTATAATGGAGACAACGTGATCATGAACCGTAAACTCGCTCCATCTTCGTTGGATACGAATACGACGTGTCGACATTAAAACTCTTGTCGCAAACCATAACGTCACAGTTTCCTAGTCACAGAGAAACAGAGCAAAGAGCAGAGAAAACGTGAATCCAGATTTTTGCGACTTAAGAGACTAAAGTGGTCCGATTCTTTACCGATTTAGTCTGTATGGAACGTATTCGTTTTCGTTTTCAATGTAGGGCAGTTTGTAAGGACTTCGGCCGTGAACCGAGACGACAGAGGAACGCCAGTAGCGACTGTTGGGGGGTAATCAGTCACTGTCAGCCGGGGTCGCTATCGAGCGATGTGCAGCCGACAGCGGCGCACTTCCTATGCAAGTCGTCGACGCTTTTGTAGTATAAACTCCGCTCTAAACTTAGATATTGGATTTTCAAAGTTTTGACTGATTCCGTTAAGTGACAGCTCCGCGTTTGAGAAATACCTACATTGCGTCGACGTATTTCCGTTATTACTGAGAAAGCGAAATAATAGGTAAAAGTTTGTTCACTTCGCTGTTTGAGTTTGCTACTTCGTATGACGATGTAGGTATATTTATAACGATATTAATTTCATTATTAGTTCCCAATTTCTGTCGATAGCTATGGTAACATCTGCAGATTCTATTATATCTTATGTAGCTGATTGTACCTATCTACATAATTATATTATATACAGCTCGATTACCACTGACTGACTCACTGACTGACATATATTATGAAGCACTTGCCGGGGGGTTAGCGAGATGATTCTTTTTGGGGCGTGTAGAGGGCGGTCCCGGGACCTCGGGAAAACCTCGACTTTGACCGGAAGCGGACTGTGGACCGGAAGTGACGTCGATATCTCGGAAACGGAGCGAGATAGGGCCAAAGTGCCGGAACAAAAGTCGTAGGGAATGCCCTCTAATATCGAAATCCATAATATTTTTTTTCAAATTACCCGAAAAATAACTTTTTCAGCGCCGCGAAGCGCGCCCAAAAAACTAGTCATATTATATAAAGCTCGATTACCACTCACTGACTGACTCACTGACTGACAGCAATTATTGAGCACTCGCATGGGGTTAGGAGGATGATTCTTTTTGGGTTGTATAGAGGAGGCCCATGCGACCCCGGAAAAACCTCGACTTTGACCGGAAGTGGACTCTGAACCGGAAGTGATGCCGATATCTCGGAAACGGAACGAGACGGGGCCATAGTGCCGGAACAAACATTGTAGGGAATGCCATCTAATTTCGAAATCGACACCTTTTTTTTCAAAATTGCTCAAAAAATTTTTTTCCTCGATCGTATTTACATCCTTTTCCCGCCGGTACGCCAATATGAAACGGAGCATGGCGCTCGGGCGGGGCCGGGCGAGCCCCGCGGCGCGTACGTTCGGAGTAGTTCGGACATCGGCGTAGAGGCGACCCGAATTTCGCTCCGTTGCTCGTCGGGGTCCGTGTTGCTGTTAGCCACCACTATGGTAGGGGCCTCCGATGTTTGGATATAGATTGTTTTATAGTTATGTATAGTCGTCGCGTGATGAAGGCGTCGTATGCCTCGCGATGCGTTTATTTTTATTTATTTATTCCTGTGTTAGTTATTGTGAGGTTTGTGAGGTAATTAATTAAACATAAGTTTTTTACGTGTATTAAATTTTCGATGTGAAATATACGAGTGTTTTCTTTTATGATATACCCTAAATATACGTATAAACATGTACCAAAGCAAATAAACGCCTAAATAAAAAAAGAAAGCAAATCTGCCAAGGACGCTCCAGAACTACACACCCTTCTCTCTGTCGAGGCGTAAGACGATGAGCTCTATTATTATTTTTAGGTTACCGAATCGCGATAATTAAATAACTACTTTTATGTGTTTTAGCCATTGTAATTGTTTTAATAAATACATTATTGTTAATAAGTAAATTGTTTTATTATAATGATTCCTTTTACGTGTACGCAAATCCCCTCAAGAAGGCTCATCGTCGCAACGGTCGATTTTGGTTCCAGGCGGGGAGGATAGATGGAGTTTTAATCGATGCTAAGGGGTGGGCTCAAACACGAGTAAAGCGCCATCTATCAAATATTGAATGCACTACCTTGATTAGTAGATTATATCATGTCATCTTTTAATTGCATACTATTTTATTAAAAGACTTTTATTGTTATTCAATTAAGTGTATTATATTTAAATTAAAACTAACAACCGATGACACGGCATTCTTCATTCATCTGACACTTCCCTTCGCGTTCCAGTCCTTCCTATGTGTAGCCTACGCTCACACGTTCCAGTTATATATAACAGACAACTACTAAGTACATACAGTTGCATAGGCTTGATAATTGCGCCAAAATTAAATAATATTTTAAAAAAGGTAACACTAAATGCTGTATTTTGTCTTCACATATCTATCTACAAATATGTGTCCTCAATACAATGTAAATGAAGAAAGTACTATATAATTTCACACCCTTGTCTCTATCGAGGGGTAAGCAGAAACTTTTTTAAAATTACTGTATCTTGAAAAGTAGAAGAGTTAGCGCGTTCGTGTAAAAGGCGATTTTGTTCAATATGATGAGCACTATTATTTTTTGTTATTTATTTATTTTTATTTTTTTAAGAAACGGCTATATCTCGGAAAGTAGAAGAGTTAGCGCGTTCGTGTAAAAGGCAATTTTGTTCAGTATGATGAGCACTATTATTTTTTGTTATTTATAAAATTTTTTTTTAAGGAACGGATATATCTCGAAAAGTAGTTGAGTTAGTGCGATCGTGTAAAGAGTGATTTGGTCATTATGATGAGTACTATAAATTTTTAGTATAATTGTTATATCTCGTGTAAGTTCTACTATATGGTCGAGGCTATTCTTTTTCCGAAAAGTACCCAAAAAAAAGTTTCTCCAGAAGCCCGAAACGGTCACGAAATAGCCCTCCGCGGGCCGCTTGCGCCCGCGGGAACACCCAAAACGCTAGTATTATTATAAGACTAGGATGTGTTTTTTGCGTCTACTTGAACAATCCCACATACAGGACAGGAAACAAATTGTTCTTACCACCACGCCCTCCGTCTGTATCTTCGCAATCGAAATTAAAATTAACGTTCTGACACGATCGATCATTTCGGCCGGCTGACTTGATATTGCGAACAAAGGTGGCCTTGTGAATTGAGATTAAAGATGATACAATTATATCACGAAGATTTTTTTTTGTTTTTTTTTTATTATTTTATTCACACATAATAAACTTTGATTGAAGCTTTTTATATTCATATAAAACGTTTTATTTTTATGTACTCTAGTTGTAAATAATTTTTTTTTCATTTCCATATTATTTGAGATCCCCTAAAAAGCATACATCGCGTGCAAAGTCCCCGTCTCGAGTTCAAACCCGGTTGTAAGTAAACAACTGCTATAGACTATAATACCCAACTATTACATTTAATGATGATGGTCTGGGAATTTTGTCATTTTGTGTAAGTATATTAGGAAGTATTATGTTTGCAGATTGAGGCTCAATGATATATAAATATTAACATATGATTTACGGCCGAACTTTGTTTTAGTATGTAAACGATTCTTATAGTATTAAGCTATTTTGTTTTTTAGAGTCTTTACTTATTTTCAGAACTAATCAGAAACCAAGGGCGCGAGTTTCAAGAGTCTCACGCTATTCTTACATTTTATTTACACAAAAAAATTAGGCACAGATCTTCCTTCGCATTTTTTTCATATTTACAGTATTTTCTAATAAATTTATATTAAAAGCTTGATTAGATATTTAATCTGCCACTGCCATAAAAATACACATATTACATATAATATAAATAAATAAATATACAAATGCAAATTTTTATATTCTAAAATAGCCTTCGTTAGAAGTAACCTACATGGCATGTTGGGAATTGAGCGAACCACAAGGAATCGCGATCGATTGCACTTGGTAATGTAACTCGCAATAGTTTTCAACCTACATATTATTCGCAACAAATACAAAACCAATTTTGCACAATTAGACAAAAAAGCGAAAGTAAACTTAACCGCAGGTAGATAACTATCGATATTGAAGAATCCATGGTCCACTGTAATAAATCTTTTAGTCGGTGTTCTTTGATTTATGTGAAAAATGACCGTAAATTTAAGGTTAAAGTAGCGAAGGGAATTGGCGCCCAATTTTAGACGTATAAAATTAAACCTATTAAATAAACCTTTCGTCCTAGAAAATTATTTTAGATCTAAAAAACCTCATTCTTGCGATCAACACTATCATTAATTTAACATTAGCATGGTATTATAAACGAAAATATGTCAATCAATATACCTAATGTAAAATTAAAAAATAAATATGCCTTAAATATTGAATAAAAAGTATTTGATCTATGAGATTTAAATTCAATAAAAAATTAAAATTTAATAGAAAAAAAATAATTGTTTTTAATAAAACCAATAATAGGTGACGTTAACCCAGCAATTGGAAGAGCTGGAAAGATTGAGTAGAGGAATTTCGACACGGTTACGTGAGACGCCAATGACTGTATGGGCATTGGGCACTGTATGGCCAGAGTATCCGGCGCTTAATTCAGGTGTGCATGTTGATTCTTCCTATTAAATTTTCATCATAATTTAATAATGACAAGTTTAATATTTTAATATGCCAACAAATAATAAAATATAAACTAAAAAAAAGCAATAAATTAGTACAATACCGTTGAACAAACAAAAAAAATCACGACCAATCATAATCTGTCAATACACAATTATTAACATGATCTATGTGTTTTGGAATAACACTTTCACTTTAGGGTTTCACTACATCATTCCTGGCACATAAATCAATGAGTGACCGTGGCCCGGGCCGAATGGTTGCGACGACAACTGGCCCTTTATGCCCTTTATAGGCGATTTAGAATAATAAACCGATTGCCCTTAAGAGGTTATCTCTAACCTATATTTCTATCACATTCTATTTGTATAATCTCTACTAACCTTTTTTTTATTACTGCAATGTTATACGCGAAAATACAATTCTAATTTTTTCACTCTTCTAGTTTTTTTAAAGTAGCTTGACTTGTGGTCCATGAGCAGAAACAACTGCTACAGCAAAATATGTGTACATGCAACAGTACCCTCCGCAATGCCGGCTTGAAGAGTCGAATGTGAACAGTCCATTGAGAGGGTCATCATCTTAGTTCAATCAATTTAGACAAAATCTTCATAAATCATACACCTAAATAATCTTTCATAATTGGTGGAAAACTCCTCACCTTAGTTTTAGAGATTAGCAAGAACAAACAAAAGTGAATATTAAAAGAAAGAAAGCAAACTTTATTTTTCGAAGTATATCATATCTGTAAACCAAAAATCAGTCTGAACGCGAATGTGTATGGACCAAAGAGCGTACATTACAGTATTTACTAGCAACCCACATTATGCAGATCGTAGGGCTGATTTTCAGCTGGCTGATATATCCTAGAAAATCTCTGGGATGAGAACAGACTCCACATAAATCTTCTCACGCACGCATACCTCTTGCCACACGCAAACTCTATCAAATAAAAAAATATAAACCATATTTTCAATAATACAAAACCATCAAACAGAAGCCGCAGAGCAAGCAAACAAACAAACAAGGCCTAATCCAAGTAACACCGACAGAGAAGACGCCACCAATCAATAAATCACTTTCACTAAAGGTATCTTACCTATAGAGGCGCCTGGCCTTTGTCCTGCGCATTGTCGGTGTTCATTTTTACAGCAATTAGAGACACTTACCTGCCACAATGTCGATAAGGTTCTGTACACATTAAAATCTTTTATCATTCATTCTTTCGCAATTTTTGCCAAAGAATAAAATTCATCGCATACTCTCAATTTCACTATTAAACTTTCCTTACAAAATATAGTTTTTTTTATTTTTTCTGTTCCGTAAAGACTGACGAAAGATTACAGTTAAACTTTTAAAAAAATGAACCTAAAGAGAATTCAAATGCAGACACCAACCTATTAATATGTCATTATTTACATTAACTGTCGTTCCGTAATGTGGAAGTCACCTTACCTGCCGAAGTTGCCGGTTAATCCTATTAAAGATCATGAAAGAGATGAGGCTATCGGTGTGGGCGGTCGTAAGAAAGAGACCTATTGTTACTCAGCTATTTTAACTTCTAATTCAAATTCAATAGAATGGTTACCTCTAAGCTGTAGGTGCGATGATCTTGTTGTTTTGATGCCGACTTTGTAGCTACCAGTTTTACATTTTAAAAAAAGTTTAGTTATTTTTTTATATAAATAAACGTAGCTGTAAATCCTATGACTGATTAGATAAAGCTTCTATTTTTAATAAGTTTTAATCAAAATTTGAAGACAATGCAGCGGTGAGATTTCATTAAACATTCAATAATACCCAAGCGTCGACAGTCGACACCCCTCTGCTAAATATTCTCAAGTGAGCTGTTACGTGGCTCTAAACTGATTTATCATATGACGAGAGTTCGCAAACAAGCCTCATCTTACACACATAAACCCTTCCTATCATCCACCAAAACACACAGATAACAGACAAAACATTTTCAACAATATGCACTCAAACTTTGAGTATATGTTTGGTTAACCTCTTATTACATATTTCCCTTTTGTTTCAAATCAAAATGTATGAACTCACATATACCATCGCGGTAATATAACCCGTATTGTCTCGGCAAAAGGTGTCAAATTTGCCCACGTATATTTCAAAGTTGTAGTACAAAGTTGGTATGCTTTTGGACATGCAGAAGCTGTCTTAGACGAGGGTGCGACGTATCACGTTGTCCGGTTTCCGGACACGAGCACGTCCGGTGTCTGCTTAGTAATTAACTAAGTTAAACTACAAGTTTCTTGTTGATAACAAGAAATTTCGTTTGCCATTTAATACATTACTTTACTAGTGTTTTGTATAGCTTATTATTTAACATAAAATTAGACTCAATAGTCATAAAAATACAACATAACTACAGGGCGTTAAAAACAAGAAATCAATTAACAAGTAAGTACATTATATTCTCTGTATCCCCAAAAATCCACATCTCAAGCGAACCCTCAAAGCCACGAACACATTTAATCATATCGTTGAGATATTAATAACTGTTCCCGAAAATTAAACAATAAATTTAGGCTGCAGCTAATCGCGACAACAACACCGCAAGCAAGCCACTCGCTGACTTAACATTTATAGAGACAAATTGTGCGAGAACCAACATTCTCTCGTAGATATATTAATCTTCCTTGCTCGTCGTAGTCGCTACGAAATGCTACGCTCTAAGTGAGACGTTCAATTTTTGATCGAATTAATGGCGCTTGAACTTTTGTGTCGTATTATTATTTAGTTCTCGGAAAAAAACAACATTCCATAATAATATTATCAATTCATATAATAAGTAACAATGACTCATATAGTATTTTAAGTTTACAGTAAAAAAAAGTAATTAGCAAGTCTTATAAAACGCTATTCTTATGTATTATAATTTAATAAATAATATCATACAATAATTTATATTTAACTAAAAACATAACATATTATTTCCATTTATAAAAGACAAATGAACGCCCCGGAACAAAGCTCAATTTAATTCAACGAAGCAAACCATGTTGTTTCCTACCTTATCTTTTACTATTCCCTTATTTTTCCTTCTATGATATATGTGGGATAGAGGCGTCAACGTATAGACACGCACGACGTTGCTAGGGTACCAACTATTAGTGCATATGTCATTAGTCTATGTCAGAAGAACATTTAGCGGCCCCTAGTGTCCCTTACGCCCCACGAAAGCTTTGTTGCAATAAAACGCAGAATAAACAACGCACAGGAACGACTACTTACAACTTTAATTTACTCTTTTGTCACAACAAATAGGTATATTAATAATAATTTAAGATTAGTAAAATGTTTGTAGATATTTTAGTATAAATAATATTGTACGATTAATTGTATCTGTGTAACATTAACACCTCAGTAGCGACATACCCACGTACGTTGCCACCGAAGGGTCCATCGCATTTCACAAGGGTGTTAATTTGCTAAGGCCCTCGGTCGTACTAATGAAAGGCAAGACTTAGCGACGACAAGACGCCAGATCTTTGCAAAGATAGCAACACTTGCCAGAAATTCTACAGGAAATTGATGTTTTCAAACTTTAACAAGGCTTGTTTTACGACGATCTACATCTAGATACTCTTGCTTTGAAATGTGATAAGGTTAACTAATTTTAAAACTACAAAAAAATATTCAGAATAGAATAAAATAAATCATAAGTTTAATTAAATAGAAAACCGATGACTATTGGAATAAAGTGGTGACGATCCCTCGCACTCGTTTGAATAGAGCCATCGATCGGGCGGGGAATCACTCCAGTTTGGAACTAATTTGATTTTAGCATATTAAGGGGCGTAATATCTAGATATAAGAAGCGCGTCTTGCGGTCCCACCCTCGGGTGGTAATAACGCAAATGATGTAAGGTGTGCCTTTAATATCCATCACATGCGTCCCCGTATTTGCTTATCTACACCACCACGGAAGTCAAAAAATCGTTGTGAAAAAGAAAACATACTTTAGGGTCGGAATGTCGCTATTAAAAGTTTTTAATCAATTTATTTCTTGTCTTAGAAAACATGTTATAATAAAATAACTTTACTAGGAAAATTATAACTGAGCTTATTTCAAATGAGATTAGAATAGCGAGGCTTATCGATAATTTTTATCTGATCACATTGACTAAACAAAGCCGGATAGCTTCGTGGCAACAAACTCATTTAACTTTACGAATCTCCCTGCTCAAAAATTTCTCCTTTAATATTTCGTCGCTTCGATTTTATTGCCTTCTTAGTCCTCCTTTTACGATACATTTATTTTATTTATCGCGATCCACGGATTAAACTAATTTCGAAGTAGAATTCAGAAATAAATAAATACCTATCAATGGCCGAAGTCTTTATGCGAACCCATTCACACCGACTTCCTCTTAAATAAACATAAACAAATTAATATTTATAAACTTTATTATTATCCAAATTTTTATTTTATTACGGTAAAACATCCTTTGGAATTTTTCGTAGTTTTTTATTTTATTTATTCCGTTCGCCATGGACATTTACTTAATAAAAAATATTTGATTAAGATATTTGTGGTATTACTTAAATTTCATTTTATTTATTTACATTGTTCATCGAATTTCATTAGACAAGTTGCGCAAGACTGCTTACCTCTATACTGTATACAAGCATGTAGGTACGTATATCGTAACGTCGTATATTTTCCATAAATACTTTTAACCTGAAGCCATAAAATGAGGTGGGATGCCTTTACAATCAAACGGTCGGATGTTCTGCTCCGGCCGGGTTGTTCCGGAAATAAAAGTAGGCGGGTGTGGGGTAGATAAACTTGGAAATGTTCAAATGTTCGCACACTAGGTGAAAAACGTCACGCTCTCAATTGGATACTGAGGTACATAAATACGGATGAAGTTGTTCCTTATCTCGTAGCTTTTGTGACTTGAAAACTTACTTGCAAATTCAAGTGCTGTATTTTTCTTACTTTTCCTGTGTTAACTTTTGTACTTACCTAACTGAACACTTAGATATATAGTACATTTTATATCACTAAAAAGTTTAAAGTACCCTCGTACTAAAAATTCACTTTACACTTTAAATATCCACATCGACAAAGTGACCTAGTCGTGCTGACATAGGGACTATTTCTACAATCTTCTGTGTTTCTCAGGTAGCCGTTGTCCCGTTGATGAACCGCCAGTCACCACATTCCGTTACGTTATACCAGACTATTATAAAATAAAATATCATCAGTATCGTAGACACTCAAATGTTGGTTTAATTTCGTAACAGGGTCATACATTGACAGGTTTATTTCATTAGAGCAAGCAAAAAAAATGTGTAAATGAACAAATTTATATATTTTATTGTTTTTAATACATATAAAACCGTTGTGATTTTCCTCGTACTGTCTCGAGGTCTTGTGTATTGAACCGCAAAGCATTTGTAATCGTTTAATACCCTCCATTCTTTATCAGTATTCCGTTGGGGGAGTATCGGTTTATTTGCGTAGATTCCTCACGTACCCATTCAATAATATTTAAAAGGAATTAGATAATTAAATATATATTATTTGTTAATTAAATAAAATGACAGCTTTATAAATAATCTAACGTAATTGATCAACTGACTTATATACCTCGAATTTGAGTAGGTGTAGCTGAACAGTGAACCTAACGCTAGTGCAAGAAGTTTTTTTTTATTGTAGCTCGGCATGTGACAACACTCCGCCTGATGTAAAGCTAGAGTGCGGTCCATGAATAGAAACAACTGCTACTACAGAGAGACCTGTCCAGGCAGCAGTCGCTTCCACTATGCCAGCTTGAGGAGACGAGCATGTACCATCCAGATTGAGATTGTGCACACTCCTCTCGTTATACCTACGTTTGTTATTCTGTTTCATTATAAAACCATATTATACAATGAAGATCTCACCTACTGTTAAAATTATAAACTTGATTTTATATCGAAAACTTCCCACGATGCGTAGGTAGATATATAATGAAGAAAGAACAGTCTCAATAATGGCATCATTTGCTTATCAGCTGACCATTACCGAAAATCGAACGGTACATTACGCAAGAAGTCCGAAACCATTCGAACTGTCAGAACAACGAAATAAAAGAGACCTTATCAAGGGACCGCTTTCGGAAACTGCCTTCGATTGCAAATATTTACTTTAAAAAAGACATAAATTCATCCCATTTAAAAAAATAAAAACATTTTGCCTCTTATCGCGTTCGATTTTTAAGTAACGGCGTGCTATTGGTAGCTAAGTTGAAGACAAGGTTTTTGTACTCGGTTCCCCTTTTTTCTTGGGGAGAAATTTCTTTTCGCCAATTTAGAGGCGAGTAGATAATAAAAGGGCTCTAACTGCGACGATCGTACCCTAATGAAAACTCCTAATTTCAATATCTTCATTTCAAACTTTACTTCTATTACAAATCATATCTAAGTAGGTATGTATCAGATCTATCTTCGGGCTCTATCCACTTTCAAATAACTCCCGTCAATACATTCGTCACCTTAAACCGGCATAGCGGAGGCGGCTACTGCCTGTGGAAATATATCTGTAGTAGCAGTTGTTTCCGTTCATGGACCGCACTCTAGCTTTACATCAGGCGGAGCGTTGTCATATGACGAGCTACAATTAAAAAAATACATATAATAATAATAAGTCTCAACATACATAGCGGAGGCGACTTATGCGTACAGCAACAGCACTCAACGCGTTAAAGCTTCACATCATACGGAGCGCGATCACATATATTTAGAAAATTTTAAAATCAAAAACCAATAAATAATTATGAATGTCAACCAAACAAATAGATCATGTCATCGTTGTTATTGAAACGGCTTCGAGAGGTGCCACCATGTTGGCCAGCACTTGACCCACTTCAAAAGACGCGAGAGCAAATCGAAAATCGATGTGGCAACGACCCGAGCACATCAGCCGACAACGTGCAACCCCGCTAACCAACTTATTGTGCATACGTCTTCAAACGTCTGCTTTCCTAGTACTTCTGTATTTTTCAATTTAGATTTTGTTTTTAATAATATAATTTATATTATTACGTGATTTCAAATAGGTGTTACACATCTACAATGAAATAATTTATTAACATAAAATTTAAAAAAAATATTTTTAATTTTGATCATAATTTAATAATATCTTATAACCTCAATTTAAATTATTTTGAATATGCTAAAAAAAAATTGTTTCTTTTATTGTTTTAGCACGTCATATGACCGCACTCCGCCTGATGTTAAGCTAGAGTGCGAACCATGAACGGAATATAATATATTTTATTATATACGAGTATTAATAAGTATTTCAAATAAATATTCGTTTAGACAGGTATTCGAACCCGGAACCTCCGCATAACTGAATGTCGCCAGAACACAAAGGCAAGATTTGACGGCAATAATAATAAATAAAATTAATATTACAAAAAAAAGATAATCAGTACAATAATATTTTTAAAAAACTTTTTTACATCGGTCATGTCGGCGGTTATTCCTCCCTTAACCACGTGGTAGCCACTAATTGCTCAGCTGGGACGCCCTCCAAAAGCTAACGTGCTGCTTCTCACTTAAATAAATTATACCGACCAAAACATCGAGCATATGGGCAAATAAATTGTCACTAAATATTAAAACATAAACATCTTTAAAATATTTTAGCTCTATAATAGTCAAGAATAATAAAAGTAGGTATTCATATTACGTAAGACGTTATAGATTCATTTCAGATTGTTTAGTTCTTCAAAAAAACACAGAATTTTTACACATGGTTGAAAAATTTTAGCAAGTCATCTTTAGCGTTCATCAGTTTCAGATTTCATATGCTTACAATATTCCGAACAAGAAAATTAACGCCCAAAATTGAGATTGTTAAAACTTCGTATTATGTAGACGGAACCGCCACATGTCCTTTCTGGGAACCGGGGAAGTTCGTTCCACGCGTACTCGAATTTCTGTATGGAGTAGAAATACAGCTTTATAGGAGCAAAATCATACTTTCTCCTCGACAGAGCGGCGTTGCGGGGTATGCGAGCACTAATGACCGCGGGGGGTGAAGTCACCTATACCTACCTATACCAACCGCACTTTATATTACGTTTAGCCTACCCACACTCTATCTACAGTTCTACACGTTCTGCCACGAAAAGCTAGCTTCATATTTTTACTTGTGTTTTTTTTCCAACTATTTCCTCTTTATTCAAAGCAAAACGTTTGCCCTGAATATTTTTTTTTATTATAACTTTTTAGTAAGAAAAGGTATAATTGTTACTCATTATTTTTTTGTTTTAGCTGGTTTCTTCTTCTTATTTGGCAATTTAAGGAAAGAAACTACTGCCAACGTGCCAATGTCGCGTGGTAGAACGCTTCATGTTTTGTGTACAGAACTACAGAGGTCCAAAAAACTTTTCCCTGGTTTTGTTTCTTTCGGGTATTACTTCTAATAACGCTGAGTCATTATAACATCTTTCACTTAGACTTCAGATTAGTTTTAGTTTTTCCCTTGGGTCCTAGTAACAATACAGTTAGAAAAAAAAACAACTTCATGTGTGACAGCAACGAAATATCCGGTCACACGGACAAATCCTATATTCAGTGCAAAACAATATTCCTTATACAACAATAGATAAAGAAAATTGAGCTTTAACACATTCTAATAGATGGCAAAATTGAAATAAATCTTCACGTTTACAACGTGTTACAACAGTGTGATTGTACACATACAATTATTGGCCAACGGCGCCGGATTGGTGGACACGGCCTATACTTACCATACTCTACTTATTATCTACCACCTATACTTAAAGTTAATACGCATGCTACATGCCAGTTACTTACACGTATGCTACCATTTACAGTCAATACAACCCCATAACATATCATTAATTATAGCTTTAAAGAATATTATCGATTAATCTGGAAGGAAACCTTAAATGTCATCAGATATTTTATTAATTAAACGTTTTATAATTAACTGAAATATTCAAGATATATATACTATGATTATAAAGCATTTTTCTATGAATATTTTTACAGAGAAAGGTAAATTGTCAATCTAATAATAAACCTACCTCGAAGAAATATTGTCTAAAAGGAAATTTTATTAGGAAAATTGTATAATTGACTACATAGGGAAACACTCACGGACTTATGTTAACGTCAAACAAAGGAGATCCTCGTTTGTGGGCCCCTAACTAATTTATTATAGTACATCTAAAATTTTAGGTTATTATGATTATTGATCTATTTCTCATTATTCCGGTTAAACATGATTCAACTATTATAATATTACCACTATTATGTAGAGGTTAAATTGACATACATTTAATTAATATATGTTACTATTTAGGTATGGTGGGTCGTAGGTCTGTTTTACATGCAAGTAAATTATCTATTTCATTAAAGTGCTATAAAATTATCAAATAAAAAGATTATATTTTCTTAGGTTTGGTGCTAACAATACTTACAAAACATTGTTTTATTATTTTCGTTCTGAGTTCCAATAAAAACATTTGGAATATCCGATGTTTAATCCCATAATAAGACATTAAAGTAATAACTACATGCAGGTCATAGCAACGACTACAAGTTTTATGCCCACGGGCAAATTGTAGACTCACGACTGATGGACATGTCTAGATTATGAATTTGTATACATTTCTTTTCATTTTTTCTTAATAACACATAATATCGAAGATAGATTACAATATAATAAATATAAGTAATAAATATGTTTTTAAAATAAAACGTAAAGTTACTCAATAATATGACATTGAGAAACTATGATACATTCAAATACTCAATGCGATTTTCAAAGTGTATCCAATAACGCATCATCCATCAGCCGAACACCGTCACTTGGGGTGAACGTTCAAAAGAAAGAGACAAATATATGACAATATCTCAAGAGCGAAGAGCACGGAACAATTTTGAAAACACTCGTATTTGCATAATCTGTTTGGGTACTTTATCATTGAACCACGTGTCGGTGACTAGTGCACTCGCGGATTACGCGGGTTTGTATTATGGCTCCACCGTTCGTTCGAGGTCGATCACATCACGCGCATTGAAGCAGACTTTAATCTTCATTTTAATATTCTTTTTGTAAGCATTACTTCTATAGACTTTACCACATAATTATGTAATTTATTAAATTAGTTTGCGGTCTAAGTATCAACACTACTTCACATTCCAAAGGGCATGTTTTCTATCAATCAAAGCTTTCTCAAAATAAGATCTTATTATTATATGAAATGATAAATATCATCAGCCAAGGGACCTTCCAAAAAACGTTTAACTTGTCCCGCTACAAAAGGAAAAAGCCAGCGTCTTCCGTTCGGCCGGAGCCAAAGAAAAAATCTTTGCGAGGGATCCCTGCGTCCATTTATCATATTCCATATTCATTTATTCGTCAAGTTCTGGATTCATTTATTCGTCATGTCTTGATTTCGTCTCATTTATTATTAAAAATGAACTGTCCGGAGCAGAACGCGACATCGGCCTCGGGTCACTGTTTCAATCTTAGTATAATTTCATGCTGAATTAGGTCATTCTGTGGGTGAAACCAATGTTTTTGTTACGTTTCTTTATTCCTCAAATTAAGGAAAAAGCTTTGTTTGAGTCATTTTTCATATCTGTTTGTAGCTGCACAAGATCGGCTCGGTGACCTACGAGCTATGTGTGTAAAAAGCTTTGTTTCAGCAGTTACCCTCCTGGCCTCGTAGGTTATCGGAGCATCTCACATGCGTTAACCTCGTGACATTGCTCTCCCTGTGATGTGACTTATCGAATTATTTTATACTCCCTTTTTAATCAATTTAAATTTTAATGAATTGAATCATTTTAATTATTAAATAATTTATTTAGATTTTAGAAGCAAACTTTAACATAACTACATTTTTTACCACAACAAGTTACTTAGCGGTGATAAAAGACAATAAACTGAACAAAACTCATGGTCATCCCGGGGCGGTGTTATCTCTAGGGACAGGGTCACGGAAGCTGACGCGGCTGTCCCGTGCCGCGTGATGGATGGTGCCACATCGAGTCGCATCTCTATTAGCACGGAGTTTAGCCAACTGTTAAAATAACAGTTGTTACCGCTTGGGGACTTTTTCCTGCTTTCCGCTTTGTCGAAACCCGTGTTTACTTTTAATCTGATTTTTAATTTTGTTAATTTAAATATGTTTGAATTACCTTTTTTATTTAAATAGGTACTTCGTAAAATTAGTTTTCTATTTTGTTTCTAACTAACAATTAACCTGGAACTTTATACCTGTAGGCGAAAATACGTAAAAAAAATCGTAGTTTTCACCGCCCCATTTTTCTATTCACTTTTGAAAACTGTCACGAACAGTTTAAGCACTATATCTATACGCCTAATCTTTCTTAGTTCCTTTCTTCCTGAACCATCATCACAGAGGCGGCTCTAGCCCTTGTGGCGCCCGTGTGCAACCAGGACCATGGCGCCCTCTAGTAGGAGCGGGGTGAAAATGGAATACTTACAGTTATATTTTCAAACGGAAATTCGGGTGCAAATAGTGCAATTTTAAATGATGTCGGGAAGCAACTTTTTGACGACACGCGTGGCGCAGTGGTTAATATGCCAGCGATGCATCTTTGGAGGTGTCGCATTAGATTAGAGGGTGCTCGGCGCCCCCTTGGACCCGGCGCCCGTGTGCGTCGCACACCCTGCACTATAGGTAAAGCCGCCTCTGCATCATCAGATACTTCGTATCCTGAAATCTTTCAGTATGTAAAGACGTCATAAATGACAACACACCGCCTGATGTTAAGCTAGAGTGCGGTCCATGAACAGAAACAAGAACGTACCACCAATCACAGAGAAATTTCTGGAGACAGCAGCCGTCTCCGCTATGCCGACTCAAGGAGTCGAATGTGCACCTTTCAGGTTAACAGTGCACACTCCTCTCTCGAAACGGATTATTTATTGTTCTTTACATAATTATTTTTTAGAAAGCATTTGTCTATATACAAAACTTTTTAACAATTCTATCGGGACAGAAAATTATTGTAACCGTTTTAATTTATAACTTATAGACTTATATTCAGTTGAGAACTCAGTCTGTTAAACTCTTTTTAAGAGTAACTAATTTGAGATCAAGATGTCGATTTCACCGCCAATCTACTTTCGTTTGTTTAGGCACAAACGTTCAAAAATTCGTATAATTTACGAATACTAGGATTTTGATCAATGCACAAATCAATAAAACAAGCAAGGTCACGTTGTCTAGACATTCACATCTCCGAATATGATTTATTGATCGAACGGAGCAGAATTCGAAAGCAAAATATATGCGATCCATTTGTAAGCAATCTCGACAATAAAACGTTGTCAGTCTTTGTGTCGGCTGTCGGCGGCCTCGTAATACGGCTATTTCACGAATATAACAAATGAGGGAACATTACCGACCCGCGCCCGAACATCCCGCACTACATACGTCATGCAGCGCTTTGGGACCACTCACTCCATTTCTAAGGGTCATGTTAGTTCTTTCTACTTAAACACTACATTTTTTCCAAAGAAACACTCAAAACAAAATTAAGGTAAAAAATATGCTCAAATTTTTTTTTTCAATTAACAACACTCCGCCTGATATAAAGCTAGAGTGAGGTAAATTTCTACAGGCAGCTCACACTCCTCTCGTTGTACCTGGCTACTTCCAAACTATTACCGAAACGCGACACAATCACTTCACGGACATTCTATAGCGTGGGTTTATTTTTGTTTAGGGAGCTAATAACCTTGCAAGTAATTTGAAAAATAAATGGTTAAAAGTAAGCATAATAAAAATTTATTGCATTATTTTAAGAGATAATTTGAGACAGTCTATACATATTATTGTCTATTTGTAAATAAAATAAAAATCATTATTTTCCAACGTTTACAAAATTATATTTTAAGTTTTTCTTTTTTGTTATTTATATTCCTAACTAACCTAATAAATATGCATTCGAAAGTAGTGATACTACCCCAGGACGACAGACTGAGCTAATAACCATCATCAGTCTGCCTACCACTCAATTAAAAACAAAGACACTTCAATTTATAAGTACAATATGAATATTATAATAAAACAATAAGAATCAAATTACGATATTGCTAGCATTCTATTGACACAACAAAATAGGTTGATTAATGGTTTATTATGATAGAGCCGATCGCCATGACATTAAGGTCAGGACACATAGACTCGTGTAATTCGTGACGTAAGTGTAGAATGACGTTTTGTAACATATGCGACACCTACACGTTATAAAAATATGTGGCCTGTCTTTAACCCGTATATTAATAATAAATCTGTAGGTATTAATAAAAGTCTTTCATTGCGTTTTGCGAGAATTTTAAAAGACTTTATGCGACTTACTATTAATGTTTCAAAAGATTTAATAGTCTCGCCACCGAGGCATGATGACGAATGCTTTCAAAACGTCTCGAATTAAAATAAACAAATAAAACGATAGTTATTTTTAATATTAATAAAATTAAATTTATACTCGTATTATAACGTAACATTAGAGATACAAGAATTTAAATTTAAAAAAAAAACTTATCGGCATCTACCTAGTAGTGATGGGAAATGCGCGAGCGTGATGTCCCGCCCCGGGCGCCGGACTGCGACGTGAACAAATGACCCGAACGCATCATAATAAATAAAACAATTTGTTCTTAATTAGATTTCGTGAATTTAATTTTCATGTCAGTAATTGGTCGGTGGCCACAAAGATAGAACTTCTATCGGTGATGGATGATCGTAAGGCGCCTCCTTACCGATTCTGTTTAAACGTAATTAAAAGGCTTTAAATTTTAGGTTATTTTCTGTTACTATTTCTAATACTTTTTTTTAATTAACATTTTTTAATCAGCCTCTGTAGTGTAGTGGTTCCGGTTTCGATTTCCGGTCGAAACAAACATCTATTAATACATTATATGATGTTAGATACCTAACTATTACCGATATAAATTCGAAAGAAATCGAGTCTGTGTTTGTTTTGTCCTTAACCTATTGCATAGGATACCCTAATTTCGGTTAATACGTATGACGTGCTAAAATAAAAATAAATGTATGTAACAACTCTATGAATAACATATTCTTTCCAGTTTTGCGTATTCTTTTTTTTTAAATCAATACATAACTAAATTTAATTAAACGTAGAA
Source organism: Tinea pellionella (assembly GCA_948150575.1). Lineage (NCBI taxonomy): Eukaryota > Metazoa > Arthropoda > Insecta > Lepidoptera > Tineidae > Tinea > Tinea pellionella. Next base: position 6,305,786 of record OX411253.1, read on the forward strand.
GTTGAGCGAGGTTATACTCTATTTGAAAATAAAACAATTACATTAAAATCTAAGAACCAAAAAGCCAGGAAATGAAATAAAACGGAGAAAACAAAACGACAAATCGGAAAACGCTTGCATTTTATACAAGTTTTGTTGCGAAACGGCACTGCGAAAACTTTAAAAAATAAACCGAGAAAAAATCTTGAAAAGTCACGGACGCTTAACTTTTCTTCCCCTGTTTTATTTTTCGTACCCTCTCGGATATTCAGTTGTCCTTGTCGCTCCCGTTAATTTTAAATAACGCCATCTCGCACGGGTTAACTGATAAAGTTACTTTTTTAAAAAGCGGGTAAATCGAATTTGTTCAGCGAGTAAAGGTACATAAAGAGAAAATATAGAGAACGTTAATCTTGGATATTATTTATTGGTATAAGAAATAATGCATTTACTTTTTATATGCCGTTTGTTGCAAAAAAAAAGAAACTTTGAAATAAAGGAGTTATAAAAATATAAATATTGCACATGAAAAATTTGTTTGTAATGCAACATAATAAGTAACTATATATGTATAGTGGTTAGAAGCCGCTAATATTGCGTAGTAATGCCACGTTTAGATTTTTATTTGCAAACATAGAAATCGAGGCGGTTCCACCCGTGGGGATCTACATGCATCGTCATTGTGGATCGAGTATAGTGCGAATGTAAATCAGATGAATATTTTTATTATAATAATTAAAATAATATCTAATAACAACTCTTGCATAAATAGTTTAGATTTAGGGCTAGTAATGCAATCCTTCTTTAATGATAAAAGCCTAGTTCGTAAAATGGTAAAATCTTCTGTAAGTGATTAATTGTACGACAATTACGAAATTAGTTTGGCACCTGACTTGAATCAGACGGCCCTAACTCGCGTGCCGTAATTTGGTTCAAATCAACTAAAATTTTATTAATATTTTTGCTAACTATACAAGTAACAACTAGATGCAAATGTAACGGAAGGCTTCGTCACCGCCGCTCGCTCTACAGAAATTGCAATCACGAATTGAGCGTACACCACTTCTCTGCAGGAAAACCGACTGTTCTGTGCCACAAGAAATATGTCTATAATACTTATTACTTTCTTATACCTAGGTATCTACTACTTATACATTATTGTATACGAGTATCTTGGTGAAAGTTGATACTGTCATTATACGACTAACTGTTGACCCAAAAGTGTTCTATCCGAGACCACCTTTGCAAAGGAAATTGGAAACTGATTGGAGTTTATTGTTTGATTTAAAGTCAGCACATATTCAAAGAACAATTACGACGAAGTATTTGCGTCGACGTATCTATAATAATTATGATACTCGTAATAATTAAAGAAAGCTATGGTGCTATGAATACTGTTTTTTATATAATAGAATTGAATCTTAGACCTCCGCGTAACAGACTGGCGAGCTAACCACTCCGTCATAGAAGGCCGAATACAAGTTAATTTATCACGTTAATAAAATGTATCACGATAAAACACACCAAGAGGTTAGGATGAAAAACAGAATGGTATTTCTAAACAAAAAGTATAAAACAAAACTCAGGGTCGGACGCCTCTGTAAGAGCAGTTGCCTCGGGGTAGCCGCGATATTGATATGAGTGACTTGCATTTACCACCCTTTGTATTACGTCGATGTTATGCCCAACTAACGCTTTCATTCCCCCACTAGACACTAACTTTGTTTGCTTGACAAATATTGTCGATACAAATATTAAACGTCGTAATCTTACACGAGTGGCTATTAATTGAGTTCTTGACATATTATTATGTGTTAACATTCCTTTAATAATAAAAATATTCTATCTATCACAGTCTATATTTAATATTTTGCGTTTAAGGTTGCCGTTTCATCCCTAGGGAACGTTTATAGTAATAAAGTAGTACGTGTTGACCAAAAAAAAGCTCAAGCTGAAGATTTTGTGCACCTTGAGGATTAATGTCGTAAAAATTTATATTTAAAAAAATATATAATCTTTTATATCCCATTATTTATATACGAGTATATGTATACATTTTCATCCACTATTTCCCCCTACAGTTTTTTTGTTTGAAAAGGCTTCAAACAAACATAGTTACTTTTACATTTATATTATTAGTATAAATATCTTCATTTTGGATAATAAGGCGATTGTTACCAAACCAGGCAGTAAATATAAACTATTTCAAAAGTATAATGTAAATCTTGTTGTGTGACAGTTACAAGGGCTTGACAAAGTTACGAAACCACAGAGCCGCCCAACCGGGAGTAAATTTGCCACAGCGGTGCACCATAAACAAGCGAGATGCGAGAGGAATATTCAAAAGGAAAGTTAGTAATCGAGTTGGTCACTCGATATTATGGTCCATCTAGCGCAACACTTGGTGGTAACTGTCGGAGTTTGGGAACGCATACATCAGGCCTTAATGAAGTTTAGTAATGGTGTTGCCAGTTAAGATTGTTTAGGTTTTAAGTTAACTTTAATAGATACTTAAACTTAACTACTTTAATTTTGAAACAAAGTATTCAAACACTAACATTAAATACTCCCTAGATATATTTAAACTATAGAAACAAAAGCTAATAAAACATGTTTTTAGTTTTTTTATGCGAACCAATCCCAAACGGAAATGGATGGCAGGACAATAGCAAAACGGACCTAACCTATAATCATGAAGCGTCGAAGAGGGGGAGTAATCCAAAAGCGGTGAAACAAAAAGCCCAATTAAATGAAATTAAAACATTTTTATTTGCATGGGCATGGACTTGCTTGCTCATTGTCAGACTCTACCATGGTTTCAGAAAGGCGTATACGAAGACTGCCAGAAGAAACTTGCCAATTTGTCTGTGCGTATAATAATTAACAAAAATACTGAATTTTAATATTCAAAATTTAACTGCAAAACAATATCTAGGTAGTTTTCTTCTTAATTTTATTTTTGTGGTAGCCTGTTAAGTGCATCTTCCCCTAATGTTAAGCCCAGTTCAGGGAAGGCAAATGCTACCAGAAACGTCTATGATATAGAGTTCTTAATAAAAAATTATAAAATATTCAGGTATAGGTCGCGTCAAACTTTATGGCGTCTCGGAAGTTAGTTGCGGGCGCTATTTCACGCAGCTACAGTCAAGTTTATAATAATAAAATTAAAGACTTAATTTTAAATATGAAAATAACCTGCGAGCGTTCATCGTGCCCCGCTGATACCTCAATTTGTGTACTGCGCAGCGACTTGTGCCAAACTTCGAAGCCGCCATAAAGTTTGATTCTATGCTAGATGTAATAATAACAAAAACGTATTTAATTCTCTTCTTAAAGTTTAGGTAGGAAACCTTTCATCTTCACAGCAGACGTTGGAAACAGTACAAGTTGGAAAAGTTACAACAAATGTATAAAAGTTTTGCCCTCTCACGCCAGACGATAGTGGCTACTGAAACCTCGACACGAACAACTTCGCACAAACGATCTAACTGTGAATATGAATCCTATTATTTGCTATAATAAAAAAAAGTTTCCCTTTCTCGCCCTCATTTGTTAACTGATAAAACTTATTTATGTTTCATTAGTTACTTATAAGTTTGCTATAAAAAAAAATATAATAAATTACAAGGAATATATGGATATTTCTTTCAATAAAGCCTAAACATCGCAAACTGATGATGCTTATTAGCTCGATCTGCCGCCCTGGAGTACTACCACCACTTTCAAGTGTAATCACTTTTTGATCGGCCGTGGTCTAGCGGTAAGACGCGTGAACTCACAATTGATGAGACCCGTGTTCGAACCTAAATTCTGACCGGTACCAATGTAACTTTGTTATATGTACTTTGGTCGCTCAATGCCTATAGGCACTATTAAAGAGTGGTAGGCAGACTGATGATGGTTATTTGCCCAGTCTACCGTCCTGGGGTAGTACCACCACTTTCAAATGTAACACCCGTGAAGTGACCATGTCGCGTTTCGGGATCAGTCTGAAAGTTGCCAGGTATAACGAGAAGAGCGTGCATTGTCGACCTGGATATTGACAACCTGCACATTCGTCTCGTCAAGATGGCATAGCGGTGACGACTGTTGCCTACAGAAACTCTGTGGTTGTAACCGTTCATGGACCGCACTCTAGCTTAACATCAGGTAGCTTGTCATATACCGTGCTACATAAAAAAAACTAGTTATTTTGGCATACGACGGCATTCCGCCTAATGTTAAATTAAGTGCATTCAATGAGCGAAGATGACTGCTGCCATGGAACAATGTCTGCAGGCAGCAGTCGCTTAACTCGCTTGATGAAGCGAGACGAGTATGCTACGGCGCTTCATGGGTATCGTAAAATAAAAAATAAAACTTGAAATTAATTAATAAAAAATGAAACTGCTCAAGGATAGTGGGAGCTATTTCTCTACGTTCTGCTTCTGATCAAATGCTAGTTGTTAAATATAGTGTGGGTATAGTGGATACTATTTTCTCATATGTCACTAAAGCGTCAATCCATATAGTTGTCAGTCAACGTTTGTCGTTGTGGGCGGATGCTACACTGTTTTTATGCGCGACATGTCTAAACATTTTCTTTTGAAATCGATCATCACAAATGATACATTGATGTTAATTTTAGAGATATCATATTCACAAAACCTACGTACATGTATTTTATCTTGTACTCAAAAATATAATTATCTATTTATTTAGTTGCCAGTTTAGTCTAGCGGCTGAGGATGGACTTTACGCTCGATGAGACTCGTGTTCAAACCTCGTTAAATTCCGGCCCGTACATAGTTAATGTTATACTTTGGCGGCTCAGTGCCAATGATACAATAATAAATAAATTATACTACTAGAAAATTTTCTTAGGTTTTGCGCGTAGAAGTAGCCAGGTATAGCGAACAATCAATGTGAATGGTACACATTCGTCTCCTCAATCCTGCTGCCTATAGAGATTTCTCTGTAGTAGCAGTTGTTTCCGTTCATGAACCGCACTCTTACCATCAGGCGCAATGTTGTCATATGCCGAGCTACAATTTAAAAAAAAAAAACAAATCTTTACACGTTTATTTTGATTATTTTAATTTCATTTCATCATACGTTTCGAAAACAGTCCGTTTCGTAGCCACGATTCTATTATACTTTAAACAAAATTCAATAATATACCTATATAGTCAATGGGTGCATTTCTCCATTTTATTCAACTTACTGTATACAGTTTGACTTAATCATATTAGCTATTAACAATTTCAAAGTACATAATGAAAGGTCGTAAAAGTTCACATAACACATTGTTTAGTTAAGAGTTACTATTTAGTGACAGGTACAGATATCAATCGACACTTATACTGGAGCACAAACGACACAAAAATAGAACAGACAGACTTTAAAATCGTCTGAACACATTTTCTTATGCTATTAATAACAAAACAATCAGTATCTAGTAATTTAAGGTACAATATATAAGAAACTCAATAGAAATTGTTTGAAATGTTCGAACTCAAAAAGAGAAATAAAATAAACACTCAGACGATTGATTAACTCCTTTTACTGCTTCAGAAATCTTCATTGTTCCTTTTTTAATCTTTAACTGTTGTGAACGTGAATGAAGCTAATGACGGGGGCTGCGCGGGCGCAGATATCCGCCGCACTCATTCATCAGACCTGTCAGCAACATCTATTGACAGTTCACTCCTGTTTTACTTTTAGTTCAGCCAATCTATGTTTGTCCAACAAATTCTTTTACAAATAATATTATTTTAGACGCGAGCGCATCCGCTTCGAATAAATTACTTATTAATATCTATCTATCAACTCTTATTTTAACGCAAATAAATTTCGCTCTACTTAATTCATTATTCATATTCATTGATCGCGGTAGTGGATTTTTGACTAAACTATCATTTGAGAAAAACCATTAATTCATCATTAGTCAAAGTAGCGACCCCCACGGAGACAGCGGGCACCGCACGAGCGAGCGTTCGAGAAAAAATGGACAATCGCGGGCCCGAATTCAAATGACGAATGATTCATTTATGAAAATGAAATGACAGATTGAGTGAATAGAATTAAGGAAGCGGTACCGCGGCGGCATCATGACGGCTTCTCTATAGAAAGACCGCTACCATCGGCTACTGTATGCTCCGTGGGATCATTCCTCGGCTACGGTATGAGAATAAAAGATACAAACATTAAGCGTCTAAACTTTTTCTTTTTAACTAGAATAGACGTATGTATTGTAAGATTTTATCTTTTTAATTATGATGAAAACTGAACAAAAATATAATAATTGCGGTGTAAACTCCAATTCCTAAAGTGACATCAATCCAGCAGACCAACTGATGAATACCCGTTTACAGAAGCTGTGTTACTTAGTGATCAAAACAGAAATGCGCAAAGTACGTGGGTTCGGATCCCACCTGAACCGTGTAGGCCAAAGGATGTTCCTTACTTTCTCCTTCCTCCATACTTTCTCTCTAACGAGTGTAGCGAGTGTTTTCTATCCAATTTGATAATTACAACCCCAAAAGTTAATAAAAATAAATTATAGATATTTTAAAGTATTGTATAGTTAAGGTTTTTTTTTTTAATGTTTGTACTAAGCTAGTGCTTGTATCACAGGCTGCACTCATTACCGGGCCTCGGTTCGACGAAGAAAGCAAAAGACGTGGAGAGACATATTCACATTTATATACTAGTAATAAGACTCGAGTTCATATTTTGTGTTATTTAAAAATTGTTGAATAAAACTTGTACACAAAATGTTTGACATTTGAAATTTTAATCATTGTCTCATAAAAATAGCAAATTACCAAGTTACCCTTCCAAACACAACGCCAGTTTAGTGAACTCCAACAAACACTAAGAAGGAGAAATGGGCAATGAAATTAAAAATATGTCTTAAGGGCAATTAGCTTTAACTTTTAAAGTAAGTGCCCTATCTGGTTTCGCCCTCCGCGCTCTTTTCAATTGGGGAAAGCCACCAGCTTTTTAGAGTAGAGTGAATTTTATGAAGTCGCAAAACGTTCTGACTTTTGAGTAGGTAAGTTTACTTCCCTCTGTCTTAAAACAAGTCTCAACTCAAGATAAAGGGTTACTTTATTTATGCGAAAGGAAAAAAAAAAGTTTCTTAAAGTTTTGTTTTGAAAAATAGTTACTATACTTTTTAATAACCTTATATAACCTTAAAAGTACATAACTATGAAAATTATAAAATAAAAACACAAACAAAAGATTGTTATTGTTATAGGAAAACAAAGCTTTTGAACTAGGTAAAATTTTCTACTCCGGACAGCATTGGCGAAGTGTTTAACAATAAATTTCCATTTAAAAGGCCACAACCAGAGGGGGGTTTGTGTGAGGTGGTAGGTGGTTTGGGGCTCCACAGCTTCCGGAGCTTTTTTCCTTCATTTCCTTCGCACCGCGTGGCGTTTGCTAACTGAGGTAGGTACCTATGTACCTACTAGTAACCACAATGTTACATTTTACTGTTTTATGAACAACATCGTATTTGTTACAATTACTTAAAAAAAATAATTTTGACATAAATCTTGACTGATCGAATATATTTTTTAAATATTAAAAATGTTCTAGAGAAGTTAAAAAAACAAAGGAATTCGGTCGATCTTGCATAAAATATCGGTAGGATAATAATTAAAAGACGTGATAATGTCCCCACTGTAAAATACGACCGCACCATCCTTTTTATTTGATAAATAAAATTTATTCCCTACCGGCATGCCTTCCCTTACTTCTTCGTGGTTTTTAGCTGTCTGTGAATGGTTTTCTTTGTTTTAAACGCTTTTTTCCCCTTCGCGAAATTAGAATTAGAATTTATACATTATTATTTGCATATTTAGTTTCTTATGTATTCTTACTATTCTCGACTATCTTATGTATTGTAAGATATATACTTTTTAAATTCCTTAATTATTTTATATATAATGTAATTTAGAATTAATAAACCTTGAATTTCCTAAGATGTAGCTCAATGTCTAGTAAAATCGAGTTAACTATTAACCTTTTTGTCCCCTCAAACCCTCTTGATCGAGACGATTTTACTACGCACTAAATATTCTCCCGGCGACAATTGCGATTATGAAAAGTGCACAGTTATTTATATCCCTGTAGCGTTTATTTTTTTGTCCCCTTTCAAGGGCAATTAAATTCGACCGAAGAATTTAAAGCTTTTTTTAATGCATTGGCATTATTTCAGATCTTCGGATAAGATTTATTTATGTCACTTGTTCACGGTTCACGTGTTTTAGTGTTATTTTTTTTACTTTTAAATAACAAATATAGTTTTTATTAACATCCAATCTTCAGGCAACAGTTCAATTTGCAGTCGACCTCGTTAATTTATTTTTTAATAAGAAAACCAGGCTTACAACATTTATCGTGCACTTACTTATTTATATCTATGTTTATGTTATCTATACCAGCCCTCATTTAAGTCTGATAAGCGGATCGACTGTAGGTACCACTTCCTGATGGAAAACCCTCACGTAAACCACCCCTCTTCTTGGGAAATTGAACCGTCTTAGATCTGTCTACCGTAATCCACGCTTATAATTGATGCGACAATGTCAAATAGGCCCACAAAGCAGCTTAATCGGAAAAATACAAATGTAACAACGCAATGATCGATTATTGTTAGAGACAATTACTACTTTAAATGTCACAGAGAATCTTGATGGGTACCACGTTTTGTGCAAGTTTCATAAACATGCATTTAAGCGGTGGTAGCCGGGCTGATGATGGTTATTTAGCCTGCCATCCTGGGTTAGTACCACCACTTTAAACCCCATGAAGTGACCTAGTCGCGTTCCAGGATGTGTTTGGAAGTAGACAGGTATAACGAAATGTGTGTGCATTGTCCACCTGGATGGTGCACATTCGTCTCCTCGAGCCGGCATGGCGGGGGCTACTACTGCCTTCAGAGATTCTTTGTAGTGGCGGTTGTTTCCGTTCATGGATCGCACTCTAGCTTAAAATCAGGTAGTGTTATTATATTATGCCGTGCTACAATAAAAAAAAAACTTAACAAGTAATTTCTAAATGTATTAATCTACATTAATATAATAATCTAGCGCAATGTCTTGTAATAAATGTACGTATATCAATGGGAAAGACAAAATTGCTAAACATATAAAAGGCATAATATTATCTCATATCACTTTTACGCTCTCAGAAACGACATTGTTGCACAAGAAATTGCGGAAAAATTTACTCTTTTCATGTTTGAAATATTGAATTTTTACATTTATGCCTTTCACACCTCATAACGTAATATTTCTTAGAGAAAGAAATCTCCCTCCCTTCCATAACTTTTCTGTTGCAGGTCTGCAACATTCAAAATAAATGTTTGGTGCTTCATCATGTCGAGGCTCGTGTGTGGCTCGAGTCATTACTTTGTGCATAGTGTTGCCAGATCGTGATCTATGCGTTCTTACATTTCCCTCTAATAGCCTGCTTTTAGCTATTTTAAAATTATATTATTTTGTAATACTGTTGATGTTTAAATCTTTTTTTCTTTTAAGTAGAACAGCTTTATTTTTAATACTCTCTCTAATTTCTATTTTCTTTTAAAGAGTGGTAGGCAGTCTGATAATGGTTATTTATTAGCCCAGTCTGCCGTCCTGAGGTAGAACCACCACCTTCGAATGTTACATCAGTGAAGTGACCTTGTCACGTTTCAGGAACAGTTTTGGAAAGAGCCAAGTATTACGAGAGGAGTGTGAGCTATTCGGAAAGTGTACATTCGTCTCTACAAGCCGGCATAGCGGAGGCGACTGCTGTCTATAGAAATTTATCTATGGTAGCAGTTGTTTCCGTTCGTGGACTACACTCTAACTTAACATCAGACAGAGTATTGTCCACATGCCGAGCTAAAATAAAAAAAATCACTAAAAACTTTGTCTCCTTATACAGTCATGTAAACAGTTACAAAACGCAATAATTGAAAGACAAACTACTTTTACTAAGCCCAATTTTAGTAAAGCGAGTTTAACCATGGAATAATCTAACTCCCATCTTTGGCTTTTCGGGACAACCTGTATCTGTAACTTTTAATATCCTTAGACACAGTCCGAATGAAATAAATGCAACTAGAGGCAGTTAGTCGAAGGGGTATCGAACCATCTCTAATGGGATCAACCGCCAACTGGCCACCGCATTAATCCTTTACCTTCTTGATTAATTATTTAAACTTACTCGGAGGGATCCCAACACACATTCGCAAATTGTTTTACACTTCTCAAGGGTTACTTATAACATACGATAAATCAATCTAAATTGTTCTAATCCAACTTTAATTGCATGTCGAAAACATTTGAACTTTATTAAAAACAACAAAAATTACAAACTTATAGATACTGAAACTGTTGCCCGCATTACCATTCCATTCCTAAGGAACCGTACAAACTAAATAAACCGGTAGTTCCGAAATAGACTAACAAATAAAGAAACATTTAATTTTATATATTAGTTTTTTTAATTATTTTTACTTTTGTCGGGAGGTCGACATTTGATTCCCGATCAAAACAATTTTTTAAATATTATTTATTAATAAATATTTATTTATATTAAAAATATATATTGTAGCCGAGTATTACAGTGCTACCTATATTTCTGTTGTCTTTGGCAGATACACAATACGCACAAGGTATCCTAATGTATATATCTATTACACTTAGGTTCTTTTTGTTTGTTTTATAAAATTTTATTATATAAAATATATAATTTTAAGCTATAAAATATTATTTGCTTTATAAAAGGCATGTAAACTAGTTTCAATTATTACTTTGTAAGATCAAATAATTCAATGTTTAGTAGACATTTTGGCATAGATTAGCACATTAAGGGTGGGTCCAAGTGTGGACATCGCTCGACTTTCGGCTTGACCGATGTAGTGACCCTCGACCGCAGTAAATCTTCAACCCCTAACCTGTATTTACAATTTTACATGAACAAAAGGGTTTTCTATTGTGGGAATATTTAGTTCAAATATTCAAACTTTTCCATCTACATGCATTTTTACGTGTTGCTTGCAACTTTATGCTGTAATGAACGGATGTGGTCTAGCAGTGGAGGACGAATCTCACGATCGATGAGACCCGTGTTCAAACCCCAATAAATGTACCGGTACTTTAGTTGCTCGGTACCTGTGTTAAGCTTAGTACTAAAAATTAAAAGTTACATGGACAGAAAACCTTCCTTATTAAACGGACTTTTACGCAAAAAAATATCTCAGACTATGGAACTGTTCCAGGATGCATTTACGACAAACAGACATACAGAGCGGTAGGCAGACTGATGATGTTTATTAGCCCAGTCTGCCAATCCACCACTTTCAAGTTTAACACCAGTGAATTGTCGCGTTTCGGATGCAGTTTGAAAGTAGTCAGGTATAACGAGAGGAGTGTGCACTGTTAATCTGGATGGTACATACTCGTCTCCTCAGTCCGTAATAGCGGAGGCGACTGCTACCCGTAGAGATTTCTCTGTAGTAGCAGTTGTTTCCGTTCATGGATTGAACTCCAGCTTTACATCAGGCGGAGTGTTGTCATATGCCGATGTACAATAAAAAAAAACATATTATTTTATATATGACAGAACGGGAGAGCGGTCCAAGGCTTCTATCCTCCATTTGTGGGCGATAACTAAGCAAATATGCTGAAACACGACAGTTCCTCCACACAAAACAAGTCACAACGTGTCCTCCGCGTGACGTGTTTTCAGAGACTCTGTCAAAGCGTAACCATGCTTTTGTTTCATATCCAGTTAGTGCTTGTACTCATGACTGCGTATTCATTATGTTCCAAATTACTTTACGTAATCGTTCAAATTAGAGTCCGTATTCATGACCGTTCTGACATACAGGGTAATTTTTTTAACTGGGACAGTATGGGGAAATCCTAAACCACAGGAGATACAGGAAAACTGTTTTCGGAACCATTTGCTCTTTTTTTTATGAAAATGAATTTGGCATAGTAATGTTTCTGGTCAAGCTTGAGTTGACCATGGAAATGAGTCATTTTGATGAAAAAAATTTTTGATGCGGTTCGACTCAGTTTCATGGAAGGATCATTTCATTGTATCGGAAGAAAAAAATCGGAGCAGCAGAAGTTAGTCATATATCCCCATACTGTCCCAGTTAGTATATTAGATTACACTATTAGAATGTATGGATGTTGTTCTTCGTTTGGTAAATTCACAGCTGAATATTTGGTCACGCTACAGAAAGTTCAGCAACACATGTTCAGTGAGATGGAAGGACATCGCGATAATGGTCAGATTATGCGACCGCCTCTCGAGACCGCATAATCATCTGTAATATATGAGACAAAAACTTGCTAACTTGCATCTTTGAGTATCTAACACAGTTCAGTGTTGTGCACAATTTTGGTTTTTTATTACTATACTATGCCAGTGTTTCCCAACGTGGGGCCCACAAGGGGTCAATTTGATTGTTAAGGGGGGCAATTCGAAAATGGACTTGACACAATTTTAACCCTTTCGCTCCGGGCCATTTAAATGCAACGCTAGATTTCGGTGCCAAATTTAACGAAAAAAGCAAATTCTTAAATAATTGCGATAAATAATTATTAGGTATAATTTCGCTAGACGAGACTAAAATATCAACTGCGTGTTTGGCGCCGTCAAGTAAACTTCCCTGCGCCAGATGGCTGTGTTTCATTAACAATTTCCTAGTGATTTCTTCCTAAGACCTATCATTTAAGTTTCTTAAGTGAACAAATCCAGGACGGCAGAATGGGATAATAACCATCATCAGTCTGCCACACCACTCTTTAAAATAAACTTAATACCTATTTAAAAATATTTTTAAAAGCAGCTACTTTATTTAAATTAGAATTACGACTACTTCAGTGGCCACAAAGAGAGCCCCTCAGGCGGTTTTCTTCTCATGCGGAACCGGGGGTCACAATTTTGATTGACAGCCGCCCCTGACCAATCAGAGGCATGCAATAGTGACGAGCACACGTCAATCAACCGTCTCGTTCTAGAACCACGCGAACGTGACCCCATTGTACCCCGCCCTTTTGTAATTTGAATTCCGAATTCCAATTCGTATTTTCTGGTAAAATAAAAAGAGCGCTTTGCTTCGACACAATGGCGTCAAGGGCGGTGCTCTGACATGCGATCAAGTTATTACATTAAAGCGTACCCCCAACTACCCAACAGAATAAAAGTTACAATAATATGGCATGCAACTTGAGTAATTTATTATTAAAAGCTATATAATATTGAAGAGTAGTAGGTCCTGGGGTAGTACCACAACTTTCGACTGTAACACCCGTGTAGTGACCTTGTCGTATTTCGTGAGCAGTTTGAAAGTACCCAGCTATAGCGAGATGAGTGTGCACTGTCAATCTATATTCGTCTGCTGCCTGTAGAGATTTTATCTGTAGTAACAAGTATTTCCATTCATGGACCGCACTCTAGCTTTACTTCACATAGCCGAGCCACAATAAAAAAAATTAGCAGCTATATATAACTGAACTTGATTAATTTTTGTTTACAGAAAATGGCTTACCGAGGCGACTTCGCACGGCCTACACGAACACACAGCTTTTAGAATTAGAAAAGGAATTCCACTTTAACAAATACTTATGTCGACCGAGACGTATAGAGATCGCCGCATCCCTGGACCTCACCGAAAGACAGGTAACTATTAAAAAAAAAACGATAACGATAACTCCCTACGTCGTTATATTTAAATATACACAATAAGTACTTAAATATAATTATATTTTTTCAGGTCAAGGTGTGGTTCCAAAATAGACGAATGAAACACAAAAGGCAGACATTAAGCAAAAGTGAAGATGGCGATGATAAAGACTCGACAACCTCCGAAGGTGGCAAGAGTTCCAAGACTGGCCTTGATAAATTCTTAGACGAAGACGGTCCCTTGTCTGCGAAAAAGAGTTGTCAAGGTTGTGAATTACCTCCTGGAGCACTGTGCTCTCCGACCGAGGACCTTCCAGAACTGACATCGCGCACAAGAAATAACAATACACCGAGTGCGACAAATAACAACAGTTTTGCGAGCGACGGGGCCTCCAGTGTAGCCTCATCCTCATCATTAGATAAATTAGCCGAAGACGACTCTCGTGATGCCCATCCGACGTCCATCACGAGTGTCTCAGCACCGCGTCATCTCGCCAAGAGAATAAAACAGGAAGCACGAAAACGATCGCCTTCCTTAGACGCTTCGGGTTGTAAGGTGTCTCCTTCATCTTCAAAAGACGCCCTGGCCATCGCTCCGGGCCTCCCTGATGGTGCTAAATACTCGTCAGTCAGTCTCACGCCATCTTCGACGCCGGGTACTCCTTCGAGTTTACACCAGAGTCCGCTGGGTCATTACCCACGACCGTCACCTCCTAACGGACCGGCAGGAGCGACGCATCCCCAATCTCTCACTAATTCGATGCCTCCTTATGGAGTGAGAGGCAACCCCCCGGGACAATTTGTACCGCATCCAGATTTTCGCGTCGATTCAAAACAATTTATAGGTAAACTCGCACAATATCCACAAGGCAATAGAGGATACGACGGATATGCTTTACAGGGTACCGAACAACACGCGTATCGAAGCCAACAGCAGACTCGAGCACAAGAAAATTCCCCAGCAACACGATCGGTCAACGGTATCGGCGGGCGACAGGCATACCCGCACGAAATGTACCAAGGTTACGGATACACCGGCTACAGTAAGGACCAAGTGGCTTACGGTCATCCTGGTTATGATCAGTCTCAAGGATATCCCGCGGAGCACATGAACTATCCTAACAATCACTACGGTTATCATTACCATGATGGAACCCAACACGATCATGCTCATAACTATTATACGGGCGATGGTCAGAAAACCAACCATGCAAATGAATATGTGAAGAATGCGTATTATGACGGCAACGGAGTTTACAGCGGACCACAGGCCAGCTACACTGCGAGCGCGGGGAGCTCTACGACAGAGGCATACAGTGGAAATGCTGCAGAATGCACGGACGGGTATAGTTCCTTCCAACAATTCTATGAAGCGACTCATGCTCCACCTAACAATGACAACTCAAATTCTTCATCTGACTTCCACTTCCTGAGCAACTTGGCTAATGATTTCGCGCCTGAATATTACACCATTTGAGATAAGGACTTCGCCGATCAGGCGGACGATTTATTCGTGTAATTGTCTCGATTATGTATGTATGTATATGAAGGGTTATGGTATTGTTATAAAACAGGTATAAAAACCACGCCATAGGCGAAGGATCGTATTCGACTATTTTAAACAATTCTAATTATTATTGTAAATATTGATCAATTTTCTACATGAAGTTAATTAATAAATCAAAGACCCACTGAAACATTAATATCTTTATAATACCGTACACCTAGAACAAAACTGTTTCAATTCACAAATCCATGTTTTAAATTACTATGAACAGGTCAAGTGCGTTGTTTTGCATGAGCTGATCGAAAGAAGATGGGATTTTTGTGATGAAACAGTTTATGATAGTGTGTTAAACGGCGAATAAGATATTAAAAATTATCAGACTACATATTCAGCTTAAATTGTCTATAATTGTAATATATATTTTGTATGTAATTAAATTTTAAAATAATGTAAATTTCTTAATATTTAAAAAAATAAATATCCAATTGTACGCAGACACCTTTTCACGTGTTCATGAAATACTTAGATAAATTAAATTTCTTTTGTAACTTTTAAATAGTAATTATTTAGTTAAGAATAGTCGTTGCCTTATTTAGTTGATATTATTTTGTGACTATAAGAAGTTATAGATATATAAACGATTAAATTATAAGTCAATACATTCATTGTAGATAACTGCGCTATCATTTTGGCCTATTCAAAAATAAATCATTTGGTGTCACATTATTCTCGGTTTTATTTCTTAAATAAAAAGACATTCAATGCTGATTACATTTGTATTGCATTAAACAAATAATAAATTACAATGCCAAACCTATCTTATGTTAAAATCTAACTGAGTAGTGGGCAGACTGATGATAATCATTAGCTCAGCCACCGGCTTGAGGTAGTACCACCACTTTCAAATGTAACACCTGTGAAGTGGCCTTGTCGTCTTGGAAACTAGCCAGTTATGAGTTTGCCCTGTCAACCTGAACACATTTATCTACCCAAGCCAGCGTAGCAGAGACAACAGTCTTGTAATTATAAGCCAATATTTAGATCTTACCCATCCTGGAAAATGTCAAAGGCTAAGTGTTGAAAAAAGCAAATTCACTAAAACCATTAAATTTGACTTGTAATAGAAGAAAATAATGATCTAAACGCATTTTTAAGCAAATAATGACTAAAAGCTTCATGAAAAAATATACACTACACATGGATAGCAGTGATTCTTATCAAAACAGTTAAAATTTTCTCCTTCTAAACAAATTCTAAAAGTGCCGAAGTACACACCTAGTGTGTGTGCCCGTTCCACTAATGATTAGAAGATGGTTGGTTTAGGAGAGAAGAATTGGTTGGTAAAAAAAATGTATTATAGAAAGGAGAATGCCTTTTCGCCTAAGAAAAATGGGCCCAGATTTTTTTTTTATTTTAGCACGAGGCAACTGCTGTCAGAGAAGGGGATCTGTAGACAGCAGTCGCGTCCGTTATGCCGGTTTTGTGAGATGCCTCTTCACACTGTGCTCGAAGGATCCCATGTTATAGGATTTCTTGAGTTTGTTGATTATTGATTCACTTTATAGAAGAACAAATCTACAATTTTTTTTTTATTGTAGCTTGGCATGTGATATAAAGCTAGAGCGCAGTCCATGAATGGAAACAACTGCTACCCCAGAGAAATCTCTACAGGCAGCAGTCGTCTCCACTATGCCGGCTTGAGGAGACGAGCCTGTACCATCTAGATTGACAGTGCACACTCCTCTCGTTATACCTGGCTACTTTCAAACTATTCCCGAAATGCGACAAGGTCACTTCACGGGTGTTACATTCGAAAGTGGTAGTGCTGCCCCAGGACGGCAGACTGGACAAATAACCATCATCAGTCTGCCTGTTTTGTTAACAAGCTATTAGATACTAAGTGGGCCCAAAAATAGACATTGTCCTTTTTTAATTAATTCTTCCTGAATTTCTTAATTTATTTCATCATTGTTAGTTTATCCATATGTAATGTAAATGCCTAACATAATTAAGAAGATGTAGGTTTCTGTGCCATCGCAGCAGCTTGCACTTTCATTTCCATCATCATGACAACGGCATCTCGAACTTTAGTTTTCTCTATTCCCATGGCTTGAATATTATCCATTTGCTCCGTTACATATTCAATTTTCCTTTTGAAATAATCCTTAGCTTCAGTGATAGTCTGAAATCAACCAATAAATATTTTTAGATACACAAACATATTTGACGGTCTCCATGCCACTTGACAGACAAGGAGGTTCTGGGTTTGATTCACCGTCAAAACAAATATTAATATAATATTATAAAAAAAATATTTGTTTTAGGTTTGAGTGCTTGAGTTGTTTGTTTGAGTTGTCCTAGTCCTGATACTCATAACAGAGTATTATTGTTTGAAATCATACCTTCAACTCAGTATTTTCAACTCAGACAAGACAAAGAAAAGGTGTAAAAAATATTAAAGCTGTTTAAAAAGGTAAATCAAAACCATCCCTGCATAATCTAAATATAAGATAGTTTCTACAAAAGTCTTTACTTAGAACATTTAAAAGCAATAATGTCTTAGAACAAATTCCATACTTTTTGTGCATAATATCCAGCCCCAATGTCTATGAGAACTTTATCTATGTTAGGGATAGCTCCTGGAATATACATCGATCCAGTCAATGGCACTAAAATATCTTTTCCAGGTTTAAATTTTTCCATAGCTTCAGCAGATTCAATAAATTTGCCATGAGCCACCTTAAGTGCCTGCCATAATTCTTGAAAAACGTTAATATCCTACAAAAACAAATACACGATTATTAATGCATATACTTTATTAATTATTATCACTATATTTTATCAATATTTATTTAGTTTAAATTGTTATATTAAACAGCTGTGAAAAGAAATAGTAGCATGTGGTCAAACCAATATAGATTGACACCGATTTCACATTATCATAACATAACTTAATTGATCCTAAATAATAGACCTTAACTAAATTTACCTGTTCGAACTGTTGCTTTAATGAATTGAGCTGTGGCAGGCTTAATTGAGATATATCAATTTGATGAGTTTCGGGCCGCTTTGGCCCAGCGGAAGCAGTCGAGGTAGCCATCGTTTCGGTCAATGAAATTATTAATATAACTTAATAAATACAATATTTTTTATAATAATGAAGGTGTTAAAGCAAAATTATCATGGCTAGAACTAATCTCAATTCACAAATTATTAAAAATAGCTCAACCAACCGCAAATGCAGACCAAAGTCAATGACAGTTTATTTTTTTATTATAATTATTATTTTTGGAAGTTCTGCCATTCTGGGAAGACAAAGAGAATCCATACAGACACATCTTCAACGACGCATTGTCACACGAATGGTCGTCAAACAATCCCTTTATTTTCTTTTATTATGGATTTAATGGTTTACAACCCACCATTATTATACATCACTTGAAGAAAGTCCAACAATCGCAAAGGCAAAGGCCTAATTACTCTTGCAACCTTGTCAATAGCCAACGACACGGGATCGTCGTCCATGTACCCGAATTTTTGTAATATCATTTCCATTTTCAGTAAATGTTTTATCTATTTTGATACATTTCAGCACATTGAAGAACACTTAATGTACTATAACAAAAAAAAAAACAGATTCTAGCCTTTACAAGTAGAAAAAGATTTGAAAATTATTGTCTATGGTTTTAAAGATTCTTTGGAAAACTTGGAATTTGGAAAAGTTGGGCTGGCTAACCGCGTAAGCTGAAAGTTTCATGTTAAACTCACCACTAGATACGCGGAGACTGTTATTAAGAACATGTGCTAGTATAATATAGATATTTAGATTTATAAAGGCACCAATTGGGTTTAGAATATATCCATCGTACGTGAGAAATATACCTATAACCTCTAAGAATGTCGATCACAGAAATTGAAACACCAGAGGATTTCAATAACATCTTAAAGTAAGTTTTAATCATGATTATACTCATAGCCATTACATACTTTACCACTTAAGTTTTGTTCACTGTTTTAAACGTTTTAATTTTTACTATTTGTGTAATTCTTACTACTTTCAAGTAACATGAAACAGGTCCAGTAATGTATCTTCTACAATTTGATTTTCTTTTTGAGTATAATTTATCAGTTTAAATAACTTTATTTAACTGTGAAAGTCATAAAACATTTGCTTATAATAACTTCCTATTTTTTCAGATCCTCAAATATATCTGTTGTACATTTTGCAACAGATTGGGCGGCGCAATGCGAACAAGTAACCGATGTGCTCAAAGAGTTGTCTAAATTACCTGATTTTTCATCAGGTCAAACTAAATTTTACACTTGCGATGCAGAGAAACTTTCAGATGTATCATTGAAATACAAGGTACTTACATTATATTATTTTTTCTCCAGAGTCGAATAAATTATTCTAACTTAAATTCAATTTCACCACAGTGGTAGGCAAACTAATGATAACCAAGTAGTAGTTGGGTTATGGTATGAGTTGTATAACACAACTTTAATTTTTTATGAATTCTGAAATTTTAATGGCAATGTATTTGACATTCAAATAACAGTTAAGGCACTTATGTACAATAAAATTTACATATATGTATGTACATGCGGCTTTCGGGTCAGTTAAGAAAAGAAACCACAAGAAAATGAAAACACTTCTGATATAAAAAAAATCTTTTTTAGGTTCGTTCGGTGCCTACTGTAGTTTTGTACAAAGATGGTAATCAAATAGACAGAGTGGACGGTGCTGATATTGCAAAAATCAGTTCAATAGTAAAGTCTCATAATTTAAACAAAGGAACATCTGCACCTAATACAAAGCTGCTGTTAGAATCAAGACTTAAACAGTTAATTAACAGGCATAAAGTCATGGTGTTCATGAAAGGTGATAGAGTAACACCAAGATGCGGTTTTAGCAAAACCTTGATACAAATTTTAAACGGGACTGGGTAAGAAAGCAAGTTCATTTTTTACATTCTTCAATGTTGTAATTCTGCCAGTATTCAATTCCATTTGATAGTTTTTTATTGAAATGGGCAGTTAAATATGATAAGAACCAGTGTTGATATTATCAATGCCAAATCGATCCATTATGAGATTACATTTGAACTTTTAATATGTTGTTTACAGAGTTGAATATGATACATTTGATATATTATCTGATGAGGAAGTTCGTCAACGTTTGAAGGAATATTCAGACTGGCCAACCTACCCACAACTCTATGTGAACGGAGAACTAATTGGTGGATTAGATATCATTAAAGAAATTCAAGCATCTGGAGAACTAGAGAGTACATTAAAAGTTTAGTATCAGCTTATTGATTTATTTAATGTGTGAATGGGTTTTTTAAATGTTACAATATGCTAGAAATAATAAAATAAAGTTTAAAAATATATAAAATTTCTATTTATTCAATAATTTAGTTTATTACCGTAAGTTAATGCAGAAACAGACTAGGACCTATGTCCTTATGTTTGAAGGTTCTTTGATTTTTTTCCTCTTTTCAAAGGCAACATAATATCATTTTCCCATTGTTCAGTATCATCATTCTTAACTATTTTGACAACTTTCTTTACAACTTTGGTTTTATGCTTTCTATTCATATGTTTATTATAATTAGACCAGTTTGTGAAAACTTTGGAGCAGTCATCACACGCATATGGTTTGACACCAGTGTGCTGTCTCTCGTGGATTTTCAAAACTGAACGGAACTTAAATACTTTGCTACAAACATCACATTTGAACGGCATCTCGTCTGTATGAATTATTGAATGACTTCTCAATTGATGTTTAAGTCTGAAACTACGACCGCATTGTTCACATGTAAATGGTTTTATGCCAGTGTGTATGCTGACATGAGCTCGTAGTTTATGCATGGATAAAAATGTCTTAGAGCACAATTTACACTCATGTTGTCTCGTTTCATTGTGTGTTCTAACATGTTGTAATAAGGCATATTTCCCATGGTAAGCCTTTCCACACATCTCACAAATATGACTTCGTTTCCTATTCAAGTTGTGCGTCTGCTTATGTGTCCAACAACCTCCTGGACTTTTAAATTGTTTTTGACATATTTGGCATTTTAATTGGCACTCTTTAAGTTGTTTCAATGTTAATGCTTTATATTGTTTTTGATGTATTGCTAATTCTTCTGCGTTTTCATATATTTCACCGCAACTGATACATACTGCGTGTGGTGGCACCATATGTGTCGCTGTGTGTTTTTTTATATGCATACTTTTTGGAACTTTTATGTCACAATAAGGGCACGATTTTCTGGAATTAAATAATTCAAAATATTATGTGCTGAATCCCTGCTAGCATGAATACTACTGTTACTTACTTTAAATGTATCCTATGTCCACTAACATGAGATATAAAATCGGTGAACTTATCAAAACCCCTTTCACAATCTACGCAATAAAACCCATTACATTCACCATGAACTTCTTTACAATGATTTCTCAGGTCGTCCATGCTTTTAAATTTGTTCATACAAAATTTACATGTCCAATCATATAGGTCCCATAAATTTTCATTTATGTTTTCTATTGTAATATTGTCAAAGACTTCTTTCCATTCTGCAACATTGTCTACTTCTGCAACCTCGCATTTCAATGTTTTGATATCAATACTTTTTGTATTTGAATTGAAAGAGTCTACATATTGTTCACAATCGTTTGTCTCAAATTCTAATTTAACATCTGATTCAAAGTCCACTCCCAGGAATACTTTATTTAATATTAATTGCGATTCTTCCACTTGGTTTACGAATGTATATGCTTTTGTTAATAAATCATAGCATTCTGTACATACTGTCGTTGGTAAGTGCGATGTGAAGTCGATATTTAGTGATAGTTTACCGAGCTGCTTTAAAACGTTTTCATAATTTTGAATATCTACTTTCAAATCTAATACAGCGGAATGTTTAGGTTTAACACAAAAACGACAAAACACACTCCTATTATCTTCCATTACCAGAAAAATATTTTGCCATATAACTAGATCATTACAATTGAACCACACAGTAATCTGAAAAATAGTATTATTTAAATAATATCCCGAAGGCAAAATCAAACCATCACAGACATAACAATAATAACCATAGACAACTGGTTTTTTTTTACAGCATCATAACAATATTGCCTATAGTCGTATTTATAATTAGATAGACAACAATGACATTTGAAGGGATGCCGAGTTTTGGAAAAAAATAAATAGTGTTGTAATTTTGTGACCCAGCTTTTAATTGAAAATTCAATTAACTTTATATTTTATATATTTTTCTGTTCGTTGTTTATGACTGGCTTAGCAAATACTCATATGAATTCGTACACGCAATCGCGAGCGAAGGAATACGATTGAACATTTCAATAGAATGGATATAAATTTGGATAATTGATAAAAAAAGGGATATACGATTTTTTTTACACAAAGTTTCGCAATGTATGCCAGTCGATAGAGCGCAGTGTTATAATGAAATTATCTTAGTACTTTTTTTCTCTAAAGTAATTACTTACTGAGATAAAAAAAAAAGTCATTTTAAGACAATTTAATTAATCAATTAAAGTATTCGTGTCACAACACTTTACTTCTAACCTGGCAACATTATGGAGGCGTGGTGTATGTTTCGAGTTGTCAATTTGTCTATCTAATTATAAATACGACTATACAATATTTGCATGTTAACATTGGGAGTTTTGGCGGGCTTTTGGAAATAATAGATTAACGATCTCGAATTATTTTCTTAAACTTTTGTTTCTTAAATCCAATCTTACTGATATTCACACAAGTCAAGCAATAAACCTTGCTGACAGAACTTCGTGCTTTAATTCTTCTAAATTATATTTAAAGGTTTAAATTAGGTCCTAATATATTAATCACACACTCAATTTTCAAATTCTTATGTATCATGTACTCTTTTGTTCCAATGTATCTATTAATAGACCTTGTCTCTTCCGGAGCTATGAAAGATGAGGGCTGATAAAAATTAACAGAAGAATTCAGTTCAGGCAGCAAAAAGTACAAGGAAATATTTCTTACGGATAAAGGAATAGAATGAAGGATAGATTTGCTCAGACCTGCAAATAAAAGTTATTGCGGAAAAATCGTTTATTCATTACATTTATACATATCACCACGCCACGCCCTTCCCCATTTACATACTTTACGAAATTGCATATGAGCTATAATTCTAATTGATTTTCCATAAAATGAAAACTAAAAATTTGTAAAAACATCACCATTGTCAAAAAAATCAAGCACAGACTCCATCTTTATCGCTATAGACATAGAATTAAAAAACCCAAAGTACACCTATACAACCACTACAAAGGGCTAATAAATTAATTGATTTTGTTAATAAAGTTCTTTTTTTTTTCATTTGTTATGATAAGGATCAAAAGATCAAAAGCCTAGTCTAGGCCTTTATAGCCATGCCTGAAATTAGCTTATTTTTTCTAATCTATTCTAATTAAACCTTAATATAACCTAACCAAATTCCATATGCTGCTGGTGCCAGGCATTCACCACCAATCCTATTCTTTATTTGATCAAGTACCTAGAACCTGCACTGTGAGTTTCTTAAAGGAAAAGGAAGAAATTAGCTTAGCATTGCAGCTTAGAATACATTGGTAAATAAGAATACCTCCGAACTGCTTAAAAATTAAATAAGACTAAAATCTGTTTTAATTGTTCTCTATTCAGAATGATTAGAGATCTTATCCATGTAAGTTGTACTTAGGTAGCTTTGCAGCAGGCAATTTGAGGTGGCCTTACAAATATATGCTCTGAGTTATTGACAAATGTTTAATCTTTGATTTAAGATTTTCTTATTTTTACTAAGCAATTTTTTTTTATTGTAGCTCGGCATGTGACAATACTCCGCCTGATGTAAAGCTAGAGTGCGGTCCATGAATGGAAACAACTGCTACTATAGAGAAACCTATGAGGGCAGCAGTCGCCGCCACTATGCCGGCTTGAGGAGACGACCATGTACCATCTAGATTGACAGTGCACACTCCTCTCGTTATACCTGGCTACTTTCATACTATTCCCGAATCATTGCAATTTTTCTCTTCTTCAATATCATTATTCTTTATTATTTTAACAATTTTCTTCACAACTTTGGCTTTATGCTTTCTTTTCATATGTTTACTATAATTAGAACAATTGGTGAATACCTTGGAGCATTCATTGCATGAATATGGTTTGACACCCGTGTGCTGTCTCTCATGAAGTTTCAAAGCTGTACGGAACTTAAATGCTTTGCTACAAACGTCACATTTGAATGGCATCTCGTCTGTGTGAATTATTAAATGACTTCCCAGTTGACGTTTAAGGCGGAAACTGCGACCACATTGTTCACATGTGAATGGTTTTACACCAGTATGTATGGTAGCATGAGATCTTAATGAGTGCACATTTACAAATGACTTTGAGCATACAGTACACTTATGTGGTTTTGTTCCCATATGTCTTTGAATATGTTGTACCAAAACGTCTTTGAAATAAAAGCCCTTTCCGCACATATCACACACATATCTTCGTTTTCGATTCAAATCATGTATTTGTCTATGGCTACGACAGCTGCCTGCAGTTCTAAATACTTTTGAACATACTTCACATTTTAATTGGTACTCTTGTAGTTTTTGCTTTGTTAAAGCATTATATTGTTCTTGATGTATTGCTAATTCTTCTGGGTTTTGGTATATCTCACCACAACTGATGCATATTCTGTCTGGTGGCACCATATGTGTTACTGTGTGTTTTTTTATATGCATACTTTTTGGTATTTTTACGTTACAATAAGGACAGGATTTTCTGGAATTAAAAAAACTTTTTTAATACAACGTAAAATCCAATATTGGTTGGGATACCATCATCAATAGAGCACTATAGACTATTCTTGTAAAGTAACTAACTAATGTAGTGTTCAGTAGAACCCATCATAAATTTAAAAAAAGTGTGAAGTGTGAACCTCCCAGTTTATCTGCCAATAATATTGAATTCAATGACTACTTACTTAAAAAGTATCCTATGTCCACAAACATGAGATATAAAATCAGTAAACTTAGCATAACTTTTCCCACAATCTACACAATAAAACCCATTACATTCACCATGAACTTCTTTACAATGATTTCTAAGGTCGTCCATGCTTTTAAATTTGTTCATACAAAATTTACATGTCCAATCATATAAGTCCCATGAATTTTCATTCTCTTCCTCGTCTGAAATAATCTCAAATCCTACATCTGTGTCGCTTTCACTTGTATCCTCTTGTGAATTCTCTATAGGAATGTTGTCAAAGGGTTCCTTCCATTCTGCATCATTTTCGACCTCTGGAATCTCGCATTTCAATATTTTGACATCAATATTTTTTGTATTTGGATTGATAGAATCTACATCTTGTTCACAATCGTTCGTCACAAACTCTACTTTAATATCTGGCTCAAAATCCACTCTCAGGAATACTTGATTTAATACTAGTTGCGATTCTTCCACTTGGTTTACGAATCTATACGCTTTTGTTAATAAATCATAGCATTCTGTACAAACTGTTGTTGGTAAGTGCGATGTGAAGTCGATATTTAGTGAGAGTTTACCAAGCTGCTTTAAAATGTTTTCATAATTCTGAATATCCACTTTCAAATCTATGAGATTGGAATGTTTTGGTTTAACACAAAAACGACAAAACACATGAACTTCCATTGTCAAAAAAATATTCAATAATGAATCTAGAGGCACCCCTCCAAATTATAAATATGAGACACATGCGATGGGATATCGTACAAAAATTGTATAATGTTTCTTACATCGTAACGTACCACCTAAAACAAAGAGATCACAATTATCAATACAAAAAGAACTTATAATAAAATAATAGGTACGAACGATAGTCACAAACAGTTAATAAAGTTAATTGAAAACAATTTATTAAAATAAACAAAATACAAATAACGAAGGAAGTGTATAAACTAATCTGTGGTATAAACTGTGTATAAACCACAGACTATTTTTTCTTTTGAAATATAAAAGGCGTCGACACACTGCGGTCATATGCCAAAAACAAATATGAATTTCCAGAGGCCTGAGTATGGATATACATTTACGTTCTCACAACATAATGTGAATCCCCCATCCAATTACATTACAAAGGAAGTCAGCTAATCATCGTGAATAGCTTGGATTAGATGGTGTGCTCGGTTTGTAATCGGCACCTAGTGGTTGTTATTGTATAAAAGTGGTATGCATTTGTATAACGGTGTGCTGCGGTAGGCGGTAGTGAACAACTTGTGAAAACATTAGGACTCACTCTATTTATGATGCAGTAAAGGACCCAAAAAAATTGGAATATGTATTCCAATTTCTTTGCCTCAAAACGGGACACTTCAATTTTAGCCAGTTTTGTCACGTGTATATCTGTCTCCATCACGTTGTATTCAGTATTTGGTGAGTTAAAAGAGTGCAGACTAGACTTTCTGTTGTTATTTTTAACATGGCTTCTATTGTATTCCAATTTCTTTGAAAGGACCAAATATGAGGGTGTATTTACACCGTAATAACGTAACGCGAGATTTGTCCACCAATAGGATCGCTTCATTCATCGCGGTCAAAATAACATCGTCTGATTGGTGAAGTGTAATCGCGTCACGGTGTCGCGGCGTAAATGGCACCTCGTACTTGGCCCTCAGAAGACGTGGCTACGTGAGCTTTGATCCCTTTGCCTTCCCAGACCATTCTGATTCTGGGATAAAAAAACAAAAAGTCAGTGGTTTGGTGAAGGCTGGGCAAATTGAGGGAAAAAATTATTTGAGTCTGTGATTATTTGTCTCTGTAAACGTAGTAGTAAAGGACTTTACTTTTGCTGCTTTACGTAAATAATCCAAATAATGCATGGTTCAAGGTCGTTTGGTACCAGTATGGATAAAAGTAATTATTAGTTTATCCTTTTTATATCTATAAGAATAAGGTCTAGACTAGGGATCTAGGGCTAGAGCTGAATTTGGAGGATAGGTTATTAGTAATTATTTGCATTAGTGGATGGTGCCCTTAATATTTTATTTTAATTGAATTAATACCTTCTAGAAATGCCGAAAACTCGTACCGCTGGTGATGGTATGGAATCAGGAGATGACAGTAATGAAGTTAGAAAAAATGTAGACCAAACCAATAGGAATTCATTACCAGGTAGACTAATACAAATATATCCCACAAACATAATAAAAAAAGAAAGGAAAAAAGCACAGATATATGCAAAATCTCCTAAGTTTGTTCCCTATGAGCCTTATCCAGCTGCTGTTAAACCTATAGTGCCTCAGAAAATGACTATAGGTTCAAAAAAATCCAAAAATAACATGGACATTAATACTTTAATAAGTCAAATGTCTCAGATGGATACAAAAATAAGTGAATATAAACCAAGAGCTAAACTGAGATCTGCGAGTGAAAAATCAATAAATGAAAACACAAAATGTACAGAAAATGAGGAATTGAAAAATAAGGTTGAACTAATGGTGCAAGAGAATGAAAATTTGAAAGAACAGTTGAAGCAACAAGTGCAGGTATATTAGCTTTTCTAATTAATAATTGAGTTTTTTTTAGCTTGGCACATGATAACACTCCTCTAATGTTAAGCTAGGGGGTGGTCCATGAATGGAAACAATTGCTAGCACAGAAAAACTTCCGGACGCAACAATCGCTTTCCCTATGCCAACTTGAGGAGACAAATATGCCTGGCTGCTTCCAAGCTGATCCTGAAACAACCGGTTACACTTTACATCATTTTTATTTTGTTTTTCTAAAAAAAATGGCTGTACACATAAATATACTTGAAACTTTTTTTATTGTAGCTCGGCATGTGACAACACTCTGCCTGATGTAAAGCTAGAGTGCGGTCCATGAATGAAACAACTGCTACGATAGAGAGACCTGTATGGGCAGCAGTCGCCTCCACTATGCCGGCTTGACGAGACGAGCATGTACGATCCAGATTGACACTCCTCTCGTTATACCTGGCTACTTTCAAACTATTCCCGAAACGCGACAAGGTCACTTCACGGGTGTTACATTCAAAAGGTGGTACTACCCCAGGACAGCAGACTAGACAAATAACCATTGTCAGTCTGCCTACCACTTTTTAATAGTGCTCAGCGACCAAAGTACTCATAACAAAGTTTACATTAGTACTGGTCAGAATTAGCGAGGTTCGAACACGGGTCTCATCGATCGTGAGTACACGCGTCTTACTCCTAGATCACTAACTTGGTATGCAGAAGTTATTAATGTTTAATAAATGATACTTACATTAATACTTACATTAAAGAATAATTGTTTTATAGTAATAATAATTTTCAGGTAAATAAAGAATTAAAAACAATGTTGGTAGCATCGATGGGTGAAGATTTGGAGACACAAGTGCAGTCTTTAACGGAAGATAAGAAGCATTTAGCTGATGCACTTCTCAACTCTGCACAGCATTTATCCACACATCAGGTTACTTTGCTTACTAATTTGGTTACTCACTCTGATGTGCCAATATTAAGTTTGCCCCAGGTTGGAAAAATCGTATCTCCGAGGCTCATAAATAAAATAAAAAATAAAAAAACACTTTATTGCACATGTTAAATCGTACATAGGCGAGTTTAATGCCTTTGGCATTGTCTACCAGCTAACCTTTGTTGGTGTGAGCGGAGATGTCTACAGTGCAATGAAATAAATAAATAAATATTGACAAAATAAGTAGAATAAGCTAATAAATGAAGTACAAAGTAAAAATAAAAGATTAAGTTATTAAAATATAATACATACATACATATCATATAATATACATAAATATAAATATACACAATATAAGTTAGGGAAAGGAAGAAGAATTAAGAAGAGTTCTGTCTTAGGAGAAAGTATTTAGTGAGCATGCTTTTGAAGCTTCCAATCAATGAGGCTTGTCTAATAGTCAGTGGTAGTTTGTTCCACTGACGAGCTGCTGATACAGTGAATGAATGTGCATAACGGCTCATACAATAATGTACTTTTTTTTAGGAACAAACAGAATGGTTGGCTGGTCAATGTGAAGTTTGGAGAAGTAAATTTTTAGCTAGCAGGTATGGAAATATTTAATATATTTAGATCATTTTTTTTTTATTGTAGCTCGGCATGTGACAACACTCCGGTGATGTAAAGCTAGAGTGCGGTCCATGAATGGAAACAACTGCTGCTACAGAGAAATCTCTACAGGCAGCAGTCGCCTCCACTATGCCGGCTTGAAGACACGAGCATGCACCATCCAGATTTGATAGTGCACACTCCTCTCGTTACATCTGGCTACTTTTTTTTTTGTCGCCAAGGCATTAACTGCAGGTTTTTTTAATGCCTTTACTGTATGTGGTTGTATCATAGGCACTAAGTATATAAAACATAGTTACATTGGTACTGGTCAGTGAGATTTGAGCAATAGGTCTTATCGATCCTAAGTTCACGCCTTTTACCGCTAGACCACGGTCGCTCATTATAAACCATCCAAACATTTATTTTTGACATAAGCACGCTTATGAAGTTCCATAATTATTAAAAGGCAACCATCGACGAAAAAATGCAATAGTTCATGGACGCTGTTTTTTTTTTACAATAGTGAAGCGACGTGCTTCTTCTCTGATATTTGTAATCAATTAAATTATTTATAGAGTATTTTTTATGGTTTAAATATTTGTTACCAATCATAAGAGCTTAAATTATTATTATTACAGTTTAATGGTAGAAGAATTAGCTACTTGGAAAAAAGTGTTGAACCAAAGAACAGAGGAATTGCAACAAGCGACAAAACTAATGTTGGATGAACGTTGTAGAGCGCGTGATATGATGATGAATACTTATAAAAATTTATCCGCTTTACATGATAAATGGTTGGAAAATATTGCCGTTTCACAGTGTTCAGGTTAGGTATTATTAATTGTTCATATTTGTATTGAAATTATATGCAAAACTTTATTAATAACAAATTAAAAGTCACCCAATATTTTTCATATGATGGGATAAGTGAAAACTTTGTACAAAGGCAGGCATAGTGCGCGCGCTTCACTGGCTTTTGTGAGTGCAGTGGTTGTCAGCCAGAAGTCCAGGGTTCGACTCCTGGTACATTTAATAATACAATATTATTTTTAATAAAAAAGCAAGTATAACTTTCGTGTCTGGGTGTTATGTTTGTATCGTCCTTGTCCTGATACCCATAGTACAGGGTGTCTTACTCCGAGCTTAGGGCTGTACGCTCAACTCATTAATTGATCACAGTTGACAGCAAATACCCAAACAATTGACAATATGGAATATGCATTTATGAACTACTGATCTTGTTAATTTTTTTTTTATTTACAGGAAATAAGAGCTTATACAACAGACCAATAGGGAACCTCAATTTGAGCACAACAAAACCCCAGACAACAAATATTTTGGATTTATCATTATTAAATCTAAAATTATCCGAAAATATTAGCAGCAATTGTATTAAACAGGATATTAGCCATTTACACAAACTACCAATGTCTACGGACGCTGAGAAACATGTCGAAAATGTAAGTAGAATTTTTATATGAAAGTACATCTCTAGAATTTGCCCTGACAACCTGGTTGGCGCACATTTGTCTCACCGAGTCAGCATGGTGGAAGCGATTACTGCCTGCAGAAGTTTCTCTGTGGTGGAACTTTTTTCCAATCATAAACAATAAAAATCGTCTTCCTGGGGAAGTACCACCACTTTCAAGTGTTACGGATCAGCTTGAAAATAGCTGGGTTATATAATTTTTTTGAACCTCATAAACATGACATTGTCGCTCCACCCCGCATTTCAGATTTCAAAAACCCACAAAACAAATGAGATTATTTTGTGGATGGACATTCCTATTGCTGGCTCGGAACCCCGGTTTGCAAGATTCGATGCACAGGAAAGACATTCCTGGACTGTACACTTTGTTTCTCTTTATAGAGAGAGTAATAGAATTTGAGCGGCCGTGGTCTAGCGGTAAGACGCGTGAACTCACGATCGATGAGTCCCGTGTTCGAACCTCGCTAAATTCTGACCGGTACCAATGTAACTAAGTTATATGTACTTTGGTCGCTCAGTGCCTATAGGCACTATTAAAGAGTGGTAGGCAGACTGATGATCCAGTCTGTCGTCCTGGGGCAGTACCACCACTTTCGAATGTAACATCCGTGAAGTGACCTTGTCGCGTTTCGGGAATAGTTTGAAAGTAGCCAGGTATAAGAGAGGAGTGTGCACTGTCAATCTAGATGGTGCATGCTCGTTTCTTCAAGCCGGCATAGTGGAGGTGACTGCTGCCTGTAGAGAGTTCTCTGTAGTAGCAGTTGTTTCCATTCATGGACCACACTCTGGCTTTACATCAGGCGGAGTGTTGTCACATGCCGAGCTACAATAAAAAAAAATCTTGTGCCATTCTCGTCATACGCCTCTCCGAAGTCATGGTAGAATGACTTGAGCATGCTAATAAAATATTTTACTTTAATTTCATATAAGATTTGTATCTCTTTTCTCAGATAATGGCGACATCATTAGAAGTTAAAAGAGTAAATGAAGTTCCAGTAAATGCTCTCGTAAGCCATGCCTACACTAGCGGTCATATTTCTAAACCTATCGCTTCTTGTGTTCATTGCAATGGGCGTGTTCAATTACTTTAAAATAGTCTTTATTAGCCCATTTTTAAGGGTTAAATTACCTATTTAAGTTATTTTTGATTATAAAAAATTGGGCACGTTTTATCAATTCTCAGATAAACGTTAGTTATTTTTTTAGTTAATACTATAATTGAAATGACGGCTTGTGTGACTGAGTGATTAGTATGACAGTCGTTATGTGGTGGTCCCGGGTTCGATCCGCGGTGAAACAAATTGACAATATAATTTTATTCCTTTCGTTGTTTCAAAACCCATAATAAGACAATAAGACTCAAGACTTTGTTGTTAGAGAAGTTTAATTAGCAATTGAAATATCAGCCCCTTTAATTAATTATAGATACCGACACATAATTACATAAGCTTGGTTTAATTTTGGTGGAGGTGAATTTGTAAGGGGTAAAATTGACGATAATTTTTTAAAATATATTAATAAAGTTATAATTCAAGAAATAAAGGCTTTCATTGCCGATTTTTGCCAAATATATTAATGGGAAGCTGTTATATGTGTTAAACAATAGATTATTTAAAGGACCATGCCCATTTTTGGCCCCACTCAATATCTAATAGTTAACAAAACAATATTCTAAAATAATATCTTATTTTTTCATTAATTTTTCAAAATTATATCAACGCATCGTTTACCAATCAATAGACAAACAACGTATGATCATCAATTATTAAAGCATTTAATATAATAATAATCTCAAATATTGTACCAGAAAAATTCTAATTACTCAATAAACCGGGTAAAAAAATTAAAACCGATTAGTGATATGAAACGTAGATTTATTTTTTACACAAAGAACTAAAAGTCAGTATCAAACTTCAGCCCCGGATCTAGGGGGGGGGGGGGCAAGCCGGGGCCCGTGCCCCGGGCGGCAAATTCAAACTAATACTCAACTCATCATTAAAGCAACTTTGACCACAGAAACGTCTAGTACTTGAAGCACATAAATATTTTTTTGCGGGGCGCATAAGCATAGGGCGGGGGCGGCATTTTTCAATTTTTGCCCCGCCTCGAATAAAATCAAGATCCGGGAACTCGAGAAAAAATTGTGGGCCAGTTTCTTTTGAGCGAATAGGCATTCTCCTTTATTTTAAGAGGTTGTATACGAATATCTCTATAATGTTTCGCATAATTTGGTTAGCCATCGACCTTTCACTTTCGTAGGTTTAATATTTCCATTTTGATGTTGGTGCTGTTATTTTATAAGTTCGGTTATTCTAAGAAATGAAGGTTGTAAAATAAATTTCTATATTATTATATTAAAAACATATTTTTTATAATGCAGTTTTATTTAATAATTTTTTTATTTATAATTGTGGTTTTTGGGAGACTTGAGGTGAACCGATTTCGACTGAAACGCAATAAAATGTACTTTGTTGTAAATCGCCACTTGACGGCGCTGCAGGACATCGACTTATCGTTCAAATGATATACAAATGATCTTACTTTCCTCCAAGGTCTAACTACTCATCCGTCGTCATTAGTCAGGGCCTCGCTTCAGATTCGCTGAGCTGATAGCCCAGCAGTTTCACAAGAAAAAAATCTGCTTTCTGTTTGTATGGTGCTTAAGGTGTTTAAATTGAGGTTTATTATTGATTATTGTTTCGAAAATAATTATTTAAAAAATTAAATAAAATTTATTAGGAACATCACAATATACAGATTACAGATACGTTTACAATATATAAAATTATGACGAAATCTTACTACATTTTTTACGACCTGTCCTATAATGTAAACAAACTGAATTATAATCAGTTTTAATTGTAACATACTACCCGCAGAAGTTAACTAGTCATTTGCGAAACTTTCCTTTTGTCAAAACAATTTTGCCACTATTTTTTAATAGATTATCTGAGGGCCAAGAATGGCCCTGAATGGAATTACATTTATATTATTTTGGCCGCTATTGGTGGAGACCTCTCACTTAACGTCGTGAGAGCGTAAATGTTCATGAGCGGACCAAACTGCTATTACAAAGAAAATATCTTTTTTTTTATTGTAGCTCGGCATGTGACAACACTCCGCCTGACGTAAAGCCAGAGTGCGGTCCATGAATGGAAACAACTGCTACAACAACAACTACAGAGAAACCTGTGCGGGCAGCAGTCGCCTCCACTATGCCGGCTTGAGACGAGTATGTACCATCTTAGATGGACAGTGCACACTCCTGTCGTTATACCTGGCTACTTTCAAACTATCTACAGTTAGCAGTTGGGGAGACGAGTTCGCAACACTCAAGTTCTTCGTCAAACGTGCCGAGTTAACTTCTGCGAGTTACCTAATAACGTTTTAAAATATATATTAAAAAGCTAGTATTTTCTATTCCCGGGTATATTAGTTGGTTGAGCGTGCCAATTCGCTCATAGATAGCTTCCTGTCATAATGATTCAACATTTCGAGTCCTGTATAGTTGTATGCCAAGAAGTCGTGTACTGGAATGTACTTTGCACCACCGAACCAATCAACCATCGCTATTTGAACAATCTTCAGTTTTGCTACGAACCAACCGTGATCTGGAATATTAAAATCACACGTAGATTCTATATTTTAATATTAAATAATAAAAAATAATGTTTATGTTCTGTCTATTTGGAAAGGATGTTTTTTTTATTGTAGCTCGGCATGTGACATCAGTCCGCCTGATGTAAAGCTAGAGTGCGAGACCTGTGCGGGCAACAGTCGCCTCCACTATGCCGGCCTGAGGAGACGAGCATGTACCATCTAGACTTGACAGTGCGCACCCCTCTCGCTATACTTGGCTATTTTCAAACTATTCCCGAAACACAAGGTCACTTCATGGGTGTTACATTCGAAAGTGGTGGTACTACCCCAGGACGACAGACAGGACAAATAACCATCATCAGTCTGCCTACCACTCTGGATGAAAAGAGATTAACTAAAAAGATTTATTAACGCCCTAAGGAGACCTTTCTCAGTCAGATTGGTCGACTGCTCAGAAAGGGTCAGATGAGGAGCACCCTCAACCGACGTGCATGCATGAGGGCAGTAATGGATGTGGTCGGAGCGAAAGTGGTATGTAGAGAGGAATCGCTGGCTCTCCATGGTTTCTGCCTACCCCAGTGGAAACAAGGCGTGAGTTAAGTAGTAGTATGTTCTAAGGCAAAGGGTTCTAACCCATGAAGCCTTGTCCTCAGTAACATTTATTTCATATGGTATCCCGACGAGAGTAGATTGCGGGTCATTAGTAGAGACAACTGCTACTACAGAACAATGTCATCTCCGCTATACCGGCTTAAAGAGAAGAGTGCATGGAGGTCCAAATTGGTTATATCCGGCCACGTCCATGCTAGGTTCATTGAATGCTTAATTTTTTTAAAATTGATTTATAACTAGTAATGTAAAAAAGATGTAACAGGATGTTTTTTTAAAATAAAAATTAACGTAAAATAATAAATAGTTACCAGCAGGATATTTAGCGAAATCTGGATGTCTTTCAAACAAAGCTGCTTTTGCGAACCCATATTCTCGAGTATGTTCTTTCACCTTAAAAAAAAAACATATAAATAGTTACAAACTGTTTTATTAAGTTTTGCGGGAAAATGTTTTAACCAAAACAAACCTCGGTAAATTCTGACCAGTAACTGTGTACTATAGACGCTGAGTGTAAATTCAAAATAAAAGAAACTGGGGACGAACAAAACCTCAGCTTCCCTGCGGCCACTGCAAAGCTTTTAAAAGTCGCGTCGGACGGATTCAGTCAGAATAAATAATAATAATAATAAAAATACTTTATTGCACAATATAAAAATTGCAAAATGCGAACTTAATGCCTTGAGGCATTTTCTACCAGTTAACCTTTGGTGTGGTGGAAAAGTGTATTCGGTGCAGAAACAAAAATATAAGAATAAATAAATCTAAAATTATTGAATAAAGGCAAAACAGCATTAGAATTTAATAATCTAACATGAAATATAGGATAAATATGCATACATATACATAAATATATATATATAAATAAAAATACACAGATACTCAAAGTAATAAACGAAATACATATATTATAATACAAAATAAATAAATAAATTATGGAATATCATGAAATAAACGCGTATAAAACATTTTAATTAAGACCATTGACGAAAGTTATCATTAGAGAATTTTGGGGAGTCTGTAGAAAGTCGCCTCCACTATACTAAACTAAATATCGGTAATTTCCTTAACTTTTTTTTTTTATTTTTTTTTATTTAACTTTTAACTTTTATTTGTGTTTTTGTAAACGTACTTGACTGTGGACAAATTGTGAGAATGTATATTCTCATTTTCCCTCCAAAACCATGACTCTTTTACGCATAATTAATAAATTATTTAAGCGATGCAGCGTATATCCCAAAATAACAAATTACATTATTATTAAAAAAATAAATTACTTATTATCTATAATATACAATATCAATACATATTTATAAAAACAAAGAAACTAGTTTTTATTCTTATCCTAATAGATAAATATTATTCCATTAAAATTACTAATATCAATCAATTTGAATGAAGTCAGTTGTTATGAGAAAAACAATTACAAATATGCTGAGCTGTGCGCCCTTTCGTCCCCTACACATTCGCGTTCAGACTTGCTATATTGTCTTATAAATGTTGTGCTAGGATGAATAAAGTTTTTTTCTTTCTTTCTTTCATTCAAAATGAACTTTATAGTGATAGACATAAGGGTGACCTAAATTGCGGTTCTAGAATTATTAAGTCCCGAGTAAAAATAATACGCCTAATTAAGATAGTCGTATAACATTATTAAATTTAAAGCTTAAGTAATTACCTTCTTCATTTTACCGGATAACATGAGCCTGGTACAACGAGGGTCTTGAGGATCATATTTCTGCCTTTCACAAAATGGAGTCTGTTCTAGGGAAACCAAGATAGTAGCGCGGCTGTTTTGCTGAAAATCGTTTTAAAATAAGACAATTAGTTCAACTGTGGCGAATTTACGCCACTTTCTAATTTCGTCACAGAAAAATAATATTACTAACGTAGATTCACAATTTAAGAATAAGAATTAATTCTCAAAACAACCCTAATTTAAGTAATAAATCATTATATTAGAGGCCTTTAGACCATTAGTGATCATGTACGACCACAGGCACTCACGATTGTGTGGAGGCCATAATCGTCCGCGATCAATAATGATTGCCTATAAACATCGACAATTTTCGGTTTTTCGACATTATAAAGGAATGCGAGTCGATAGTCGTGCGAGGCGAAATAGACGACGCGTGTAATCTTGTCCTAAACTATAAATAAAATATAAATAAAGGAGGGGAGCTGAATAATGTCAATAACTACAGACCAATTTCTATTCTACCCTCCATATCCAAGATACTAGAGCGTATAATAAATAAACGCCTAACTACCTATTTGGAGAAATTTAGTCTGTTCTCAGATCATCAGTACGGTTTCCGTACGAGCAGATCGACGGCTGATGCACTCCATAGTCTAACAGATCACATTTCCCAGAATTTAAATAACAAGAATAAATGTATATCTATCTTTCTCGACTTAGCGAAAGCTTTCGACACTGTCCACATTCCTCTCCTAATATCTAAGTTAGAAACACTAGGCATTCGCGGTACTCCATTAGACCTTTTTCATGACTATCTTTCTGATCGCACCCAGTGCACGAAAATAGGTAACTATGTAAGCGATGACCTTCCCGTAACCTACGGCGTACCACAAGGTAGCATAATTGGCCCGACTCTATTTTTAAGTTATATAAATGATTTATGTAGAGTCGGCTTGAGAAATGGCAAAATTGTAACCTTTGCGGATGATACCACGCTCTGCTTTTGTTCCCCGACATGGGATGAAGTTTTTAAGGATGCTCAAGAAGGGCTCAATCTCGTTCTAAATTGGTTAAGCTATAACAAACTTACTCTAAATACTAACAAAACTAAATACTTATGCTTCACTATAACAAACTCAACTCAACCGCCTATATCTCATACTATACTAGCTCACACCTGTACTGTCCCTAAAAATAATACTTGTTCTTGTTCGATCTTGGAAAGAACTGATAACATCAAGTATCTTGGTATCACCCTTGATTCCAACCTCAACTTTCATAGACATGTAGATATCTTGACTGGTAGAGTACGTAAACTCATTTATATATTTAAAAACATTCGTAATGTAGTAGACTTTAACCTTTTTAAAACAGTGTACTACGCTCTATGTCAATCACAACTCCAGTATGGTATTACTGTCTGGGGAAATGGTGGAAAAACTGTTTTACTGGCTCTAGAACGTGCTCTTAGAGCTGTTCTTAAAGTAAGCACATTCAAACCATTCCGATACCCAACTTACGAACTGTATCAGAACTGCAAGGTGCTAAGTGTCCGGCAGTTGTTTATCCGCAACACAATCATGCGGAAACATGCCTATATTGTTAAAGACTGCAATGTTAACAAAGAGAAAACGAAAAGAAACTTCATAATACCCTATCCAACTCGTGCTAAAACTGCCTTCATGGCCAGGTTCTACCCCTGCATAGCTGTCCATCTCTACAACAAAATGGACAAATTGCTAAATATTAAAAATCTCAATGACCACAGGTGTAAAAGTATTGTGAGTAATTATCTATTGTCACGAAATTACGAGGAAACCGAGGAACTGCTGAGCGTCGTAAAATAGTTTTATATATATATATATATTACACACCCTCTCACATACACCCCATTCACATTTCATACTACACACGGAGAGGACCGCACATACACGCACACTCGCATACACATACATACACACACTACAGCTAATTTTTAATTTTAATTAAGTTTAAGTTTTAAGTTAAGTTAAGGTCGAGCACTGCCATTGGAGATACAGTCGCAAGACTAGTTTCAATGGCAGTGCATCTTGTACTCAGGACCAAATAAAAAAAAAAAAAAAAAAAAAAAAAAAAAAAAATTAAATCCAGGCCCAAAACTTCGTGAGCTCTATTAGGCTATCAAATTGTAAACTTGTAAACGATATAAAATCATTGTAATTAAAATCACATTAGTTAGTAAATTACTAATAAGTCTGTGGTCAAATAATAATGATGGTGAATGATATTATAAAAAATAAAAAAATTATGGTCACTACTCAAAAATACAGACCGACAAATCCCGTGCAGAAAAATCTAAAGGCGACATGTAGAAATAGGGTACACCGGTCGAATTAGCCAATGAGCCATCAACAATCGACTTTACATTAGTGAATGGAAATCCAACAATCGAGGGCAAAGTTGAAATAGTCGCGAGAGATGCCCAATCTGTAACAAATTAAGACACGTTACAATACAATGGCCAAATAACAGACTAAGGCTAAAGGCCCCTAGGCACCATCGTAATTCCGGGCCTATTTTTCAGTCATGATACATTCTTTGCGTTTGGTAGTTTGGTTTTAAAGCATATAGTATGTAGTTCTGTTTAATTATCGGAATCCAAGAAAAGGGGCTTTAAATTACGGGCCCTAGGCACGTCTAGGTTGCCTAGGCTTCAGTCCGCACATGCAATGGCATAAGTTACCCATAAACAACACCCAGATCTTAAACAAATAGTTTTAAAAAAATTAGGCCCAGGAGCGTTTCCGTGTACATAAACAAAACAGTCCCTTCAGGGGGACGCACACGTACAGAAGGCGGAAAGTTATATACGCGGCTAGGGAACTTGTAACCATCCCAGCCCGTCAATTATTATAATAATTTAGTTAATAATTTTAGAAAATTCCTATAATTTGCTATAAAGTATATTTACCAGTATTATGAAGAACATATCTCGCCATTTCTATTAATTTAGTATGATCTGGCGGACCAGATTCTGTCGTTGGGTTAACCCATACATCTCTACCCGTATCTTTCCATTTTATGCGCAATTCACAGTCAACATTATAGCTAAATAAAGCTATAACCAATAATAATAAAAACATCTTCATTTTGATTCTGAAATAAATCATAGTAGGTACTTTAATATTTTAAAAAAGTTTTTAAGTTGCAAAATTTTATTTGCAAAATGGTAATTTTACATGGTACCGACCACTCGAAGTAGGATAGGTCTAAAATCCTTGAACTTTCAATTAAAATTATATAAACTTCCGCTTCCAGAGGACCAAGTATGAGTTTACCTTTACGCTGTCACAACGTAAAGTGGAATCTTTTTTTTTTTTATTTTAGCACGTCATATGACCGCCCTCCGCCTGGTGTTAAGCCAGAGTGCGATCCATGAGCGGAGGCGACTGCTGTCAGAGAAAGGGATCTGCAAACAGCAGTCGTGCCCGCTATGCCGGCTTAATGAGATGCCTCTTCACACTGCGCTTGAAGGATCCCTTGGTGGAGCGCTTGGTGGATAATTCTCATTTTAAGTCTCATTTTTTAATAATTAAGATGTCTATCAATTATTGATATTTAGCGACATCTAAACGCTGTCAATGTTTAGTTTACGCAAAATGGGTCAACAAATTAATATCAGGCTAAATAATTATACCACCTTTGGACCTATTAATAATAAAAATCACGTAAAATAAAAAAATAGTTATTTACGTTAAAAAAACCTCACTTTTAAAACGATATTCTTTAAAAAAAAAACTTAGATAATTATACACTTACACAAAAGAAAATAATTTCTATAAATTCTCAAAATGTTAATAAGAAGTTTACTAATTATCGTGACACGAGCAAAACCAACGTACCCGTATCAAACATCAACACGTACTGAGGTCATGTAAAAATAAAGCAATGTTCCTCCCATCCCTCTCGAATCCCTACAAACAGTTGTTTCTGCGCGTCTTTTATCTACAATACATCGACGGCTTTCTCTCCATAACAAAATTAATCCCCATACAGAAACGGTAATGTAAATATCAGAACTGAATTTATTATCGCGAAAGTGGTGATCAAAATATACGTGTTATTTGGCAAAACAAAAGAAAACTTGAATTATATTATGCCTACGGAACTTTGTTACATAAAGAACGGGGTTAAGGGCCCTATAGGTGCCAGTCACCTTGACCATATCAGCTTCGACCTTGACAGTGCGTAAACACGTAAAAACCTATAGCTTCACATTAATATAAATTAATTGAATAAGATTTCACCAAGGAATATTGATTCCAAAATTGATTCAAGATCTCACTTCACGACTTTTTATTCTCATATTTATAGGACGTAATTAAGAAAAGTTAAATAACCAGGCAAAACTTCATATTCTGTAGTTTAATACATATTTTTTTTAGACTCGTAAGTGTCACAATTACTGAGTAAAACTAATACAAAAAGTACGCCTGCGTACAATTTAAAGATGACGCATGACGAAGCGGGTGAGCAGCTGTAAATCAGTCAGGTCCAGTTGCACCACATAATTTAACCATTACCTTTACGTTAATGTAATGGTTAGAATTAAAATTAGGTTCCTTCCAAAAAGTCACTTCAGACGATTATTTTAACCAGCGAATTTTGGCTGGTCAAAGTTAAAATAATAGTTATAAGTTAAACCAATGTCACTAACAAGTCAAATGTATAAAAAGAAGACACATTCTATTATTTTTTTCGGAATGTACTCCTTCGATAACGATATGAATTTACACGACAGTACAACGCGTGTGGAGTAAAAGTGTAAAAAAATCATCGTAAAATGTAAGTCGAGGTAACTTTAACGGGTTTTTTGGTGCAAATGGACCTTAACTGTTACTGAGTAAAACTGGTTCAAAAAAGTACGCCTGGGTACAATTTAAAGATGACGCATGACGAAGCGGTCGGCAGCTGTAAATCTGTTAGCGTACTAAATAAATTAAAATTACAAAATAATGCATTTACTAGATGGTCACGCCCGCGATTCTTGTAACAAAAGTTTAAAAATCTCACACGAGTAAAAAAATAACAATACCTTACCTCTAAAGATGTCACTTCCCGGGCTTCTCTAAGCGAAATGTAATGTACATTGTCGACATGTCCTTAAACCTAATGAACTTTCAAAACAGATAAAACGTTCCATACATGATAATGGCAAGATATAGCGACAATTAAAAGAAAAACATCACATAACAAACAAAACATAACATCTATCAAAGGAAAGAAAATCAGAAAACTGATCTGAATTTTTTTATTAATTTTCTCCTCCGCCTGATGTTACCGCTAGAGTGCGCTCCATGAACAGAAACAACTGCGACCTTAGAGAAATTTCTATTGGCGACAGTCGCCTCCGCTATACCGGCTTAAAGGAAACGAATATGTACCATCCAGGATGACAGCTCCCCCACTCTTCCCGACTATTTCAAAGATCCAGATCCCAAAACACGACAAGGTCACTTCTCGTGTGAAATTTGAATAATAATTTAATCAGCAGTCTGCCTACCACCAAATCAAATAAGTTAACGTATGATAAACAACACGAACTGTTCACGTGATTGTGGTACAAACACACACACTTTCACATTTATAAAATTAGTACATATAAAATAAAACAATAATTAGCATTCAAATATTTATTATTTTCCTAAAATATAAAATTCAATATGTGATTTCATCCACAATTCAAGCAAAACAGAACTTCCAGTACATTTAAACATTATTTCTAAATATACTGTATTTATCTTATTATAATTCATTGGAGCGTATCGTCATAAACACGTCACGATTGATAACAAAAAAACTGTGTCAACACGAAATGTGATTATAACTAATTATAATGCACATTTTCTTTATAGTACACCGTATGATCGCATGCCGCCTGACAGTAAGCTAGAATGCAAGACAGCATCCGCCTCCACTATACCGGCTTTGTGAAGAGAAGTGACTGTCCAGTGGCTAGGTTGTCAGGTCACATTTCTCTCGTTACTATGTGGTACTTCCACGGTAATGTTTTTTTCTGATTTTTACCGGTATCCCAAATTTTTATTTTAATATGGATACCTGTTGCCAAGGCAACGAACAATTTTATTCAAAGGAAAATGCCCATTCGTCTTACAGTTCGTCTAATCGTTTTCGATGATTTTTTAGTTCATTTTGTCGGAAAATAAACCTATAAATTTTTATACTCGGGTTATTGTGTAATTAGACTGTTGCATCAGAAAATATTTGAGGTTATTATTATGTTAAATACTTTAATAATTGATATCTGTTTTTTATCTAATTAAATATTGTCTATTGATTGGTAAATGATGTGTTCATATAATTAAGATAAATTAATGAACACATAAGATACTATTTTAGAATATTGTTAACAAACTATTAGATATCAAGTAGGGCGCCCAGAAATGGACATTGTCCTTTAATGATATTTTTAGGTATCGATACAAACTTTATACCGATATTTAAGTAGTGATAACTACCCTCAAACCACTTTCAAAATATAATAAACCGATTATATTTATTCAGATTTTAAAATAAT
Organism: Tinea pellionella; assembly: GCA_948150575.1. Taxonomy (NCBI): domain Eukaryota; kingdom Metazoa; phylum Arthropoda; class Insecta; order Lepidoptera; family Tineidae; genus Tinea; species Tinea pellionella. Next base: position 6,349,036 of record OX411253.1, read on the forward strand.
TAGGAAAAAGAAAAGTAAACTTAAATATTGAAAAGCTTATCGTTGCTGCGTGCTCTTAGCAATTTGATCCTTCAATGTTAGAATACTGGCGCGTTGTTCTGGTGGCAATAGTGCTATTTGTTCATCCGACAATTGGAGCACTTGCATTATCAGCGCGGCCTGCGAACAATAATTATCGTTGTACACCGTGAACAGATAACGATAATACGAGAAGTACCGTTATTTTTATATCGATAACAAAATAAACAAAAAATATTGATATTACATAACATAGAGCAGTCCTGGTCTAGCGGTAGAAAACGGACCTCACTATCAATGAGACCAAACGAGATCAAACCTAGCTAAATTCTGACCGGTACCAATGTAACTATGTTATATGTACTTTGGTCCCTCAATGCCTATTATACTAAAGAAAAGAAAAAAGCTAAATATTTCTTAACGTTATTCATATTGCTAACATCATTAAAATTTAACAGTATATTCTTGTAACGGTATTTTAAAATCCCGCGTTTTTTATGCTTTACGTAGATTGTATAATATTATCCATAATTAAAGCGTCATTGAATGATTTAAACAGAATTATGAAAAATAAATAAGAGTCACGTTACCTTTTCTTGATCTGATGCTCCAGATGGTATACCCTGAATGGTCCTGGCCTGCGCCATACTCGGCATCCCAGGTGGCATTTGTTCTGTCAATTTTAAATAAATCGCACAGTTAAATCTAAACAGTTTATCCGTGAAGTGACCTACCACCAGGTATAACGTGATCGTGCACATTTGTCTCCTCAAGCCGATTTCTACAGGCAGCAGTCGCCTACCCTATGCCTGCTTGAGGAGACGAATGTGCACACTCCTCTCGTTACATATGTGCTTGTATCACATTTTTTTAAGGTCGTGTTTAACAAAATCCTTATACAAAGTGGCCCGCGAGACCCTTTAGGTTCACCAGGCCTAACTACAAGGTTATGAATGTACTTACGTGGCAATTGCTTTGACTGCATTCTTGGATCAGACGGACGCATGCGCGGATCTCTTGGATATGTGCTGTACATTAAAAAAAAGTTTAAATATAGTTAACACTATAGACTACAAACTATTTACAAATGATTCAAATTAAAAAGAAGAAATTAATTTAACCAGCTGTTATCGTATGTCAGCATAAAGTATCCTATAACCTATTCGAGCTGGTAACCTATGTACATCTATGCTAAATCTTATCCATTTTTTGAGCGTAATTGGGGTACAAACAAACAAACTTTCACATTAATTAATATAGTAATTTGCCACTAACCTTTCACCATTGTCCATAATGGAAAGTATGCTTTACAAAAAAAATATAATTTTATTTATTACTTTTTTCGAAAAGCTGCCGTGGTCTGGCGGTAAGACGCGTAAACTCACGATCGATGAGACCCGTGTTCGAACCTTTGGTCGCTCAGTGCCTATAGACACTATTAAAGAGTGGTAGGCAGACTGATGATGGTTATTAGCCCAGACTGCCAGTAGAAATTTCTCTGTAGTAGCAGTTGTTTCCGTTCACGGACCGCACTCTAACTTTACATCGGGCTGAGTATTGTCATACACCGAACTACAATAAAAAAAAGGTGAGGTTTAATTCTACATACCTTTCCTGCACATGTGTCTGTTGTGCTGGCACATGAGGCGTCGGCGGTAAAGGCAAACTGCGCATGTCCTGATCTAACACAGGACCGCGGACGCTGCGAAGATCAACGTCGGCTGCAATTTATTTAGATAATGATTATAGATAGAAATAAGTTGTCAGGTTGTAACTACCACTTCCCCATGCTGGTCAACTTGACAAGATCAACGTGTAGACGTGCCGACCATTATTTTACCCATGACTCTTTGATTAGTGGAGAAAACCGACAATGTATGGATCGTGCTATAAAAGTTACCATCATACTGATGATGGTTGACAGCCCAGTCTGCCGTCCTGGAGTAGTACCACCACTTTTGAATATAACACCAGTGAAGTCCTTGTCGCATTTCAGAAGCAGTTTGAGAGTAGCCAGTAGCCATAGTGAGAGGAGTGTGCATACTCGTCTTCTCAGGCCGGCATAACGGAGGCGACTGCTGCTATAGATAATTCTCTGTAGAAGCAGTTGTTTTCGTTCAAGGACCGCCTTCAGGTGGGTTATCATATGCCGAGCTACAATAAAAAAAGACAACTTTGGCTAGCATGTGAAGAAGCAGTCAACAAAAGTATTTCTGCTCTGCCGTACTGTAAAACAATATAATTGATAAGCATCTAGAAGTATTTTGGACTTGGATTATACAATTTAAAAAAAAACTTACATGAAAAATGATTTTGGGCGGGTGCCTGATTCATCATCATTGTCTGTGCAGGATTAGGCACTGAAAGAAAAAAAAATTTTTTTTGTGTTAAATCATGATGTAAAAAACAGCAGCACTAAGTAATGATTGCGAGCGCAGCTTTGGTAATGTTTGATTAAAATCATTCTGAACACCGCAAGCTTTAAATCACAGGCATTAAAAAATCTACAGATTCTTTGAAAATTAACTAACATCAGCTGCTAAAGAAGCACCGATGAGGTACTAAGTCTAGGAGACATTTAATCCACCACATGATCACGACATGCAGCATGATCAAGCAACTTATTTCGCAAATTTTGTAACCATAATCTCAATACCACTGTAACCACTTTAGAATGCAACAGCTGTGAAACGACCTTGTCGCGTTTCAGGTATAGTTTGAAAGTAGCCAGGTATAACATTAGGAGTGTGCACTGTCAATCTAGATGGTACTTGCTCGTTCAAGCCGACATAGTGGAGGTGACTGCAGCCTGCACAGGTTTCTCTGTAGCACGTTTCCATTATGGACTGCACTCTAGCTTTACATCAAGCGGAGTGTTGTCACATGCCGAGCTACAATTAAAAAAAAGACCAAGAATATGATGTGATAAAAACCAGCCTTACCAATAGAAGGATTAATTACAGGTTGAATTTGTGGCGCATATTGTGGTTGTGATTGTGGCTTATCCAATGTGATACCAGTGCTAGAATGTAACATTGTCTGTAATAAAAAAATATAATGAATTTTCAACCTATTTCAGGTTTTAATCTATTTAACTTTTGCCAATTTCACTCAGTCATTTGAGCGTGATTTATAAAATGTGTGATTTGTAGTCAATTAATTAGAAGATGGTTATTAGCCCAGTCTGCTACCCTGGGGTTAGTACCACCACTTTTTAATTTGCACTCATGGAGTGACCTTGACACGCTTCAGGAGCAGTTTGAAAGTAGCCAGGTATAGCCAGAGGAGTGTGCACTGTCAATTTAGATGATGCATACTCGTCTCCTCAGGCCGGCATAGCGGAGGCGACTGCTACTCGTAGAGATTTATCCGTAGTAGAAGTTGTTTCCGTTCATGGACTGCACTCTAGCTTTACATCAGGCGATGTTATCATATGCCAAGCTAAGACTTACAGCAGCTGTGGTTGGATCAACAATTCGCATAACAACTTGAGCTTGCAACAAAGCATAAGCCAATTGTGGGTTTTGTAGCAACATATTTCTCGCTTCTTCCGGATTGTTCTGGAAAAGTACATCATTCTATTAGTTTTTACAATAGTTATAACAATCCACAAATGTTTTTTATATATATATTTGCAGCTTTCTTTTCACAAATGCGTAAAAAAATTGACACATAAAGTAAATGCATGGTGATGGTTATTAGTCCAGGCTGCCACCCTTAGGTAGTAACACCCGTCAAATGAGCTTTTGTAAGTAGCCATGTATGAGTATGTAGGGTCAACTTCTTCTCAAGCCAGCATAGCTGAGGTGACTGCTGCCTACAGATACTTCTCTGAGGCGGCAGTTGTCTGCTGAACACTAGCTTAACATTACAAGCTATTTCCAGCCTACTAGATTTAATAATAAAGTTACAAACCTGTATACAAAGCTTCATTTGTTTCATTAATTCGAACATTTGTTCAGGGGGCAATGTAGCTACAGCCTTGCTGATTGCTTCAGGAGCTTTCTCTGGCTCAATGGCATCACCATATGGGTTTTCTACCTGAATGATTGGAGACAAAACTTTGTTACAGCATATAGAAGATAAAGAAATAATTTTAACACTTAACTTAATAAAGTTATCACCTGTGCAAGTATTTTAATGAAAAAAAGTATTTTTTTAAGATGTTTCTGTTGACCTTTTCTTGTTTCAGGTATAGTTTAGCAGTACTTTTAAAAAAAATTGTAGTACTGTTAATTTTTGAAAAATTTCAATCATTACTTAGCTATTCCCATTTACGATTTAATGTTGTTTTTATAGCAAAAAAGGCATCTTAAAAACAATGGTAGAAGTTGTATAAATTTGAATACAACTTCTACCATTGTTTTTTACCAATTTAATTTTGAACCAATGCATACTGTTTAATTCAAGTTGATAAACTGGTTTTAAATAATTATTCAGAAAGGATACTTTGTGTGGTACTGCACACTAAGCTAAGACAAGCACTGGTAAATTATCTGATTTGTTTAGGGTCCGGGCCTTAAAGATAGGGCCGTAAATAATATGCTATCCAAGTACACAAACCTGTGGACCCTGCATTAATGCTTGCATCTCCATTCTAGACTTTTCAGTACAAGCATTATCTACTCTAAGAGATCTCCCGCCAATTTCATATCCATTTAAGTTTCTCATTGCACTCAATGCCGTCTCCTGATCCTTGTATTCACAGAAACCATAACCTTTTGGTTTTCCGGTCTCTCTATCAAACACTAGTTTAAATGATAATACGGGTCCTACTTCACTAAATATGTCTCTTAATTTCTCTTCTGTTGCCTCATAAGGAATATTTCCCACTGTAATAAGTTATTTAAGGTTATCATTACTATAATTATGTTTATTCAGTTTTTAGGTTCTAGGTAAGGTACTTTAATCCATATACCTAAAATACGTATGCGGTTGTATATAACGTGACCTTACTATCACTAGAAAATTAGGTATAACTAAAACTGCCGGGATCAACATACCGAAAACAGATCTCATGGACTTATCCATAATACTTTGTTCCTCCTTTTCTTTGCTTTTATCCATTTTTAAAAATGATTCTCGAAAGTTTAAATTTTAATTTATTATGTACGTATGTAACGTACTTAGATATTAATTACTAAAATTGTCTAAAATGTAAATATAAACCGAACCGATTATAAAGCAACTGGCAACGGCGAAGCAAGTCGAAACGAAACCACAGACTAGCAAGTGTATTTTTTACGAATGTTTTTTACGTTCATACGGAACCCGGCGACGCGGCTGCACATTTTTAATCCTTCAGTAATTTCAAGGTTATTTTACCGCTCATAACATATTATCAAATCACAGACCTAATGACTTAATTGTACGACTTTATATTCATCCCTAGACGTTCATACGCACCGCAGGCGGATTTTTTGAACATGGATCCGGCGCGGTTGGACCTGCCTGGTGGACGCGTACCTTCGTTTTTATTATTGTCTCTGCTGCGTTGTTATTTGTTTAGTCTGTGGATACCCTGCCTAGTTTTGTGCGTTTTTTGTAATTGTGATTTAATTTTGTTGATTAATATCCTACATCAATGGTTTAATAAAAGGCGAAATGTTCGTTTTATATTACTATAAGCGGAAATAAAGCTAGCTGTTAAATAGTGTCAGCATAATATTACGAAGTTGATTTTACTATTTATAGTTCGGTAAATTATTGATCTTGCCAGTGAAATGGGTGTCATATTGTGTCAAATGTAAATATACAAAGTATATAATAGATAATTGTTTATCGGAATGAATCTTGATAATTCTACAAGGGATAATTCTGAAGCTATAGACTGCCTTGCCGCCCGGGAGAAGTGCCACGGAATGCGAGAGAAGAAGCTATCTACAGCTTCTTTGACCAACATGGAAGGGGCACGGCCAAAAGTAGTCACAGTTAAACATCCTGAATCAAACAAACCGAAACCTACTGCCAAAAAGAATAAGCCTATCCAAGCTGATTTGGATGTTATTAAAGAATTTATTCGTTGTAAAGAAGAGGGACTGAAGCGCCTAGACCTCAGTAAGTCATCTATTGCGTTTTTGCCTCCTAATGTTCGCGATCTCACACATTTAGTCGAGTTTTATTTATATGGGAATAAACTGGTCGCCCTCCCTGCTGAGTTTGGTTGTTTGGCTAATTTACAAACATTAGCTTTAAATGAGAATTCTTTGACAAGTTTACCTGATTCGCTTACAAATTTAAAATGTTTGAAGGTGTTGGATTTGAGACATAACAAGCTTGTTGGTGTCCCTGAAGTTGTGTACACTCTTACATCGCTGACAACATTGTTTTTAAGATTTAATAGAATCAGGATTGTAGGTGACGGCATAGCCAACCTCACAAACCTTACAATGTTAAGTTTAAGAGAAAATAAGATAAAAGAATTGTCCTCTGGTATTGGGAAACTCGTTAATTTGGTCACATTTGATATATCACATAATAACCTTGAACATTTGCCGCAAGAGATAGGCAACTGTGTGAATCTTTCAACATTAGATTTGCAACATAATGAGTTGTTGGATATCCCAGAGACTATTGGTAATCTCCAAGTTCTGACTCGATTAGGGTTGAGATACAACAGGCTCACAGGTATACCTGCTACATTGAGTAATTGTAAACACATGGATGAGTTTAACGTTGAAGGCAACTCAATCTCACAACTTCCTGATGGGTTACTCGCCAGTCTTAATGAACTGACCAACATTACTATATCAAGAAATTCGTTCATGAGTTACCCGTCTGGAGGTCCAGCGCAGTTCACTAATGTTTACTCTATTAATTTAGAACACAATCAAATTGACAAGATACCCTATGGAATTTTTTCTAGAGCCAAGAATCTGACAAAGCTTAACATGAAGGAAAACTTGCTAACGTCGCTTCCATTGGATATCGGTACTTGGCTCAACATGGTGGAGCTCAATCTGGGAACAAATCAACTAACCAAATTACCTGATGATATCCAATGTCTTCAGAATCTAGAGGTGTTGATATTGTCCAATAATTTGTTGAAACGTGTTCCTCCCAGTATTGGTAGTTTAAGGAAATTGAGAGTGCTCGACTTGGAGGAAAATAAGCTGGAGGTTTTACCTAATGAGATTGGATTTCTCCATGAATTGCAGAAATTGATTGTGCAGTCTAACCAACTGACTTCACTGCCGCGATCCATCGGTCATCTCACAAATCTGACATATCTTAGTGTTGGCGAGAATAGCTTGCAGTATCTACCTGAAGAGATAGGAACACTCGAGAATCTGGAATCTTTGTACTTGAATGATAATCCAAATTTGTGCAATCTACCATTTGAATTAGCATTGTGTGTCGGTTTGCAGATTATGAGCATTGAGAATTGCCCATTGACAGCGATACCTCCTGAGGTAGTGTCCACAGGTCCGTCTTTGGTCATTCAGTATTTGAAGTCTCAGGGGCCTTATAGGTCCATGTGATATCAGGAAGATAGCCAGACTTCAGCCAATGATAGAGCGACATAATGTTCCTTAAGCCTCGACTCGGTGAAATTATGAATCATTTCTGTAGAATTATTAAATCAAGGTGTGCTCAATGTTCTTCTACATTCGTTTTAAATAGATTTGCCAAGCAACATAGTCATTTTGTCTTTGTACGATTATTCTAAAATTAAAAATACTTTTAAGTGTTGATAATGAAATTCATGAAATAGGTATAATGATGTTATAAGGAATAATAATTGCCTTCCATTATAAAAAAAAGCGCTACGCATTTTATTATTAATTTATATTATTTTTTTGCATAATCATGTATTGTAATGTTATTTTAATTTTTTATTAAGTGCTTATTAAATATAGAATTCTACAATATTTTAGAAACGCCTGCATCTTGTTTGAATTTAATATTTGTTTGGAATTGTTATTAATAATGTCATAAACCGAGCTTCCCGCTTCCTGCATTTGGAGAAAGATGTCCTAGGATGTGGTAGCTGTTCTAGATGGATTTAATGCAAATTAGTGCATATTGTTATATACATAAGGTTTGTATTTTGTATTAGTGGTCATGTCCAAGCACAAAATAGATATTAAAAGAGTTTTATTCTTTTACAAATATATTGAAATGTTAAAAAGAAATTATATCTCATGTTGATTACTAAATAAAAATGTTTATCAATAATATACCTAGTTTTGTATTTGTAATGTTTTTAAAAGCACAAAAACTATTTTTATACAATAGAATTGTTGACCGTTGTTAGTTAAAATAAGTTAATTGTAATTTAGATGTTCTTAGTTGGAAACATGTATTTTTAGTGATTAGTTTTGTGTAGCTTATTAGGACATTAAGCAAAAGATAAGGTTAGATTTACGCATTCCCAACACACCACCAAATTCTATGACTTAATGTGTAAACCTAACTTTAAAGCGATTTATAAGTAATGGATTTTGAAATTAATTTTTGTTTAATGCAATTTGGGTATCTTCAAATGGGCTTACTGCCCCAGTTCGTCATCCTGAGGTACTATCACCACTCTAGGCAGCACCTGTGAAGTCACCTTCACGTTTTGGAATCAACTTAGAGGTAAAGGTTCAAAGACAGACTCTAGCTTCAGGTGATGAATTGTAGTCACTGCCGAGCTACCGTAGAAAAAATTATGATCTCAGAAATTTTTAAATGTACTAAGTGGTGTTTTATTGCTATGTATACAGTATGATTATATTAATTGTTGTAGATGTTTCTTTGTGAGTTCATGTTATCAGTGTATTCGTAGAAGTAAGTTATTTTTAGTTGGATTTTATAATACAGTACCTCCTCTGTTCTCTTAATACCTATATGAGCTTTGTATAGCTGTGGTTTTTTTTATGTTTACTGAAGTTTTTTTCTCTATCTATTGGTTTAACATCTTTTAATCATTATTCATTGTATTAGATTTTAAACGAGCGGTAGGCCCAGTCTACCGTCCTGGGGCAGTACCACCACTTTCGAATGTAACACCCGTGAAGTATAGAGCGAGGAGTGTGCGCTATCAATGTAGATGGTGCATACTTAGTCTCCTTAGGCATAGCAGAGGCGACTGCTGCCCGTAGAGATTTTCGACAATTAAAAAAATTAAGTCTCTTTTAGCTTATGTAGGTATTCAACCCTTTTATATTCTAGTTTTTTTTCAAGGATAGTCTGGATGAGTTCGGAGGATAAATCTAGTTTTCGTTTTTAGTTTTTTTAAAAATATTTTCTATTTTATTTATAAATGCATTTATAATCCCCTCAAATGATATTCTATAATTATTATTATTATTTAAATTGCTTGCTTTTTATGTCTAGTCTTTAAAATGTATTTTAAACAGTTTTTTTTTAGTTTGAGTAAGTAATAAACATCATAGATTTATGCAATCTGTTAGTGGGAGATTACAAAATGATTTAATAGAGATCAATTTATTTAATCCTACATAATAATCTGATAAATTTTGTTTAGGAATGTGAAACGCCCCCTACTTAAAGGGATAAGGATTGATGTTTAACGCAAAATTATTTAAAAATTTAAATTGTTATTAATTTTTTGTTTTTCTCCATTTTAAGTATTTGCCTTTGAAACTATCTATCGGCTTTTTAGATTCAGCAAGTTCGTTACAATGTTAATTTCTAGTCTAGTCTAGAATTTAGACTAAATTATCGTTTCTCAACCATTTTTATGTCGCGACCCACGAAAAAAACCAAAAAGTCTTGCGACCCCGTCACTATAAAATTATAATAATAAATGTATTTTTATTAGCTATATATAAACATCTATTATAAACATAATAAATATATATCGCTATTATTTTTTCATGTTATTTATTACATCTTAATATTCAGTTTTATAACACTAAACTAAAATTCATTCCTTTAATAAACGAATCTTTTGTACGTACGTATTATTGTTTTTCACAGACTGCGACCCCCTTTAAAGACAAACTCGACCCCCCGCTTGAGAAACGATGGTCTAGTCTAAATCGTCTCTAATTTGAGTGAAGTGAGCGAGGGCTTTGCTCAATCTCGCTCGAAATAATGTTAGGGCCATAGATCAGATCGAGCGGCTGACCAATCTATGGTTAAGGCGTTTTATACCACATTTCACCTAAGCTATATTTTAAGCTATTTCAATAACTGCCCTTTCTGCAGATTTTAATGTTAACGCTGTATTTAGCTACTAAGTTAGCGTTTCTGTAAAAGTTGTCAGGTTAAACCTAATTTAATGTTGTTGAATCTTACGTATATCGAGTTTTCATGAACATGTAAAAGTTTTATGAATTAAAAATATTATAAAATTGTTTGTTTTATTTATTAACTCGCGTTCCTTATTATTACGAAGGGTTTAATATCACGACTGGTAAATTTAATCGCCTAAGAAAACTGAAGAATCTGAAAAGCTGAATAATTTCAAACATGAACCCCGCTAGGCCATTGCAATTAGGTTCATAAGTTTCATAATTTATTCAGTATATATTTATACATAGAATGTTTTCTCTTTCTAGATGGCAAAGGCGAACATAGGTTGATCCACGATTTTAAAATGCTTACTGTTGTAACTATAGTGAGTTAGTGATCAAAAAACTGGTAGGCAGACTGATGTTAGTTATTATTAGCCCAACCCTTTTATGATTTTCAATAATTGCCGTCGCGCTTCCGGATTAGATTGGGTGAAAAGGACGAAATCCATCATCAATAATTTTTTCATACAGGCACAGAACACTCACTTAGGGCATGGGCGGACTAAGGCACGTGCCTAGTGCCCGTAATTTTAATTGTTTATTTAATTTTTGTACATGCATTTTTTTTCTTGTATTCCAATAAATAAATAGAACTACATACTATATGCTTTAAAACCAGACTACTAAACGTTAAGTATGTATCATGACTGAAAAATAGGCCCGGAATGTTGCCCGCTTCAGCCTTAGTCTGCTACTGACGTGGGGGGCAGTTGAGTATAACGAGAATCCCATTAGGGTAAGTAATGACGTAAATTACCAAAAATGAAAGTCAAAAATTATTAATGTTTTAATAATTTATTTGGGTGCATTATAACATTTCCAATATTTTTTTTTAAATTAGAGAAAAATTGTAATACAAAAACAAAGGTCCAAGCTTAATGGAAGTAAATGTGAAAAAAGATAGCACAAAAATGCAACAATTCTTATAAATGCCCTGTACTTAAATCTACAATTCAAATATAAAAATATATTTACTTTATTATTAAGAAAATTCACACACTATAATTTTATAAAAACTAATCATTCAACTAACCTAATACATTGTTAAAGTAAATCTCTATTGTTTTTTTTACAAATAATTACCTAACATGAATAATAAAAAAAAACCACAAAAACAAACAATATATAATATAATACAATAATAGTTTTACACCATTATTTATTATTATTTTTCTCGCTTGTATATCATAATTTAGGTACCTAAATAAATTAGTTTACTAGTACTGAGTATTGAACTTATCTTTAAATAATTATTCTTATCATATTATATACAGCTCGATTACCACTGACTCACTGACTGACTGACATATATAATGAAGCACTTGCCGGGGGGTCAGAGGGGTGATTCTTTTTGGGGGGTGTAGAGGGCGGTCCCGGGACCTCGGGAAAACCTCGACTTTGACCGGAAGCGGACTCTGGACCGGAAGTGACGTCGATATCTCGGAAACGGTACGAGATAGGGCCGAAGTGCCGGAACAAAAACTGTAGGGAATGCCCTCTAATATCGAAATCCATAATTTGTTTTTTCAAAATAATTTTTTTTTTCAAATTACCCGAAAAATAACTTTTTCAGCGCCGCGAAGCGCGCCCAAAAAACTAGTTATCATATTATATAAAGCTCGATTACCACTGACTGACTGACTCACTGACTGACATATATTATGAAGCACTTGCCGGGGGGTTAGGAGAATGATTCTTTTTGGGTTGTATAGAGGAGGCCCATGCGATCCCAGGAAAACCTCGACTTTGACCGGAAGTGGACTCTGGACCGGAAGCGATACCGATATCTCGGAAACGAAACGAGGTAGGGCACAAGTGCCGGAACAAAAGTCGTAGGGAATGCCCTCTAATATCGAAATCCATAATATTTTTTTTCAAATTACCCGAAAAATAACTTTTTCAGCGCCGCGAAGCGCGCCCAAAACACTAGTTAATACTATATACATACAAAATATCTCTGACAATCTTATTGTGATGTTGCCAACAAAAAATTAGTTGATGGTCAGATTTTTTTCGTACTATAGTTACTATTGATAACACAAAATAAGTTTTTTTTTATAATATACAAGCGACATAGAATAAAAATAAAAAAACGCCCAACACAAAACAAAAAAAAAAAAAATACACAAACTTACAATTATAAAACATGCAGTCTGATAATTATTTTCTTTTAACGCTCCCTACAGACAAAGATTATGCTATCCCGTTCTGGCGCCTTCACTTTTTAATTAGACTATCTCTCTTTATTTATAGATACAGTTATACTCGAGTTATCCGAGCTATTCACTAGAGCACTAATCAAAGTATGATGTGAATGCTCTAGTTTGCTTGCCAGCAACAATATCGACATTGTATATATTATCTAAAACAAGATTGGGAAATATCACTTGGTCTAATTATTTAATTGTTAATAAACAAATAGTTATCCAACTATATAACTTGACAAAATTAAGACTTTATTCAGCCTAATATCGCGTTTTAATCAATTATTTAATCCAACGAATGGCTGCAAAGCTTTCGCAACTAATGAACGTAACACGAGTGAAGTGGCAGTCGCGTCCTGGAAGCAGTTTGAAAGTATAGCCAGGTATAGCGAGAGCATTTAGATGGTGCATACTCGTCTCCTCAAGGAGGCATAGCCTGTAGAGATTTATCTGTAGTAGTAGTTGTTTCCGTTCATGGACCGCACTTTAGCTTTACATCAGTGTTGTCATATGCCAAGCTACAATAAAAAAAGCTGGATAAAGTATGTTAATTTACTCATCCCAGAAATTCTAGTACAAAAATAAATTTTCCAAATACTACCTTCTAAATGCACCATTTTAATGTAAGTAAATGTAAATTTATAAAAATAATAATGTTATCATCATTTAGTGTTAGAAGAAAAAGTGATTTAAAAAAATTGTCATGGGACTTCAATTAATTATTAATCTACACTTAATTAAAATAATTCAATTAACGATGATAATTCAATTTAATAATAATTGATTATGAAGGAAATATGGTAACTGGTATCTACTGTTTCTGTTGTATCTTCTCATATACTCATCTACAGCGTTTATATTGGCAAATAATATAGCTCCATTAAGATGAACAAGGAATTAACTACCCCAATCTAATAATTTCTTGAGTCTAGAGAAAAATCAGCATGACGTTGGAGTAAACACATAACTGGCGAGGCGCAGCACACTTAATTTTTCACTAACCAAAAACCATTAGCGACCTTGCAAATATTAAAATAATATCTAAAATCAACATAACAAGTCCAGTCTGCCGTTTTAGAATAGTACACATTGATCTCCTCAGGCTAGCACTATGCCGCCGACTGCCGTTTGTAGAAATTTATTTATGATACTAGTTGTCTCCGTTCATGGACCGCACTCAAGCTTAACATTAGACATAGTGTGGTCATGGCTGAGCTACAATAAACAAAGTAAAGAAAAAACAAGGTCGATACTGATTTGGCAACCAAAAATCATCTACGTTGCGCCTCGTCAGATGTGTACCAGCCCACTATACATTGGATAGTATGATCACAATTGATAACAAATACTGAAACATGTTCAATGCAGAATGTATATGCAGTCTTTTTTTTAAAATAAATACACTTCAATGAAAAGTGGGCCTTAATCGCAAGACTTGTTTTCTTTTATTGTACATTTGAACATCATACATATTTGAACTATCACAGTTTGTGAAAAACCATAAAGAAAATACATGTAAATATTGCTAAAGACAAAAGTAAAGGCAGTTGTTTTTTAAATGGAAATACCTATAATATAATTATCGGTCAGTCATTATTTAAGAGATATAGAAAAATATATCTAGTTTACTTTAAATCAAATTATTTAACTTCAAAAAGCGTTAATTTTATTTAGCATAAGTTAAATTGATTTAAAATACACAAGATTAATTGGTAATTGAAAACTAGAAAGAATATAAATTAATTTTAAAAACACAGTAACAATATGTTTCTATTCTTCATAAAAAACAATAGAAAGAAAGGTTCATCATCCATGAAGTATATATAATATTAAATAGAAAAAAAGATTTAATTGTCAAACATTTAGCAAAACGGTTTTTTTAAAACACTTACATCTAAAATCTTTGGCATTTTAATTAAAGAGCAGAAATAACACGCACAATAAAACAATATCCAGTTATTCTTAGAAAAAAGAGAGTTCCGAAAATATGGCACTTATTAATAAAATTCATTACAAAATGACATCACAAATATAAAATGGAAGATCGCGTCTATCAGTCGTTCTGACTATAAGCAGATCTGTGGCATACTGTCAAAGGTCAAGGATATACAATTGAGCAAAAATTGTTGTTATGAAACGACGAATAGAAACATATCATTACTGTTACACATATTACGTCTGGTTTTTTTTTATTTTTTGTTATAATTACATAATGCAACATTTCCTTTGGTGCCTTTTCTGAGGCTCCGGTCGTAAAACTGCTCTTACAGCCTCATCAAATACCTGAAAATATATATTACTTTTATTTTTAATCTTATAGAGCGGTTACTATGTTCTGAATGGGAAGAAACCTGGAATCTTGCAATTAAATATATTGTCAGCTAGGTGGGAAGAACAATGTAATAGAGAAGGGGATTGTTCAGATTTGAAGAATCATAGGCAGATTGATAATGGTTATTAGCTCAGTTTGCAGTCCTGGGGTACTATTACCACTGTCACGTGAAGGGAGCTGTTCTGTTGCCTGCAGATGTTTCTTTGTGGTAATCATATACTCTAGATTAAAGGCTTCAGAAGTTTTTAATTAACAGAAACAACTGCTACTACAAAGAAATCTCTACGGGCAGCAGTCGCCTCTGCTATGCCGGCCTGTAGAGAGGAGTATGTCATCAGTCTGCCTACCGTTTTTTAATAGTGACTATAGGCACTGAGCGACCAAAGTTATATTACCAGTTATATATTTGTACCGGTCAGATTCAGCGAAGTTCGAACACGTCTCATCAGTTGTGAGTTCACGTGTCTTACCGCTAGACAGGGCTGCTAGAGCATTTTTAAAACCACGATCAACCTTATAATATGCAATCAAATTATTTTACATACTTGTTTGAGACCACGTTGAGTCAAAGCAGAGCATTCCATATATTTGACAGCTCTTATTTTATTTGCCAACTTTTGTCCCTGTTCCCTTTTTAATGCAGACATCCCTTGCGACGATAGAAGACTCAGTGTTTCTCTATCATCCCTCAAGTCTATTTTTGTACCTGTAATTTTCATTTAGTAACATTTAAAAATATTCTTTAGCCAGAAAAAAGTCCAGACTTTGACAAAATTTGATCTTGTACTTTATAAAGTCTATCTTCTTTTTGCAGTTTAAATCTCGTTTCAGGACAACAGCCTGTATAAAGGAGTATACCCATTCGCCTAGGAGAAATGGGCCCACATTTTTTTTCTCAAGTTAGTACATCACAGTTTTAATTTTTTTACCAAGGTTATTAAGTAATTGGACTTTCCAATATTTGTGGTTATTATTATATTAAATACTTTAATAACTGGTGATATCTGTTTTTTTATCAATTTCTATTGATTGATAAATTATGTATTGATATAATTGAATTTATTTCAATTTAAAAAATAAGATATTATATTAAAATATTGTTTTGTTAACAAACTATTAGATATCAAGTGTGTCCAAAAATCCTTTAGAGAAAAATAGTATGCTCTGTTTATCATGAGAAACCTTGACTACTATTAATCTGAAGTCCTTATTACGAACGGCATAAAGAACATATTAAAAACAGAAACAGATCATTTAATGATTCATTCATAAAACTCAATTAACCAAAGAATATGTCACAAAATAGACTATGACATCACTTTTGTTACTGCAGGAACTAAATAACTCTTATATACTCATAGTTCAATCAAAGATGTAGACGGATGATCAAACTTTCCATTAGCAGCCTTCTAACTGCTGGGTTGACATGATATGAGTGTTATTACTAGGTTTTTATCATAATTTAACAATAACACCACCAGGCACTTATGGTTATGTCAAAATTATAATTTCATATCTCAAATTATACTTTTTTTCTTAATATAAAAATCTAACCAAGCACTGGCTTCTTTCTCTTCAACTATGATGAAGGAACTTCTTTTAACTTCTCCTTCCTATCCTTTAATCTTTCATTTACAATTTTCTCATTGTTATTTTCATTACATTTTAGACTGAAAGAGACAGACCCCTGTAATATGGATAGGGTTGTCAAATATCCAGTTTTTTAACAGTACAGTCTGGCTTTTTGCAATGGTATAAAATTTTGCTAATTTTTGATGTATTGTTAATGAGTTCCACACAACACTAAAACACTTGTGTTTCTTCCGACGCATCTGACAATCCTAAATATGGGTTAGCTTGGTGAATCATTAGTTATTTATATTGTGTGACATAAAATAAAATTTTATTATTGGACAAAAATTAACAAATATTATTCACTCACCAACCAAAATTATAGGCGCATCAGGGCAGTGATGCTTTATTTCTGGATACCATTTTGATGTTACATTTTCATACGACGATGGGCTAAAAGTACAATATGATTTATTATTTATATGTTTGTTTTTGTGCAGAATAAAATGTAGTAGCGTTAATGGAAGATTTTCAAAATTACATGCTGGCGTTTATGATACGAACTTTTATTAGAGCAGAACAAATAACTAGTTTTGTTGATTTTTTTTATTGTGGCACGGCATATGACAACACTACGCACGGCATATGAATGGAAACGACTGCTATTACAGATAAAGCTCTATGGACAACAGTCGCCTCCACTATGCCGGCCCTAGGAGACAAGTATACAGTATACACCAACTATATTGACAGTGAACACTCCTTTCGCGATATATCAATTGTTTCAATACTTGGAATTTTAATGGCTTTATGACATAAAATATAATAAAAACATCTACAAGCAGTGCCCTAACTCCAAAATAATGCTACTTATATTGATATTTTTTGGCTGGGAATCAAACGCCGAGGCCTTCGTATAACCTACAGGCGTGCTACCCACTGTCTTTCTTTTTAATTTGTTAATTTAAAATAGTGATCTCAAAAAGTAATAATATTACCTGGTAACACTGAAACAAATAAGAAATACATCTGTTTGTGGGTAACTCAGTGGTCTTAATCTATCATAATCTTCTTGTCCTGCTGTATCCCATAGACCTAATGACACGGCCACACCATCAACAACCATTGGGGCTGAATAATTATCAAACCTAAAATTAAAAATATTATTATTAAAAGTAGTTACCAACAAACAACACTTAGGAATAAATATATAGGTGAATATATGTAATATTAAGATAAAAATAATTACAAAAATGAAATTTTAAAATCCGTAATGTAAAAAGTTAATAAATGCCTCTTTAGTTAATGATTTTTTAAATACTTTTTACCAATAATTCATAATTTAATTACACTAAAACTGTTCGTTTATAAAATACACTTGATAATTATGAATAAGATTAGATCCGTATAAGAATTTTTGTACTCACACAGTAGGAACATATTCGCCGGGAAAACTATCCGTAGTATAAGATATCAACATGCAAGTCTTTCCAACTGTACCATCTCCGACAACAACACATTTAATTGGTCTCCCAGAAGACATCTAAAATTATAAATCGGAATGTTTTGGTAAAGAAAACACGAATGACTCATAAGTAAATCTTCATAATACTCGAGTATAGTTTTAATTTACCGTTTAATTGTTAATTTTCCACAATTTCTACTAAAATATAAAGATAGACCAAATCTAAAATTAATAACACAGTCTAATATTAGAAAAAAATGCACATAATTTATCAAATCGAAAACGCTGAAGGTGGAAGAACGAATGACATGACATCTAGAAGGCGTAGTAGTCTATGGTCGTATGGCTGTATGGGCTCTGTTCCCTTTGCCTTCCCAGAATGGGAGAATTAACAAAAAAAAAAAAAAAAAAAAGTCTATGGTCGTAGTTTATTTTCTAGTGTTTATTGTCTTGTCGTAGTGATGCCACTAAAGACATCAATACGTTTAGTGATAACCAGAGACAACTAATAATAACAAGTGATGGCCTTGGCGATGAAGATAGGCAGAGGGCCAAGTATGGTCTTACATTTACAAATCCACGGCGCGGCGTAAAGTAAGACATCTCCACCAATTTATTAAAGTGAAAACCGCACCGGAGTGGCGCATGGTAATGCATTCTCCGGCCGTGTCCATCGATGTAATGCGGTTACTCATATAAATTAATAGAAATAATATTTGATAAGCCGCGCCGCATTCATGTTAGACTGTGGACTAGATTACACCGTAGTATATAATCTATATAATACTTGGCGGCCGCATCCAAAGGCGGCTCTAGCCCTTGTGGCGCCCGTGTGCAACCAGTACCATGGCGCCCTCTAGTAGGAGCGGTGTGAAAATGGAATACTTACAGTTATATTTTCAAACGGAAATTCGGGTGCAAATAGTGCAATTTTAAATGATGTCGGGAAATGAGTAGTGTCTTTGGAGGTGTCGCACACTGGGTCGATTTTGAAATTTGAGGACTTAGGAACAGACTTGCATTTTTCACTTTTTTCTTTATGGCAATGACTAAACCTAATTAACCTAAACAATAATTGTTCTCTTCAATTTTTTTCTAAATCGACCCAGTGTGTGTCGTATTAGAGTAGAGGGTGCTCGGCGCCCCCTTGGACCCGCGCCCGTGTGCGCCGCACACCCTGCACTATAGGTAAAGCCGCCTCTGGCCGCATCGCTCCTCTCTAGTGCGGTTTCCGCTTTATTGTTGTCTATGAGTAAATAAATAAACTGAGTCATACATGTAGGATTTAATTTATCTTGAGTTTTATCTTTTTTTGCCCAGCTTCCTTTTCAAAATTAATTTTAATTTAATTTCAATAATATCAACTGTAGTAACAGAATCCATATATTGTATTAACATCAAATACAGTACTCGCAAATGTAGGTTAACACTTTTTGTAAAGACAGCAAGTTTTTTAAAATCATTTATAATGAGTGAATCATGTGTGGAAACATCTGAAGCACCGGCCTGGCTGTCGAAACTTGAAAGTCAACGTGAGAAATTGAGTAAAGCCCGACTTGGACATGACAGCGGCGCAGGCGCACCCTGCAATTCTTGCGGTTAGTGTACCATCTAATCCAATTTCCTATTAATATTATCCTGTTAACACTTATTCCCTGTGGAAGTAGGCAGAATGTAGCAAAATTCTATATTAAACTAATATTAATGTGTAAAATTGATTTTTTTTTCAGGATCAGGGTGTCCAGGCTTGGATTTACATTTTTGGAGAAAAGTATGTCGTTCATGTCATTGCAGCAAGGATGTTCATGATGTCCAGGATGATGACTTAACTGGTTGGGCACAATTTGAACTCTTGGGCACTGCTCGACCAAAGAAGTCTTCTTGTGAGTATCTTTTATTTAAGATTATAGGTGTCTGATAGGTGTATCTGGTGTAGACTGATTGCATTTTTCAAGTGAAACATCCTTAAAATAACCTAGTTGTGTTTTCGGATTAGCTTGAACCTAGTTTTGTAAAATAAGGAGAGTGTGCCCTGTCAATAGACAGTGTACATTCTTTTCCTTAAGCTGGCATAGCGGATGTTACAAGGGGACTATAGTCACATGCCAAGAAAAACATCAATATAATAGAGGAGCAAACTTCATACACGATTATGATTGCGATACGATTTGATAATGTTGGTATCAAGTCAAATACTATGACAGAGAACCTCAACGTGGCTGTTGCTATGTTTTCTCTTGCGTCACATTGGGAGCCTTATTGCACATCAAGTTGTATATATCTGTGTCAATAAGTATTTATTTATATTTAACAATTTTATTTTCAGTGCCATTGATCAAAATTAGAGGAGTGACAGACAAGGCTGTTCGTCTTGATTGGGTACCACCAAACGCTTCAACTGAATTGGTAAAATATAATTTATATTGTGATAGCAATTTTTTCTTGTTTATTCTTTACCATAATTTAATAATGCTTTGTAGTACCTAATTAATTTGTACATTATGCAAGTGTGCCGTTTAATTAATTAATTAATATTACAATTTTATTACACAGGTTTCAGAATACATGTCGTGCCTTGGTTCTCAAGCACCAGTGTCAGGTTCAGATGCGGCTCGTAAACGTCGTGCTCAATTGCGAACCCAATTACCACCTCATGATGTTGCACCAGCAACAAGGACTGATGCATCAGAATTAGAGAAATCTGAACATACTGTGAGTGACATTAATTAATTTTTTTTAGTTTATGTATAAAGCCATTGGCTATCAACCAAATCAAATTACGGCAATAACAATGCACATACTTCTTTTGTACAACAAATTGCATGTATTTTACGAATCGATGCTTTCTAGGAGTGTTTGGCAACTGTTTTGCTCAGAAACAAATCTACAAAATATTACTGCTTACTGCACCATAATTGAGCAAATCTTATGTTTTCACTAATCTAATTTATTGTTTTCTACCCAGGAATATATTGCGCGTATAAAAGAGAATGTCGTGGGCATGGGAAATGTTGTCAGAGTTGCACCATTGAAGAATGGTGAAATATATTCTGTTGAGAATAGCAAGACTCATGTTTCTGGTGTGAAATCATATGCTCTGCCGTTAAAGATATCTAATGTATCAAGAGGTGTTAAGTATAATATTGTACCGAAGAATGCTTCAGACAAAAAGTTAGTTTTGGATTCTCAGGGTAATATTGTCAGCAGTGCTGCTCATCTGCCTGATTACAACTCCAGTCCAATACTTAGTAGAATTGTTAAAGATAAACTCAATGTAATGAGAATAGAATCAGATAGAATTAAAAGTGCAGTGGAACATGGACCTGTTTATGATAAACTCTTCAAAAATTTATCAGATTTGAACATGAATGTTGCCTCAGATGTTTATTTACAACCGATCAAACTCTTTCGTGATGAATATAACAAGAATGGTCAATTTAAAGATGAATTAAATGAGTTTGCTAGCCAAGCTCTAGGCGCCAATATAATGCCTGATTTATGGTCAAATAGCAATAACAATGTGATGGGTACGGCCAAATTTATTGATAGCAGAATTCAGAAAGGTACAATTTTTGCACCAAACGGAGAAATATGGAGCTGGAAACATGAGCCTTCTACACCAGAACATAGTGGTTTAATTTGCTCTACTAAAATCAGTCCACAGTATTCTACAATCACAAAGAATATTAATCAAGTCGAGCCACAACAAACTGCGCCTCTGAAGGACTACTTAAGGAGTCATTCTGAAGAAGATAATCCACCCCCACCACTTCCCAACTACAATACTTATCCAGGTGGCAAACCTCCGACCACATCTGTAGATAATTCTTATGATCCTAACGATCCAAATGGCGCAAGCTTGGAATCTGTTGATCCTCTCATTGAACAATTGACAGACATATCTCTAAATCCAGAAGAAGTGGAGTTTAACAGAAAGTTATACAATGAAGGTGTACCATGTCAGCGTTGTACGAAACCTATGTTTGCTGGAGAAGTGGCAGTAAAGGCAGAAAGAGCTGGTCAGGAGGCTATATGGCACCCCCAATGCTTTACGTGTTGCAAATGTGGAGAGCTTTTGGCTGATCTTGTATACTTCTATTATAAGGGTGAGATTTATTGTGCCAGAGATTTAGCTAATGTTTTGGAGATACCTCGTTGTGCGGGTTGTGATGAATTGATATTTTCGAGGCCTTATACAGCTGCTGAAGGAAGAGCGTTTCATGTACAGCATTTCTGTTGTTATCATTGTGATGCTCCTCTTGGTGGGAAGCAGTATGTGCCAGATGATAAAACAGGGTTGCCCGTTTGTTTGGGTTGCTATGAGCAGTTTTATGCTGAACGTTGTCGCGCTTGTAGTGGTGTGATTGGACCACAACAACAAGGTGTGTCATGGGGAACCCTACATTGGCATGCAGAATGCTTCATTTGTTCAGGTGCTAGATGTGGTAAAAGTCTACTGAGTGGCAGATTTGTTGTAAAACAAGAAATGCCTTTCTGTAGTGTTCCTTGTGTACAAAGCAAGATAAAGTAACATTCCTTTCCCTAATGGAATATATTGACTATTATATTTTTTATGATATTACTTATTAAGTACAATTTATTTGTCTAACTTGGCTTTTACGAGTCCCATTTTGGATTTATATACAATGTTATAATAATATAAGTAATTTTTTCTATGTTGATAAGTAAAATATTTAAAGGGTCCAAAATATTTTTCGGATATTACTTGCCACATGACAATTTGTGATATTTTTTTATAAAATAATTCTTATATATTATCATTGTTTTTAACAAATAAAAGTATTATAATTATAAAAAAAAGTAAGTAAAAATGTGTTTGTTACTTATGGGACCATTGATATTATATGCCATTTCTTATAAGTGCCATTGACTGCAAATATACAAATATATTTTTATATTGTTTTTCTTTAATATCCTAAACCTTTTGACAAAATATTATACCATAATTCAGAAATATTTGCTTTGTTCTTGCAAATGTATATTGAACGATAAATTGAGTGGCGGGCTCATGATTGAGACCCAAGTATTTTGCGAAAATTTTGGCTGGTATCTACATAACTCTACCTCAGTGCCTATGGTATAAGTATAAACATTCATTAAGTGGTAGAAGCCTGATGATGGTTTGTTGTTCTGGGTATTGCCACCACTTTTAAGTAACACCTAGTGAAGTGTCGCTTTAAACAGGCATTAGAAAAGTGATTGCAGTGCTGCAGACATTCCTGTGGTAGTGGTCTAACTGGTAGCTCATGGACTGCATTCTAGCTTAACATAGTAACTACTCATCTAACCATATCGTAATACATTTGCATTTAACACTGACCTACAATCATTAGGGTAATTATTATTAAATCAAATACAAAATACATGTGAAATTAAATAATTTTAATAATAAAGTTTAAAACTAAATATATTTAGAACAAAGCATTAATTAGTAATATTAGTGATGAAATGAAACTTGAAAGTGGTGAGATGGTTATGCTGTAGCTTTCTTTTGTGCGTATTCATTCCTCATTTTGGCGATTTTTTCCTGTAGAACCTCTTGTTTTTTCTCCATAGCATTGATGTGGTCGTCCAGTTTCTTTATTTCTTTAGTGATGTATTCGATACGCTTATTGACATTTACACGCGCTTCTCCTAATTCTTGCCTAATTAAAACAGGACCAATCAGTTTGTACAACTCAGCATCGTCCTTCAGAAGCTGTAACTCTTCCTTTACTGTCGCATTTACTTTTAACTGACCATCCAATTGTGTTTTCATTCCAACAGCTTTCTGGAATTCCTTTTGTGCTGTTAAGTAAAGCTCGAACTCATCTTGGAGCTTCTTTTGTAAATCTGCGTCTGACATTTTTTGAATATAATTAATTCAGTTCGCAATACACGTTAAATAGAAAAATTACTCAGATCATCAAGCGAATTTTACAAATAAAAATAATCTTTATAGGTTATATAGCATATAAATGATGACAGTTCATGACACTTAAAAGACAGCGTTCATTTATACCGCGTTAGAAGATGCAAAGTTCGTTCGTAAATCGTAATAAAGTTCGTTTATGTAACTTAACTGTTTTTGCAGTCTTTTCCTCCGTAGTTCAATCGTTTTAGATTGCAATGTATGAATTGATAAAAATTATGGAGGTACATCAATCATTCCTTGGTCGTTGTATTATACAACTTGTATATTAAAGTAGTGCGAAACCGCTAGCTAGCGGTTTACCTACGCGTGATTATTTTTTCAAGTTTAAAAATATGCGAAAATGGCGCAAATACGATTTGCGCGGAAACTATATTGAAATAAGATTTAATTTGTTCCTTTTCATGTATCGTGTATACTCTTTAAAAAAGGAGAAGAAAAAAAACACGTTTCGTAACACGGCGGCTGACGCATAAGAGGAGAGTTGTACTTTAACTTTGACATGAAACGAACGTACCCTGGTGCCGATTACGAACCGAGTTCACCGTGAGCAGCTGACTTCCTTCGAGCTCGCTTTCGTTTCCTGTTGACTCGTCCAATTACATTACAAAGCGAGCACGAATTAAGTCTGCTACTCACCGTGGCTTACAGTGAGCTCGGTTCGTAATCGGCACCCTGATAGATACGCCTACTCCGATTTTTGTAAAAGTTTCATCTAAAATGATTGGACTACTGTGTCTGCTGATAGTGATACAAAGTTAAATTGACTACTAATGCTGTTTAAGAAAAAATAACAATTTCGCTTTGGTTCATTAAAATTGTTACTCTAATTTATAAGAACAATTTGACTATAATTGTTGTCCATATTCTAAGGTCCACATATACCCAGCATTAGGGTCATTACTCTTTTCAGCTTCTGTTGCCGTTAATTTAGTTTTCTTTAATATTTTTTGTAAAGTATCTCGTAAGTCTGGGTTAAGAGGAGCTTGTCGAATTCTTTCAAATTTCTTTTCTGGTTCATATCGACTTTTAAAGGAACCCCGTTTTCCAAATCTTTCTCTCACAAACTTTTCATACAAATCTTCATTTTCATCTTCCTCCTCTTCTTTGCTGCTATCTTTTTCCTTGCTGCTATCTTCTTTACTACCCTCTTTCTCTTCTTCTCTATAATTGTTATATTGTTCCGGTTCTCCATAATATTTGCTACTATAAAAATCGTCATCATCATTATCAACCTCTTCTTCGTCTTTATTTTCCTTTACTTCACTATTCTTTTCTTTGTCAGATTCTTTCTCTTCATCAGACGGTTCTTCATAATTATATGATATAACGTCTTCAGGCAATTTGATTTCTGGTAATCTTATTGTAACATCTCCAAATTTTATATTCAAATTCTCGTCGTATTCGACTTCCTTGCTTGGTATGTCCTCGCTGGTATCAGTTTTGTCTTGCTGTTCGTTGTTTTCGTTATTTTGTTGCTCATCATTATTTTCTTTGTCGTGTTTGTAATCTAATGGTATTCTTTCAAACTGTTGCTTCAAAATTCCATCATTTTTGTTTAATTGTTCATTACCTACATCAATTTTTAATAACCCTGATAATGGAGACAGTTCTTTATCATCAATGACTTCCTCACTAGCGTCATCATCTCGAAGTTCCACTACTGGTTTTATTTCTTCGTAGTTAACTTTAGCTTGATTTCCAGTACCTTCATTTGAGGTTTCTAACAGAGGTAAATTATTAAGTACAGAATCGTATTTCGATTTAGTTTCAACGTCAGGTGATTTAATATCACTGCTCATGATTTCTTTGGAATCAGCGCTTTCGTTGCTATTATGTGTATCGTCTATCGCTTCAACTTTACCATCGTCTTTAACCCTTATTCTTTCATAAGTAAAATCTCTTAAATCTACATCTTGTATAGGTCGTTTTGTTGTTGAAATAAAATCATCAGGATGCGCATCAACGTGGCTATTACGATTAGAATTTATTTCTGATGGGGCATTTAGAGGTTTATTATCGAATCCTTCAGTGCTTTCCTTATAAGTAAAATCTCTTAAATCTACATCTTGTATAGGTCGTTTTGTTGTTGAAATAAAACCACCAGGATGCGCTTCAACGTGGCTATTACGATTCGATTTTGTTTCTGCTGGGACATTTGGAGGTTTATTATCGAATCCTTCAATGCTTTCTTTATAAGTATCATGTTCTTCGCTACGCCTGTCATCTTCCACGTTTCTGTATTTACTCTTTTCACGATCAGAATCTTCAGTACTATTTGAAACATCTTCATTACTACTTGAACCATCTTCATTACTACTTGAACCATCTTCATTACTACTTGAACTATCCTCATTACTACTCGAACCATTTTCATTACTTTGTGTTTTATTAGAATGGTCCGAATTCGTATTACGCCTATATTCATTACTACCAGAATTATCTTCATTAGAACTGTCTTCTTCTCGTTCAGAATTGTCTTTATAATCACTACTCTCTCTCTTTTCTTCACTTTCTATACTAGAATCCTGCCTGTTTTTATTTTTATCATCTTCCTTACTATGTTTTTCATACGAATCATCTTTATATGGTTTTTTATTACTTTCTATTTCCTCCGAACTTTCTTTCCGTTCAATCAGAGCATCGTTTTCTCCTTTAGCATAATCATTGCCTTTTGGGGTATTATTATTTCTATCACCCACAGGAGTTTTATTACGTCTATAATCTAAATCAATATTTGGATGTTTTGTATACTCATTAATTTGTAATTGTGGTATTATTTTAAAATTGTTTTTATATTGTTGTGTATCAACATTCGTATTTGGTTCATGTAAGGTTTCAATATTGAAATTAGCTAACCCACCCTCTTGTAATGTTTCAATATTGATATCTTCTAATTCTTCTTTTACTGGTGCCGATATTTTATAAGGTTGCAGTACGGGATTAGGATTATCATTATTAATTTCAGGAGAATGTATTGTTTCGTAATTAACTATAATTGGTGCACGTCTATCGTTTGAACGTTTCAATCTATTCAAACTATTTTTAATATGTCCTTTGGTCTTAGATTCAGTGTCGTCTTTACCATTTTTTCCTAGTATATATTTAGATATAGTATTAGTTGAAGATTTTGTTTTTGTTTCAAGTGATATGGTAAGGTTATTAATAGTATCTATATTATCAGGCGAATCGCTACAATTGTTTGCTTGTTCTGTATTCTCTGTAACGTTATTGGTTTCAGTAACGTTAAGATTAATACAGTTTTCAGTAGAATTGAAGTTTGTAGCCGTTGCATCGGTCATCTGAAATGTAACATAAGATAATAAGAAAAAAAAGGTATTGTGGAATTTTGAGTGGTAGGCAGACTGATGATGGTTATTAGTTCAATCTGTTATGCCCTCTTAACCTGGACGGGGAGTATTTGTCTTCTCAATCCATAATAGCGGAGGCGACTACTATCTATAGACATTTCTCTGTGATAGCAGTTGTCTCTGCTTTAACTTCACGTGTATTTTACCATTAAAATCACTTGGAAAAACGCAAATCGCAAACAATATTTTTTTCTAACTACTTTAATTTAAAAAATATATATAAAATAAATAAGTAAATACTGTGATACTATGATAATATACTAAATAAATCTACATACATTATACTAAAAACATGCACAAAAATGGTCTAAATAAAACTACAATAATTATAAGTAATTCATTTTTATTTAATAATATTTTACGCAGTTTTTAATAATAATAATAATAGCACTGGTTTAAAAAAAATTAAAACAGATATTTTGTATCAGGTAATAATGCAGCCTTAAATTATGAAACTTAAAGCTAAAGCCTCGATGGTTGTAATTTAAAAAAACAATTAGAACAAAAGAAAATGACTGAGGCCGGTTAATATTAAAAATGGGAAGAAAAGAAATATAAATAGGAAACAAATTAGAAAAAATGGAAACAAACGAATATCTAATAATAAAATGGCAAGCTTTACAACAAAACCGAAGATATAAGTGAAAAATGTGTAAATATATTTTAATAAAAAGATTGGACTAGGTTTAAAGTATAAAAACCACAGAACAGAGAATATAATTTTATATTGTTTGTTCTGTAATAAAAACACTACTCGTTTGTAAATAATAAATGAACGCTCCGAAGCCAAGCTTGGCAAAATAGTGTAGCTAGAGTTATCTTATACAAGTATGATGTAAATTGAACAGAAGAAACACGGCTGAGGTGAGATGGGAATCGAACTTACTTCCTCTGCAATCCACATGTGCGTGGAATTTCTGTCTGCGCTTAGTGGAGTATTATAAGTTGTTGGTTTATTATTTGTTGGTTGGTTTATTATGGTATATTATAGGTACCTATTATATTATTATAATTGTGTTATGTATACCTAATACATACACCCAGCGGCGGCCTTAGAGGGTGGCGAACAGGGCAATCGCCCCGGGCCTCGATTTTGTAGCGACCTCGCGCGACAACCCAAGCAAATTTAATTTTTTTTTAGATTTTTTAACTATAAACGTTATTAATGCTCATTCGTTAGATTATTGTGCTTTAAATTCCGCAATTAGATCACATTTGCTACAGTTTTTGTTTTAGCGCCACACATTCGACTGGTTTGTTTCTAAGGCATCGCGTTCACTTCCGGTCCAGAATCAATTTCCGGTTAAAGTATGCCCCGAAAACATCTTACCGGAAAATAGTCGAGTTTATTTACTAGGGTTGCTTAAAGTTTCTAAGCTTAGAAAATTACAAATATAGGAATATTCGGAGCGTCCACATAGTAATTAAATTTTATAATATCTACGGTGCAATTGAAGCAGAAGAGATTACAATAGTAAACGTAATATAAGCGTGATTCAATTATTTTACATTATATGGCAAACAAGCAATTGACTTCCCTCAAACAAAACATCTAAAAACTTATAAAAATACTTAATCTAAAATTTTGTACAAATTATAACAAAAGACTACATAATACTATTACACATATTGAGTTGTTTTCTATCTTAAAATATAAGTTAGTAATGATAGCTTTGTTTTTGTATCAAAATGGGTAAATTAAAAAAAAAGTTTGTTGATTAAGTCAAAATTGCATTGGCGCAGAGTCATTGTTACGCTTTCTTATCAGACAAGATTTGTGCATTATTTAAAAATGAATAATTAATTTTTGTTTTATTCAGATTTAAATGTACTGTGAATCAGATACAGAGGGCTAGTAATTCAATCCTTTTTTAATTAAGAAATCTTTATAATTTATAATCTGCAATAAGTGCCTATGTTGTTCGTATTAAGATTACTCTGTTTCACATATCACCACTATCAGTAACAAGTCATTAGCTTACCACCTGACTAAAGTTAGAATTAAGTTACCGGTCGAGTAATGTTATACTAGGAAATTGATACATTTTTACATCTACATTGTACAGGTGACTAAGTATAATATTTATAAATTATATGAATATCGTAAGAAATGTCGATTGTAAAGGGTGCGTTCAGACAGAGATGGCACGTAGCTTACTAGCAGTCTGACCGCGCCTTAAATGATAATGAAAATGAGTATATACAAAAATAAACTTAATGATGAATGACCTATGTATTTAAGTTGAACGTTTAACTATCGACATTTCATAGGACATTCAATGAATTAAATTAATTGTTGTGCATTTCCAATTACTTCTTGCCTAAAAACGGATCGTAGGCGAAGTTACTCACGAATTGTTTCGCTGCACTCGGGAATGCAGGTCGTGGTTCAGCCCATTTGCTGAAGTCCATTGAAGGGATAATACCACTTCTGCATGGCACGCGTGGATTGCTGGAACAAATATAGCTAATATGAACGACCATTTCGCGATAAATTAGGTAATTTGGAATTTTATCTGACATCTGGAGATTTATTGTATTTCTTAGAGTGTTTTGTGTTATAAACGCAAGAAAATAGGAGACGAGAAAATAGGAGTTGGAAGGAATCTAAAGATGCCAGCACTGAACTTTACTGAAGCTATTTTTGACTTGACTTGGAATTGACTATTTTGTATGACAAATTAATTTATTTTGTGATGAGCAATAATAATGCTATAAAAAAGAAAGTAAAAGCTGCACGGGCAAGAACCCTTGGTCATTGAGGTGAATAACCAAAAAAATTGAACTTTGTGAGTAAACTTACAGTTCATGATCAGGTAACACCATAGGATAAAGTTGAACAGTATCAATGATATCTGTATTATCACAGATAACACGAGCCAGTCGCGATTTACGAATTTCCGTTAACTGTTCCGGTGTGAATGATGATGGTTGATGTGGCAGTTCATACCTGAAAAAAATATAATTACTTATTAACTATTACTTAGATCTAAAATAAAATGTGTACTTAAAAACTTAAAAGGAAATAGATATTCACCAGAATCTGTCACCGCGTCGTGAATAAGAGAATTGTGTAGCAATAATACAAGCGAAAGTAGGTCCCAACATAGATCCTGGTAGAGGCCTTTCGGACACACCGCCTGACCATAAATCTACATCAATAGGGTGTTCAAAAATAGTTTCATATTTCCGCACAGTTTCGTTAGGCATAGAACCGAAGAGATCTTGGAAAGTATTAGCATCGCTGAGACCGCAGAATTTCCTGAACTCCATGTAACCTGGTACACCGAATTCTCTGCCTCTTTGCATGTTGAAGGAAACTAAATCCATTCCGAATCTAGCTCCGATCTTTTTGAAGAGATGGTTTGTAACTTCTTGTGTGATAGAATCGTCCATAGCTTGAGCTACTTGATTCATCAGACCCATTACATATTCGTCAAGAACTCCAGCTCTGTACAAATCGTATGGTCGACGAATTAAATCTGATAACCTTTTGGATGCTGTGAACACAAAAATGGATGATAAATAAGAGAAAGGCAAACTAGATAATATATAAAACGTTTAGAGTAAAGAAAATAAAACATACCGATGAATTTATGAGCTTTAGACCAACGTTCGACGGCAGTTGGCAATAATGAGTGTCCAAACCTGTAAGCGGCTGATGCAAATGAGTCAATCACATCAGGGTTTACAGTTGGGTCATATCCGTCCCAATAATTCTGTAGAAAGTAAATATAGTATAGAATAATGGTAGTTTCGGTAAAAATTACCGGACAAAACAATTGAAGTCTTTACCTCTTTCTCGAGAACTAAACCGAATTTCTCCATAACATCTTTGCCGAGTAGAATAGGCAAGAATTCATTGTAAGTAATATGTTGTATTTCAGCAATATTGATGCGTCTCGCTTCTTGGAAGAGAGTTTCATCATCCCAATGTGGATTGACTTCAGATAATCCTTGAGCTACACGATTATGTTCACGTGCCATCAGGGTGTGCATTACAGCTAATACGAGTTGCTCGTTAACACGGATTTCACCTAAAGCATATTAGTCGTAGATTTAACCTTTTTTTGGATAGATAAAGAAATAATATCGCACTCCTAAATCAAAACTGTTTTAATTAAAAAATCGCTCCTCAAGAGATAAATCTGATTAGTTTTTCTTAATTTGCGAAAAAAAGATTTTTGTTTAGTTAAAACAGTTTCATTGAGACGGCAAATTTTACCTGCTTCGAAGCAATACATGTTTTTGTTTGGTCTAGTGCAACCTTCATCAGGAATGTCAAGTTTCAATGGTAACAGATCCTTTAAACCGTACTCTTTGAATACAGGGTTCATCCTTAAAAGACCACCATATCCTGTCCTCAATTTTCTTGAGAATTTTTCAGTAACTCCATATACTGTGTTTCCATCAAGAGCTCCTGTTAGAATATTGTATGGTACTCTTGAACCTATAAAAAATAAATATTATTTTGAAACTAAGGAAGTAAAAGGTGGTATGGGTAGATAATTGTGTAAAATAAACAATACTTAATCTTACCAAGTAATATTTTTATAGTAGTCAAAGAAATAAACGAATTCTAGACAAATTTAGGAGTAAATAATCAATACAGACATCTGTGAACTGGTTATGTGTGTTTTGTAGCCTATAATTACAGTTTTATCAAATATTATGTGTTTTACTCTATTAAATGGCTAATTATACCCAACTATGAAACTTGTCACATATCGTATCAAACAAAATTACTTCCAGTAATTTACATGGCATGTGAGTGAGTTGAAAATGTTCCACATCAATCAATTTACTTTATAAGTGGTTTGCTGCGGGCTATAATCGAGCAAACGCAATTAGTTATGCTCTAAAATAAATGAAGGCTTTATTTTCGTTTAGACCAGTTTTTAGACTAAATTGGAGTCTTGTAGGAAGCTTGGTACGACTAAAGAATTGAACAACAACAAAAAAAAAAACCACAGCAACTGCCATCGGAGATACAGTCCCTAGACTAGTTCCGATGGCAGAGCAGTATTGTACATAGGTAAAAGATTTTTGCAAATAAAGTTATTATTATTATTTAAAAAATAATAATAATAATAATTGGTGTTACACCTAGCTATAATTATCCACCTTATAGATATACAGGCAAATATTTTATTCTAGATAAACTAATAAATATAATCTATTTAGCAACCGGTCGTAGTAAATGATTTCTTAATGCGTTGTTTACATACGCACTCTGATGATAAATTACTATTTTCTCAGATAATTTTTCATGTTATAAATGCTTAATAGACTTCAGTTGAGACGAGATTTAAAGAGAAGTCCTCCTATTTTTTTTTATTTTTATTATTATTTTAATATTTTAATATTTATAGATACTTTGTGTCAGTTAGTTTTAAGTAATAATTTTAAATCGGTTAGGTAATTATCAAATTACACAATAAATAGAGTTAAAAAAAAAATTAAAGAAAAGAATGCTATTGTTGTAAAACTTTTTTTGCTATCCATACGTGTAAGTATAGACAGCAATTATCTCCTAACTATTTCAGTGTAAAGTTTGATCTTACCAAGACGGCAGCCCGGTCTGGGAGATGGGAAAGCTCGTACGAAATCGATACATTTAACTCCCCACAGTCTGTAGAAGTAATCGTCATCAGGTATCCTAATCTCGTTACAATAAGGATGCTTCAGATGTGGCGGGCGTTTGCAGCATTCTTCAGGGTCGTTACGATTTAATGGATCTGGAAACGTTTCCTCTTATAGTAGGCTGACATGTGGTTAAATGGCAGAGACAGCTGCTATCACTTTCCATAGTATTAAAATAAACGCGATAGTAAGCCACCTAAAATCTTTATTTATAAAAGATATAACGAATAATCGGCTTAGTATTGAATCATCTAGCTAGCGAAACGACCAGCTATGCAAGTTGACCAAACAACAAGCGCTCATTAGCATTTTGTCCGAGCAATATTTGGGCATGCTGCTTGCTATCTAGCAGTGCCGCTTTGTGGCCAAACAATTTGGCCATCTTTACAAACGGTCGTTTTATAGTATAACATAGATATTTATCCAAACTTACCAAGCGGTGTTCCAGTTAACGTATAATCATGGTCCATAAATTGTCCCCAAGCAATAACCATAATAGTGCCAGCGTGATCATGGAAACCTTCATCAGGATGCATAGTTCTTGATACAACACGGGATAGAGGCAAGTCACGTCCGGTGTGAGAAATACGTGGTGCGTTGATACCGTCAGAAAATAATGGCCCGATAAGTCTAAAATTTTAATAAAAACAAAAGTTTTGTTATTAGGCCCGTCATCCACTAATACGTCTCGTCGTAGACTCGTCACGCAGTCTAAACCTACTTACTTAAATTTAATTTTGTTTTACGAAATTTTTTTTAGTTATTTAGACATACCCGAAATTGATCCTAAACTATGGGTATGGGATGGGTATCGACATGCTTACGCTATGGGTATCAAATCGACAGCACAAACATATAAAAATTCGACCGGGAATCGAAAAGGCTTATAACTTATAAGACTGGCCGTGGGTTAACCACTGCGTTGCGGAGACCGACGTAAAAATTTACAAATTTAATTAAATAACATACCTTTGGAAAGGAGCCATTGCGGCGCCCCAAGTAGGATGTTCAAGATTATTGCAGAGTCCATCCAAACGTCTATATTTGCCAGCCCTACATTCGACATGAGAGAAGATTGGTGGACATACATCTCTAATCAAGGTACGCGATGTATCAATCAGGGGAAGGCCTTTTTCAATTTCTTCATATGTTAGACCGTACCTGTAATTTAAAAAAAAACATTAAGTAGGTATTTTCCATATGAACATTTAACATAACTAAATTTAAAAAAATTATAATATTAACACTAATCAAATTAAAATCCGCGTAAGAACTTAAGCTTCGTTAGGGTTGCCATAAATTACGCTTTTTTAATGATATGTAATAATCCAAGTATTGAGTGAGTATTATATTCCTTGAACAAGATTGCGACGGAAACAAACTTTTTGTGTATTTGTAATGCACAAAACCGATATACTCATACATTTTCATACGTTGCACGCTAATTACTATGACTATTGTATATTAAAATAAATATAATTTTAATTATAATTGCATACGAAAACAATTGAAATTATGTATCTTGTATAAATAGGAAACTAATCGTATGCTAAGTTTAATAAAGTTTCAATAGCGAATTTTATAGCCCCAAATATCGTTTAAACATAACTAATTAATAAGTACTTAATAATTATTAAAATAATGTTCAAATGTCAAGGTTTATTGCATTCTTCAAGCAGTTCGAAGTCAAAACAAGGAGGTTAATAAAGCATTATTTTAAACTATATAAATATTAACTAAATACATAAAGAAATATTCGCAAGGTAATCTGCTATTTGATTTTAAGGATTACGAAAATATAGATTATTTTTATTACTAATTTAAAATAGAAATAAAAATAGAACTATTAAGGGATTTTGTATGCGTTTATTTAATTTTAATTTACAAAACTTAATACGGTCTTAAAAGGACGGCCGTGGTCTAGCGGTAAGACGCGTGAACTCACGATCGATGAGACCCGTGTTCGAACCTCGCTACAGACCGGTACTATGTAACTTTGTTATATGTACTTTGGTCCCACAGTGCCTATAGGCACTATTAAAGAGTGGTAGGCAGACTGATGATTGTCCAGTCTGTCGTCCTGGGGCAGTACCACCACTTTCGAATGTAACATCCGTGAAGGTCACTTGTCGCGTTTCGGGGATAGTTTGAAAGTAGCCAGGTATAAGAGAGGAGTGTGCACTGTCAATCTAGATGGTACATGCTCGTCTCCTCAAGCCGGCATAGTGGAGGCGACTGCAGCCCGTAGAGATTTCTCTGTGGTAGCAGTTGTTTCCATTCATGGACCGCACTCTAGCTTTACATCAGGCGGAGTGTTGTCACATGTCGAGCTAAAATCTTAGGTCTAGTACATAGGTAAGTAATAGAAAAATGTAACAGTATAACCAACCACATTGTCCACATTGAATTATACAAAAATAGGTAGGTGAGAACAAAGAACCAAAAAATTAATATTAACGCAGTATGAGGATAAAATAAAAATAACACAAATCATGTTGAGATTTACACATCCAGTTCCAAAGGGTTCACAATACTAGACGCGCCTGATTTGAGATACCTATATATTTATATTAATAACTAGTTTTTTGGGCGCGCTTCGCGGCGCTGAAAAAGTTATTTTTCGGGTAATTTGAAAAAAATTTTTTTTTTGAAAAAACAAAGTATGGATTTCGATATTAGAGGGCATTCTCTACGACTTTTGTTCCGGCACTTTTGCCCCATCTCTTACCGTTTCCGAGATATCGGCATCACTTCCGGTCCAGAGTCCACTTCCGGTCAAAGTCGAGGTTTTCCCGGGGTCGCGGGAGCGCCCTCTATACAACCCAAAAACAATCATCTTTCTAACCCCCCGGCAAGTGCTTCATAATATATGTCAGTCAGTCAGTGAGTCAGTGGTAATCGAGCTTTATATAATATGATGATGATACCTAATGGTTTCTTATCAAAATAATATCTTATTTTTTCATTAACTTATTTCAATTATATCAACACATAGTTTACTAATTAATAGACAATGTTTAATTACATAAAAACAGATGTCATTAATTATTAAAGTATCTTATACATATAATAATAATAACCTATAATAATATAATAATAAAAAAAGTCTATGTACTCAATAACTCGGGTAAAAAAATTATAATTCTACAAAATGCACTAAAAATTATCGTGAAACTCAAGAAAAAAAGGGCCCACTTCTTTTAGGTGAATGGGCAATCTCTTCTTACTCTTTGTTTAAATAGAAAACAGACATACGTATTTCTAGGTTTATTTGAAAATATCCGGAGTACAAGGAAAGGAGTCTGTTCTGTCGACTTCGACGTTCCACACTACGATAGCCATAGCGGAGACGAGTGCTGCAATAGACCGCACTCTAGGTGACTTCTTTTTGAACTTTAAAAATGTAACATACAATGGGGTAATCAATATTAAACAATAGAGACGTAATTAGTTTTAAAAATCTTAATCAAGTCATTAAACAGTAATTAATCAAATTTTTTTTTATCGTATAATTATTGAGGCCAGTGACCCTCAAGTACAATAAGTGGTCCAAGGTCGAATAAATGAATTTATTAATGTAATTTCTAAACATAAATAAATGTGTTTAGGAGGTGTTGTAATTATTCGAAAATTCACGAGTATTATTATAATTACTTGCAATTAATTAAAGCACTTTTGTTCATAAGTACCCCTAAGTAAGCACGTCTGGCGATATACAATCGAGAGTAAGTACCCATTTTCATGTAGTGAGAGCTGGGTTTGGCATATAAATAATGAAAGTCGAATAAATGCGGTAGAAACGCATGTGTGGAGTGTCCTCAAGCGAAAGAATCTCAAACAACGTGATAAGGAATCATTGCGAGCTCAAGGACAGTATTGTGACCAGAGTGGAAAGGAGTATGATGGTTAACTAAAAAGATTTATTGTGCGAAAGTGGATGGCAGTGTTGAAAAGGGGGCGCCCTAGGAAGACCTTTCTAAGTGTTTTGTGGACTGATAATCACTGTGGTTACGGATTAGCATGGTTGGCGTCTTCAAAAAAAAAAATTCGCTTTATTTAACGATTAACTTTAAGTCCACAGAGGAGATCGAAAACTTAATAAGAACTATAGGTCTGTCTTCGCGAACGTAAAGTTTTTAACATAAAAGTTTAGAAGTACTTAACAAAATATTTATTTTTTGTTACTAAATGTTCTTGTAGCAATGTTTATCTTACAAGATCTCGATGAAAGTAAATGGTTAAATTATGTTAATGAGGAATTGAACCGGTGTACCTCGAGTTAAAAAGTAGGGCACAAGGGTCTATAGCTCAATATTGTTACGAGAATGTGTAATTGGATTTTTTATATGTCGTTTTTCAATTATTATGAAATTTGAACAGGAAAAAATCGCTGCGCGTGCACATGCTGAAGATGAAATCTAACCCGCCTCGTTGTTCATTTACACGGATAATCCGGTCACTAAGTTCATACTCTTGCGTGAACGCGTTAAAATTCTTAAATTTCACCTCACCTTTGTATTGTGCTTCCTACTGGGTTGGCGTTACAATAATACTGGGTTTTATTCAATAATTAACAAACAAACATTTAAATAGGTCAAAAAATAGCAATAAAATAATAAAGGAGAATGCCCATTCGCCTAAGAAAAATGGGCCCACAATTTTTTTCTCGAGTTTGTCGATGATTTTTAGTTAATTTTGTAGAAAAATAAATCTACATTCCTTATCACCAATCAGTTTGAATTTTTTTACCCGGGTTATTATTATATTAAATGCTTTAATAATTGATGATATCTGTTTTTTTATATAATTAAACATTGTCTATTGATCGGTAAACGATGCGTTGATATAATTAACATGAATTAATAAAAAAATAAGATATTGTTTTGTTGACTAATTATTAGATATCAAGTGGGCCCAGAAATGGGCATTCTCCTTTCTATTGCATGTGTAAATAATATCTAGTTGTAACACCTGTGAAGTGACCTTGTTGCGTTTCGGGAATAGTTTGAAAGTAGCCAGGTATAACGAGAGGAGTGTGTACTGTCTATCTAGATGGTGCATATTCGTCTCCTCAGGCCGGCATAGCGGAGGCGACTGCGACTGAGATTACACTATTTAGCTAGTTTTACCGAGCTATAATAAAAAAAAAGTTAAATGGTGACAGCTCGTTAACGGCCGAATCTTCAAACGTTACTTATATTTTATATTGAAATATTTTATTATTTTCTTTTATACAAAAAGGATACATTATTTCTCTGTTAAATGTTAAAATGATTGCTCCTAATAAGGACAGCCTTATGTGTAAAATTGACATTTTCAATGCAAATGTCACAAGTCTGAGAATTTGCTGGTATTTTAAAAACCACAATTGTCCACATTAAAATGTCACAATTATGTCACAAGTACGAATCTATCTAGCAATGATATCTACCTTTCAAATCATTCAAAAGTACATATTTGTATACTTAAGTACTTTTTTATTACAATTTATTGAAATGTTTAATACTGAGGTCGAAAATTTTCCTTATATTTTCACACATACAGTATTATTTCGAATTCATATCATTTTCTGCTTTTAATTTTATAATGAATAAACTAGTTTTTTGGGCGCGCTTCGCGGCGCTGAAAAAGTTTTTTTTCGGGTAGTTTTGAAAAAAAAAATTTTTTTGAAAAAACAAATTATGGATTTCGATATTAGAGGACATTCCCTACGACTTTAGTTCCGGCACTTGTGCCCTATCTCGTTCCGTTTCCGAGATATCGGCATCACTTCCGGTCCAGAGTCCGCTTCCGGTCAAAGTCGAGGTTTTCCTGGGGTCGCGGGAACGCCCTCTACACGCCCCAAAAAGAATCATCTCTCTAACCCCCCGGCAAGTGCTTCATAATATATGTCAGTCAGTGAGTCAGTCAGTCAGTGGTAATCGAGCTGTATATAATATAACTAGTTTTTTGGGCGCGCTTCGCGGCGCTGAAAAAGTTTTTTTTCGGGTAGTTTTGAAAAAAAAAAATTTTTTTGAAAAAACCAATTATGGATTTCGATATTAGAGGGCATTCCCTACGACTTTTGTTCCGGCACTTGTGCCCTACCTCGTTTCGTTTCCGAGATATCGGTATCGCTTCCGGTCCAGAGTCCACTTCCGGTCAAAGTCGAGGTTTTCCTGGGGTCGCGGGAACGCCCCCTACACGCCCCAAAAAGAATCATCTCTCTAACCCCCCGGCAAGTGCTTCATAATATATGTCAGTCAGTGAGTCAGTGAGTGGTAATCGAGCTTTATATAATATGATTTTTGGGCGCGCTTCGCGGCGCTGAATAAGTTTTTTTTCGGGTAGTTTTGAAAAAAAAATTTTTTGAAAAAACAAATTATGAATTTCGATATTAGAGGGCATTCCCTACGACTTTTGTTCCGGCACTCGTGCCCTATCCCGTTCCGTTTCCGAGATATCGGCGTCGCTTCCGGTCCAGAGTCCACTTCCGGTCAAAGTCGAGGTTTTCCCGGGGTCCCGGGAGCGCCCTCTACACGACCCAAAAGGAATCATCTCTCTAACCCCCCGGCAAGTGCTTCATAATATATGTCAGTCAGTCAGTGAGTGAGTCAGTGGTAATCGAGCTGTATATAATATAACTAGTTTTTTGGGCGCGCTTCGCGGCGCTGAAAAAGTTTTTTTTCGGGTAGTTTTAAAAAAAAAATTTTTTTGAAAAAACAAATTATGGATTTCGATATTAGAAGGCATTCCCTGCGACTTTTGTTCCGGCACCTGTGCCCTATCTCGCTCCGTTTCCGAGATATCGGCATCACTTCCGGTCCAGAGTCCGCTTCCGGTCAAAGTCGAGGTTTTCCCGGGGTCGCGGGAGCGCCCTCTATACACCCCAAAAAGAATCATCTCGCTAACCCCCCGGCAAGTGCTTCATAATATATGTCAGTCAGTCAGTGAGTGAGTCAGTGGTAATCGAGCTGTATATAATATAAATAATTTCGTAGTACAATGACAGAAAAAAGATTAAATAGTTTATAATTAATGTTTATTGAATACGATGTTTTAGAATTAATCGATATAGACGAAATTATTTCTGACTTTTCTCATGAGAAATTAAGAAAAAAAAATTATTCACCAATAAAAAAATTATAAGTATTATTTTTGTACTTTTTTCTTTTTACCTTGATTTTTTTTTTGTGTAGAAGCAAGCTCGGGGGTAGTTGTAGCGGTTAGTGGTGTTAGCTGCTTAATGATTGCTGGCTGACACGCAAATCGACGGCTAATCATATAATCATACGGTGCGTAATCGAGAGAGCGGCCGATTACACAGCTGAATCTTTGCGCGTATAAGCAAATAGTATCGGTCGTTAATCGATGGCTCACAGTAAGCTGCAAACTTTGTGCAATTACAAGGCTCATTACTTTCAAAGCAATGAAATAAATTTAAACTCGTACGATAGAGGACAAAGTTTCCGTTCAATTTATATAAAAAATAATATCATTACCGCAGCAGTATAAAGTAGATGGTCTAATAAAATGTTTAGTAACTAATAAAATGAATAATTTAAGTGCGTTTGTGCAATTTAGGTCCTAATGAAGGACATACCTATCACGTCTCGTAACGTATCACATGTTTTATTACCGACCTATTGATTTTAATAGTACATTAATTAACACGAGCGCATTAATTATTTCATTTATTTACGTCGTCGTGTTCCTAATGGGCTAAGAAGTTGTAAAAATATTTTACATGGGATAAATTAAAATGTTTCACTGTATTCATCAAAATTAATTCTTGATTTTATTAGTTTTGCCATTTTGCCGATTTTATGGGTACCTACCCTTAAAGTGGCAGCCATCATCAATCTGTTTACCACTTAAAAGCTACCAATTCATTTTCTGAACTCTTTTCAGTTAACTATACGCTGATTAATACGTATATTAGTACTCTTCACTCCTAAATCATTAAAATTGTTGTTTTTCATGCGCAGACCTACCGCATAGATACTTGGTCTTAAAACAATGTAAGAAACTTGTCTAAATAAATTATACTCGAATCGATAATGAGTACAACAGCCTTTGTGTCAAACCATTCGAGCATATGTTTGTAAAAGATTTATTACAGTTATAGCGAAATTAATGTGATTATTGTTATTGGAATATGACCCCAATTTGGCTGTAGCTAAGGTGGGGCACTAGTTTATAGTTACACACATTATTTATAACCTAATTTAAAATAAATGGTCTCCCGGGCCACTTTGATAACCGGGCTGCACTTTACTAACACAAACTGAATAAAACTTTGTTATTATTCAATATGAGAAATGAGTTTTAGTAAAAACAAATACATGTTCATTTCGTTCATATTATAAACATGTACAAAAATGTCAAACGGAATCGGAACAAAACTCATAATGATAATTGTCGTCGGAATGTAAACGGGTGACAGGCTGCATGCGGCTCGCGGGGCGCTTTTTGACCTAATCGATTCGAATAACGTGTTTCACCTCTCCACTACTTTGATATTTAAAGACAGACTAGAGAGGGTGAGTGTTCTGTGTACCTCTGAAGTAGTATAGTTATCGCCCAAATCGTGAACGGGGCAATACGTGTTGCTGTTCTTATAACCGCGTTGCTAATGCACCGAACACAATATTCAAGAAAGATCTAATTAAGGTCCATCTATTTTGTATACCTTGACTAAGGCAACCTTATAAAGGTCTGAAATGTAACAAATAATGGACACGCATAAATTGGCAAAATATAACTTGTTTATCGTTTCTTTTTTTATTAATATTAAAATGCTAAAGGACAATGCCCATATTTGGGCTGACTTGACATCTAATAGATTGTTAATAAAACAATATTCTAAAATAATATGTTGGTTTTTTTATTAATTTATTTCAATTATATCAATGCATCGTTTAACAATCAATAAACAATATTTAAGTACATAAAAAACAGATATCATCAATTATTAAAGCGTTTAATATAATAATAAGTAATAACCTCAAATACTCGGGTGAAAAAATTAAAACTGAATTGTGATAAGGAATGTAAATTTATTATTTTATAAAACGAACTAAAAATCATCGACAAACTCGAGAAAAAAATTGTGGGCCTATTTCTCTTAGACAAATGGGCATTCTCCTTTGTTAATGACTAAATTATGATGAAAATCAAGAATCACACAATTGCCTGAGCTTTTGCGGATGTACGTAAATAAGTTCGTTGCCATTTTCAATGCTACTATTTATTTAACTATGTAACTAATACTTTTACAAAAAATAAGTCAACAATAATCACTTTCAATTAGTTAAACTAATGATTTGACTCAATGTCATAATGTAGAGTCCGTCTCGAGTCGTGCTAATACGTGACATTGAATGTCAAAATTATTTAACAAAGGGGGGTTTGATATCCGGTCCTGTAGTAATTGTTTTCAGCGTATGTGGGCTTCAATCGACCACAAGTTGACCTTGTAGAGGCTTCTTGAAGTATTAATCTTGTTCTCACTTGGTATAAGGAGAGCACGTCTACAGAAGGCCAGTACTGTAAATGCCGAGCGAAAGTTTCAAAAAACTTTGTATTTCAAACGCTTTGTGAGATATATTTTTTTGTAACCTTCTTTGGGGTTTGAATTAAAAACGTGTGGGACTTTCTTTACCATATCCTACCTTATACGGTTACTCTTTATGTAATGTATTATTATTTAAATTGTGTCTTATGTTTTTTTTGTGTGAAGTTAGGAAATGATTCCTTATTTGGTTAGTAATTTATTTTTAGAAATTCTTAAATGAGTTTTGCGTATAAGGAATTAAGTAATGCAACTTACGTTCTTGCTAAATTAATGGAGACGTCCAAAATTAGTTCACCAACACTGGCATAATCTTCAGGTTTCCAGTCTCCTTTAGGGTGAGCGACAACTGAAAGTTTATTATAAATATTATTATTAAAAAAAAAAGCGACGTACAATTTCTTATATTTTATATTGTTGTAGAACATGTGTGATGAAAATTACGTGAACGAACGAATATTTCAAAAGAGTGCCACTGCTATGTCCAGAACGATCTTTAATCAATATATTAAAGAGTTCACTTCGGGTTTATTCAAGAAACACCTTACCCGGCTACTAATAAATAAAGCTCAATCCACGAGTTTTTGAGTGACAAAATATAATATACTAGCTATATTGCTATATTGTTAATGACATGATTCATTTAATAATTTAGAGGAGTGTGCACTGTCAATAGATGGTACATGCTCGTCTCCCCAAGCCGGCATAGTGGAGGCAACTGCTGCCCGCGCAGGTTTCTCTGCAGTAGC
Source organism: Tinea pellionella (assembly GCA_948150575.1). Lineage (NCBI taxonomy): Eukaryota > Metazoa > Arthropoda > Insecta > Lepidoptera > Tineidae > Tinea > Tinea pellionella. Next base: position 6,392,122 of record OX411253.1, read on the forward strand.
AGTTGTTTCCATTCATGGACCGCACTCTAGCTTTACATCAGGCGGAGTGTTGTCACATGCCGAGCTACAATAAAAAAAATATATTTTTACTGTATTTTGACATAATATTGTTCATTTTATTCTAAATATTGTATGCCCCATGGGTATAACATAGAGAACTTAAAAATTAACATAAACATCAACAAATGTAAAACCTATATTTATAATAAATTATTTGATTTGATTTTGAAAGATATTGATTATTGAAAATCTATTTTATTATTAATATTTACCTATTCTTTTCCTTGCTTCAAGATAGGCGCGATTTACAGCGTCATACGTAATACAAGTGTGTTGTCCATCGTACCCACTAAAATAAAATAAAAAAATAAAATTTATGAGTAATTTTAACAGACTGATGATTGTTATTTAACCGGTCAACCTAACTGCGTTTCGGCATCAGCTTGGAAATATTAGTATAACGAGAGGAATGTACACAGTCAACCTTGAACATTTGTCTCTTCAAGCCGACATAGCGAAGGCGACAGTTGCATGAAATTTCTCTGTGAAAGCAATTGTTTCCGTGACCACACTCTAGTTTAACATCAGGCGGAGTGCGGTCATATGCTAAGCTAATAAAAGTTATAAATTGACTTTTATTTTACGTAAAAAATATATTATGAACGGTCCTGGAAAGACGCTCTTTAAATAATTTAAAATAGTCACGTTTTTCAGTAATATTTAAATAAACTTTCACACGTCTTTTGTTTTCACATAATGCGCAGAATTATAAATAGAAACATACATGTTAATTAATATTAAAACAAGCGAGTTCTTCTGAATAAAAATAAACTAATAGAAAAGAGTCTAAACATGCGACACACTGGCCTGAATTACCGTTACCTCAACGTCAAAGGTTAAGACTTAAAGAGGTTCTTGCATCTTACATCACACGCGTACGAGGGCCTCTCGTTACCATCGCTGCATCGTCAAGATTCACTTTACGATCCACTCGTTTTATTGCACATTTTATAATCATAATATTTTTATTATTATGTGTAATTAAAAAAGAAAAATACACATTCTTTAGTTCTTATACTAAAACTAGCTCACGGCTATGTTTCGAGGTAGGCAGAGAATACATCTCTCTATATAATATACAACTTTCACCTCGACCACATCCAATCACCTATCATGCATTCATGTTTGTTTAGAGTGCTCTTTGCCTGACCTATTTGACAAAGCTCTAGAAAAATCTCCTGGGCCGCTCCCTTCTATTACTGCCATCTAAGTACTTTCGTTTTCTTACATACCACTTTCACCTCGATCACGTCCATGCGTTCATGTGGTGCTCATCACCTAACTCTTTCCAGGCACAGATCATATAACTTAGGGCGTTCCCTTCCTTTTAATGCCTAAGCTATGCATGAATTTGTATTATATAAATAAAAGTATATAATTATAACATAGTTATAACATATAACTTAGGTGAGAAATTAGCGAGATTTGAATGCGGCCTCATTGAGCGTAAATTCACACCTTTAACCGCTAGAGGCGCTAGACCACGACCGCTCCATAAATTAAATCAAGAGCCGTTGAGCATCATTGTTCTCCTAAAGATTTAAATCATTTTTTTCGCATGTAACTAAGCAATAATTTATGTTGTAATTTGTAACTATACCATGGAATCTGCCGGAGGTAATGACGCAGTAATGTTACGTCTTAACTCTTATGTCACAAATTAACTTTTGTAAACAATAATACTATAAATTGTTTATGTATGGTACACCTACACATGTACACACACACATAGAAAAATAGTAGATTGTAGAAAGAGTACAGGTTTGCTTACTTCATTCACTCCATCATTAATTGGGCGTAAATATTTATATAATATATAACACAATGCCCGATCTCAAGTAAGGATATCCACAGACAATACAATCTAATTAGGTATCAAAATAAATACCCTATAGGTATCAATCAAGACAAAGATAACAAAAAATATAACACCCAGATTCTGAACAAATACTTAGATATCATAATATTTATTTATTACAAGTGAGTTTCGATTGAGAATCGAAACCGGGACCACTGAGTACTTTATACTACTGAGCCATGGACCTCAGAGATACAGCCTAGCGCGCTAAACGAACAAATATCTTCTGAAAATTATTTTAATTTTATATTAGAAGTGTAAGAATTATAAGCATGGTAAATATTTATTTTAATATTTGTCAAACTCCTTTTTCTATATATTTTAAACTAACTATATTGTAATTTGCGATTTCATAATAATATAATTGGAATTTGTAGAACAAAAATATCCTAAAGCGAAGTACGGGCATGAGAAATCCTTTATTAGGCAATTAGAAAGCTGCATATATTTATTATTTATTAGACTATAAATGTATTGAGAATATTATAAAATTGCAAGATCATTATTTATAATATCTATATTTCAAAAGTATTACTGTAATTATTTTATTTTTTGTTGAAAGAACCGTTCTATCGGAAGATTCAAGTTTTTAGTGGTTTTAGGTCATCTAATTTTAAATATTTATGTATAGCGCATGTCTAACATAGTTTTAACCGCTATTATACGAGTATTCATTCTAGCTCCAAATACCAAAATATTCAATTTAATATTAAGTTTTTAGACAATCAATTTGCCTAGAATTTTTTAGAATTAAAGACATTAAGAAATACATCTATCTTAAAATATTATATAAACATAGTCTTCAAAAGTTTGTTTTCAAAAGAGTCTAGTCATTATGTTATTTTCCAAAAATTACGCGGAACAAAATATGTGTGTATTTGAGGCGTTAAAAAAGTTCGTGAAAACACGACCTTAACCTTGGAATATTATCTATGGTCCCTGCATAGGAAGGAATTTTGGATGAATTTCGGAAAGGAACTAGTTTTTTATTGTAGCTCGGCATATGACAATACTCCGCTTGATGTAAAGCTAGAGTGCGGTCCATGAACGGAAACAACTGCTACTACAGAGAAATCTCTACAGACAGCACTCGCCTCCGCTATGCCAACAACAATTATGAATACAATACAAGTTATAATAAATTGTTTAAACATCTGTTATGTAAATATAAAACGCGGTGAATAGGTAAATCGTGCAGGTTAACTGTTAACCCAGAGCCACCATTACCGCTAGTTATCCATTAAAGAAAATTCTGGTAAACATTTGTGTGGGACTTGTTAATGTTAATAAACAGTTAGATGATAAATGTTTAAAATTATAGAATTTGAGCGCCATATTTTATGTTAGGTGACTATTGATTATTTCACAGGTTTTTAAATCCAGGCTTCCTTTAACGGACGTTATGCATTCGGCTGAAGGAGAAACTGGAAAAAACGTGATCATCATCATCACTCGTTGTGTCGTTTGTATATTCATAAATAATGAGAGGCAATAATAGACATTTAACAATGGACATGGAGCCCGGCTCTCAAGATCAGTAGGGTCCATCTTAAGAAACCCTGGTCTAGTTGTTTGCAGGGAAAAAAAGGAAAGTAGCGGTATGTATAGAGAGAAAAGTATAGCGGAAGCGACTGCTGCCTGTAGAAACACCGTAGTGGCAGTTGTTTCCGTTTTTTTTGGTTTATTTAATCCACTATTAATTACATAACATTATGGTACCATTATTAACTGGAAAAAACACGATACATCATCGAAATATCACAAACAGGCAATGTGAATGCAAGGGTGGTGTCGCGACGGCTTCGTAGCACACGCGAGGCTGATCGACGTGACGACGAGCGCGATTGCCTTAGCGATGTTATTATTGCATTGCGGCTTGGTTTTACATGAACATTGATAGTTGGTTAACAATACAATATTCTAAAACAATTTTTTAAAATTAATTTATATCATCAATTATTAAAGCATTTAATAGGCTTCTCTTTCTAACTAAAACTAAATTCACTAACAAATAAATATATGTATGCCTATTAGGAAGGCATGCAACATTAGCATGGGCATAAACTAGAGTGCAGTCTATTAGCTGAGACAACTGCCACTACAAAGAAATGTCGACAGACAACACCCGCCTCCGATGTCGTGACAATTGTGTATACGACTTCTGGTTTAATTCATTTTAAAATAGATATTATCTACATTAAGAGCATCATTTCATCAAAACCTTATCTCGCATTAATCTACGTCAATCAAGTGCTATATGTATGTATGTACTTACTTATAAGAGAACGTTTTTAGCGAAAGGATTTTGAAAGTAAATGCTTATGGGCAGCAGTCCGTTGCCTAACTCAGATGAAAGTTTCAGTACAAAGTTACAACATAAATGGATACAAGTTCAAGAACCAGCGGCTGTGGTCTAGCGGTAAAGGACGGACCTCACAATCGACGAGACCCGTGTTCGAACCTCGCTAAGTTGTGACTGGTACCAATGTAACTATGTTATATGTACTTTGGTGATACAAGAAATAGCTTTATAGGCATTTTAAAAAAAACGAACAATTGTAGGGTTAGTCGGCGTTTTGTCTCTAATTATATTTGTCATAAGGACGAGTGGTAGGCAAACTGATGATGGTTATTTGTCCAGTCTGTCGTCCTGGGGCAGTACCACCACTTTCGAATGTAACACCCGTGAAGTGACCTTGTCGCGTTTCGGGTATAGTTTGAAAGTAGCCAGGTAGGAGTGTGAGGAGTGTGCACTGTCAATCTAGATGGTACATTCTCGTCTCCTCAAGCCGGCATAGTGGAGGAGACTGCTGCCCGTAGAGAAGTTGCTTCAGGTTCGTTTAAAAATTCAAAGGATTATTCGTCTAAGAGAAATGGGTCCACAATTTTCGTTCCTTTTTATTTAAGTTATCGTTAATCCTTATGTCGAATAAGTTTTTTTTTCTTTTTGTTTTATATGGCATTATAACAATTTGCCAGTGTCAAAGTAAACATTTTTTGCATCAAGTTAATAATATTGTGCATCACGAGTCATTCATTCATCACAAGTCTCAATCAAGTCAAAAATTGTTGCAGTAAAGTGATAGAATCCTTACTGAAACTTCCTACGGAGTTTTGGAGGGAATATGTAAACACAGGTTCTCTTCTTTTGAATTGTTTGCCCACACTCACGCACATTTACAAACACTTAATGGTTAATAATCCACCATTATTACACATTAACACTCGAAGAAACACAAGTTTAGGAAAATAATTCAAAACAGATAACCTGACGTCTCAAGATGGCCGCCAAAACTCGTCGAATAAGTTTAGAGACGAAATAATAAATAGCGTCATAGAATAAATAACAAAAGAGCGTTTAAACGAATTACTGTAAATGGAGTCGTACATTGTTGCTTTTGCCTTCAAACCAAACTGTTGTTATGTAATATTATTGTTAGATGCAATATAATAAAAATAACATTTTATACGATTATAACAATTTACACGACTTTTAGTGACTTTTGTGGACCAGCGCGTCGGTATTCCGCCAGTTACTAGAGTACTAGAGAGAGGTCCATGGGCATCAAGTCGCCGTTGCCATGTCGTAAGAAAAAATACCACCATGTTGACATGGTACACTCCTTTCGTTATACTTTTACATACACATATTTAAGTTTCACAATTTCATGTTTTAAGTAACTAATGTTATTTTATACCGAATTTAAGACTTAAAATGGTACATAAAACCTCCAAATAAATTGAAAATATTTAATAAAACTTACAAATTTCCTCGTAATAAATTGAGGTTATAATCGAAAGCAGAACTCCTCCCAGGTCCAGAGAGATATAGCGCACAATCATTATCATCACCAGCAGCCGAGAGAGGTGTTAGCGCCAAAGCACATGCGCATACGCATGCCGCCAACAGCGCCCTGCAACAAGAAGATAAAACTATGAATAAATTTGTGAAAATATTTTTTTCTAGTTCGGCGATTATTTTTGTATCATTTTGTAGGAAAATTTTCAGTTTAATTTTTTTTTACCCGAGTAATTAGACTTTTTCTGATTCAATATTTGAGGTTATTATTTTATTAAATGCTTTAATAATTGATGATATCTGTTTTTTATGAAACAAACTTTATCTATTAATTGATAAACGATGTGTTGATAATTAGAATAAATATTTAAAAAAACCTATTATTTTAGAATATTGTTATACAAACTACTATTAGATATCAAGTGGGCCAGAAATGGTCATTGTCCTTTAGTTCAAATCATGCAATATTCTTCCGAAAACCGTAGAACTTGGGAAATGACCACATTAACAATATAGGTAAAATTACAAATTTAACCCTTACGATTGACGTTTTAAAGTTGAATATGCCATGAATAGAGTTTGTATGTCGTAAGTGGTAACTGGAGCTGTCCTGTCATATTGTCAGGAGTGAGGCATCAATCATGCTGTCGATCTCTTCATAATGAATAGAAGGCTTATTGCGGTAACCCATAGCGCTACCTATTGCCAATAACGTTTAAGTAAGTAAACTTAACAGGGTTGCCAACATTATTTATGCGATTTTATTTTTTCAAAATTCCCTATAAAATATTTTATGAAAAAGTTATAATAATTTTTTTTTAATAAATAATTTAATAATAATTACCAAATTATTATTAATTGCGAATGTAACACCCGTGACCCGTGACCTTGTCGCGTTTCGCGATCAGTTTGGAAGTAGCCATTGGTTCCCAGTCGTCCCCTCAAGCCAGCATAGCGGAGGCGACTGCTGCCTGTAGAAATTTGTCTGTAGTATAATTTCTTCAACAGTATATAGGTTACCTACGCAGACCCGAAATATAGTACAATCAAGGATAATTAATTTTTTAAAATGTTTTATTCTTCTTGAGTACAATACTACATGTTATAGTTCGGTTGGCAACCCTAATTAATACCTACCTATAATTAGGTAGGTATAATATTATCGTATATTAGACCTATTAGACAGTTTTCATTTTCATAATTTATTGATATATTCAGATATATTCTGAGGCATGTGATCACACTCCTTCTGAGAGAGTACGGTCCATAAGCGGAGACGATTGCCTGAGTGAAATGTCCGTACACTCTTCTAGTTATATCCGGTTATAATAATCGTCATGAATATGCCTACCATTCGTAATAATATAAAGCAAAGATAAATAAATAGAAAATTGTGAAAGAAATATTTAAACTATTCGTAATGAAATCTTTCAACTAAAGACTTTATGAAATCACAAATTACTAAATAATTTGACAAATATTTGCTAACATAATTAGTGATTAGATACTAAAAATGTAGTCAGAGATGTTGCTAAAATGCGACAATGTAAAATTAAGAAATTATTTTTATAGTCTATTTCATACCAGTTTTAGTAATCGCAAACTGTAATTTGATACCCTTGGAATAAGTTGAAACATTAACATGTTTGTTTGCATGTATTTATTAAAAAACATTTAATATACATATTTTTATATAATAAATAATTAATATTAATTTTATTATAATTTGCTGTTATTAGTTTTTTATTTATTAAAACTTTAAAAAAATTAACAGATGGTTTGATTACACGACATCCATTACTTCCAGATTAGCGATAAATGGAACTAACTTTTCAAATTGCAAGCCATTCGTTTTCGCGGCTAGTTGCAATGTTTTCGAAACGTTACGAGACACGCTGCGCCGTCGCTAGTCGCATGGCAATAAATAAATAAACAAAATAAACGCGATAGTAAGCCGTGTATTTTTTTTTAATTCACTGAAATCATATTCAAAAATAACCTCAGACATTCCTACAATAATTTCTGAGATATTGGACCACATACAACCGGAGAAAGTTTAAAAAGGAAATTGTTATTTTATTTTGACATTAAGTGTAATTTTGTGATTTTATAAGCCTACGTAATGTTTCATAATGGTTTGTGTATTAAAATAATAATTCATTTTTATTCAACAACAATGGGTCGTTTGATTTGCTATATATGTGTAGAGCATGTTCAGTTATGGTTTATTGGCCTTATTATGTAAATCTATTCTTATTATAATACTATTGTATTTTATAACTGGCGTTCATTAGGCTCGTCGAATCGTAGGGCATCGGGCATCGCTCATCAAGTACGCGGCAGAAATGAGATAATTTTTTTGTGTAATTTTAATATACGACTTTTGATAATTGTAATAGTGCTTTAAATAAAATAATAAATCTATTCAAGTACGTGTAATTTGGTAATAATCACGTCAGATCCGTACACTTTACTATCACGGTGAGCAAGTGACTGTGACGTAAACAGGTTTTAATGAAATAATCCTTGATCGTGCTTTCGACGTGTTTGTTCAAATTATAGTGATGATTTGATGTTTCGTAAATTATAATTTTGTAATTTTATACGCAAGCAAGATGAATTTTCTTTATATTTTAATACACACAAATAAATTCAACTTAATACATTCACAAGAAGAAAGAAAGAAGATATATACAAGGCGTTAGGCGGTACTAACTGTTGCCGGTAATTACAAATGCGTACATATGTGTAATTGTAATAGATTAATTATGTGTTTAGCGTAACTATTACATGATTTGGAAAGTTTTTATAAGGATAAAATATGCTCCGCGGTTTCATATCCTACGTTAATAAAAAAAATACAAAACATTCCTCATATAGATCTCTAAACATAAACATTTATTTTATATTATAAAAATTACCTATATTATGAAAAATTATGTATTATATAAACACAAAGTAAAGAAAGGAGTACATATCTTGCGAACATGCTATACTGAGTACCTAAGTACACGAGAGGAAATGACTGCTATCACAACTGCTCTGCTATCAACTTCCAAAGTAATCCCAGATCATCAATTCATGGGTGTTACAGTGGTAGTACCACCCCAGAAATGCAGATTGGGCTGTCATTAACGTAATAAAAAAAAATATAGCTATTTTGCTATACATGTGTAAAGAATATCAGAGACAGACCGTATTATATTTTCATACAATAGTGAGCTTTAATAGTTAGCGCTGTTTCTAGAGTTGCATAAGCGGTCAAACCACTTGTGTGTAGGTAGAGAGATACCTACCATATAGCTCCTATACTAAACATAGGTTGTGTCAAATAATGAATAAAATGTAGAATAAAAGCACTAAAAAAGCTTTAATTTTAAAAAGAAAATGGGCAGTTTAAATGTTATTAAATAATGTTAAGTTTATTTGGTTTGAAATATATCGATATCGGTAAAAGTCATCCGTCCGCCGATATATCGTTGTCGTTATCGTTCACGCGTTGTTTGAAACGAATTTTGAGTTATAAGATATGTAATATTGTAGAATTTTGTTTTTTAATTTGTAACCGCTTATTACCAGAATATTGCAGTTCTTTCACGATGTGCAAAAAATTTAAACGAGTGCACATCTTTTACAACCTTCAAACAAATCGCCTTGAATTGTGTAATATTTTGGAATGCGTTTTTAAAATGCTATTATATTAAAAAATAAAATTGCGTTTTAATTAGATTTCTTTAGCAACAATATAATTATTTTGAAATACTTTTATTAATATAATTTTTTTAATTAAGTATGTGATGTGGCACAAAAATTGCAGATAATTTTCGAGTTCCGAAAGTTGGTTCCGGATTTCTCTGGAACGGAACGAGATAGGGCCGAAATTCAGGAACAAAAGTTGTAGGATGTCCTCTAATTTCGAAAACGACACTTTTTTCATATTTTTTTTTCAAAACTACCCACAAAATTAGCCCAGCGCGCCACAATAAACTAATTTTACTTACATATAATATTTATTTACCTACCTACCTCCAAGTTTAGTACGCTAGTAGCTACTCTAAATATTTTTTTATTGCCCCAAAATTGTAAATTCTTTCTACGCTCTAATTAACTGTGTTTTACAATAAAATATTTTCTTTTTATCCTTATTTTTATTTTGGTTTCGTCATATTTTACATTACATTTTATTTTGCAATAATTTAAAAAAAAAATATTGCAATATACGATTTTAGTCAACCGGGGCAAACCTTGACATTGCCCTTTTCCTCATATTTTGTGTATAGGTAAGTCACGAATTGGTCTACTTCGCATCTTAAGCTTAACCTCCTTACGTCTCTCATGGTAAGAAAACATTTTTTTTTCAAATAGGTGCATGAATTCGGCTTCCCCTAATTTAACTGGATTTCTCTATATTCATGCCTGACAATTAATTAGTTTTTTTTTTATTATAGCTCGGCATATGACAACACTCCGCCTGATGTAAAGCTAGAGTTACTGCTACTACAGAGAAATCTCTACGGGCAGCAGTCGCCTCCGCTATGCCGGTCTGAGGAGACGATCTAGATTGACAGTGCATTCCTCTTGCTATAAGTATAAGTAAAGAAATTATTTTAGAACTTCTATTTAAACATTAAAGATATCTTATACAAGTTTAGTAAGTTTGACTAAAAAGACAAACTTTCCACGTTTGAATGACGCACCGATATTATCTCGAACGGTAACTCGCAGCTGGTAAACCACTCTCGCTATCGTTTGCTCTTTACGATAAACTATGTCACTATTATTTTAAAAGTAAAGGCGGACCTGTTACGTTAGAAGAATACATGCATAGGTATAATTAGTTTCATGTTTGATTTTTTGGTGATAAATAAACTTTTATACTAATATTCTTATAGTTTCTTGGCATATGTGATGACACTCAATCACTCCGCCTAATGTAAAGCTAGCGTACGGCCCATGAGTGAAAACAACTGTTAATAATTTCTGCAGGTAGCAGTCACCAGGTCACCTGCTAGGTTAACAGTGCACAGGCAATTTCCAAACTGATCTCGAAACGCGACTAAGTCACTTCACATGTGGATTGAAAGCGGCAGTACCTCACGATCGATACCAATGCAGACCGGTACCAATGTAACTATGTTATATGTACTTTAGTCGCCCAGTGCCTGTGATACTAGCACTGCACTGGCTTAGTACAGGTAAAAAAAAAGATAAGTACTACTTATTGATTTTCACATATTTAATGTCAAAATATAAAAATCTAGCTCATTCCGAAATAAAGAGGTAAGTAGGTAGCTATTTATACACACACATACAGTGTTTTCTTTGTAAGTGTATTTGAAAAGAGCGAGGACTCCCGTAATACAGACTAGTACTGGGTCCTCAACTCATGTAATTTAAATTATGTTTTGTACTAAATAAAGATTTTTTATTTATTTGTGATATTAGCTAAGTTTAACATTAGGTAGGTAGCTGGCTATTCGAGATGCAGAGGAATTATTTGTAGATCCAGGGTAAAGTGGGATCCTCTCTCTCTCTCTCAATTAGACAATATTATTCTTGCCGCAGAGGTTAAAACGTTTAAAATGAAGCGATCCTATTGGTGGAGATATGTCACGACGTAACAACGTAAATTTAAACTCATACTTAGGCCTCCGTGAAATAATTATTTGGAACAGAAATAAAGAAGTAAATATGTGTATTAAAATTTATAATAAACTACCAGACATTTTTTAAAGATAGACCAATTAATTTATTTAAAAAGAGTATATAAGCATGGCTCAAAGAGGAGTGAAGCCAATAGACAGTGGCTACATGATAAGTTTGTAATAAATAAATGGGATATGGGCACTAGTATGTTGTCCCAACCCGAGTCTGTAGCCGCTGTCGAGTTGTATAAAGTTAGTTTTTTTTAAAGATAGGTGATGTATTTCCTTTTGTTTTTTTTAAATGTTATTTAAGATCTATTTTTAGTTACTTTTATGTGTTGTTTAGGCTTCAATGGGGCTGACATCGCCATGAATGTGAGCGCAAGCCCCAATCGAAATAAAGAATAAAAAAAAAATATCTCAAAGTTTTTATTCGGTGAGGGAATTCTTAGAATGTAAATTGTGATATTATCGACATTATTTTTATGATTAATATGATATGATTGATTAATTAATTATATTTGTATAATTTGATGGTATATAATATAATAAAAGTAAAACTGACAAATATGTGTACACCTGCAAAGGTAAGAATTCTAATAGTTGAACAATGTAAATGACCTAAAACCAAACACACAATAAATATTTCATTTCATTTCAATAATTATTTATTTTATTATCACCGACTGCTCTTATCATGTAACATAATATGTATAAATATGGGAGACATTAATGCACCGGAACTATAAAATTATATAAAAGTTGTTTTTTGTTTATTTCGCATTCCTTCATAATGATTTTAAGCTATAAATTACTACTAGCTATAATTTCTACTCTTCCCGGATGAATGTCGTAAGATATTTATCTATAATGAATACTAGTTTTTATAACTAATGCTATTTGAAAACTAGTTTTCTTAGTTTTTAGCATACAAAGAAAGATACAACTATGAATATGTATGTATTTATGTCTTAAACTGTAGTTTTCTCGGAATGTATGCAAAATATACGTTAAAATTTCTAACTTTAGAGAATGTAGTCATTTTTCGAAATAGATCTTCAATCCACAATATCGATTTTGTAATAGACTATATATTCCACAAATATTTTGTTATATTTTTTATTATATGTATATAATATATTTATTATTATTATTATTAGAATATCAATAATAATTGTTATCATAAAATATAGAACTTCTTCACATTTGAGCCGGTTCGATTAACAGTTCAAAGAAGGGATTTCTGATCTAAAAATCTATAAATGCGCTTTTTCTTGACTCCAAGTTTTGTTATTAATAAATTATGATGAAAATTGAATAGAAAAAATCACAATGCACACACAGCCCGGGATGGAAATCGTACTCCGCGACCAATGACCACTAAATTACACAGTGTTTACGTGAACGCGTCGAAATTCTTCTATACTATGTTTCCATAGACAGTCCTTCCAAATGCTAAGTTGACTAAGTTGAAGCATATTACTAGGTTTACTCCACAATTAATACTAATAGGCTCTACTTTGCAGGTAAGGAACATTACTAATTGTTGCAAATCATATAATATAGCATATCAAGTATTTTTATAATTTCTGTTAAATTCTCATTATAATTTAATATTAAATACCAAATCACTGATCTATTTCGAGAAATCAACCCGTGTTTTATAGTACAATTAGTTTTTTTATTATAACAATACTGAAACGTGACTACGCAAACACGTAGCAATATCGTAGCTTCATAATCCGTAGCATAGTATAATATAAAACATCACGAATATAAAAAACATTACCTTTTTAACATGATAAGCAGTTATTAAACTTCACTGTTCACTTTATAAGAGTCACCTTTGCACTTCAAAAATCACTAAAACACTTGTTTTTCTGTGTTAAGAGTTCATAGCGTGCTTGTCAGAGTGCGCGCACTGCTTCACTGTCGCTCGGAGGCTGCGGTGACGGACCAAGCTACCACCACCCAGCCCCCTGGGCTTGATATGCCCACGTGATACACACTCTAATTCGTTACCCAATACTAAGATGTATTTTAAATTAATTCGTCTTAGTAAATGAGCGGAAATATTAATTGAAAGGTTTTTAGCAAGATTTTTGTGTAAACTTTAATTTGTTTGGATAATTTCCTCGTTGTTCGTTGCTTATATCGAAATTCATGTAACTGTTTTGTCCATTTGTTTAAGTGTTAAGAAATATTGTAACCGATATAACAAAAGTTCTAATTCGAAGAATTAATAAAATTGCCAGATTTTTTCAGCATTATCTCTCATAATTTTTGAAAGACTAATGTTGTCTGTTGTCGCAGAGAAATAATGTCTTCGCTATGCTGGCTGCATCAGACCAGGTGACATGCTCTGATATCTTTTCGTTATATTCTGATCGCAATGACTGCGAAAGACGACTACCTGAAAGTGGTACTGAATCTCTTAAGCTTTCCTGAAAGAAAAGTTTCGAAAGAAAATAAATAAATATATATTTTTAAAAAATATTTTTCTCCTTTACTGGGATCGTAAAGTGGACAAAACCTGTATGGGTTACATATTTTGTGCATCGAATTGTAGAAATTTTACAGTTCGATGATTTCTTGATGTGTTTTATAGCAATATTTTGCTGAGCTTCTTCACGCGTGGGATGCAATAAAAAGTAACCACTTATTGCATCATATAGATTAAATTTTTATGTACAAAACATATTTTCAAACACTAGAAATGAATGCATTATTTATTTTTAAATTGCGTTAATTAATAGACACGATATATAATTTTTTAAGCAATTCCGTTCGGAGTAAACCCAGGTTTTCTTTAGCACTGGCAGTGCACATCCTACTCTCAATACTACTATCACATCCGATATTGTGTAGTCGCAACAATGACCTTGTCTATTACAATGTTAACGCAATGGGCCGTGAAGATACACGCAATTTAATTTAGTTTCATTCCGTATATTATAAAAGAAGACATATTAACCTTCAATGGGTTTATGTTAAAGCGTGATCATGATTTTAACATATTACTTTACTATTGTTTCGATTGTACTAAAATCCTTGTCTATAAGTCTATTTTTAATTGCTTATTGATACATTGGTATTGGTAAAAAGTAGCTGGCATCGGGTACCTACGCTCGATAGAAGCGATGCGACGTGCAACTGAAAAAAAAATGTTGATAACAGAATTCCTTTGCGATATTTCATTTATCTAGATATAAATTCAGCGCGTATATAAACAGTGTTTTATCACCTTCATGAAGCTATGTAAAAAATGTAATAAAAAATTAATTATAATATTATAAAAAAATAAAAACATAATCCCACCTCAGCCTAAGCTGTTATGTAACAAATGAACTAAATCTAGCGTATTAAATACGCCACAATATTAAAGAATATAGATTTAAATATTATATACAATTGATCAATAAGGAAAAATTGCAGGTACTTGTGAAAGAGTTAATTTAGTAGGTTAGTTGAATCCAATTTAACGGTATTTAAAACTAAATATCTTATGTAAAATGTCGCGTTTGAAGTTTAAATATTAATTAGGCATGCCAGAATTCAGTTGTCGTAATTTGCAGATGCAACATTGCACAAATACACTTTTTAATCACAAACGTTATTCTGAATAATATTGAATTAGTTCACTCAGTAATGCGAATTGATTAGTTCTTTCAAATATAGATAACATATTTTTGGTTTTGGGTAGATTATAAAATCAAAATCGAATATTCAAAATGTAAATTGTAAACCAACATTTTTTGTTGGTAAAAAAAAAAGAAAAGTTTAATTACAGTCAGTAAAACAAATGCTATTATATTACTTAACCTATATCTACAGCCTAAATATATAGAATGTAAAAAGTCATATAGCAACCGGAGGCGTTAGCGTATACGACGATAGCGTTCTGGCAAATAAGTATTAAAGTTTATTTTTTATTGTTGAGATTATAATAAATCGAATTTGTTCTTTTTTTGAGTAATTTTTAAATAAAGGGGACGCTGGAGTAGCAGTTGCTTCCGTTCTAGGTTCGTACAAAGCAGCGTGCAGTTACAATAAGCGATACCAAACAAAAAAAATGTTTTGGATCAGATTTTTTAAAATCAATATAACGATTTCAGCAAATTTGTTAATCCGCCGTTAGTTAATTAGACGTGACGATATGATACGATTCACTATACGATCTTGTGATGTTTAACTTATAAATAAATCGCTATGTTGATTTCTGTGTCAGTTGCGAAAGTCAGACTTCCGTTTTTAATGCAAATGTTTATGACTTGTTTTTTTTTTATTGATAAATGCTGAGACGGTGTTAAAAAAAAGCTCACTAATTTAATAATTCTTTTTTTTAAATTGAGTTTAAACTATATCGACATAATCGACGTGACTTAAGACATTTGTTCATTTAGATTATTAAGACTTTATTATGAAAGCTAATACTTTGTAGATAATATGGTCGTTTGTAATTTCATCCCATAGAAAGTTATGGAGGTTACTTTTCTGTTAAAAAAAAAGCAAAGAAAAAAAAAACGAATTAGGTTAAAATTATTTTGGTATTTTTATTTGATTTATTTAGATTTATTACACTAACACTGTTATTGATTTCTCAAACTCAGTATTGCTAGTAAGGTAAAATATGGCATATAACATATTATTGCTTAGTTATTAGATAACGAACGATAAGAAGGTGTTTTAGACATAATTATTTACTGTCTCAAAAATTACAATTAAATTAGTACTTGTATTCATTTGGTTTTAATAATATTTTAGTTTTAAAAGAAAGAGAAAATCAATTCGCCTGTACAAAAAAAAACCACAACTTGACACCAATATTTTTAATTTAAAAAAAAAACTTTAGATCGGTCATTATTAATTTAATGTCAAAGAGTATTGACCGATGGTAAAGTCAGGTCAATGCACGTATAAATACTTATTAATTTAAAACCAATATGGCACGGTAATATAGTTTCAAAGTTTACTTTCACTTGGAGATGTTCACCTTTCACGCCTTCTATCACGTAATCAGAATATCTTCCTTCATATCACGTGCTTTCCTTTAAAATACATTTATACAGTAAGGGTCGTTTGCACCAGAAAGCCGGTTAAAGTAACTTTAACTATTACTTTTACGTTTACTTTAACATGAGTTACACCATCGTCGCGTGTCAATTTTGACGGTTACTTTAACCTTAACCGTAACCAGCGAATCTTGGCTTGGTTAAACTTAAAGTAATCGTCAAACCAATTTTGCTAACGTCAAATATATGAAAAGAAGCCAAATATGTTTTTCTATTATTTTTCGAGATCAGCTACCCTTTTAACGATAACAATATGAATTTACACGATATTGCAACGCGTGTGGAGTAAATGTAAACGTCTAACGATCGTCGTCACCGTAAAAGTAATAGTTAAAGTTACTTTAACCTGCCTTCTGGTGCAAACCACCCTAAAGATAATTTTATTGAGTAACGTCGTTTAAAGGTAAATGAGCCGTACTAAATTACTTATGTGAACTCGCATTAAAGCTGACACGCGTCTAGTTAAACTTTTATAATAAACTAGCGAAGCCGACAGACGCTACTCTGCCCGAGCGTTGCCTTGCTTGCCTTGGCTGCTATTAGCGGTTTCAGCAAACAGTTAAGTGACATTTGTCGTTGAGGGTTTTAAAAGATATGCTTTTTTAATTGTAGCTCGGCATGTGACAACACTCCGCCTGATGTAAAGCTAGAGTGCGGTCTATAAATGGAAACAACTGCTACTACAGGGGAGACGAAGAGACGAGCATGTAACATTCAGATTGACAGTGCACAATCCTCTCGTTATACCTGGCTACTTTCAAACTATTCCTGAAACGCGGTCACTTCACGGGTGTTACATTCGAAAGTGGTGGTACTAAACCAGGACGGCAGACTGCTAATAACCTTTATCAGTCTGCCTACCACTGCCTGCCCACTACCACGCGAAAAATCTTTAAAAATTGTGTTTGTCAATGCAACATTCTTCAATATGAGATAACGTTGATCTTTCAAAATAATAACACACTAAATCGTTATTATTTAAAAAATAATTTTATTAAAAAAAAAGCATTGTATTAATATATGTAACATCTTTATTTCTTACGTCACAAAGCTAACACTTCTTGACTCCCTCCAATCTTTGTTCCATAAGATTAATGGACAACAGACCAGTTTAATAAACAACATTTTTAGTTATTAAGTTTTGGCGCCTCGGGTTAAGTTTCACCCTACATACAGGATGTCTGGTAGTTTGTGAATATAGGATATCTAACGTTTTTTTTACTATAATGGCCCCACTTACCATTAGTATTCCGTTTATACCATTACTTGCGGGACAACCTGTATGTGCAATCGGTTTTTTTTATATAACATTTCTATTTTTATACACAATAAATCATACTTTCAATTTGGTTTATCTTAAATCAGAGCCATAGGTCTTAGGATAAATTTATCCTCTTACATTAAATATGTTTAAAGTTGTAAAGTTTTTAATTTAAAAAAAATTTACGCCATTATAGTATATTCTACAAAAAAAAAAACATTAAATCAAACTAATATTCTAATTTTTAAATCAATATGGTATTCTTTAAACTGTTCTTTTAATTAATAAAATACGAAAAATTCGTTAATAATTTTGACGAATTTTGCTATCCAAATTGGCTTGAATCTCATGAACTTTGGTGGGTTTTTTGTTCGGAAATAATGAGTTATCGGTCTTGAATTATATAAACTAGTATGTAACAATGGTGAATTATTGCCCATTGAGTCTTCGTGTGCGATTTAAAATACGAGAACGAATAGTTTTAATTTTCCGTCTAAACTTGTTGGAAATTTATAAGACGCACTTACGAAGTGCTTGACTATATCATAGTAATTCAAAACATGTCATCTTATACAATATTTTTGTAAAATTATATATCTTCTCTTCTTGATTTATGAAAAAGGGTTTTTATTAGTTAAAATCAGTTTTGTACCAAGGGTACGATTTAGTTATTTGCTTCATTATAGACATCCTGTTTTAATGTTATTAGAGCTTTAATTACATATGTTTATTTGTTGCTAATTTATGCATGGTTAGTTTTATTCGTTAGTAGTTGTTATTGAAGCAAAAAAATAAAAATAAAATATTGTTTGCAATGATACCTTCAAATTCTCATGCAAAACTTGTTGACAGCATAACAATGTTTCTAAACGAGGTAACAATTTACGTAATAATTTCTATTATCTAACACAATATTAAATTTTTATTATTTAATAAAATATTCATGTTTAAATTCCGATATTTACGCAATATTTATTAATAAGAGGAGGATTCGTCACTGGCATTGTAGACAGAGAGCAGGCAGCTCGTGAGTGACAAATTCGCGGTGTAGTTGACAAGATAAAAAGATAAAAAAGTTGCCAGATTCCAGTGGCCGGGCGGTGTCCTTAATTAAAACAATATTAAAGCTTCTTTTTAATTTAAAAGCCCAATAAAATTACATCAAGATATTTTAATAACATTACATAATTTCGTACCGGACGCGATGACAAGCAATCCTTTAAATTTATTAAAGAATGCAAGTTAAATATTATAGGTATTTGTTTTATAAGCCCATTTGCCTAAGAACAATGGACCCACAAATGTTTTCTTGAGTTTGTCAATGATTTTTAGTTAATTTTGTAGAAAAATAAATCTACCTCCTTATTACCAATCAGTTTAATTTTTTTCACCCGGGTTATTGAGTAATTAGATGTTTTCTAATGTAATATGTGAGGTTATTATTATATTAAATGCTTTAATATAATTGATGATATCTATTTTTTATGTAATTAAATATTGTCTATTGATTGGTAAATGATGTGTTAATATAATTAAAATGAAATAATAAAAAAGAAAAAAATTATTTTTGAATATTGTTTTGTTACCAAACTATTAGGTATCAAATGGGCCCACAAATGGGTAATCTCTTTTTAGACACACTTAAATCTATATTAATTTTATTTATTTTTATTTAATATGCCAATACTTTCAATAGTGGTGTACTAGTAGGAAGGGAGACTGATGATGGTTATTAATCTAGTTTGCTGTCCTAAGGCCCTAAGATCGGTTTGGACTAACGAGAGGAGGATTAATCGTGAGTTCATGTGTTCTACCACTAGATTCTATATCTGAAGAGGGAAATCGAACCCGTGACTTTTTATTAACAACGCTATATCCTTAATATTTGAACTCGCTTTGAAATTTAATCAGCATTGAATTTTTGTCATGTATTTTATTTGACTGTGAAATGTAACCCCGCCTTTCTAGATCAAGTCATTGTTGCAAGTTCTAAAACCTACATGAGAACATTAAAGGTGCTTACATATGTATCTAATGTTAATTCAAATAGCTGACACACGAATCAGGGGGTCTACTTTTGTTACATCAAAGTGCCAAACAATATTACTAGGCAGAACAAAATAAAAGTATTTTCTATTATTTTTTGGCAATGCTGGATTATGATCAGAGAATTCGTACACAAAGCGCACGATGTGAATTCGATTTCCACCTCGGCTCGTTTTTTGTTCAAAAATTAAAGGCTGTTCAATAAAAAATTCTTCAAAATTAATAGATGTTATGTAGACGACAGTAGGCCGCTATTCCTTCCGCAGTCAGCTACGTTTGTCTCCACTACACTAGTTTGCTAGCGATGCCGATACCAGTAATGTTACGAAGTCTAGCACATCGAGAAGAGACTAAATTCAGTGGAATACGAAATTTATCGACCTTTTTTTTCTTGTCAGCTCGGCAACAGATGCCAATCGTTACTGAAATAACGCTGCCGAGAACGAATGCGAATTTTTCTACAACGATGCTCGTAGAAAATATTCGATAACGCTCATGTCTACTATGGCAAAGTTTCGTAAGCTTCAGGTAGACCCCTATCTCTGCTATGTAGATCGAGGTCAGAGTTTTAGCTTCAACGATTTGTCTTATAGATGTCGCAACTACCGCCTCGGGACTGTAGCGATCGAAACTTCCAAATTAAAGATCATTAACGTCAGTTGTTTTGTCTTAAACGTTTCTTATGGCTGTTTATCCTTTTATATGAAGTTGTAATCTATTCTTAACAAATTATTTTAGCTGTAAACATGTTTTTTATATATATATTTTTTTAGTATTGTATTTTTTTAAAATTGTATAACAATTAATGAATAGTCTGTAGTTAAATAAATGGGATGTCGGTGTCATCAATACAGCAAACGTCCCTAAATAAAATTGAATTTAAAAAAATGTATTGATTTCTTTATATTGTTTTCGTTGAACTTAATTAAATTATCAATAATCTACGTATAGAAAATCTTTCCCCTGGATCAAAACTGCTTTAACAAACAAATCGAGTCTTTCGAGATAACCTCATTTTTAAACCCTTTCGAATACTTATGCTATGATCAGTATGTTATGCAAAACAATGCATTTGATGTATACACATATACCACATATAGATCACCTGGAAAAAGATATATTTTTAATGTTAAACTATTATCAACAAATGTGGTATTTATTAATACTATATTTAAAAAAAAACACATCACTGTAATATAATAAAATGCAATATTTAATTGAAATTAAATAACGAAATTTTAAGCCATTTGATGTGTGTAGGTAGGCATATCGTAGAATTTCCTAACATATAAAATATTTTGGTAGATATTCTTTTTTGTCATGTTTGTTTACCAAGAAACATTGTAAACATCGAGTTTTTCAGTTAAATAATTTACTGACATGCAGTGTCAATTAATATCACAACGAACATGCCCAGTAAATAAATAAAGCATTTAAATTATTACAATTATAATCTGAACATTAGGCAATTGTATAAACTACGACAACAACCCGTTCCAATTTACCCACGCTCCTATGTCAATGGCACGTCATCACTAATCAAGAAATCTAATCAATAAATCATAATGTTCAATTGTGACACCCTAAGGCAGGGACCCTGAGGAGGGCAGGTTTAACCAGAATTACACACGTCATTTTTAAACCCATGTATGATCTGGTCGACTTTGACCTTGTTTAACTACCAAATATCAATTACCGACCAATTACGGGCTAAAGTGATCGTTTTTAAGTATCACCGCTTCAAATTATTATAAGTACTTAATTGGATCGATTTTGTTTGTGTGTTTATGTATGTAAGTATGTGTGAGTTGGGTTAAAACACAAACAATTTAAAAATGTATATATATAATAATAAATATACACACATACAGTGCTCTGTAGGCAGAGGCGGCTTTACCTATAGTGCAGGGTGTGCGGCGCACACGGGCGCCGGGTCTAAGGGGGCGCCGAGCACCCTCTAATCTAATGCGACACCTCCAAAGACACTACTCGTTTCCCGACATTATTTAAAATTGCACTATTTGCACCCGAATTTCCGTTTGAAAATATAACTGTAAGTATTCCATTTTCACCCCGCTCCTACTAGAGGGCGCCATGGTACGGGTTGCACACGGGCGCTACAAGGGCTAGAGCCGCCTCTGTCTGTAGGTAACCTGTATCATGGGTAACAATACAAACACACTCAGACACTAAACAAATATATACTTTTTATAATATAGTATAATTGTATCAAATAAATATTTGTTTAGACTAGGAATCAAACCAAGAAGTCAACCTTTTAACAATGGTGATGGTTTTCAATTAGCCCAGTCTGCCGTCTGGTTGTAAGTGGTGGTACTCACCCGTGAAGTGACTATGTCGTGTTTCGTGATCACTTTGGAACTAACCAGGCATAGAAAGGAGTTAGCGCTGTTAATCTGGATGGTGCACATTCGTCTCCTAGCGGTGGCGACTGCTGCCTGTAGAAATTTATTGGTAGTAGCAGTCGTTTCAGCATGGACCGCACTCTAGCCTTACATCAGGCGGAGTGCTGTCATATTACGCCGAGCTAAAAAAAACCACTGCTTCATTGGCGGCTGGCGCGTTCAAAAAAATCATCGTTTAGTTTATTAAAGACATCGTTAAATACTAAAAGGAAATTGAAATACTAGTTGATATTAACAAATCGCGTAATTAATTAAAGAAGTAGAAATTAGACGAAAATTAGAACAAATTTTATTTCAGATATTAAGTACATGTATTACGTTACTATTAGGTATTGGCAAATTTTATTAATTTATTAACATAAACAAATTATATAATCAACTCGCAAGTCATCAATACAGGCACTAAAATTCTTCTATCAAATCTGCTCTCTATTCTAAAATAATCACTTATGCGGTTACTTCAAAGCTGCTTTTACTTATTTGTAATTATTAATAAATTTTTTTTTTTTAATTATCGCTCCTAATTATGATACCGAAATTATAAATCTACATAGGAAAGTATTATTTTATTAACAAAAAAACTTTTAGAGGAGTGGACACAGTGATGATGGTTATTAGTCTATTCTCCTGTCCTGGGGCGAAATGACCTAGTCGCGTTTTGGGATTAGCTTGGAAGTAGCCAGATATAACCAGAGAAGTGTACTCTGTCGATGAATAGTGAATATACGTTCCTCGAGCACGCATAGCAACGTCTGCTCTCTGTAGTGTTAGCAATGTGACGTCACGCACAGACGACGTGACAAGGAGGAGGTGAGGGATTTTTAGTAGCTGCTGAAGAGTGTGAATGCGCGTGTGCATTTAATTATTCATTAATATAAGCAGTTTATATTATTAGTGCTCTGTTTAATTCTATTATCCTTAACAGTAGATATTTCTTTGTGATAGCAGTTCTTTTCGCTCAAGTTTGCACACTTAACATTAGGAACACTGTGGTCACATGCCGAGTTACTATAAACAAGAAAACTTTTTAAATTATAACGTAGCCATTTCGTTTGTTGATCGATTGCTATCTGATTAAAGTTATCGTTGAACTAATTAAATAATATCGAAGCAAGTCACGGTTTTATTTGGTCTTATTTAGTAATAACCATGTTGGCCCTGTCACATGTAACAAAATAATTGCTTGTAAATAAGTAGTTTATTACGAGTACTACGTCCAATTTTTAAAGGTTTTAAATTGATATTTTGTGATTAAACTTCATCTGATGTTGAGAAAGCGATCCATGAGCAGAAACAACTGCTACTACACATAAATATTTGTAGGTAGCAATCGCCTCTGCTATGCCGGCTTGAGGAGACGAATATGCACCATCCATTACTTCTTGTTTTTATTAAAGTACATTTTCTATGGCTATTTTTGCTATCTATCATCATATCACGTATATCACGTAAACGTAATTTAAAACTCAAATAAAAGATACATATCTAAACACTTCTGATTATATATGTTTTCCCGTTTCCGAAGAAAGAATCCCGCTTTTTTCACTCAAAAAGTTCCGAAATTCCGTCTTGGCAAAAAAAAATCTGGTAACGCTGAAATGAATCCCGAAATGCGATTACATATTTATGAATATTTTAAACAGAAGAACAAAAAGTAAAAAGACTGTTGTATATTATTTTATAGTTTACTCGTGTTTTAATGTTATACTTTAAAAAAAAATTGCGGTCCGGTTTGTTGCCTTCCGCGGTTCACCAATAGCTTAACATCAGGCGGACTACGATTACATGCGGCCTACTAAAAAAATGAAACCTGTCAATTCTAATATATCAATTATTAGAACATGCATATTTAAGATTGAATGACAAGATTTGCATGTGCAATAACATACTTAAACAAGTTATTTACATTTTAAATCAGTATTATAGTATTATTAGATTCAAGTTTTAATACTAGAATTTATGAGTCATATTATAATAATCAAAGCATTGATATATACAACTACGAGTAGATGTGAAATGACGCTCTCAATGTGACGCGAAAGAAAAGATGGCCGCAATCACCTTCAGGTTCTCTGTCAAATCGTAAGAAGCGGCCTACGCTTTTTTCATGTCAGATGTATGAAGTTTGCACCTCTAGTATATATCTCTATAAATCAAAGTATTTACTTCGCAAGTTTTTTACCATACTGCTACAGCTTGGCATATAATAACAAGTCGTCTGATGTTAAGCTAGAGTGCGGTCCATTAACGGAAACAACGGCTACTACAAAGAAGTTTTTGCAGAAAGCAGTCGCATCCGCTATGCAGGCTTAAGGAGACGAATGTACACCATCCAAGTTGATAGTACACACTCCTCTTTCCTACACACCCCTGGCAACGTCCAAACTGATCCTGAGACTCGGCAAAGGACAGCAGACTGGGTTAATAACCTCTTACCTACTTCAATTAATGTTTGCATTATAATATAGTTACATTTGTATCGGTCAGAATTTAATTTAATTCACTCGTCCTACCGTTAGACCACGACTACTCTCAAAATTGTGCTTCAGTGAGCTCAGCGCCATGCTGGATCATGCATCATTAAATTGTTAAGAAACCCGTGAATTTTTAGAACAAGATGACATAAACCAAAATTACATTCCGTACATTGAAGCGTTAAAACAAAATTTGGACTTATTTATGAAATAATGGTAAAAATTGACATTGTGATTGTTATGCTTCAAACTTCACCGCTTGATTTCCCGCAATGAGTTTAAGTAATATCTCCTCGGTCGATCTAATTACGTAATACTGTGCAATTCTTTTTAAACCGTCTCGTCTCTGTACTGTTATGCAAGACGATCCACACTGCGGGTTACCATTGAATGTAATACTAAGTATTCAATATTGATATCACACTCACAAATGAGCGTTAAGACAATGTAAGGCCTTACTTGCTATTTGTTTCAGCTCGATAAAATATCAGGTGCACTTGTGGCGCAATATAGCATAAAGCTATTCAGATTCTATTTGACACTGCTTTTTTAATTGTATAGTACGAACCAAACTTTATGGCGGCTCCGAAGTTAGGTGCAAGTTGCCCCGCAGTACACAGATTGAGGTTACCGCGGGGCTCGATGAATTTATTACTATGAACTGGATTGTACCTGCGCCAAGTATCGTCCGCAGCCAACTTCCGAGACGCCATACAGTTTGACGCGACCTATAGCTTGGCATATGACAAATATCAGGATAGTTAGATTAAGCTAGAGTGAACGAAACTAACTGCTACCAAAGAGCTGCATATGCCGGCTTGGGAAGACGAATTTGCACCACCTAGGTTGACAGTGTACACTCCTCTACTTTCAAACTGATGACTCACTGAGGTCACTTCACGGGCGTTACATTCGAAAGTGGTGGCACTATCCTATGACGGCAGACTGGGCTAACAACTGCCCACCAATCTATATAATAATACCAGTATTGTGTGGTGTTTTGCTGTTTTCTTCGCAAAAGCTTCATCGGCCTCCATCTTACGCAGTCTAGTCGTCTCGCTCGGGATGATAGACTGGACTAATGACCATCATCAGTCTGTCTACCACTCTAATTGGGTGAATGTAGAAATACAATGTTTGAAATTCAAATCGTGACTTACAATAATTTATTAAATGGAAGTGTCAGGTGCGTTTTACCTTTCGGTTGGAATGATATCAGTGCAGCGTATATGTTGTGGATTGGGAAATTGTATCTAAAGCATTATGACGCAATTTAAATCCTTATTCCTTTAGCAGTAAGTGCACAAATTGCATACATACAATTCACACATAAAATAGAATCAAAATTTAATAGTTAATATTCTTGTTCATTTTGAATGCGTTTTGCATTTAAATTATAATTTATATTTATATTTATTGCGCGAAAGTGGGTGGCAGGTTCGAAAG
Source organism: Tinea pellionella (assembly GCA_948150575.1). Taxonomy (NCBI): domain Eukaryota; kingdom Metazoa; phylum Arthropoda; class Insecta; order Lepidoptera; family Tineidae; genus Tinea; species Tinea pellionella. The sequence continues at coordinate 6,418,209 of OX411253.1, forward strand.
GGGGCGCCCTAGGAAGACCTTTCTCAGCCAGATTGGTCAACTGGTCAGGTGAGGAGCACCCTCAATAATGTGGTCAAAGCGAAAGTGGTTTGTAGAGAGAAGCTCTGTCTGTAATTTCTGCCTACCCCAGTGGGATCAGGGCGTAAGTTAAGTAGTAGTATTTATATTTATTTATTTATAAGGATATTTGTTATATAGATGAGCGGCCGTTAGCTAGCGATAGAGAATTACACCACATGACTTAACTATTACTTTCACGTTAAAGTAATGGTTCAAATTGAAATTGGGTTGTTTCAAAAAATCTGTCAGTTTTGACGCTTACTTTAACGCTAACCGTAACCAGTGAATTTTGGCACTTTGGAAATTTGTCACTAACGTCAAGTGTATGAAAAGAGGCCAAAAATGTTTTTTCTATTTTTTTTTCGGGAATTCTTCTCATTACATCAGCCACCCTTTTATCGATAACGATATGAATTTATGGAGCGTGTGGAGTAAATGTAAACGTAACCGTTAAAGTCTACGTAAAATGTAACAGTCAAAGTAACTTAAACAGGCCTTTTGGTGCAATTGGATCTAAGGATTCCTTCTAAGACTTCCTTGATTACATGCAGTGGCGTAGCTGGCAGATTGCTGCTTCCCAAGGACTAAAAAATATTATCACAATTTAAATCGATATCGAGAATAAACCATTGCTCTAATTGCCCACATACGAATGCCAAGAATTCTTGACATATGGTGTAGGATTTTGCACCCGTTTCGTCGGCGCGGGCGTCGACTTATTTTGATTAGTGTTATTCGTTAGTCATATTGATTTAAGTAAAACCTTATTTATCTTATCTCAAACCTTATAATATTAAATAGACATCTGTGGTAGCAGTTGTCTGCTTATAGACCACAGACTCGCTTCACATTAGGTGGAGTGTAGTCATATGTTGAATTACTATAAAGATTCAATATTTGTCATCGAAAATTTAAATAGAAATCCTTCTTTAATTAAGACTACTTCCTCACATTTGGTTTATTATTCGTAAAAACTCTTCTAGAATCATCATAGTTCGCGTTTAAAATTATTTTAAAAAAAGAGCGACCGTGGTCTAGCGGTAAGACGCGTGAACTCACGATCGATGAGACCCGCGTCCGAACCTCACTAAATCTGACCGGTACCAATGTAACTTTGTTATGTGTACTTTGGTCGCTCAGTGCGTATAGGCACTATTAAAGTAGGTAGGCAGACTGATGATGGTTATTTGTCCAGTCTGCCGTCCTGGGGTAGTACCACTACTTTCGAATGTAACATCCGTGAAGTGACCTTGTCTTGTTTCAAGAATAGTTTGAAAGTAGTCGAGAGGAGTGTTCACTGTCAATCTAGATGGTACATGCTCAAGCCGGCATGCTGCCTGCACAGGTTTCTCTGTAGTAGCAGTTGTTTCCATTCATGGACCGCACTCTAGCTTTACGGAGGGTTCTCACATGCCGAGCTATAATAAAAAATAATGCATATAATTAATTTATGATAAAAATTGAACAGTAAAACCAACACACAGCCAGAGCTGAGGATCAAAATTCAAACCAAGCACGCTATGTGCGCGGATTACTTTACGGAGCTTTACACGACCATCTCGAAATCCTTCTATTCTATCTTTCCATTGACAGCATCTCCAACTACAGAGTTGACGTCACATATTACTGGGATTTTTCACTACAATTAACACTACCAAACTCTATTTTTCAGTTGAGTTTATTGCTGATTGACACAACTAGTACTTAAATCTCGCAGTTAAAGATTCAATACAAAATTGACTTTGAAATTGACTATTATTTACTAAAAGCCTTCTATAAAATAAACCAAAAAATCTATTCTTCTATAAAATAAAATTGTACCAGTAAAACTAACAAAATATATTATACAGTTCCACCAACTTAACTGTGAATGAATATCGTCGTTTGAAAGTGATAATATTTTTTAAATAATTTTTATTTTATTTAAATCTCTGTACTAAGCTAGTGTGCTTGTATCACAGGCACTGAGCGACTAAAGTACATATAACATAGTTACATTGGTACCGATCTGAATTAGCGAGGTTTGAACACGGGTCTCAACGATCGTGAGGTCCATCCTCTTCCGTTAGACCACGGCCGCTCATTAACTTTAATGTTCGCAAAAATCAGTTAGTTCAGCAAATAATGTTTATTAGTAAAAGTACAAGAAGCACCAGAAGCTACTAGGCACTGATAACCGAATGATATTTCAACGTGGTGGCCGTAATTCCTATTTTCGCCACTTCACAAATAACTTGGTAGGTCTGTAAGTATATAGGTATACCATAAAATTTTATGCTTTAGAGTGGAATGCTTTGTAGTGCACGATTTGTATGTAAGATTAAAGCGTACTGTTTCCCCTTATACATGGTGTTGTAGACAGTGGACATTAATTTTTTTTTTGCCATTCTTTGACTGTTAAAGCAGGCCCTAGCCTAGCGGTAGAAGTCGTACTAACGGTCTACTGTCTGTAAGAGGACATATCTGTAGACAGCAGCCCTCTCCGCTATGCCGACTTGAATACATGAATGAGCAGTATTCATTAGCGGGGCATTCTTGGGCTAGGGTTTTCGCACATGGATCGCTCGACCGCACACTATGCAAGTGTCGTCACTTGGCGGTCATATATCGAGCTATTAACTAAATATCGATTACAACAAAAGGTAAATATATATATAATTATTCAAGAGACTTTATAAGGTTCCTTTCGTCAAAATTTCTTACAAAACCTAAAAGAAGAATTAAACAAATATTTTAACAACGAAACAAATTTTTGCAACAGCTTTTATGCGCACGTTTTCATGTTATAAAAATTTAAACTTTATTCCCATGAAAATAAAGTTTATAATACTTATTTAGGAATGGAAGCCAACGACCTTCGTAGTTATATGACAGAGCTTTGGAATTACTTTTGATCTACTTGTAGTGATGTTCACGAATGAATGCGTGCACGCAATATCTTTAAATGTTAAGTAAACATTATAATTATAATGCATTTACTTTATTAATTGTATTGATGTTTATTTCGTAATTCAATAAATAATGGTACGTGTCTTGATTTTGATTTGATAAACTTTTTGCGTTATATTACAGTTAGGGTTGTCAAAAAAGTTTCTATTAAGTAATTACATTTAGTATTTTTCGGAATTATCTATAAAAATATAGAACACCTCAATAGAGCTTCTTTAGAATGAGTAAAAAACGTCGACGATTTGTAAAGTTGATCCATCCAACGGTAGGTACACTAAAATATATTATTTTTGTGTACTGTTTAACAATATAATATGTATAGTATGCAGACTCGAAATATGTATAGTAAGTACATCGGAATGCTACTATAGTACGGTTGGTAATTCTAATTACATTTTAGAATTTATTTTGTTTTGTTACTGTAAAAGCTCGTCGCACATGCAGCCTAATCTTGTCAGTGTCTTTGGTGGAATCTTCACTAAAATTTGTAGCGACAGAAAAACGAACTTAACGTAATTGTCATACCGTTTAATTCGTCATCGAGTAAGTGAATGATTAACAATACCAATGTACTAGCGACAAAACAGGCGCTGCAGCACTTTAGAAAATAGTCGTTTGAACTCATAGGAGTATGAAATCTTTTATTTTTAACCAATTGTAGAAAATTGAAAACCGTTTCCAATGGTCCGATATTGAGCTTGGATAGTCAAGCAAAAATAGTCCTTAAGGTGATGGCATGAACCTATTGTTGATTATACGCTTTGCTATTCTCTTTTTTAACAATATTACTCAATTAAAATTAAGGGTACAACTAAGATAAGCAATGAAACACTCGATCTACTAAATTATATATTTTAAAGTATCTAGATATTTTTGATAAGTATCCTTGATAATTATCACTTTAACACATGCGTTACGTGTTACAAGTTAACCTTTATAATATTACGATTGACGTCACGTATATAGGATAGATCTCACGGAACATCGCGATGTTATTCGCTTCTGCAACCTTTCACTTTCGAGTTACTCGAATGTTAATGTTGTAACCCGAAATTATTGGTGAACTGCTTGAGTTTTTTTAACTTCTGCACAAACTGAAGATAATAAAATAATAATATGACATGAGTTGATTGCCACCTAGGTATTAATTATATAAAAAATTGCATTCTCCGAATTATTAAAAATAGGCCGTGGTAATTAGTCACGTGTGTTTTCGTTTTCCTTCCAAAACACATTATTTACTTGATGCTTTTTACCATAACTAAATACGAATGTACTATCAACAAAGCCGATGCTGCATCGTTTTAGAAAATAGTCATTATAAATGTATATTTGATCGTAAACCGATTTCTGTTGATATCCAAACGGCTGAGAACGTGCTTGTTCAAAAGCATAAGCATAAATAAGCTGACCTAATCAATTTATGATTGTAAATACATTGAGTACGGTCCGGAAATTCAAGCATGATGCAAGACTTGTTAATAATTTTAGAAATGAAATGAAATTAAAAATAAAGGAAAATATTTTTATTAAAATAGGCATGGATTTAGTATTCATTTGCTCATTGTCAGACTCTACCATGGCTTCGGAACGGTGTATGACGAGAAGACTAGTCAATAATAGAGAGTTTTACCAAACAATAAAACTTACCTATTATTTTTCCTGAGATATCCGGAATCCATATTGTTGAGTAAAGCCTCGCCTTCATGCGTTCAAATGCGGCGCCATCTAGCTCCCTTCGGCGTGTGCGCGTGGCCCTCTTCGGGTGTTTCCGTCAACGATCGGGTGATTCGGGCTGTGTAGGCGTGCCACGTCATCGTGACGCGCACAATTTTACTTCATTATAGAACTCAATAATGTACCAGGTAGGGATTACCTGGATTCCGGATATCTCAGGAAAAATAATAGGTAAGTTTTATTGTTTGGTAAAACTCTCTATTATTTATTCCGTTATCGATATCCGGAATCCATATTGTTGAGTGACGTGTTTGATATCTCCTGGTACCCCTATGATGATGCTATAATGTGTGTGAGATACATAGATAGTTATGTATATTCACAAAATTATGTGATGATTTAGTAAAAGATTAAAATCATCGCTCGTTTAGAATAAGTATATATAAATTCAATTTATAGATTTAAAATAACGCAATTATTGTTTTTATACGAATCAACAATGTAACAAGAAAAGTATGTCCCTGAATTCAAAATCCAATGGATAGACTGATCGATAGATAATTTCTCTAACAATATAATTATGCGATTACAGGACGATCTGGAACTCGGTGCACCCTTTACACTGGTCTCTTTTAATACCGATCTAATCCAGCTTCCGATGATAGTTAGTGATTTGGAGACCCTCTCACTTTGATACGTTAAGTCAATCGCCTTTGCGTCGCTCAGTGGAGAGCAATACTAATCGACGTGTCCAATATACAGAGCATAAACTGTTTGTTATCGTCAATCTTCAGAATTTTCTGCCTGGATTGCTGATAGTTCTCATTAATTGTTTTTGTCCAAAATCATCGCCAGGAACATTTTGCGACAAAAATCAGCACCCGACCTAATGGCGGTCTATCATGTGCCACACTCTGCCCGATGCCAAGCCAGAGCGCGGACCATAAGCGGAAACATTTGTTATCAGAGCAGTCATCTTGACCTCTGCTGGCGAAATTTTCTTGAAATTTGCTGACCAAGTTTTCGATTTCCTCCTCCACAACTTTCTCGCCATCATAGTAATATTAAGAACGTCTCGATTTGTCCACTTAATAAGTATTTCTGACCATCCGAATTTAGCCAAGCTTTCGGACGCATTTCCTGTATTTTCTTTACACCTGGGGTGAGTTGATTTTCGCAATCATAGTATTATTAAGAAGGTCTCGGTCTGTCTACTTAATAATTATTTCTGACTATCTGAAATTAGGGTCGTGTCTCCGTCCATTATCCAATGTATTGCTTAAATAGCTTACTGCTAAAAACCTGCCATTCAAAAATTTTTAGCCCATCTCAGTGCTCGCATTATGTGATATTTGCACACTGTATTTGGATGCAAGAATATTTGGGGCATCAAATTCGGCAGCACGAAAGCAGCAGGCTGGGGGGAATTCCTAACGACGGATGATCACATTATGGAATGACGCTTGATCATCTTTCAGGTCTCGTGACACATACCTCTTATGACGTGAATTGTTTCAGAAGTAAATAGACCCATCTTTGGAAGATGATTTCTGTGGATTCAGTCATGAGATGCCAATCCAGCCATGCTCGCTGACGAGATAGAGGGTCCTTAGCTGCGATTGTCTTGGAAATACTGAGCTGGCAGACATGACTAGCTCATCCCGCAACGTAATCGTTGACACAAGCTACCACTGTGTCGTTGCTTTATTTTGTATCAGAGCGTAAGGATCGTATAACTGATGGCTCTTTTGTGGTATGGTGGCGTACACTGCTTACAAATTTTGTACATTTACTTGTCAGTTTTGACAGTCAGAGTTTGACCACTGACCTTTTATCATTATCTTCTAGTTGAGCACACCACCCGATGCCTAGGGCGTCTGTTGTGAGCAGGTGGGTAATCAAGTCGTTGGTATTGTTACTGTCTTTGATGCAATATTCAAGAACCTCTTATTTCGTTGAGTCCAACATCTGGCAGTTAGAGCATGGCTTCGGTCTGTCGACTGTAGTATTAGTATTATTAGTACTGTAGTATTGCATTGTTCGACCATAGTCTTTTTGTATTCATTCGTAGTTTAGAAAATGGCAAAGTTGAGTCTTCTCAGTAGGAACTGGGCCTGTTTAAGGGATCAACTGCCTTTCGACCTCTGTTGCTAAAGTGCGTTGCACAGCGTTGTGCACTTCAACTCGATCAATGTATTCCGCTGTTCGACAGAGTAGTCTTCCTGTTGGAACTACGAATGTGGCGAGTTGAGTCTCCTCAGTAGGACTGGGCCTGTTTGAGGGACCAACTGCCTTTCGACCTCTGTTGCTAAAGTGCGTTGCACCGCGTTGTGTACTTCAACTCGATCAATGTATTCCGCTGCTCGACAGAGTACTCTTCCTGTTGGAACTACAAATGTGGCGAGTTGAGTCTCCTCAGTAGGACTGGGCCTGTTTGAGGGACCAACTGCCTTTCGACCTCTGTTGCTAAAGTGCGTTGCGTAGCGTTATGCACTTCGACTCCGACAATGATCTGGTGTCGTACTCGGTGTCCTAGAGGATATCCAGGAATTTCCGGTCGTCGGAGTCAGAACAGATTTGTCGAAATGATTTTCCAGCAGAGTCTTGGCATCACGTTGATCGTAAAGGTGATGTGGTTGTGAATCAACTGCCGACTCTGCCCACCAGAGGAAAATCGTGGAAATGTACTATGCCATAATGTTGTGAGAACGCAGGTTCGGATTCCACGATACAGTTTGTCGCGGCGTCAAAAGTCCTCGGTAACGACGTAAGACCGAACGGCAGACACGTTATTTGCAGGAGTCTGCCTTTTGTAGCTCTTTGTCAAAAATCGGCGTTTGTCTTGATAAACTTGTTCAGTTGCTTCAAGTTGAAAATAGGGCAATACAATAAAATACAAATCGGCTGGTTTGAGTACGAGAAATAATTCTTCAACATTTTATAACTGGACGCTTCCACCAGAACATTTAGATCTAATATTTTGCCTGTACTAAATTGGTGCTTATACTACAGGCAATGAGCGACCAAAGCATATATAACACAGCCACGGCGGCATCGGTCAGAACTTAGCGATGTTCGAACACTGGTCCCCTCGACCACGAGGTCCGTTCTCCACCGCTTGACTAAGGCCGCCCATTCAGCAGTTCTAGATTTATAGAAAAGTCATCCTTCTTACGATATTGGCCATTTGTAATTAAAGCAATAATCGATTCTGTCAGCCGCTATTGCTAAGCACCGCAGCTGTCAATGTTTGCCCCTCCCCTATTTTTGAAGAAAAGTATCAACTCAACATCGAAAAGAAATTTCGCATTCGGTGGGATTCTTTTCAACGCGCCATAATTACATTAATCGGGAGTTTATTTGAGCAATAGTACTCGACGTGACAGAATCGAATCGACTCGTCTACCACACGCCATTTGTAAAATATTTCTAGTTACCGTAATGTATATAGATTATTCATCAGAAAGTATTTATAAAAGTGAGTAGGAGGTAATGTTACGATTTGTTACCTACCCATTCAATTAATACTTGTAATATTCTGCGCAACGTATACTTTTGTGCTAAGATAGTATTTATTTCATAACAGCAAAAGAAGCGATGAAAGGGGTTAGGCTCCACCCCATTGTGGCCTAAAAATTGTAGATGATATCCCTCCTTGTATTGGAATTCAAAACACATCATCTACACATTGAACGAAACGAGGGTAGTTATTCTTCAGTTACATAATCTCAGTCACTGGATTTATTTATTTATTTTATTATTAATATTTTTTATATCGGCATATGACAACACTACGCCCGATGCAAAGCCAGAGTGCAGTCAATGAATGGAAACAACTGCTACTACAAAGAAACCTGTACGAGCAGCAGTCGCCTCCACCATGCCGGCCCGAGGACACGAGCATGCACCATCTACGCCGCAGTGCACAAATCTCTCGATATACATATTTGCAGTTCTGGCACTTTATTCTTGCATTTCATTATTGCACCTTTTATAATTTAAATAAAGATCAGTGACTTTCAGTAATCATAGTCTGATCAATCTCAGTGTAAATAGCAATATCGTCGCTAAAATCGAATATTGCGTCGTTAAAATAGAATTATGCCAATTCGCCAAATCTCGCTTAAAATGTCGTATTACGAAACCGCGTTCACTAGTGAGCCAAACTGAAGCGAATAGAATCGTATCAGGCACTTCACTTGCTCGTCAAGCGAACCTCCGACGTAGGGTCACGCAGGCCCACGTGACAACACTGCGCCTCGACCACAATAGGCGCATGCGGAAGAAACGAGATCAGAATCAGGCGTATGCTAGTGGACGCCAGTCAGCCTTAATTAGTGACGTGGCTTGTGAACTTTTACGCAATGGTAGCTGTTCTTCCACTATCGTTGTTGTTGCCTTTAATACGCAGTTATAGATGTATGACAATTAACATTTATTAATTTACGTATCGTAGTTGTAATAGTTTCAAAATTACTTACAAGACGCGCTCGTTTTAACTTACGAGCCGAGAGATCCTTCTGCTGCTCCGAACCCCGTTCCTCCTCCGATGACGACGTACAAGAACTCGATTTCTCAATATAAACTTTCTTTATAGCTGGCGTATTTAATTTATAACGCTCAGGATATAACTCTATATTTTCGAAGGGAGAATTATGTAGAACCACGTGTTTGTAAAACACGTGTTCATAATTACTATTAAAAGCCGTCTGAACGCAACGAAAAACGACGCTATAATGAAGTAAAATTGTGCGCGTCACGATGACGTGGCACGCCTACACAGCCCGAATCACCCGATCGTTGACGGAAACACCCGAAGAGGGCCACGCGCACACGCCGAAGGGAGCTAGATGGCGCCGCATTTGAACGCATGAAGGCGAGGCTTTACTCAACAATATGGATTCCGGATATCGATAACGGAATAAATAATATGTCAACCTACGCATATAATAATTATTTAAAAAAAAATGAATTCACATATTCACGATCGAGTTACAAAATTATCATCATTTCATACTATTTAATCATCGCTACGTGTACATAAGAAACAGAAACGATATCATCAACAACCTTGTGCTAGTTGCGGACCTAAAGCGAGCAGACATCAATGACCCGATCTCATCCGTGCGCAGGCGCAGACAACGGCAATTTTTTTTTTTCTGTTACATACTTTCTTTTGTTACGTTAATTTTATGACGTCAATATCGAATCTGATTTTTATTTATATTAATTTGAGTCTTAAGAAATTGACGCAGGGTTTGCTTTTCTTTATTAATAGTGGCTATCCAAGGCGTCTCGTCATTGACACGTAAAATTGTTAACAAAACCGAAACGCTCATCTTAACTAGCCAACGGAAGTGAGTTCTGCCGTGTCTTGGTGGCCAGGCTAGTACTGCACTAACACACAATCAGAAGAAGTACCTACCGTCAATACAATGTAAGTTTAAATAATTATTACCTGTCTCTATCTTATTTATTAACATCGTCCTGTTTCCTCAATAAATTCTATCAAATTCAAGCTCAATTTTTTAATTTGCTAAACTGACCTTTATTTAATGATCGATCTTAAGTTCTATTTAATAATAGTGAATCACAAAGGTTGCTTGCTAATGGAATTGAGACCGGCGCGGTGGAGCTGTTACATCCGCTTTTATAAGGTTATAGTAACTGCTCTACTAATATTTAAACATTGCTCATTAATTTGGTTAAGATAATTTGAAGGTAACAAAACATACGTTTAGTCGGATTATTTTCTTACTATGATTAAAACAGATTATCGGTCTTTGTTGGTAGGGTTGCCAACCGTACTATAATTTATATATAGTATTGTACTATATTTCGGGTGTCGAAGAAATATATGGTACGCAAAAATAATATATTTTAGTGTACCGCCGATAGTGCCCTTTCTACTTTTCTATAATACATTTTTTAAGCGCGCTTATATTTTTTAAAGTGTGCTTAACTTTTATAGCTAATTTTGAAATATACTACATATTAATAATGAATATTCCGTGGAAAAATGTTAGCAACCATAGTACAGTGGTCTGAAGCGCGGAGATTTCGCTCATGGTTTATTTTTATGGTAAAATTGGTCCGAATCGTAAGTGGGACTAAAATATGAAATTAAAAGTTCAAATAACAAGTTTTTTTTTTGAGAAATAAGATGTCCTTCAATGTGCAGCCAGGGGCGGACCACCCCCACTATGCTACGCCCCTGTGTTGAACCTATAAGTGTAATGAAGCGTAAAATAGTTTCGCATAGTTACAACAATTTATTTTTATTTCGCTCTTCAATCGCATCAGAAATCACGGCCTGGTGTAGCCGCAGCCTTATACTGTCATAAACTTATAAGCATTGTGTATCTAAGTGTATGTCATAGCTTAACGATCGCGGTGGATTCGTGATCAGTGGTTTAGATTATGAAATAACTGCTCCAATTTCGCCTACAAAATACTACCGCACCTTACTTACCTTATTTCTTACTAGTCTAGTTCTAGGGTCCTTACTAGTCTAACTCAATTTATTTATTTATTAAATTAAACACACAAAACGGCATGCAAGCATATACATGTCAAAATAGCAATACAGTTACAAGTTTGGGCTGGCTTGCATGCCAAAGGGCACACCATGGCAGCAGTGCTTACAATACAATACAATTGTCACGCTACAATTTTATGCAGTTATCTCAACATTGTCATACAAATAGAAATACAGTCTAATTAAGCAGTTTTACCAACATTGTCATACGTTAAACAAATCATTTCATACTATACAATTATACCATTTTATCATTTAATACTATGCAATTCTAACTTAAGTCAAATAGTAAAACAGTCACAATTAAAAACGACATATGACTGCACTTCTTCTTCGCCTATTGTTAAGCTAGAGTGCGATTCGTGAACGGAAACAACTGCTAGGTATCGCAGACTTTTTTTGCAGTCGCTTTCGCTATGGCCGCTTAAGAAAACGAATATGTAGTGATTACTTCAGGACTGAAGAGTGAGCAGTCTGCTTACCACTCATGAGCATCAGGTTATTAGGAGCATAAGATCCCTTTATTTATTAAGGATAGAAACTTAATTAACTTACATAAGGATACAAACTTAACAAACTAGAACGAGAGGAGTGTGCACTGTCAATCTGGATGGTGCATGCTCGTCTCTTCAAGCCGGCATAGTTGAGGTGACAGCTGCCTGTAGAGATTTCTCTGTAGTAGCAGTTGTTTCTATTCTGGACCATACTCTAGCTTTACATCAGGCGGAGTGTTGTCACATGCCGAGCTACAATAATAAAAAATAATTAAAAAATAGTGTTTTAAAAATACTCGATTTCTGTTAATGAAGTCTGATGAAGTCCAAGCAATCGAGTATGAATTTGTAGAAATCTGCAAACGATAATAGCTCTTAAGGTGACACAGGTAACAATTTGCCGAACCTACTAATTAAAATTTCTAACTGTACCTACTTTGAGGAACATTTTACTGTAGACGGTACCTAGGTACTTAATGCTTTTTAAGTTCGCTGACTTGTTCGCGTTTGTAGTTATCTAAAGTTGCATATGGCTGTTTTATCTAGTTATTCTACCTATTAACCTCATGTTTGCAATAAATCACTGGAACCTGTTAAAATTGATTTAAAATATATTTTAGACCTAGAAATTACTTTATTTGTTGCATACAAGTGGTTTAATTACACGTTATATTTACGATTATTATTATTTTGGTAAAGCAAACTCGCGGTGGTCAGTTAGTTCCAGTTTGTTAGGCGGAATTAAAAATTATTAAAATTTTACAAAATGAAATGCGGTGTTGCATTTTTTTTTTAAATCAAATCAATGCGCAAAATCTTGAATCAATGAAACTTTGTTATATGTACTTTGGTCGTTCAGTGCCTATAGGCACTATTAAAGAGTGGTAGGCAGACTGATGATGGTTATTTGTCCAGTCTGTCGTCCTGGGGTAGTACCACCACTTTCGAATGTAACACCCGTGACTTGTCGCGTTTCGGGAATAGTTTGCAAGTAGCCAGGTATAAAAAAGGAGTGTGCACTGTCAATCTAGATGGTACATGCTCGTCTCCTCAAGCCGGCACAGTGGAGGCGACTGCTGCCCGTAGAGATTTCCCGGTAGTAGCAGTTGTTTCCATTCATGGACCGCACTCTAGCTTTACATCAGGTGGATTGTTGTCACATGCCGCGCTACAATAAAAAAAAGCCTATATTTTAAATCGTATATCGCAAAGACTCATATGAAAGGCAAGATAAAATATTTAGATAATTGGAATATTATCAAAATATTTACATTTTACAATTTTTTTTAAGAAACAAATGAACATTGATTCTAAAAAAAATAGATTACAAGGACGATGTTGGTGATGTACGTACAACAAATACAAGGACCAAATTAAACATCGATCTATTAAAATGAAAAAAGTTTATTAATTTTTAAAGTTTTTTTGGTATTCTACAGCCTCTACAGGCTCATAGGTCCATTTCCATAGCGTTTTTATGAGTAACTAAGCTATCAACACCCAGTAAGATTAGGCCAGAAATAATATTAATGTTTTAATCTAAGCCTATTTGTTTATTTACCGATCATTAGTGGGTATTGATATTTTAATTGTATTTGAATAAGCAACTAACCGACCCCAATTCGAACTATAAGTAGGTACAACTGCACGATTTCAATTTCACTTTTAACCGGGATCAGATCAATGAATTGTAACACGGCGACCTTGTAGATTGAAATTTGGTCGTCCTTAGGGGAATGTAAATAATAAAACTTCGAGCTGTCACGACTGGTCATGATCAATAAGCGTGCAATCATTTCCAAATTGAAATGTAGATACTGAATAATAATCATTGTGCAAATTCACAAAGGACAATGAAGGAGACTTTTGACCCGAGATTAAAAATATTAATTTTATTTACCAACCAACAATAGGTAATCAATATTTGATTTGATTGACTCTATTGATTTAAATCGTTAAAATAGTCAAGTACATAAATGATTTTTTTTTTAATTTGTAGCTCAGCATGTGACAACACTCCGCCTAATGTAAAGTTAGAGTGCGGTCCATGAATAGAAACAACTGCTACTACAGAGAAACCTGTGCCTCGACTATGCTGGCTTGAGAAGACGAGCATGTACCATCTAGATTGACAATGCACACTCCTCTCGCTATACCCGCTATATATGATAATCGAATATTCTTTTTTTTTGCTATTTGGAATATTAAAATGACGAATTTGTTGTATAATATTTAATTATGGTGAAAAATGAGCAGAAGAAAATCAACGCACATACAATAAACATCGTGAGGTTGGATATTAAAATATAAAAACAACTTTAGCTTCGTCATTATCCCTTTGAAACTCGAAAAACTCGACATTGGTTGAAAAATTTAAATAATGAAGATTATGCTGCATAGTCAACGAACCCTGGGTCTTTAATGACACAACAGCAATAAGGAGTTTTGACAGATCTGCCATCCTGGTGTAGTACCACCATTTCCGAGTATAACATCGCATTTCGGGATCAGCTTAAAAACCGGGTATAACGAGATTAGTGGATGGTGTTTTTTGTCTCCTTAAGCCGACATAGCGGAGGTGACTTCTATATTTATATTTCTCTGTGGTAGCCGTTGTTTCCGGTCATGGAAAGCCTTCAGCCCTCCTCCTGTGGTCGCAAATTCATAATATCTCGAGCTGGAATTATTTTCTTAGATTTTGGTTTCTTTATGTATTAATGTGCAATAATTGGATTGAAAAAAAAACAAAAATGTAAACATTATAATACCTACAATAAATTAAGTAGCTTTAATTGTATATAACTCGATAATTGTAATAACGTTTTTAGTTTTTTATTAAGCGAAATAATACGGTCAAGAATTGATCGATTAATTTTATCGACAAATATCTGTGGGTTTTTTTATAGTTGACACATCTACATTGTTTTTTAACGAGTGAAACCGGCCCAATAGTATGTCAAGTTTACCGTACACTTGATCTATAAAAATACTTTTATCTCAACCTTATTTTTGGAGTAATAAACTTGAAAGTTATTTGTGTTTTACATTTTAATATACCTACATACGTTAAAATTTTGTAAGTAAGTAATTTTACTATTAAATTATGCTGAAAATTGGACAGGAAAAAAACAATGCGAACTCAACAACCAGAGCTGGGTTGTTGATGATGGAATGGAATGAGGATTGTTGATTTTTCTGTAAGTCGAGTGTGATTTTTAATTTACGCACCTACCGCGTAAAGCCATCCACATAATTCTTTTTCTCGACTATCCAAATAATATTTTCTGATTGGCGGAAAGATTTCACTTCACGAAATACACTCGCACATAATATTCTGTTGTAAGTTTCGTTTCAGCAGAAGGTGATGGTTATTAACCCAGTCTGCCGTTCTGGAGTAGTATCACCACAATTTTCAAGAGTAACTGTAGCCGACATCCGCTGACCACTTAAAAGCAAAGAAACAAACTGTCGGAGTTTTGGCGGCCATCTTGAGACATCTTATCTGGTTATCTGTCTTATATTATTTTCCTAAACTTGTGTTTCTTCGAGTGTTAATGTGTAATATTCGTGGATTATTAACCATTAAGTGTTCTTGAACGTGCGTGAGTATGGCCAAACAATACAAAAGAAGAGAACATGTGTTTCCATTGTACTTAGACTTCCGAGCTACTATTAAAAAACATAGTCAGACCCTCTAAGATGCGACAACCCTAGACTTACGATACCTACACGAGAGCATATACAGATTTGAAATGAATAATGATCAAACATGTTAAGTTTGCATAGATATGAAATATTGTACAGATTTGTCTATACAACACTACTATCGTGGTTTAATGTAATTATACTAATAAATTATACACTATAGTTGTATGCAATTGGTGCATAAAACGAGCTGAACAGTTAATAAATATTTCAAATTAAAATCCAAAATAGTTTTAAATATTTTTTTTTGTTCTCGTTATTTTTTTACAATAGCAACACTCGGCCTGATGTTAAGCTAGAGTGTGGTCCACAGCTTTTATCCGTCCGTTAAAATTATTGTCATTTTTGCTACCAATAACAAGCTATCACATAAATCATTGGTTAAATTAAGCACTAATTTAAATTACTAAGAAATAGGTCCCTCCTATCTACATGCTATGTATTATAGAAGTGGTCGACCTCATATGTTACAACATGAAATACACTACGCCCGCCATAATGCAAGGCCCAATTAATGAGATACTATTTATTGCAAGATTAAATTAATCAATATTTGATAATCTAATTTATAGTTATCCGTGTTTGTAATACTTATACATATGTTCATGAATTTAGTTATAATAAATATATTTTATGTGGGTATAGTAGTAAAAATAGGCTGCCGTTAAATTACTTGGCTCTTTAGATTTTTTATTAACGTTAACGTTTTTCTCGAAGACTAGCGTCAACCTCACCATGAGACGTAAAGAGAGACACCACTGGATGGAGAGTACAGGAGAGTCCGCCATGCATCGTGTCTTCTCCCAGACGCGAGGTTTACCCATTTACCCACGTAAGAAAATAAGGGGAAGTGGAATAAGTTGATTTGAACCTACAGTTTTTAAATCCGTATTTTGTTAACAAATTTTTTTTTGTGGCTATGTCAGTCCCAAAATGAGCTTGTTGAACAAAATAGTCCTTAATGTGGTGCAGCTAACCTGTCGCTGATTGTACATTCTTAGATATTATTGTGTTACGCATTATTTAACTAAAACAACTTGCCAAACACTGCGTACAATATTTAAACGTAACAATATTATCAACAATCTTTTAAGAAACTATTGAAATGAATAAACGGTGCGGCGTATAGGCACGCAAATAAATTCAGATTATGGGCTGTGATAACATATATAAACAATGTGACCGTGGTCTAGCGGTTGAACTCACAATCGATGAGACCCGTGTTCGAATCTCGTTAAAGCTTAGTTACCTTTTCATCATGATTATGCTGATAACATGCGTATATAACAGGATAAGTGTGTTTTGGCGACCGGATAGAGAGTCGTAGACGGCCTAGGCGCACTTATCCCGGCATAGTGCAGGCGATTGCTGCCTTTTTTTTACGTGACGTTTCTTTACTTCGTCTACACTACAGATAAAATGTATCTAATTTATTTAACCTAAAAATTAAACCTAACTTGTATATGAAATTGATATAATAGCGTTTATTTTTAATAAATTCTAAAAATCAAGAACAAATATCTGTATCAATTTAGAATCGTATTAGATACATCTTTCTTGTGCATGTAATATTATAAATACACATCGGTTATCATGCAATTATTATTAACGTAACCGCCTATTAAAGTTACGTGGGTATTTGCAACAAAAAACATCTGAACCAATTCAAATAAAACTTGCGAAATTCACCATTAACTAACCTAACATCATCTTTGAGCGAGCAATTCTCGCGGCAATTCAAGGCGTTTTTATTAGATGTTTTTACTCTATCATTATTTAATTTTTACGTTATCTCGTTCAATTCCTTGGTCCAATTAATTTCAGATTCCTATTTGAGGGTTTTCTAGTTTCATTATTTTCACATTTCTTTTAATAATTTTAAAAAATGCTATAATAATCAACATACAAACTTTTATGAGTAACTTAAATATGTAATATATATTTTTTAAATTACAGTAGTTTGAAGGGCTGCCGTTGGAAAAATGAATAGAGTAATTTTAAATTTTTAACACAGTCACCTAAAATACGCGTGGTTTACAGAGCATCTGTGAGTAAAACGAAGGATGTATAGGTTTGAATTTCCTGTATTATAAATAAAGTAGGTACTCTGTTTTCTTGATTTCCCACTTCTACAATTTTTTTGAAGACAATAATATAAGTCAATAAAAGTACACTATTACGAAACCATAGAGCTAATTTATTTTAGATTATGAATTATCCTTATGAAAGGTGTTAAAAAAAATGTTGGTCTGCATGCATTATTAAATAGTTCGTTTGCTAAATTGTTTTTGCAAATGGGAAACAACGAATTTCCCAAAATATTTATTGTACTAACTGAATTTAAATGCTTTTAATAGAGCATAATTTATTTTTATCATACCTCTGCAAAAATAAAAATAAACCAAGAATTAGTCCGTATTTAATGTAACCGTTTACTTATAAAAACGAAACTAATGCGAATTTTCCACGAGTATAAAAACTCTTGTTGCCTAAACTTTTAATTAGTTGAATTTGTTAATTCGGTACACGACGACCTACTTTACTAAGAAATAGGTTTATCTATTTCGATTTTAGAAAGTGAATTGTTCAATTGTACTTATTTACTTAGCTTTACAATTACTCATTGATTTTCTTAATAGATAACGTTTTTAGTTTAAAGCTGTTATTTGCAATACCTACCTACCATTTTTTAAAGAAAACTAAACAATGATTTTGACCTTTATCTCGATGGTAATAGTTCACAAAGTTGTATAATTCTTAGATATGTATAGTTGATGGATTGACAGATTAGGGACGTAAAGTTTTATTGAGAGCGCATGAAAATATTTAAATACCCAAAAAATACACAAAAAATCAAATTAGGCATCCACCGATCAATTCGTCACATTTTCTAGTATTTTATTTTTACATTATTATACAAATATTGGATGGCCGACAAAGAGGCGCTGCAGCTACCGATGAGGTGATAGCCACTGCTTATTTTTGCAGTATTTATTTTTTATAGTAGACTTGTCATCGAATACTGAAACAACTGAACCCATTTGGATAACGTATGATATACAAAGTTTATCCTGGAATGCTACCGTATAAAATAAAAGTACTTACGTAAACTAATTTAGTTATTTAATGAATACTTTTCAAAAGGCAATAAGTAGACGGTATAGCGGGTGCTTTATAAAGTCGTAATAACTATTGAATAAAAAATAAAGCATATCATAATTTTTGTAATAGCTACGCGTTCTTAAAATGCAATACAAATAATTCTTGTTGTGGAGGTGCTGCAAAAAAATCGTTGCAATGTGCAATTTAACACGCCCCGCTCGCGTATAATTGACCAATACTTCGTGGAATTGAAGAAATAATTTTTGTTTAAAAAATGACACTGACTACATAAAAATAAATGAATAAAATTACATGTTTTTGACCGCAAATGTAATTGATTATGTAAGTAGAGTATTTCTTTATATTAAAAAAAACCTACTTTTTTTATTGACCATTGTATTTTTATGACGTAATATGTGACCTGATGATCAGCACTATAGGCGCACTCATGGAGGTTCATGAGCTCAGATGGCTGGGAAACGCGGTAATCACAGTCGCCGTCATTAAGTAAAACAAAAAAAAAATGCGGCGTACAATGGCATTTATATCAGGTAAAGGTCTGTATATATTTTAATCTGACTCTATTTTGAAAGCTTTGCAGCTCCTTAACAGTATTATCATAACTGGACAGTAAACAGTCATGGGTGTAGCCGGGAAGCAGGATTTCAATAAAGTAATCGATAATTAAAGTTGATGACTTCGGCCTGGGCACTCGGGTCACGATACGCATTACAACAATGATATATACAACTAAATGTGCCATAACGCTCTCAATGTGACGCGAGAGAAAAGATGGCCACAGTCACGTTTAGGTTCTCTGTCAGTATTTGGCTCTGGCAACATTATCAAATCGTTTCAAGCAGCCTACGCTTTTTTTATGTCAGATGTATGAAGTGTTCACCTCTAGTATATATCTCACACATTCCACCAACATCCTCCTCCAATCCCTGCGCAAATTAAACTATTAAAAGTCCATTAGAAGAGTGGTAGGCAGACTGATAATGTTTATTAGTCCAGTCTGCCATCCTGGGATAGTACCACCACTTTCAAAAGTAACACTCGTGAAGTGACCTTGTCGCGTTTCAGGATCAATTTGAAAGTAGTCGGGTATTACGAGAGGAGTCCACATTCGTCCACAGGCCCGCATAGCGGAGACGACTGCTACCTGTAGAAAATTATCTGTTGTAGCAGTTGTTTTCGTTCATGGACCGCACTTTAGTTTTGACGGCGGCGGAGTGTTGTCATATGCCGAATTTTTTTTTTTATTGTAGCTCGGCATGTGACAACACTCCGCCTGGTGTAAAGCTAGAGTGCGGTCCATGAATGGAAATAACTGCTACTACAGAGAAACCTGTGCGGGTAGCAGTCGCCTCCACTATGCCGGCTTTAATTACAGTAGAGGAGTTTTAGCGCCCTTCTTGAGACGTCAGGTTATCTGTTTTGAATTATTTTCCTAAACTTGTGTTTCTTGGAGTGTTAATGTGTAATAATGGTAGATTATTTATTAACTATTAAGTGTTCGTGAACGTGCGTGAGTGTATGCAAACAATTCAAAAGAAGAGAACCTGTGTTTCCATTTTCCCTCCAAAACTCCGTTGGAAGTTTCAGTAAAGATTCTACCACTTTACTGGAACAATTTTTGACTTGAACTGACTGTTTGGTGTGATGAATGAATGACTCGTGATGCACAATGTTATTAACTTGATGCAAAAATATTTACTTTGACACTGGCAAATTGTTATACGCCATATAAAATTTCTTTGTATAAAACAAAAAAAAACCACAGTTGGAACAAATCTTTTTGAGGGTAACAGACCAACCTTTTACAAGAGCTAGTTAAGGTTAAGAATGCGTCTGATTGACATATATCACACAAGTTTAATTTGGCAGCCAATAAGAAATCGGTTTTCGTCTAAATAAGGCTTTATAGAGCGAGGCAGTGAGACTGGTGTCGACATTATGATCTCGATTGGATTAAGTTGTACAAATTTTACTTGTAATTTATATATTTATGCATCCTGTCTTCTCGCTTCGGTACTTGTTCTTTAGCAACTGTTTTTTTATAATGACACGACTGAATTGATGGTCAGCACAGTGGAGGTCCACGAATGCAGAACTAGTTTCTACCGGCTCGACACCACGCTTTTTTACATTCTGCTTATCGTACATTACATCGTTAAAGGTAGTTGCGACACTTTCAAATAGGGTTGGTTAGCTACGAATATGAGGAAGAATTATTTCTATTAGAAAAATAAAACAGATTTTTTCTAAGACATCAATTTATTAAAATACTTCATAATAAAATTGTAAATAATACCCGTGAAGTGACCTAATCACGTTTCGGGTTCAGCTTGGGAGTATAACGAGAGGTGCACATTCGTCTCCTCAAGCCGGCATAGTGGTGGTGACTGCTTCGTACATTTGAGCTTAACACCAGGCACCAGGTAGACACATGCCATTGCATAAAAAACAACATTAAAAACAGGAACAACATTTATAACAATCTAATAATACATTAAAATTTCTACAATAAATAATATGAACACAATAAAGTTGTCAATTATAAATTAATTAATTAAAATAATGTCATTATTAAACTAAATTAACAAAAAGGTATCGTTTCATTTGCACATAAAAATTAAATAATACTTTTTCTATGTACAATCAGCAATAGGTTAGCTGCTTCACCTTAACACGCCGGCGCTACATGTTGGGCCAAGCTTTAACCAATGTCTACGTCCCACACGTGTAGAGTGTAGCGCCGGTATAAGGAATTTCAACAAGCTATTTCTTGACCGCTTCGACATAGACAAATAAAAATCTGTGAGCTCAGACGACTATTGTCTAAGTGATGCAGCGCTAGTTTTGCTGATAGTACATGCTGCAAACACATCAGGTGTACAATATCTTTAAAATAAAGTTTTACTTGTCTAAATGTATATTTTAAAAAAACATGAAAAAATAAACACTAAAGAATAAACAAGGAATGTATGTGGCAAAAATACTTTTGCGGCAACTTGATTTTATTTACATAACAAAAAAATAAAATTGATATTTTCTTATTAAATTATGATGAAAATAGAATAGGAAAAACAAATAAAACACGCATACTACAGCCGAGGTGAGATTCGAACCCACATCTTTCACTAAGCGCGCGGATGTACAGGCCACAAACGCACTAGGTTTTCCGCGCCATACATACTACATAGCTCTTTCATTGAAAGCCTTTGCAACTACTAGGCAGACGTCAACTGTTTTTTTTTTAAATACAATTAACCCTTAATTGCACACATGGGGTATATTATACCCCACGACACATTTGAAACGCCATTTCTTCGTAATTTTTAAAGCTACCCTCATAGAGTTCTCAGTAGCTGCCTAAATACCTCTCCCCACCGCGGAATAGTCGCAGGAGCCGCTCTGTATCGTATTGTTTTGTCAGGATAGTACGTCTGGGGTATATTACCCCAGGCGAGCGTTTATGTAACTTTTAGTATGCGAGTAATTAAGGATTAGTACTAACAAGGCTCTACTTTTTTACATAAATTATTATTATTCTATAAAATTTTAATCATAATTTAATAATAATAAAAAAGCATTTCAAATGCAAAAAATAATTGATAATATTTTTTTTTTAGTTAGGCCCGTCTTCACTAAAGCTTCTAATTGTCATTTTTCTAATCCATAGAGTATACACGTTTCTAATAATAGTATAATATAAATAGAAGACCGAAACATGGTCTGTATACAACGTTACATTTTGACACTAATTATAGTAAGCAAGTGACATAAAAAATTAAATATTACAAAAAGCTTGATAAATCTCCAAATCTTTCTCCCGAGCTTGCAAAGTCATCTGTCTTGAAGATTTCAAGAAAATCGAGACTCCCGGACGCAGGAACAACGGTTCGGTGTCAATTCCCGTACCAACGCCAGAGATCACCAATATTAAACTTGGAGTGGTGCGAATACGTGTGTTGTATGTTGTACCAGCGGGAATCTAAAATAAACCACTTATTATAACTTATTTTCTAATGAGCAGCTGTGGTTAGCGGTAAGATGCGTGAACTCACGATTGATGAGTCCCGTGTTCAAACCTCGCTAACCAGTACCAATGTAACTTTGTTATATGTACTTTGGTCGCTCAGAGCCTATAGGCACTATTGAAGAGTGGTAGGCAGACTGATAATGATTATTTGCCTAGTCTGCTGTCCTGGGGCAGTACCACCAATTTCGAATGTCACACCCGTGAAATGACAAACACAAGAGATGCGTGCACTGTTAATCTGAATGGTGCACATTCATCTCAAGCCGGCATAGCGGATACGACTACTGACTGTAACAGCAGTTATTGAAACTTATCCGTAGTAGCAGTTGTTTCCATTTGTGGACCGCACTCTAGCCTCACATCAGGTGGAGTGTTGTCATATGTCAAAGTGCGAAAAAGTATCTTCTTGGGTCAGCATAGTGACGGCGAGTAGGGTCACTGTGTATTAATGTCTCACATAAAAAATCCATTATGAAAAAAAATTACAATACTAGGATGGTAGAATAGTACTCTTAAAAATAATTTATTAGAGTAAAGTATATATGTACCTTAATTTGAGAAATAGCAAATTCCTCTACAGGCGGAATCCAAACACACGAGTTGGCATCCTCTGCTTCCGGATAGAACTGCAAATATTCTGGCGGATAACTGTTGTAGTCCAACATCACCATTAAAGTTTCCACATCTATAAACTTGTTGGTGAGACCAGCCCTCACCACATTATCTGAACACGCCATACATTCAATGCAATCTGGAAGATATATAAAGTGTGATCAATCTGTATATGGAACAGATCAGAATATCCCAAGATCTAATAATATTCCATGTATTAGGTACCACCAGAACAAAGGTACTCCGTTTTGGTGATAAGAAATCTGCATGTAAACCATTGGACATTGAACGCTAAAGAAAAATGAAGTTTTCTTTATAAGCTTGGTATAAGCTAGTTACACTGAGTTATCAAAGTACAAATATCATAGTTACATTGGTACTGGTCCTTTATCAAGGTTTGAACAAGGGTCTTATTGATCACAAGGTCCCTCCCCTATTCTAGCAATGGCCGCTATTTGCAAAACTTATGTTCATAGTGGGAAATATTTTCACTTGTGAGTGAACTAGTTTCTTATTCTTATTGTTCTCTATGTACCTCTTGCTTCAGGTCGTTCTTTTCTCTCATAAACATTACATTGTTATTCAATATAGCTCAGCGTATGACAACATTCCACCTGATATTATTTTGGAGTGCTGTCTATGAACGGAAACAACTGGCTATAACAGAGAAATTTCTGCAGACAACAGTTGTCTTCGCGATGCCGGCTAAGGAGACGAATGAGCACCATTAGGTTGACACACTCCTCTCATTATGCCAGGCTACACACTGATCCCGAAATGCAACAAGGTCACTTTACAGGTGTCAAATGGTCAAAACTACCCTATGGAAGAATATTAGCATTCCATACCTCCACTCAAATAAGCATGGGGTATGTTAGGTCCCAAGAATATGGCTTCTCCAGGTTTCAGCTTGAAGTAATTCATAAAGTAAGGTGCCCAAATGCCAATGTCACCAGGATGGGCCTCCTGTATTTCATTTATTAAGGATATTAGCAATGCAGTTTTTTCTGCTGCACCTACAATTAAAAAAATATATTATTGTAACACTAATTGTAGCATATAGGTGGAGTTAGAAAAGACCTGTCTATAATATTTATAACTTATAAAAATACAGACTGCAATGTTACTCAAGCAAGAGAGAAGTGGTTGCATCATCATCATGAATACCATTCCTTGGCTTGATTTGAGTAGTACTTCCTTAGATTATAAGCAAATATGTTTTAACCAAATCTCTTACATCTTTTATTTTATGTCACTCACTGTTATGTTTAGTTTCAAAGTAAATCAGATATTTCAAAAGATATACATAGAAAATTAATAATTACCCTTAGTTTTGACACTTTCCAGAAACACTTTATATTGTGCTTGAGATGCTTCCGGGTCGCATACCATCAGAGAATAAAACACATCTCTCAAAGCTAAAGAAGCTTCTTCATTATTAGTAGCGTTGTGCAGATTTTGTACAGCCTCTGAAGACAGCAACTTTGTCAACTCCGGAATTTCTGTGTATAAAAAAACTATTTTTAAAATCTTCTAAAATCTTAGATTTAATTATTATCCCATACCCCAGAATCCTGGAAACAGAGTAATGCTAACAACCATGTAACACCTTATCCGGCTTATCATATAACACCAGGTAACAATTGATGAGCTCCTGATCTCTAATCCTTTACTTTTTTAGCATTAGTCCTCAGTTTGATTATTTATTTTTATTAAATTATATTGAAAACAGAACAGGAAACTAGCAGTCGCAAGGGCTGCCGATGGAAAGATAGAAAAGATAAATTTCAGCATGAGAGAGCGTGTCAAAGTGGAGATGGGTTTGATTCCCATCTCAACAAGATGTGTGCATACTGATTTTTTCTATTCAACTTGTACAACTAACTGTACATCTTAAGTCATATGGTAACATATTAAGTCAAAGTTATATCATAGTTTGGTACAACAATTTAG
This sequence comes from Tinea pellionella, assembly GCA_948150575.1. Classification (NCBI taxonomy): domain Eukaryota; kingdom Metazoa; phylum Arthropoda; class Insecta; order Lepidoptera; family Tineidae; genus Tinea; species Tinea pellionella. The sequence goes on from OX411253.1 coordinate 6,443,347, forward strand.
ATGTAATTAAGCAGAACTTGCTGTTTTCTTTAATAGATGTCTATACCTAGTGCTAGTGTTTGTATCACAGGCACCGAGTGGCCAAAGTACATGTAACATAGTTAATTTGAATCAGTAGGGGAAATTTGGACACGGTTATCATCAAACGTGAGTTCACACCTACTACTGCTAGACCATGGCAGCTCTTCGATCACACTAAGCGAGAAAAATTAATAATATTTTAATGAATAATAACTCACTCTGTAAGAATTGTATTATTTCACGAATTGGTCTAAAGCCACACAAAGCTTCAAATGGCGTCAGAGCTATGGCTAACTCCGGCTTATGATTGCTATCCTGGTATCTATCAGGGTTAGATTCATGTAGTTGCACTGCAAACTCCTAAAACAAAGACATTTCTAACAAAATTTCCTGTACATAAGCTAGATCCAGGAATGTTGAAATAGGGATTTTAGGTAAAATATCATTTAGGAGTGTTAAAGAAATTACATACCTTATCAGGATGGGCTTGAATAGACAATGGCTTGTCTATAGAAAGAACTTTGAGCATAAATGGCAATTCAACACCAAAAGTATTCAATACTTCAGGACCAAGGGCATCTACATTGTCAATTAAATAATCAGATAATAATGCTGCTCTCTCTTTTATTATTGCGGGTCCTTTACGATGTGTACCCATCCACATTTCCGCATAATGTAAATCGTCCAAAATCTCCATATCTCGATTCGCATTAGCCATTAACTGCGCCACAAAACTGTGTAATCCCTTCTTTCCCCAATCATAATGTTGCATTGTACATTTCAACTCCATCTCGCCCTGAACAAGAAATTTAGAACGCCATGAATCGGATTGCTACTATTTTCTCTAACATAGCACATTGTAGACATTTAAATAAATACGTACCCAAATTACAATACACCTGAGGCTTGAGAAGTTAAGGATACAATAGGGAAGCTGCTTGAGATACTTCTATATACTGAGATCAATACTTTCACGGAACCACAGACTATATAATAATAGATAGGAAGGATCTTATTGGAAGAGAGAAGCGCTCCAGAGGGCAAAGTATACGTTTACATATTTTAAGGTGTCTCGGCGTAAAGTGAGTTTCTCTATCAATTAATCATAATTATGTTGGCTGCGGAGCTGGAGGTTAAAAAAATTCAAATGAAGCGATCGTATTGGTAGAAATAACTCACTTTACGCCGTGACATCGTAACGCGAAACTTTTTCACCAATAGGATCGCTTCATTTGATTTTTTTATTATCTCGGCGGTCAAAATAACATTACATTACATTACAATGTAAAACTATTTTCGAATTAACAAAATAAACGAAACATTTTAATATAATTATTTTATTCAGTTAATTGTAAACCATTGAATTTTTCTATATCATAAAATCCAGCTTTAACTTGTCTTCCACCAAAGAAACGACCATTCAAATCAACCACGGCTTTGATAGCACTTTCAATTCTTTTAAATTCTACAAAAATTCTAACTGCTTCATCAGGTGGGGCATTTGGCAATTCAAATATTATAACTTTAATTACATCTCCATATTTTGTATTACATTCGTCTTTTACTTCTGGTTCCAGTTCTTCATCTACATCGCCAGGACCCACCATGTTCTGAAGAAAGCAAAATAAATTAATTATCAAAAATAAAATAAAATAAATAAATGAAGGAAATATTATTTACCCTAAGCAGCACAACTTTACTTGGTGTCTTCATAATTTCTGTGATTGTCGGTTCTTGCTTTAAACTTTGTGGAGAATTACACGTGCCGGGAGAATCTGAATAAAAAAAAAATATATTGTGATTACACTTTTAAAAAAATTGAAATTTAACAATGGAAATATTATAGAAGTAGTCCCAAATATTGTCCTGGAACTTGTGTTTCTTTCAGTATTAATATGTCATAATTGAAAACTAAAGAAATGTGCGTATTTGCAAGATTCCACTACTTTACTGAAGCTATCTTAAACTATACTAGACAAATAATGACTGGCACTAAAATAAAAAATAGTGTAGCCAAATAATAAAAAAAAATTGAACCTGGCGCAGGCGGCATGATAAATCCGGAGGGTGGTGGCATAACACTGCCATCTTTTTCATGTATAATTCTTCCACCTCGTTTTGAAGTCTTTTCAACCTGTAGAGCCACTGACATACCTTGTTCTTTCTTGCCCAAACCTTGGCCTTCCTGTTGTGAAAAAATACATCAGCACTAAACAGTGACAAATATCTTTCTAAAATCAGTACACACAGATACCTTGAGGCAACTTTAACTTCCCAAAATATTTTGTTTTTAAAATTACAAACCTTAAATCCATATTTAGCCATAATTTTAGCAGCTACAGAACTCGCTCCGTAGCCACCAATAGAGAATCCTCCGCCAGGTGAGGAAGGGAATGGAGAAACGGGAGTTTCCGCTGTCAATGATGGTGGAGGTGCAATGGCAGCACCAGCTGCACGCTTGTTAATCTCTTCAGCTTCTTCTTCTTCAGGTTGCTGAACAATTATAATTTGAATGTTTGACATAAATAGAATAGGTCATTATGAATCTAACGGCTTTGAATGCGAAAAAATTTAGGGCTAGCTTGGCGAGTGACATGAATTGTTCACAACTGATTTACTACTCATACCTCGCCTCTCATATTGTTCCCGTGCGTCTCCAGTCCCCTGCGTGTGGTCAGGCAGAGAATAGTCAGACTATTAGTGAATAGAACATGGGAAACTAAATAAGGCAGCCAGTACTGTGGCAATGTTATATTCCTTCCTAGTGTTATTATGCTCAGGCTAGGCATGTACAACTAGTGGTGTGGATAACTTACCAAAGGTATAAGCAACTTTTCTGGTATAACATCTTCATCCTCACCAAATCGGCTCCTCCGTTTTCTATCTAATCTTTCATTTCGATCACCATTATCTAATTGTCTTTTTTGTTCTGTAACATAAATAATAAAAAAATATATTTGAAGTGAATTTTTCAAGTGGGCTTTCATGGCCAAATCCTAAACTATAAGTGATATCGAAAAATGCTGAAAGGAGTCTTGATGCCGATTTTGATGAAAACTATATAGACCACCATTTTTGAATGTAACACCCGTGAAGTGACTTTGTCGCGTTTCGGGAATAGTTTGAAAGTAGCCAGGTATAACGAGAGGAGTGTGCACTGTCAATCTAAGATGGTACATGCTCGTCTCCTCAAGCCGGCATAGTGGTGGCGACTGCTACCTGCACAGGTTTCTCTGTAGTAGTAGTTGTTTCCATTCATGGACCGCACTCTAGCTTTACATCAGGCGGAGTGTTGTCACATGCCGAGCTACAATAAAAAAAAAAGTTTATTTTTAATTACCTTTACAAGCTGTTTCATAATCATTAGGCCACATAGGATCATATTCATTATGTATAACTAATTCTAGATCTTCAGCAGTCATAGACGTTGAATAATTAGGAGTTAACGGACTATTTGAGGTATGTTCATCCTCGTCCCTTTGTTTGCTTTTTAAATCAATTACAGGTGTCAATACCTGAAACATAGTATTATACAGTTTTAGCGCGCTGCCATTCTCGAATTATTCTCCTAAACTTTGATTGTTAAGGTGAAATAGTTGTTTGTGGTGAAAGGTGCTTTATTTTCCTTACAAAATTCCATTCAAACTTTTATTAAAGATCCTATAACTTTACTGAAGCTATGTTGCACTTGGGTGTTACATGCACTGGGCAGAAGCAGCAGATAATACCTTTTTGACAATAAAAAGTTTTTACAAGTTTTCAACAATACCTGAGCAGATTTCCGCATAGCTTCTCTTTTAGGTTGGGTTACAGCGGCTTTTTTCAGTTGTAACTGAGACTGTAAAAGTTTTATTCCCGATGACCATCCTGCAACTTTCTCCGTTGTACGCCCTTTCATGGTATCCAAATCGTCGTATAGCGACATTTTGCATTAATTGTGTTTACTTCTAAATAAGATAATTAATTTAAACTAATGTCATTGAAAAACACCACCAGTGTATAATGTTATAATAATTTCTTATAAAAGACCCATATTAATAAACTACACTAAATTAAATAAAGCTAAAAGCAGGCTAAAAGGCCACAACCCGTGCACAATCCGCAGCAAAACAATGAACATAGACAAGACTATTTGACAGTTTATATTTCTTTTTTCTCAGTTAGAATTGAGCAAAGACGATACAGTTATCTTATTTAAATTATTTAAAAGGCGTAAGTATTTAAGTTCCAAAGACTCATAGCGGCTTTAATTTTAATTTATGAAATAAATTTAAAATCTAATTTAATTTTATATACCTAATCAAATAATTTTATTTAGTCCTTGACAAAACTACTTTGAATTAACTGACATTTTTACTTTAGATTTAATTTTATAAAAATGTTTTAGCTCACTTGGGTAAATTTTAAAGAAAATGGGTAATATATTAGGTCAAGAAAAGAGAAGGCTTACATTTGACAATAATTTTGCTTATCCCCCTGGAATACTCCTTGAAGAATTGTATAATGACGACAATCTAAATTCTACAATAGCCATTCAGGTCAGTCTAATGTTCTATGGTTGGACAAGATAATATTGAATTGTAGGTAGTCATATTTTTTACTGTACATCGTTAAATATCGTTTTACAATATAAAATTTGGTGGACTATGTACAAGGAAGTCCCGTCATCGATTTCCGGTCAAAACAGATATTTCAACGTTAAACGGTTATATTTGAAAAAAAAACTACCTAATATTTGTTATGTGTTTGGGTGTTATATATTTTTGTTGACACCCATAGCTGACAGCGTTTTCTAGTTTGGGGTCAGTGTGCATTAACACATGTATAATCAACAATATTTTTCATAAACAACCATTCCTTATTTCTTGTATAGAACTCAGATCATCCAGATAACAAAGTGTTATCCCAAGAAGAAACTGAATATTGGGCAAAACGATCATTAGCATTAGAAAAAGAACATGAGAATATTAATAAAGTTATGCAAACAGAATACGAAAATGCTTTAAATTCGACAAGAAAATTATTTGAAAGGGACAAAATTATATCTGATGATAACAAAATTCAATCGTGTAGGAAATGGCAAGCAAAGGTATTCGTGGCACATACCCTTGGATTTAATGTAAACGAATTAATTAAAATGAAAAATAATTTTATTTCTTTCTCAGATGCTAAAATGTTATGAGGATAATTCCCGTCGGCCTTTAAACTGTTCGAAATTTGTTGAAGCATTCAGTCACTGTGTCAGCACGCGCCAATCGGAAGCCTAAAACCAATATAACAATATAATAATAAGAAACAAAAAAGATCAACTTTTCTACCAGCTTTGTAGTTTCCGCACATACTGTTTTTGCCATAATTGTTTTTGACTATACTTGTCTAGAAGCAAAATGTACGAGTCCAACTAAAAATATTGTATTTTGTCTATGGTTAGAAACGTGAAGTATTTATCTGGTATTTATTTTATCAAGCATCTAGCAAGTAGGTTTATGATGGAATATAATTGTAATATGATGAAATTAAAACAGTTGTTTTAATAAAGACAAAGAGATCATTAGTGGTAAAATCTAAAACTTCCAGCAGTTTTGGAGGGAAAATGAAAAGCGTTTTTTTTTTTAAAAACATACGCTGACACTGTAATCTTTTTTATACAAAATCGATTTATAACATTTTCTTGTGCACTTTATTTTCAAATTGAATAACATCTTCTTTTAAAATATTTAACGGGTTAGCGTCGACTGAGCCATGAGTAACTTTCGAATCTTTAGCGGGATTCGGAATTGTTTTTGGTATTGCAAATCCCGAAAGGCCTCTGTTCAATATTTCTACATGAACTTCATTAGCTCCTTCACATAAACTGGAATCGATTCCTAAATTTGTCTTAGAGACCAAAACATTATTTTCTATTGGTCTTTTAATTTCTTTCAAATCAAGAAAAGGATATTTTTTCATAATTACTAGTTGAACATATTCGACAAAATTAAAATGTTTATTTTTGTCCAGTAAAAAAGTTTTGTGTTTCTCTTCTTTCGCTGACTTTTTACTAGTGTATAGTTTATTGTTATGTTCTTTTGGCTGACAGGTTTGAGCTGAAACATTAAAAAAAGTCAATAATAATAAACATCTAAGTCCACAGGAGCATAAGACATGTTCCTTTTATTTTTAGCTAATTAGAAAACGTAAATTGGATTGTAAATTACTATTGGTCGATGTTTAAGCGGCTTATTGAGCAATACAACTACAAAGAGTTCATAAGATGTGATGTTAGTAAGAAATGTAACTCAAGCACCCTAAGTTACCGACTGTACTATATTTCAAATTGTACTATATTTCGAGTCTGGATATGCTTTCAACAAATATACATATACAACGCAAAAATACTATAATTCAGTTTATCACTGGAGCTTTTCCTATACCATATTATGTAGTATATAAATATATTATGACAATCCCTACTTGAAATAAAAAATTAGAATTTATCTTTTTTACTTTGTCCACAAAATATTTTATTTTATAATGCACAGAAAAAGTTTTGGCAACCCTAACCTAATGTGTGATGTGAAAAAGACTCTTCTACTCACGATTACTAATGCGATAAATGTTTCCAAAAGACCAATCGTATTTTGGACGTGTAATTTCAGTATTAAGAGGAAATGCGTCATACATATTTATAAAGAAAAGCATAGAAAAAAACACAAACAAAGATTTAAATTGCATATTTTAGCAGAAAAATATAATTAACTAATATCTATTAATCTCTTATTGTTCCACAAATGAATGACTTTATTAATTATAAAAAAAAAATGTTTTAAATTAATTTGAGGCAAAATATGTTCCAATATTTTTTTTTATTTTGTTTAAATTTTTAACTTATAGTAATTTTAGTGTAGTTAAAGTCCATAGGACTACAGAGAAAATTGACGATTGTTTTTTTTTAAATTGCATTTCGACATATTACAACTTGATATAAAGCTAGAGTGCGGCCCATGAACGGAAACAACTACCACAGACAATGCAGGTAGCAGTCGCCTCCGTTATTCCTGCTCGAGGAGACGAATATGAACCATCCAGGTTGACAATGCACACTTATCTCGTTATACCTGCCTAGGTCACTTCACGGGGTTATGCTTGAAATTCTTGGTACCACCTCAGAACGGCAAACTGGGCTAATATGGTCATTGATATAAACCTTATTAAACCTAATGTTCTCAATTTTATGAGATACATTACTCCATAAAGCTTAAAAAGGAATTGTTTTGTCGAATCTGACTACCCTTCACAGCAGATAGTTGTGAATATAAACTAGCGTCCAAGACAAGAAGAGTAGAAGATGTTTCTTAATAAAAAGTGACAAAATTTCACGCCCTAAAATATGTTTTTCCCGTAAACCGAACAACCCTATTGGCTGTGTAGGAGCAGATCCCACCCTCTACTAATAGGGGAGGAGTTTTCCTCTCCGAGGGAAGCTTGCACCTGTGACGGATAATTTAGTCACGTGTTCTATCCCATACGCGTGCTCGTGTACTGAGTATCCGGATATACTTAGAACTATCACGAATAATAATAGTAATATGTATAAATTACTATTTTTTTTATAAATAAAAAACAAAAAAATGGAGGAATCAATAAGAAATGATCAAGAAATAGTACCTCAAACTTCATTAGGAGTAATTACACCACAACCGTCTTCACCTCGCGAATTTTTCGCTCGAATCTACGGTCATTTGGAGCAGTCCAAACCGACGGAGAGGGAAGCAGTAACTCCGATTCCTGAACCAGGGGGGAGTAACTCCTCATCAGATGTAGAGGTAGATGATTGTGAGAGAAGCAGTTTTGTACCACAACCAGCTCCGGTTTGGACTCCTACGCCGATGCCGTTATGTCCACGTCCATTACTGTTGCCTCATCAGCAATTGGCTTTTGGTGCTGGACTTGCCGCTTTTTGTAAGTATTTTTTATGATAATGACAAGGATAAAAGTACTTATTATATATTAAATTTTGATGAAAATTGAACAGAAAAAAACACCCCTTTTGGATAAGTGTTTTCAAAAGTGGCGTTCCGTTGTCTCTGCCTATCTCTGTGGGAAAAAGCCGTGACAACTGCATTGTATTCAAGTGTTTAAAAAAATATTTCATAATCCAATACGAAAGTCCTGCCAAATTCGTGTTTTACAGTTAATGAATAATTTACAACTATTATTGTATTAAAATTAAGTTACTTAGTTCACCCATAAAAATTAAGTTACTGTCCCTTTGGGGTAGGCAGAAACTGAGTTAAACATAGCATGAAATAAACACAATTCCTATGACTTAATTACTATAAGTTTTTAAGGGCGATCTATGACAATACATTTTTGTTTTTGGAAGTCAATATTTAAGAAGTTTTATCTGAAATATAATAAGTATCTTTTCTTTGGTCTTCCGTTGCTAAAAGACACGCAACACGCAGACCCCCCTGTGATGTATACTTCTATTATTTTCAAAAATCCAACGCTAAATTCCACTTAGTCCAATCAACCTACGAAAAGTGTTAATTTTCACATAGATAAAATCAATCAAAGTATAATTTGATTACCTACAACTTTTCCATTTAACTTTATTTGATTCGAATTATATATTTTCGTTTTTTTTTTATATATATATTTTCGTTGAAAAATACTTTTCAACTTTTACGAATTCCGCAAAACAGCTCCATCATGAGCATCCATCTTAAAATGATGAAAAACTCTACATGATTTTTTTTGTCCTGTTAGTAATTATTCGAATTTTTTCGTAGGTTGATTGGACTAGTTATTCTTTTTGATGCTGTGTTTTGAGTTTTTTTTGCCATACAGTATTAAAATCCTGTATTCGTCACAATGATTGTATAGTTCAAAAATCATGATTTACGAATTTAACTTTTTACTAAACAAGCTTTGAAGCTTCCGTACTATACATGTATTTATTTATTATATAATAGGGTTTGTCTCTGTAGTTAATTGTGTAACGTGCCACACGGAGTCCTTAGAAGCGACCGCCACCATCTTATTTCAGAAAAAACGTGTAAATCGAATATCTGGTTTTTATTCCACATTGCAAACTTTATCATTTTGATGAAAAATAATATTCCTATATATGAAGTTTCAGTTCATTTCAAAGACGGAATAAGGTTTAGATATAATTAAATCGATAAGAATGTGTACTTATCGAGTTTATATTCGTATTCTTTAGTAGCTCTGCTTGTGACTGTTCTGCACAATTTTAAGCGAGAAGAGCTGGCGGCATATCGGAGGCGAATGCTATCTGTAAAAAAATATCTGTAGAATCAGTTGTTGCCATTCATGGACCGCACTCTAGCTTTACTTCAGGCGTGGTGTTGTCATATGTCGAGCTCCAATAAAAAAAAGTACGGTCCATGAGCGGAAAGATCTAGAGCGGCCGTGGTCTAGCGGTAAGACGCGTGAACTCACGATCGATGAGACCCGTGTTCGAACCTCGCTAAAGACCGGTACCAATTTAACTTTGTTATATGTACTTTGGTCGCTCAGTGCCTATAGGCACTATTAAAAGAGTGGTAGGCAGACTGATGATGGTTATTTGTCCAGTCTGTCGTCCTGGGGCAGTACCACCACTTTCGAATGTAACACCCGTGAAGTGACCTTGTCGCGTTTCGGGAATAGTTTGAAAGTAGCCAGGTATAAGAGAGGAGTGTGCACTGTCAATCTAGATGGTACATGCTCGTCTCCTCAAGCCGGCATAGTGGAGGCGACTGCAGCCCGTAGAGATATCTCTGTGGTAGCAGTTGTTTCCATTCATGGACCGCACTCTAGCTTTACATCAGGCGGAGTGTTGTCACATGTCGAGCTACAATAAAAAAAAAAAAAAAAAAAAAAAAAAAAAAAAAAAAAAAAAAGATCTCCTACTACAGTAAAGTGACCACACGTCGCGATTTTGGCGGGACAGTCCAGCTTTTTCGTAGACTGTCCCGCGTCCCGCCGATTTTTAAAAATATCCTGCTTTTGTAGAAAATATCTGCATTTCTTATTTTAAATGTACTGTAAAAATATATTACCTATTATTTATTAAGTATTATGGTGAATATAAAAAAAACACAAAATGCATGCAGACTGTAGGTATATGAACAATTATGACATTTTAATAAATGTCTATTAATGAATCTATTGCAAATCAATCGGATCAAAAATATGACCGTGAAAAAATAACATTTTTTTTTTAAATAAAATTTTTTATTTGATTAAAAATCATGATGTTCAAATTATTATTTTTCACAAATATTTCTATAGTTACCAATAATTAATAATAAATACATTTTTGTACAAGTATATGAATGTATACAATAAAATATATATAACTAAATCGTAATTCTCATTTCATCCCATTTGTCCCGCTTTGTCTTAATGAAAATGTGGTCACTTTATACTACAGGCTTCAGGAGACGAATGTTCACCATCCATTGACATGGCACACTGCTTTCGTTATACTCGCGTATTTGAAATTAGTCTATTCTTAGGTTGTTTTTATTATTTTTAAATTAAAATTTTATTTAATCTAAATAAGTTTTTCAAAGAAGTATTAACGTTTTATATCGGCCTTAGAAACCATTGATCTATATCTTAGACTGAGCGGCAAAGGAAAAGTTGTAAAAATAAAATATCACTAGAAAAATATTTGAATAGCTGGCGATTTAAGATAAGCTCTATTGCGGAGTGAATCTCTCTGGACCGGTCCAGTTTTCATTCTACCCTTCAATAGATATAAGTTTTTATTTATTTTCAATCTTTGTGGATTTTTCTTTTCATTTCAATAGAGCGAGTACTTTTAAATATTATCTATTGTTACTAGTTTATATTTTTCTATTATATTTACCATGTGGACTCACGATCGAAAAGATCCGTGTTTAAAAAAAATCTGGCCGGTACCGATGTAACTTTGTTATATGTATATTATACCAATATGAATATCTCTTTTATTTTTGTGGTAGTAGGTAGACTGATAATGATGATCTCCCGTCTTGTAGCTAGAGAAGTGTGCACTGTCAACCTGGAAGGTGTACATCCGTTTCTTCAAGTCGAGTGAAGGTGACTGCTTCATGGCAAATTTCTATACACCGCACTCTAACTTAAAACTTACATCATTCCACCTCTCAGCGTTCTACCGTTATTGTCACGGTCAATGTTCAGCAGAGATACATGATTTAATCCCTCCTACCCCACATCGCTTGAGGTCGACGCGTGCAGGTGATCGAATGCATCGCCTCACAGTCGAAACCCTCGTGGACCAAAAGGTTCGACCAATCTTTTTCTGTCGTTCTATCAAATTGTGGAACGACCTACCCAGCCACGTCTTTCCTCCTTCCTACAATCTACCTATAGCTATCTGCGGATCTCCTTCTCTAACAGCAGTCGCCTCCGTTCATGGATCGCACTCTAGCTTAACATCAGGCGGAGTGGGGTCATATGACGTGCTCAAATAAAAAAAAAGGAAAGGGAAACACATAAATATAATAGGTAACTATAATTATATTGATTTATAAGTACTTACATTTAAAAACTTTTCTCAATATTGTAGAATAGAATAACAAAACAAACGTCGATGTTTTCGCGGAATCATAACAAATGTTCAACAACTCGTAAGCCTATTAGAATTGTACGGGATTATTTTGTGAAACATACATCTTATTGCCATGAAAATAGAATCATAATGGTTTGTCGCGTCGATGAAAAATCTACGAAGCGTATTCTCGTTGCGATGACGGCTCGCTTCGCGCCTTCGTCTGCGTGATGAGATTATGACACCATGGCTCGTCGCTCACCAATTGTGAAGCACCGAGCGCTATTCGAACCCGTCCTAATGTGAAAATTGGCGGCTCTGTTATGCTACAACTCTATAAAATCTACTATTGTTCCCCATTAATAACCATTATGACATAACAGTCCATGAAACTTAACAGATATTATACCTACTTTGTCAACATATACTTTAGAATATAATAAAATATAATAACACTAATTATTAATATAATACGTAATGTCTAGAACATGAAAAACTATACAATATTTTACGCAAATAAAGACATGATTATATTAAAGAGTAGCAGGCAGACTGATGATGGTTATTAGCCTAGTCTGCTGTCCTGGGGTAGTACCACCACTTTCGCAACACACGTGAAGTGACATTATCGCGTTTCGGAAATGGTTGGAAAGTAGCCAGGTATAGTGCAATGTCAATCTAGACGGTGCATACTCGTCTCTTCAAGCCGGCATAGCGGAGGCGACTGCTGCCTGTAGACTTTTCTGTAATAGCAGTTGTTTCCGTTCATGGACCGCACTCTAGCGGGCAGTGTTTTTTTTTCAACACAAGTCTAATCTGCCATCCACTACCCCAGAACACCAATCCTTTCAGGTGTAAATCGCGTTTCGGAATCAGTTTGGAAGTAGTTTGATAAAAACATAGATATTATATATTTTAACAATAGTAACAGACCGTATTATTACTGTAGTGAGTAGTAGACAAAAAGTGGGTAGTAAAACGATAATAAAACTGGGCCATGTCAGTTGACGGTGATAGATCTTAAGCCGGCATAACGGAGGCAATTAATATCGAGTGGAGTGTGGTACTATAAAAAATTGCTCATGAAGACATGGTCAAGTACTTCTATACCTTCTGTTTCTGTTACAAACATCATTTGTAAACTAATTGTTGAATTAAATAAGTTTTTATTTTAATTTTAGAGCAATTAACTATAAAAGCATCAATGTTAATAAAAAATAGTTGATATAAGAGTGCTTGATGCATCGTGTGAACAAACATGTGACTCAGTTCCTTTGTGGAACGTTATCGCGATATACATTAGCCACAAAATTGTATTGTTGTCGCTTTCCTTGTCGATTGGATGCAGTCCAACGAGGCGTTACAGATTAATGTTTATAAGCCGTGATTTTAATAGGTTTATTAATTCATTATGAGTTTAATCTGTTTCAATACGGTGTAACTTATTTTAATTATACTTAAATAAATAAATGAAAAATAAATGGCGTTAGATAACGTCCGATAGAAGCACGGGCGGACTAAGGCCTAGTCAACCTAGGCACGCGCCTAGGGCCCGTTTTCACTTGTAGTACGAGTCTTACATCTACGGCGATTGTAATAACAACGGTACAGAGTCTAACGTGTAAAGCTACGAGCTCTAGACTGTAAATAATAAGTAAATTTCCATTTAACAACTTTTTTAGAATCTCTGGGGGGGGGGGCTGCCCTTCCCTGCCCCACCTTGGCGACGGCCATGATCATGACTGAAAAATAGGTCCCGAACTACAAAGTTGCCTAGGGCCCGCTTTAGCCTTAGTCCGTTATTGGATAGAAGCGAAGCTAAATAAACAATAGAAGGTGAAGACTAATTACTCCTCGGCAGCTTAGCGCGTACATTCGTAAGCAAGTTTCAGTTATAAAGTTGACATGTATTATATTAATGTGGAAAATCGTCGTCTGAGCTACCGACCCTTTTATTTTATTTTAACTAATTAGTGTTAGTTAAACTATACCATAGCTTCTACAACGGTGTAGGACAAGAAGACTACAACATAAAAATCTTCAATTATAGTCTGTGCATCTAATAATTAACAAAAAATAAACGGCTGTATGGGCATTGTTCCCTTTGTCTTTCCAGAATGGGAGAATTAACAAAAAAAAAAAAGAATTTAAAGGTGGTAGACAGACTGATACTGGGGTAGTATCACCACTTTCGAATGTAACGCCAGTGATCTTGTCGCGTTTCAGGAACAGTTTGAAAGTAACGAGAGGAGTGTGCACTATCAATCTAGATTGTGCATACTACTCTCATTAAACCGGCATAGCGGTGGCGACTGCTGCTTGTAGAAATTTATCTGTAGTAACATGAACGTTTCCGTTCATGAACTGTTATATCGCGGAGCTACAATAAATTTTTTTTTGGAAAATAGTGAAAGATTACTGTTTTTTTTTCTTTTTTAAATAACTTTAAGGTGATGCAGATAACCGTTTGTTTATAGTACTTAGTAAATTATGATTTTAAGATTTTCAAATACTCGACGATCATACTTAAATATAACAAAGAATCAATGAAGCATAAGGAAAAATTTTTGATGAAAATATTTGCATCGGTCCAGTGAAGATAAATATTAAAAAACATTTCAATGAAAGATATATTAAAACAAGAGGAAAACAATTCAACTCTTCTAAATGTAAACTTTTCAATGCATGATTTGTTTGTGGTTTTTTTTTCACTAATATACAGGGGTTGAACCCCATAAAAGCCCCAATATTCATTACGGTAATGTGCGTAAACAAGCATTGGTTCTTTAATCGCAATCTCTATTTTTATATCTTTATTTAAGTCTAACAATAAAACATGATATCCAGAGATTACAAAAGGATAATTATCTCCATTCAAGATGAATTCTGTTGATTGTACTATAATGATCTCGGGGAAATACGGCACGAACAATCAAAACTCGAAAGAAAGAATCAAAATAAGTTTTTTTATTATGTATTCGTAAGCACTTTTAAAGGAGCGGCCGTGGTCTAGCGATAAGACGGGTGAACTCACGATCAATGAGACCCGTGTTCGAACCTCGCTAATTCTGACCGGTACCAGTGTAACTTTGTTATATGTAATTTGGTCACTCATTGCCTATATGCACTATGTGGTAGGCAGACTAATGATGGTTATTTGCCTAGTCTGCCGTCCCGGAGTAGTACCACCACTTTCGAATGTAACACCCGTGAAGTGACCTTGTCGGGTTTCGGGAGCAGTTTGAAAGTAGCCAGGTATAGCAAGAGGAGTGTGCACTGTCAATATAGATAGTGGCGGCATAGGCATGGCATGGCGACTGCTGCCCGTAGAGGTTTCTCTATAGCAGTTGTTATATGCCGAGCTACAATAAAAAAAAACTTGGGTATGAACTATTCTAACCAATGCCAATGTAACTGTTATATGTACTTTCGTCGTTCGGTGCCTTTACTTGATTAAAAAGCGGTAGGCAGAACAATGATTCTTAATTATTAGCCTAGTCTGCCGTCCCGGGTTTCAAGTGTAAAACCCGTGTAGTGACCTGTCTGTGATAGCAGTTGTTTCCATTCAACAGACGAAGTGAATCCATAATATATATTAATTGTTTCAATGGATGTGAACCTTAAACGGAAGGTACATCCGAGATTGAAGCCTACACATGTCACCATATGGGGTATTGGTGTACATTACAATGACATCCGGTCAATTAGCAATATCTTTTCAATACATTAATTCCAGTGTCGTGATTTATGAAAGGGGATACTTAAGTGATGTCAATTAATGATATTGTTGTAGCTTTCATATCGATTTAAAGCAGGCCTTCTTAAACTATGGGCCACGACCACAAATGGGGTCGCGTAGCAACATTCTGGGGTCGCGAGACATTTTAATGTCAAATATTTAAATACAGGATTTTATAACATGTAGATGTGTATTTGTGCAATTTTTAATTTTAGATTTTTGTATGTTTCTAAACGAATTCTAAAATTATATATTTTCATATGTATATTGTTACCTAATAAATTAATTATATCAAAAAATATTTATTTATGTTTATTGTATATTTATATAGGGTCGCCAGGAAACTCGCAATCATAAATGGGGTCGTGAATGAAAAAAGTCAAAAGAAGCCCTGATTAAAATCATTATGACAAGTAGGAAGACGAAAATAATTTTTATAACACGTGTGATGTTCCAATAAATACTTTATTTTTAAACAGAAGTACCTTTCTTCTTATTCCCATATTGTTTACTTATTTATTTTTCATTTTTGTTTTTTTTTTTCATTACTGTAGATCTCCGCTCACACTGACAAATGTTAGCTGGTAGATAATGACAAAGGTATTAAGGTCATTTGCACCAAAAGACCCGTTAAAGTTACTTTAACTATTACTTTTATGGCGACGTAAAGTCCGAGTAATCGTCACCAACGTCAAATGCATGAAAAGAAGTCAAATATGTTTTTCTATTATTTTTTCGGGATCAGCCACCCTTTTAACGATAACAATATTAATTTACACGATATTGCAACGCGTGTGGAGTAAATGTATTTAACGATTACGTCACGGAAAAAAGTAATAGTTAAAGTAACTTTAACGGGCCTTTTGGTGCAAATGGACCTTAGGCTCGCTTATGTGCAATAGTTTTTTATTTTGAAATACAAACCATACCATAATGTACACCTAGTAGTACCTATAAAGTAATATGACAACACTCCGCCTGATACTAGGTTAGAGTGCGGTCCACGGTCCAGTTGTCTCCACAACGCTTAGCGCGAATAGTGACTGTTGGCAGTAATCAGTAATCCTCCTCAGGAGGTAGATAGAGGATCCTCGGGCATTCCCTTGAAGTGACCAGGCTTGAACTAAAATCAGCTAGGCGGGTTCTCCACTGAAAGTTACGTGGAGCGCCAACGGCCACGTAGCTTAGTGGCTAAATCGAAGCAGAGGACGCGAATTCGATTATCACAGCACCGTAAGCTGTGAGTGCATGCCTGCTTTATTTTAATTATTACATCGTAATTTAATTATAAACAAATCTAGCATTTAATATGTTATAAATTAAAAAATAAAATTAACCGCTAAAAAAGTGTATTGCAAATCTGTGGTCAATTCGATTATTTACTTAAGGATGCGTTAACGAAGGGTAATAATTTCGCAATGTGTAATGTTAATACACAGGCATGCGGGGTTTCTGCGGGATTGGCGTACTTCCGCCAACAATATGGCGAGAAATCAGGGGCCTTTGTAAGGATTATTTTCTCATGATTATGAATATAATCCTTTAACTAAAGGATAATTGGTGTGAAACCTTACGATGTCCTTCCTGCGATTCTTAGTTTTTTGTAAACATTATATTTGACGGTTGTCTGGCGAAATCTAGTCTTATACGCAGAGGTTCCAGCTTCGAATCCCGAGGGTATCCTATTATGTGTAAAAAAAGTTTTCTGCAGAATTGTTATAAAGAACAATTAATCAAATTTAAAAATAATGTTATATTATTTAAAAAAATTTAAAAAAAGATACTAGTCGGAGCATCCATGCGCAAAACTGGGGACGCAGCGCAGGTTCGATTCCAAAGTCAGATCGTGTCCGGCGATTTCTTTCAGTTAAAATTTAAATATGCCAAGCTTGCAACAAAAGTAAATAAACAACGTAATTTCGCTTATAGTGGCACGTAGACGAAGAAAGGAGGGTCGTCCGCGTCGGCAACGGACAACTTTTTCTGCTCGACAAACTCTAAGATTAGAGCTAGAATATGCACGAGGAGAGTACGTCGCAAGAGCTAGAAGGTAACTTTTTAACAGCATCTAGCGTATATATCTAGATTCTAGACCTTCTTACATTCTTATCATCTGTGACACTTGGGTACAGGCAAGTGAACGAGCTCCCGATGGTAATGATAACATCAAGTTTCACGCAATAAAGAAATTCCATTTTATTTCATGAATTCCGAAAATTATCATCAGTGAAAATAATGTTGGCAACATTATTGTTTCGCGTTCATCGGTATATAAAGTTGCTCTTTTATAATCATGTATTGCAGTCCATCAAGCAGGATGTCCAACAATGGGCGGAGTGCTTTGCTGTACGCCATGCAGTCCTGAAAACCCATTTATCATCCAATATTCGGGAATAGTTTGAAAGTAGCCAGGTATAACGAGAGGAGTGTGCACTGTCAATCTAGATGGTACATGCTCGTCTCCTCAAGCCGGCATAGTGGAGGCGACTGCTGCCTGTAGAGATTTTCTCTGTAGTAGCAGTTGTTTTCATTCATGGACCGCACTCTAGCTTTACATCAGGCGGAGTGTTGTCACATGCCGAGCTACAATAAAAAAAAAAATACCTTTCTGCGTCCTGCGCGGCGGACTTCCAAAAGGACCTGTACCCAGAGCCGCGCCCATTGTCTTTGGTGGGCTAAGTTGACAATGCATCATTCTAAATACATTTCAGATGTGAACTAGCTGCAGCTCTATCTCTAAGTGAAACTCAAGTAAAGATATGGTTTCAAAATAGAAGAGCCAAAGACAAACGCATAGAGAAAGCGCATTTCGATCAACATTACAGGTAAACCGATTCTTTTTAATAGTAGCTTTAATCAGCTTGTGGCCACACTCCGCATAATGCCAAGTTAAAGAACGACTGGCCAACAGAAACAACTACTACCATAGATAAACATTTGTAGGCAGCAGTCACCTCTGCTATGCCTACTTTAGTAGACGAATGAGCACAGTTAACAGGGCACATTTCTCTCCTTATACCCGAACTGATCTCCTACTTCCAAATTGATCCCGAAACTTGACTAGGTCACTTTACGAGAATTACACTGCGAATTAATCGGGTAACTTTACTTTTTTCTTAATTCCACAGACAACTAGCGGCAGCGACCGGTCTCTTTCCAGGGGTAATAACTCCATCATATTGTCCAACTGCCTGCCCCTGTTTACCATTACAACAGACAGACTCTACTTTACTTGATAAGCAAAATTGAACTTAATTAGATCAATCTATGATTATTATTTATTAAAATTATTTCGTGCAGAATCAATTAATTGCTCTGTTAAAATTATAAATATTTTCCTACCCAATTCAGAAATAATTGGTTGTAAATAAACCACTTCATTCTTTTAGGATATAAAGTTTAAACAGAAAGCAAAGCAAATAAGTTGATTTTATTTATTACAATCATTTTTAATTCAAAAATCAATATTTTATAATACAAATAAAGTTTAAGGTATACTATTTATTTAAAAAACAACGATTATTTACACTAATTTATTGCTTTAATCTATTTATTATAAGGTTTTTAGTATGTAAGTATTAAATAAAACAAATTTAAATAGTTATAAATTTATATTTATTATTTATTCATATTCATGTAGCAGCAGACTTACCATGGCAATGTCCATGGCGGTACCTCGTCCGTGTGGCCAACGGGTCCATAGAAAATAACATCATTTTAATTTCTTATACAATACCAAAAGGCTGGCAATACAAAAATGTCAATAAAATTACATAATCAACGTAAAATATAAACTCCAATTAATAATAAAAATAAAATTAACTCGTGCCTCAGCCATTTTGAATTACAAAATTTTCTTTATTCATTACAACTACACCAAAAAAGATAGCAACGAGTGCGTATAAACCCTGCCTATCCCTGTTAAGATTTTAGCACACGCGTTGATACCCAGATAGTGGTCTAAAAAAAACCTAAGTGAAATCTAGCTTTCTATTCCGTGTCTACTAACAATTAAAACATGTTATTCAAATGTTATAAAATAAAATTTATTATTTATTATAATTTACGTTTTTATCTTGTAACAAATATAGACATTTAGACTTTTGCGCCCGAATCACGAAACAATTCTCGACTTAAGAATGAATCTGCTTCGAGTCACGAGTTGTTGGCAATACCGCACAGCAAGCTTGTCAAGAGAGATAAGAAAAATAGTTTAAAAATAAAATTAAATTATTCTCATTACTATTTTTAACATTTTCGCATTTACGTATGGCGCGTGAGAGAAGCGTCGAATTAACAAATGTACGGGATTTAACATTTCAAATTATTATTAGACCTATACTCTTGACAATCCTGCCGTGGTGTTGCCAGCAAAATGTGCTCCTAGCAAATCTGTTTAAAAATCGAGAGTCGTTTCTCGCTTACCCGCCTGATTTACATTTCGAAACAAAATGGAATGTCCTAGCAAAAGAAAACAACATTCCGAATTACTCCATTATGTTTCTTATAAAAAAATAATCTTATTCCTTGAAATAATAAAAATCCTCGACAATAATAATGAAGAAATATAATGGTGCAAAACTCCTATAAAAACCATGTGCTTATAATAATGTCTATATTTTTATATAGAATAGACATGTCACAATGATCTTCTTACACAAATACGAGTATATTTCCTTTTAAATCCCACAAATTCGGTGCATACTGACGAAATCTGTGCTATTTTATACGTAAAAAAATATATACGTGATACATATTATTATGGTTACGTTTCTCTTAAAAACCTATCTCAATTACATACCTTATTGGAAGCATTGACTTGACATTAAAAATAATAATCGATTAAACTAACCTGTCACCTGAAATTTATTATCGCTTTTATTTTTGATAACTAGAAAGCCGTCGTGATCGCGGCGAGACTGTAAACGTAATAAACCAAGAAAAATATGATTTAATTTAATTAAATGATATAAAAACGAGTTAAAGTATTCAGGGTTAAACTAGATGAGCGAAGACCTCTCTACCAAGCTGATCAGAAACGTGACCATGTCCATAACCGATCATGTCGGGCATAACGATCATCAGATTATGATTAAAGTCTCTTCTTACCCCTATTAAAAGTATTCGAATGCAATAACTCATTGTTACATAGGTGCGAAATAAATGGAATTGTAATTTGGTATAAAATCATCGACGAAGTTAATCAAAAAGAATATAATACGAACCGTCTTAATTTAAACATATCTAATAAAGAATGAGCTAAACCAAATTCTATATTAACATTGTTAATAAAATAAGGTAAAATAATTTAGTAGAGGTGAACCCAAAAGGGAACTTTTAGAACAGCCTCCGCGTAGCACGAATCAACTTTTCGAACACAATTATTTTGTTGGCTACACCACAGCAAAACTGTCAAAGATATGCTTTGTTGGCAACACTACAGCAGGACTGTCAAAGAAATACTTCGTTGGTGCTTTATTAAGAAATCGTGTTAAAAATAATAGTTTAAATAAAAGTCTAAATAACCAGGTCTAATATATCTATAGACAATTATTATTTTTTATTACACCCACAAAATAAATCTCTTGAGAATTCTGCTGTGGTGTTGCCAGCATAATGTGCTCTATCAAACTAATCAAAACTTGAAAGTTGGTCCGTGCTTAGGGAGCAGAATAATAATTAACAAATAAGAAATTAAGAAAAAAAAAACTCCGCATATAACTACTAGAAAGAAAATATGTAGGTTTTAAAAAACGGACGAGTTAGTTTGATCGTGTTATTTCGTGTCAAATCAATCCTATACTACCTATTTGGCTTCTAAAATGCTTCTCTTGACCCTCTAGTACTCCTGGCCTAACTCCTTGACTACATTCTGCCTGCCTACCATCAACTAGTGGGACCTACGCATTAAAAATTAACTTCAAAAATAAATGCAAAATAGATTTTTTTGACCAAATTCTTACCATATAAAAACGTCAAAATAATGTCGAAATTCGATGTCACAGCCGTAGGTTAAGGCTATGTTTACATGCAACGCGTTTCTATTAAGAGGAGACACGTCTGCTCAAAATACGCGATCTAAGTTTTTTTTTTAACATGATGTAAAAGCTAGAGTGCGGTCCATGAACGGAAACAACTGCTACTACAGACAACATTCTACAGGTAGTAGTCGCCTCCGTTATGCCGGCTTGAGGAGACTGATGTTCACCACCCAGCTCGACAGTGCACCTATCTACTTTCGTAATACCTGGCTCCTTCTAAATTGTTCCCGAAACGCGACAGAGTCACTTCACGGGTGTTACATTCGAAAGTGGTGGTACTACCCCAGGACGGCAGACTGGACAAACCATCATCAATCTGCCTACCACTCTTTAATAGTGCCTATAGGCACTGAGCGATCAAAGTACATATAACATTGGTACCGGTCAGAACAAGGCAAGGTTCGAACACTGATCTCATCGATTGTGAGTTCACACGTCTTGCCGCTAGACCTCGGTCACTCTCAGAAGTAGTATAAAATAAATAAATAAATTGTCGTTGGTAGGAAACATACAACGCTTGTTGCATGTGAACCTAGCCTATAAAGTTTAAAGTCTGTAGACTAAAAACTAACTACAAATCACAGACAATATAGGTTGTATGGTCTGTGCTACAAATCTATTTAAAGTATAGAACAAATAATTATAAAGATAACATTAAAACTTATAAAAATACATAATTATCCCTAATAATAAATAAATAAATAAATATTAACACCTAATTAAATACCCTGTACAAAATTTTTATTAGTACTTCTGCCTATCTCATTTTAGTGTTAATGCAAAGAAAAGGAAAACAACGCACAATATAAAAATCACATGAAAGTAAACAATGAAAATTGAGCTTAATTTCAACACAATAGTGTTGATTTTCACTTGACACCCTATCATACCACACACCACGGACGAGATCGTATCACAGGATGTCTTTTTTTTACAAGTTTAACATAACATACACATACATAAACTCAGGCCTTTGTCCCTTTGATATAGGTAGATACTACAGTGTTCCACATACTACATTCATACATTCTCATACATTCACGACGGGACAAGGGTGGTCCCAACCTTATGAAAACACTCCGCCTGATTAAAACTCGACTGCGGCACATAAACAGAAACAACTGCAACTACAGAGAAATTTCTACAGGCAGCAGTCGCCTCCGCTATGGCGGTTTGAGGACACGAACGTGCACCATCCAGATTGACAAGTGTACATCTCGTTATATCTGGTTTACAAACTGTTTCCGAAACGCGACAAGGTCACTTCACGGGTGTTAAATTCGAATGCGGTGGTACTACACCAGGACGGCAGACTGTATTTACTCTGCTTACCACTCAAGAGTCCCTGACCCTTCCTCAGCAGTTGACCGATCTGATGAGGAAGAGTACACTCTTCCAACATTACCACAACAAAAATCTCTTATAAACCCAATACAGCACTTTTTAAACTGCGGTTTGATCTGAATATAGAAAGCGATACTTACAAGAGTTTAGAAGTGCGATTTAGTATCTGCGAGCGGCGCCACCACCACCTCCGCCCTGGTTGCCCATACCATAGCTACTTTGTACTGTAGAGTAACCGCCACCTGAAGACGCCCAATTCAATATTAATATAAAATGTTCCATAGTATAAACAGAGGTCTGAGTGCGAGTTTAAATTTACGTTGTCACGGCGTAAAGCGAAACCACTTCATCAATAAGATCGCTATATTTATTTATTTTTTATTTTAACCTGCGAACCTGTCGCGTTTCGGGAGCAGTATGAAATATAGCGAGTGGAGTGTGCATTATCACTCTGGATGGTGCATTCTCGTCTCCTCAGGCCGGCATAGCGGAGGCGACTGATGCTCGTAGAGATTTCTCTATAGTAGCAGTTGTTTCCACTCATGGATCGCCACTCTAGCTTTACAACAGGCGGAGTGTTGTCAAAAAAGTCCACAGTCAAAACAACATAAATTCATACTTAGGAGCTCCATTAGACCATTATTTCAACAAGGAGTATGTCACACACCAGAGTATTTTAGAGCGGCCGTGGTCTAGCGGATAGACGCGTGAACTCACGATCGATGAGGCCCGTGTTCAAGCCTCGCTAAATTCTGACCAGTACCAATGTTATATGTACTTTGGTCGCTCAGTGCCTATAGGCACTATTAAAGAGTGGTAGGCAGACTGATGATGGTTATTAGCCCAGTCTGCCGTCCTGAGGTAGTACCACCACTTTCGAATGTAACACCCGTGAAGTGAATGTCGCGTTTCGGGAATAGTTTGAAAGTAGCCAGGTATAACGAGAGGAGTGTCAATCTAGATGGTACATGCTCGTCTCCTCAAGCCGGCATAGTGAAGGCGACTGCTGATCGCACAGGTTTCTCTGTAGTAGCAGTTGTTTCCATTCATAGACCGCACTCTAGCTTTACATCAGGCGGAGTGTTGTCACATGCCGAGCCACAATAAAAAAAAAAGAAAAAAAGTATAATAATACCTGTATTATATGGTTGCGCACTTTGCCTCTGTGAGCTATATTGGCCACCACCCCTCATTGGTCCACCGCTGAAGCTCTGTTGATATCCACCTCCAAAATTATCGGCTGGTTGATTCCAACCACCACTCTGATCACCATAGCCCTGGCTCCAACTGTTACCCTGGTTGTTAGATTCCCACGGATTCTGGTATCCACCCTGGCTCCCATAACCTATAAAATGTTTATTTATCTTTACAGATTTTATTTCGGATTTGGGGTAACATTCGCCTAAGAGAAATGGGCTCATAATTTTTCTCTATAGTTTGTTGATGATTTTTAGTGCATTGTGTAGGAAAATAAATCTACATTGCTTATCATCAAGCAGTTTTAATTATTTTCATCCTGGTTATGAAGTAATTAAAGACTTTTTCTGATGAAATATTTGAGCTCTTTTATGTAATTAAACAATGTTTTTTAACTGGTAAACAATGTGTTGATATCATCGAAATAAATTAATTAATACATAACAAATTATTTTAGAATATTGTTTAACAAACTATTAGATATCAAGTAGGCCTAAACATTGGCATTGTCCTTTATAATCAGTATATTTTTGGAATGCCTATAGCTACCAAATTGCACTTTGCAAAGTAGTAAATAAAATCATACAGACTAAGTGTATACGCACAGGTAGGGTATACAGAATGCCTAGCATACCAACCATAACACTTCACCCGTTTTACCCCGCCCGAAATAGACGTAATGCACATTTTAGGTCATATAAGTTGCTTGCATTAACTATTTGAAAAGCTCCTACATTCAGCGCGCTAGTTCTTCCTTTAATGAGTTGCGTTCGCAATTAGATATTGACCTGTTTTGCACAAGTACCAATATAGTAAAAAACAAAATGGATGCAGTGTTCTTTGCCTCTCAACCAGTGTAACCTAATCATCTATAATTATTAGGTGTACTTTGTATTATGTCCAAGACCTGTACTTTTTCTTATTAGTTTATTGCATATCTGTGGTATCAATAAATGGCTCTTAGATGTATATATTTATATAGATTTAGGTTTAATACAAAGCTGTTTGATGCCCTAATAAATAAAATAATAAATATCTTTAATTCCATACTAGTGACTACATGGTGGTTGTATTTTAGACAAACCTTGATTATTCCAGTCCTGTCCTTCCTGTTGCCTACCCCAACCACCGGAGGCGCCGCCTCGACCACCCCCGCGTCTGCCGCCGCCTCCTCCTCCTCCACTACCCCCACTGCCCATGTCATTCTTGGATATAGCCTTCTTGACATCTAATGTACGACCTTTTATTGTGTGATTTGCTTGTACTGCAATGAAAATTATTTCATGGAGTGGCCGTGGTAGCTAGTGGTACAATGCGTGGACTCATGATCGATGAGACCAATACCAATGCAACTATGTATGTTATATGTACTTTGGCCGATCAGTGCCTGTTATACAAGCACTACTTTAGTACAGGCATAAAAAAAAAATTAAATCTAAAGTTAATATTTATTAAAAAAGCGATATAGTGAAAGGAATGAATTTTAGGTTTATTTTTGGTATTCCCTATTTTCTTGATGATGTATTTTCTTTAATATTTAAAGATTTTTCTTTCGTTTCTCCTTTCTACAGTCCGACTACAAGCAGATCTGCGTTGCATCAACAGACAGGTTGAGGAGAAAAGGCCTTCACTCATAAACCATGTTTAAAATGAATACTTACAACAAATCCTATCTACTGGATCATAATCATCAAATTCAATGAAACCGAAGCCTCTCTTCTTTCCTGTAGATTTTTCAGTAATAATGCTGACTGTTTGTATTGGCCCGTAACTGCTGAAATATTCTTTCAAATCTTCCTCCTCGATGTCATCTTTTAAGCCACCAATGAAGAGCTTCTTAACTGTTGCACCAGCATCAGGCCGTTTGATCTCTTCGCGTGGTACTGCTCGCTTTGGTTCTACAACCCTGTTTATAAAAATATTCGAAATATTAAACCTAGTTTGCAGCATAAAGTATTTTTTAAATTTCAAATGGTTACTAGTTTTTTTATATCTATTATTAAAATCTATACATCATTATATTATCATTGCTGAATACTTTTGGATTGGATTGGATTTCGAATGTAACACCCGTAAAGTGACCTTGTTGCGCTTCGGGAACAGTTTAAAAGTAGCTAAGTATACCGAGAGGAGTGTGCACTGCCCATCTAGATTATACATGCTCATTTCCTCAAGCCGGCATAGTGGAGGCGGCTGCTGTCCGCACAGGTTTCTCTGTAGTAGCAGTTGTTTCCATTCATGAACCGCACTTTAGCTTTACATCAGGCTGAGTGTTGTCACATGCCGAGCTACAATTAAAAATAAAAATACTCTCTATTTTCCTTCTTTTTCCCTTTTTACAAGTCTTACCACTTACTGTGGTAACTGGTGGTCACTAGAGATTAACGACGGAACGCCAAATCTAATCTCACTGTCCCACGTGCATCCACCATAGAAGAATTGCACTATATTGCTACAGTCAGTTTAATTAGCTGGACTGATGCGGATACCAACCATTAGGCTTGTCTCATCCAATCCATAGTGACCCTTTATCTTTGTAAAATTAAAAATTTATGAAAAAACAAACCTTCCATCAATTTTGTGTGGTCTATTATTCTGTGCATCGTCCACCATAGAGGCTTTAGAATAAGTAATGAATCCAAATCCTCTGGATCGTTTTGTATGAGGATCTTTCATTACGACAACATCGACTATTTCGCCCCATTGTTCATAGAATTCCTTCAAAGATGAATCAGATGTGCGGTAATCAAGACCACCTATGAACAGTTTACGTAAATGTTCTGGTTCATCCTAAAAAAGAAAATAAGTTATGATATGTTATGTGTGTTAGTCTAGTCTTCTCTGCTAAAACAAGAACAAAGAAAACCCTCCATACAAAGAAAAACAAAAGCAAACACTATAAAGAAATAAATAAAGTCCTATTTTGGGGGAAATACAGTTTGCAGTAGTTCAGCATGGGTATAATATCTCATTCCACCTAATGTTAAACTAGAGTGGATACAACTTGGCAGAAAAGCATGCAATAGACATTGTTGAGATGCAGCCTCATCAGACTTATTAAATTTGTTAGTTTTGGTGTAGAAATGTTTTATATTAAGTTACGGTGAAATACTCCATCCTTAAAAACTAACCTACAAATCAACATGCATTGTACTTAACTAAAAGTTAAACAATTCGAAAAAGTGCACATGTTTGCATTCTGCAATGCTGGCAATACAAAGCATGTGTAATGATCGCGTACCTATTCCTCGCGGAAATAAAACGCAAATAATGTACTTGGGAAGTGTTACTATTGATAGTTAAGTGATAACGTGATGCGGGGCTCCACTAGTTTTGATTCGACAGCCGGTACGCATTATTCATAAAAAATGCCAATTAAAATGTAATTTGTAGACGCATGCAAGATGTTCATTTACAAAATAATGACTCTTTTCATGACAAAATGTCCACGTCAATGCTCAGTATACTATTATTTAATACTTTTTTGAATACTTTATAAAACAAAACTCACATAATCGTCATTAATTTCTGGTTTCATTATGTTACAAATAATCTCAAGCTGAAAATAACAAGAACAATAATCTACTTCGGCGAAGTAAAAAATTCCTCAGATTCACAGATTCTCAGATTTCTTCGCTGTTTTTTTTTCGCTTATTTCACTTTTTATATTTGTTTCTTTGTTTGGCTCGTACACTTAAATATTTGCCATTAGTACGTAAAATATAGACATTTATTTTCGTTAATATTTCTCAACTTGCAGCCGGATGTGCGCATTATTATTATTTGTATACATATTTTGTACTATGTATTTTTTTCATTTATTTAGGGATTAGGATAGCATATTTATTTACGACCGCCAAAACTAATATTTCTATTTTTTGTGGACTCGTACAATATATATTTGTCATAAAATCATTCCTTTTGAACATAGACTATAGATTTGGTATGACATATGCCTAAAATCAAACATAATTTTATTATTAGATTCTATATCATTATTAGAAAAGGAAAACAAAAATAGTTTAATAAAGAAAGACTCCCGAACTATAAATATATATATATACACACACACGATTCTTCATAGCATTATAATTTCATTCGACACTTGTATTAATTTCATTCATTGTTGTCTGTGGTTACTGCTGATTTCATTCGCGAACAATCAACGCGCGCTTCGCTCTCTCATTCATTTCTGCGCCTTTCTTTTTGGCGTGGCTTCTCAGTCGGTCGGAGAGTGTTTGTTTTATATTTGTGAAATATTATCACTTCGCATTTATTGTAACTTGTCGTGTTAGTGATTATCAGTTTCTTATTTTTCTACTCCATACTTAATATCTCAAGACAATGAGGCCCCAAAATGGAAACGATGATAGCTACGTATGTATATTTAATTTTACTTTGAGTAGTTTTATGATTAGCATCTTTACTATTATTTAGTTGTATTTAGTAACTTTAGTGTAGTGATTTTGTAAATAGTGCTATGTTGATGTGCTTTTTGTTAGGGAATGTAATAAACCCACGCCGTAGACGCGGCGCCATTTTGTATCAAGCGTCCTAATTTTTAGGAGGAACCTGAGGTACACCGTAAAATCTTCATTGGTGGTCTAAATTACCGAACCACCGATGATACTCTGAAGGAGCATTTCGAAAAATGGGGAGAAATTGTGGATGTCGTAGTTATGAAGGATTCTAAAACAAAAAGGTCACGCGGATTCGGTTTTATCACGTACTCAAAGGCGCATATGGTAGATGACGCACAAAACAGTCGCCCTCACCGAATCGACGGACGGTAAGATATCTAGGTTGTTTAACGGTACTTTGCTGTCCAGCTATATGAAAGCGTCTTATGGCTTTTGTATCGTTTTATACTGCAAATATCGTTGACCTCGCTTGGTGAATGTCACGATAATTAATGCGCGTGGCGTTTTCTGTGGCGGCTACATATTTAAGAAACGCTGTCAATACGGTTAAATGTTAATGGCGATTTGGCTTGTATGACTAATTTATTTGCCAAATGACATTGCGTTTTTTTACCTAAAATTTATCAATGTTATTAAAGCTGATTAGATTTGCATGTCTTGCCATGGATCAATAAAAAGAAAGGGATGAATAGGGTAAAAATTTGTATGTTTTTTCACTAGTGTCGTTGAAACAAAAAGGGCAGTGGCCCGTCAAGACATTAAGAATCCTGAAGCCGGAGCTACAGTTAAGAAACTGTTCATTGGTGGCATTAAGGATGACCATGAGGAAGATCAACTCCGAGAATACTTTTCTACTTACGGAAGCGTACAAAATGTTAGCATTGTCACTGACAAAGCTACTGGAAAGAAGCGAGGCTTTGGTTTTGTCGAATTTGATGACTACGATCCAGTAGATAAAGTTTGCTGTAAGTATTTATAACTATGATTGTGACTTTGTTAGGCATTTTTGTTGAACAGTGACTCATAAATGTAATGTGATAAGGTTCATAGCTTTTTGTCTTGATGTCAATGCTCTTTTATCTTATAAAGTTATTTAACTTAAATAAAATGAATACATTAAATAAGTAGTCTTAATTAGAAAATGTTTTATTTCACAGTGAATGCTCCTCACAAGATTAATGGTAAACAGATAGATGTAAAGAAAGCTTTGCCTAAAGATGGCAGTGAACAACGTGGAGGAAGAATGGGTGGACAGCCACAGGGACGAAATGATAACTGGGGCAATGGAGGTCATATAAAAATTACAAATCAAATGTTATTTTAAGGGACGAATTGACAATTTTTTCATTTTTAACTTCCAGGTGGTGGTTATGGAGGTGGTAGCCAAGGTTGGAACAACTCGAACCCCTGGGATAGCAACCAGGGCGGAGGTTGGGGCAACCAAGGCGGTTACGGAGGCGGTGGCGGCGGTAGCCAACGGGGCGCGGCTGGCGGCGGCTGGAACAACCAACAGGATTTCGGCAGCTACAACCAGCAGAGCTACGGCGGTGGGCCCGCACGCAACCAACAATACTCCAACAGCCGCCCCGCACCTTACGCCGCCAGTCAGCCCGCCGCTAGTAACTACGGCAGCTACGGCAACGGACAGGGACGCCGCTTCTAATGTAAGTGATGCCTGTTCGGCCGCGCACCCGTACACACCTCACGTGTTCCTACAGCGTTTAATTTTTTTAGGATAGGCGACCATATAGCCGTCTTATTATGTTATTATGTGTCTTACTAAAGGTTTTTTCAATCTCTAGGTTTCGTGCTAAGTACACTAGTAACACTTACCCGAGCTAGTGTAGGCAGTTACGCTCCGGAGCACTAGTTACTCGACCGTCTACACCGTCAGGAAGTCTGTAGTCAGATCTATCTCATTGTTACAATAGGAGTTAATTTACTTATTAGTTTATTTTGACGTCTTGATAAATATTATAATGTTTTAAGTCATCTTATTTATTGTAGTACTTGGCATACTTAACGTGACATTAATTAAGGTTTTTAGTTTAATGTAACTTGAACTTTAGATTATAAAGTCTCATATGCGGTGAGAGAGAAGTCAAAGTTCGTGTTGTAATAGAAACAATTCTGAATATTTTGCCACATTTGTTGGCTTGAGATCTTTTTTTTTTCTTTTAGCTATATAGTGTTAACGTTTATCATGACTTTATTTCTTTAAGCATTCAGTATTAAGTTCAGATTCGTAAGTTTAAGGAAATAGGTATAGAGGTTTATAAATTTTATAGGATAATTTAATAAAAGGAAAATAAAACAAAATATAAAACATGTAGGATTGTGTTTCTTTAAGATTTCTGTTTTTGTAAATAGTTTATTTATTGTCCTGACTCACCTTGATAATTATTTTATTTCAAGTTTGACCTTCCTTATTAATTGTAGAGCCTCATAACAGCTGATTGCATTTGGTATCTGCAGTATTATCTTTATTCCTTGTTCTCCCGTTATATTTCAATTTATCCTTTTTTTAGTTGTGACTAAATGAATGCAGGTAGAAATGCAATAAAGTAGGTATCTAAACAATTAAAAGGTTCTTTTAAAAAAATATTTTTCAAACGCACTATGCGCAAGATTCGGGAGATATCAGATGTACAAAATTGGTGAGAAATGGAAAGGTTATTGCAGAGTTATTTGGACTAATTTAGCATTCAGTTATGGTAGGTAATATGGTTTTTATTTGGATGTTGTGTGTAGTATAAATATATAAAAGGGCTGCCATTAGCCGAAGACAGGGTTCGTAACATGTTTTAGTGAAGGGCAGAGCTTAAGATTCGAATACGATTGCTGCAATTGGTAGGTGAAAGTACTATTTTCTGGTAGTCTCGTGAAGATATTTAGTATTAGCTGTCTTGCTGTAGATGATCACAAAATATATTGGAACACTGGAGTATTGCGTGCGAACGCGATATAGTTTTCTTAATAGGCAAGCGTTTTTCCACACCCTGCCTGATGTTAAGCAAAGAGGCGGTCTAAGGTGGAGCACGTTTGCCTATGAGGTGCCTGTTTATAGTTTCTGCTTAAAAGCTCTAAAAGCCTGCAGCCGAGGTCTTTCGTGTGATCTCCATAGTATAGGCATTATTATCAATGCTACACATTTCACGTATATGTAAACAAAAAAATAGTAAAAAGATAAATAAATTGCTAGTTACATAGCATCTCTTTTCATAATATTATGTTTTTATTTTTCTTTTTTTTTGTTAATAAAACAATATTTATTTTGCATGATAAACTTCGGGGCGAGGGGATGGGATCGCTCTACTTTCGTCGATGTTTCTTTCAAAGGTGAGTTTATGAGTTGTTTTGTTTTCTTTTTATTTGTATCATTTTTACAAAATAAAATGTTTTAAATATTTATATTTGTTTTATTTGTACACTAGTTATCCCATAGGAATAGTTGCGTCAAGAGGCATTTTTTTTTAATAGGGCGATTTGAAATCCACAACTTACATTACGGTCACCTGACCCTGACTCGTCTAAAGGCGACTGCTTGAGAATAGAACAATAAATAAAATAAAGTTCGCTCAAGCAGTGACAGCTATGGATGTTTTGTGTTACAAATAATATAGGCAAGAATCGACTCTGGTTTTGAGAAAAAAATATATCTTATTTGATTGTGATTTAGTTATAGTAATTATCAGGATTGGCTCGGTCCGACATCATTGCCATTAAAAAAGAAAATAAATTAGAACAAAATTTCAAAAGCTCTTAAAACTCTTAATACTCTTATATTTTCAATGTTGAGCAACTTAATTTGATGCGAATATTGTAATTAGTTATGTAAAAAAGTAATGGAACTTTTAAAATACAATGAATCTAGGGTTGATACTTGGTATATTTTTTAAATTTTATTTTGCTTGGATGGTTGACATCCCTAATAAGGTCGATCGCGGTTCTTAACGATTTTTCAATATTGAGGAGCGTTTTTTGCTTAGAAGTATAGGAAATAATGTTTAATAGAAATATGTCTTAAAATTGTTGTTGATTTAACAACATATCTTTATTGAAAAAAAAATAGATAAGATAATCCTATGTGAAAATTACGAATTAGTCCGAGAAAAAGCAAATCAAATTGAGGAAAGTTACCAACTTTATATTATAGCTCTCAAATTGTTTATTTTTATTACTAAAAATAGTGTAATAATTACACGGACAAGGTGCTTGTGCGAGCGAGCGTATCGCGGAAATAAACTGCGTGATTTCACTTTCATTTATCAGCGTGGAAAATCCGCAGCGACATCCGCAGTTCCGACTGCGCCGGAGCATCGCCTTACCTGGAGGAATGAAACAAAATTACTAAATTAATATTACACCGGTTATCTGCGTCGTTCTCTTATTTTAGATGAAAATTGAATGGAAAAGCTCTCCAAATGATGTGGGTT
Source organism: Tinea pellionella (assembly GCA_948150575.1). NCBI lineage: Eukaryota > Metazoa > Arthropoda > Insecta > Lepidoptera > Tineidae > Tinea > Tinea pellionella. The sequence goes on from OX411253.1 coordinate 6,476,094, forward strand.
CCAAGTGATGTGTGGCGAATATAGCCAACCCAACCCATTACTATTGTTAAGAAGTTAGTTTCATATTAAGCTACTCGTGCTAGATGGTTGGATGAATAAATCTATATATCTAAATGCATATTTTTGGATTTGAAAAACTTTATTATAAAGTTATGTTGAAAGAGATTTTGCTGCGGTTACGAGATGGTTAGTAGATTCAAACTGCCGCATCCATTGTTGAGAAGGTGTCTGAGTTGGTGCAGAGCTGGTGGGGCGTCGTTGATCTTGGCATTAGGTTTTTGGCGCGAAGAGAAAGTGTGCGGGGTGGTGGCCAGAGACCCCTCGTTGCGGCACTCGGCGGGCTCGGCTCGGGCCAAGCCGTCACTCCGTCGGCGATTCGCTTGCGAAATAATGCCATTGAATCGCCGGCGCCGAATTCGCCTGTGATCGTGGTGCGCGAGGAGATGCCTCGCAAATAAGTGGTGGACGGTGCATTGGAAGGATAACTGCACTAACAGAGCTCGCGACAATGTGCGAATGTAGATTAGTGATATCCTTTTTTGTGACCTTTATTTTTGTATCGTGTGTGAGGGAGATCGATTCGACAGCTGAAGTGGTGGACGATAACGTTGTAAGTTATTATTTATTAATTATCTGTTATCGGTGTAGGGTAGTATCGGTCACGACTGTACACCTCGGTGGTGCATTGACTCGAGGACTTTTACTTTCCGCGGACGTCGACGTGCGCACTTCTTGTGCGTAGTTACATGTAATTGTTACTACACGTGACAGTAGCTTCGATTTATTACCTATCAACCTGCTTATTAGCATTGCTAATTGACTATGTGATCTCTATTTTAAATATACCTACACGAAACCCAAAGCTGTTAGTTACGACAACTACCTATATGAAAACATCGAATTCGTTTGAAAGCTATCTTTAGGTGTCGACGACGTAAGTAATTTTTTTTTGATTTTGATTCCATTCGGTATCAATATAATAGAATGAAATAAATGTAAAACAATATGTTTATGCAAGAAAGTACGTTTTATTAAGGCCGAGACTACATTAGATGAGACTATAAGATTGTAATCTCAAAAAATTGACGCGGCTATTCAAACACCGCGATTATTCATGTGTGCTTAGCTTTAGGACCCAAATATTCCAATGCGTCCGAGACTAGACTGCTCGAAGACAAACAAGGAGGCACTTTATTTTCTGTATTCACAAATGTGATTAAGTCTCGCTCGATCGATAATTATGTAACTAAAAAAGTAAATCCAATTTCACGCACACATGAATTTGTTTGTACGAAATTATAACGATGGTTTAATAATAAAATTGGTGAAACGAAATCATCCGACTTTCGCTGTTACGTGTTGAGCTTTACATAATATTTCCTTCCGATTGGACCTGACCTATGTGGTAGAGACTGTTTATTGCCTAATTGGCTTTAAAACTCACATGATTCTTACATAATTTCGTTTTTGAATGCAAAAGATTACCTAGATACGAATGTCAAAGGTTAATTATGAAAGTATATTTATCATTATGTGAGTGTAAGACGTGGGTTTGCAATGGATAAACTCCAACTTTGTTCTGCTAAAAATCTCAACCTGTCTATCAGCCCCAGATCTAGGGGGGGCAAGCCGGGGCCCATGCCCCAGTCGGCAATTTTAGAGGGCGGCAGATTCAAACTCATACTCAACTTTGACCACAGAAACGTCTAGTACGTGAAGCACATAAATTATTTTTTGCGGGGCGCATAAGCATAGGGCGGGGGCGGCATTTTTCAATTTTTGCCCCGCCTCGAATAAAATCAAGATCCGGGGCTGCTGTCTATATCCTAAAATCCTAAAAACCCAAAGGTCGACTGGCAGATAAAGCCTCACGGCTTTAAGTCCACCTTTTGTAAATTTACAATAAAGAATATAAATAAAATAAATAAAAATAAAATAAAATGGAATTCGAGATCAAAAGTGTAAACAAAAATGTTGCCGATTTAAAACAATACCCTGATTTGTGTCGTTCGTCGTAAAGTAAAACATCAAGTTAAAATTTAACGCACATCTCAAACACGTAAAGCAAAATACTGTTTATAGTTTTAAAGTGACGTAATATACGATCAAAAAATAAAATATTCTTGTTTGAAATAAAATCGTGCAGTTTTTTTTTGGTACAATAAGGCAGATGTTCTAAACATTTGAATTTTTTTAGTCAGCTTTAATTATGTCGACTGTCTAGGAAAATGTTGACTACCCTTGACGTCACTTTAAATGTGACATTTCTTTGGTTACATTTTTGATCTAATTCTATTTCAATTATAATAAAGTTATATGTACTATGGTCCACATTATTCGGTTAATGACTGCGGCTACAAACTGAACAATAACTAATTGGTTTCTTTAGAAATAATTTTCTTGTGAAAGTTCATTTGGGGTTATCCCTTTTTTAATGACAAAATTATTAAAAAATATATAAGTACTTTATGTAGTTTCTAAAATGATATTTACAAAAAATCAATGATTCTATACTCATATCGGTCTTGGCCACAGAGATTTTGAACACTCGTTTCACAACCTGTAACCATCCGGTCACGGCCGGTACCTTTCAATTAACTAGGCACTCACTATAAATTAATAAACGCCGTTTTAATCGTGAGCATGATTATATTATTTATTTTTAGATATTGTTTAAATACTAACGGTTCCGAAGGAATTGGTGGGAAATGAAAAAAACAAAAACAAAAAGTATTAAAATTTCACTTTGAAAGGCTTGAATTTCTTTTGAAAGTAATTTTACTGATTACGAATTGACAAATAGTGGATTGGCGCCGACTGATCAATTAATTCTGTATTATTTCGTATTTTATATACTTACCATAAAAACTATATTACGTACGAACCTTATAGTATTTTTTTTGTACAATTTATTCCGTATAAATAAATGTTTCAGCCAGGAATCGAACTTGAGTTCGTTACGATCGCTAAATAGACGCGCTAGAACATACTAGGACATATAGGGCGGCTTTAGAGCGATTCCATATCCAGATCCAAATCTGGATTTAGAGAGATAAAATTCCTAACCAAATAAAATACTACATAATACTACGATGTAGGTAGAATCTACGGAACGCGAGCATCCTACATATCTAGGTACTTTAAAGAATACATTATACAGTGTAATACAACAACAAAAACGCATTAATTTTTTAAAACAAAATCAGTGCTCGTTTATTTTGTAGATAAAAAAGAACAAAAACGTATTAGCAACAAGCAAATATCCTTAACCTATTCGTGACTTTCGTAACAAAATTTTAATAGCTAAATATTTGCCGGAATTAATACCAATTTGGTAAACTGAAATTCAGTGCCGATAATTTCATTGTCAATAAATACCCTTGACATTATTTTGTTTAGAACAATTACATTTTCAGTATAAAAGGATTTTTTTTTCAAATCAATTTGTTTCTATAAAAACTACATCGCAAATTAATTTCAATTGAAATCGAGGAAACCTGAATAGTTTTTGTATTACCAATTTATATTAAAAAACAAATTTAAATTGATAAGTTTTAATTCAATTATTAAGTCCATGAATTTCCGCGGGCAATGATCGCTTTCGCTATGTCGGCTCGAGTAGACGAATGTGCACCATCCAGATTGACAGTGCATACTCCTCTCGTTATACCTGGCTACTTTCAAACCGCTCCCGAAATACGACATAGTTCCTTCACGGGTTTTACATTGGAAAGTGGTGATACTATCCCAGGATGGCAGATTTGGCTGATACCCATAATCAGTCTTCCTACCACTCTATATGTTTATTATAACTTATAAGTAAGGAAAGTGATAAAAATTGCGACGGTTACTTTTCAAAATTCATATAAAATTTCGGACAAACCGTCTGGGGTCATTTGCTATTATTTCGATGACATAATAAAATGTTTATTCAATGTTTTAACTCAACCTTAGCCTCATTAGTTATCTAACTAAACAATACTTGGACGGTGTTCGGTTTCAACATAACATATTACGTGGTGACCGATCAGTGAAAGTTTGTTACTGTAATACTATTCGTGTATAGTTGGCGATGTGGCACATTTCTTTTTGTTGTATTAAAATGTCGTTTGTAAAAGAATTCAGTCAAGGGCGCAACAAGCCAAAATGTTCAGGGGTGTCGGATTCGTCGATGGCTAAAAAAGGTCATTAAAGATTATTTAAAATTAAATTATTTCAATTAATTTGATTTCTTTGAGATTATAATTAACTAATTTACTTTTGAAATTACCCTCTAATTGATCATGGAGGTCCGGAAAATTGCAGATAGGGTCAGGCAGAGTGTGATTAGATTTTTTAAAAATAATTATGTTATGCATAAGCCAAGTCTATTTCCAATTATGGACAGTTTCTTGTGGTCTTCTCATAATAATCCTACCTGAAGCCATGGTTGTCTGATGATGAGCAAGTTCATGCTAAGCCTATAAAAAAAAAATGAATGGGTCAATTCCAAATAACCAGGTATTATTCCATATGGATCACATTATATTTGGTCATAACATCAGAAACGCCTTCAAAATCGACGTGTTCATGGAAAATAAATGCACGTTTTTATTGGCTTTAAATAGGAAAGAATCTCCCAATTGGGTTAGTAGAGGTGCTAATTATAATTGACATGGTCATTGGTATGTTTATGGTGTTAACGAAGAGGTGTAAACGACCCCGACGTCGCGCGTCGTGCAATAGGGAAAATAGAGAACATAAAAAAATTCAAAAATACATTTTGTAATCTTGAATTTTTTTATTAATTAGAATTTTAGTACATAGTTAAAATACCAAATGTTACTATTTAGCAATAGTCGCCGTAATCTAGGGTTGCAGTTCGTCCGAATGTCCCCGGAATTTGTTTTAGTTTGGAGGACGTCAAGCGACCCGGGGTTTCATTTGTAGTCCAGGTTTTAGTCTGCTGACACATCTACCAAAAATACGTCCTAAATTAACCTTCTGTATTGTTTTATTAAAAAATTGAATTTTCTTAAAAATTGTATGAGCATAAACGTGCCTGGGACTTCGAGTTTCATGTAAACCATATCAGGTGCTGAAGGGGAGGGACGCCAAAATCGTAGAACTAACGACATTTAAATAGTTAATGATTGGGAGACAAATAGCCAAACATTCAATTAAATCTATATATAATGCATGATCGTGTAAAAACAAACAATAAAGGAAGGTTACATAATTACATTGTTGTTTTTGTGTCATAACAAAAGATCTCTAAGTAGCTAATATTAAATGGCTATAAAACGTGAGCCCGTTACGCTCGTAATAGCTTTGAAACAGAAAGTGCAATGAGATGTCTGCAGATGTAACAAGGGAAAGGTGGAAGTGAACCTATGTGAAAGTATTTGTGTAGGTTTTACTCTGAATGCTACGCCGGCACCTACAATTAAATTGGTCTAGAATATAGTGATTGTCATTGCGCTATAGACGCTAAATATGTTTGTTGCTTTTATAGTAGCTTGGCATGTGATTGTGGTCTATGAACAGTTACAAATGTCTACAGGCAGCAGTTGCCTCCGCTATTCCGGCTTAAGGAGACCATCCACTGACAGAGTTTCTCTTCTCCCCGTCTACTTATAAGCTGATCGGGTGTTACACTTGAAAGCGGAGTTACTGTATGCAGAGATCACGAAATTACTTTTTTTGTTCAATTCTTAACATAAGAATCAATTTTAAATTTCAGGTAACAAAAGGAAATAGATCTCAAAGATTTTTATTTGATGCAATATTTGGTCTTGAAGTACCTGTTTTTGAGGAGCAGAGCGTGGAAGACGACGACGATGACACCAAGGTCAAAAACTGTTCCTGTGGCAAGTATTTATCAGTACGAAATTATTTGTTTTTATAGTAATTCATATTATTATCATAAAAACAGAAAACAGCCCTTTATTTTGTATAAAATTCTTGGCTTCTTGAATTTTTTGATTACATTAAATTAAAATATTTTATGCGACTTACTATCACGTTAATTTTGATTATATCAGACGTTTTAAAAGCTTTGTCTTGCTGTCTCGCGACTACCGTGGTTTCAAAGCTTTTGAATAGCTTTATTACGATTAAAATCAAAGCGATAGTAATCCGCATAAAATATTTTATTGCATGTTCGGGAACGGCCCTAGGCCTTATTGTATAGACTATAGAAGATTTAAAAAAAAATTATATTAAGCGAATTGTCAGCAAAATTTATTTATCTACAATTACTCACACATTTAAATTATTTTCTACACAAGTTAGGTGTAGATATTGTAACGTGCAAAATCTATCTTCAATTTTAAGTGTCGATATTTTTATAGAATGCGGCAGACCAAATCCATTGCCTAGAAAATTAGGTAAGTATAATGTAGTAGTACCCAACACAATCTTGTTATAAGCACTTCCTTATTTGTCTAACTGTATTCCTGTGTGTTTAATTGTAAAAGTGTATAATTATGTAGCATTTTACGTATTGTTTGCATGACATAGTAATTTGGTAGCATTATAATATTTTTGAATTAACATTATTGCGTCAAACCTTTTAGTAAACTTGTACCATAAACAAACAATCTTTACTAATGTTTATTTTTGTAGTTAATATAATAATAAAACTAAATACTTACCCATATTTAGTAAATAAATTATTTTTTGTTCAGACTTAGTGTAGTTAGTGTTACTTTGTGCAATTAATTATATATAAACATAAATACTAATATAATGTAAATGTGAAAGTAACTTTGTCTGTTTGTTACATTTTCACTCGTAAATCGCTGAACAGATTTAGATAAAATTTGGCAAGGAGATATATTGCATCCAGGATTATGTAAATTCATATTTAGGTTTTTGGTAACGTATTTCAGCGTTTATTAACGCGTTCTCAAGTCAAGGGGCGTAACATCTTCCAATCATGTTGATCAAACTATTGTTTCGAATCATGATTTTGCGAATTTAATTATGTAAAAAACATCGATAGGTTTTCACCGAGAAAATTGCATTAAAACATATTTACAGGTCATAATTGAGAAGAAAAAAAAAACAGACAAAAATTACATCCTATTTTTTAGACTCCTAATTTATTGATTCAAAAAATTACGCTAAATAATTAAAATTTTATTTTAATTATCACAGAATGTGGAGGATCAAACCAGGAGAATCGTATCGTCGGCGGTGTTCCAGCAGGAGCTAATAGATATCCATGGATGGCGCGTATAGTCTACAATGGTCAGTTCCATTGTGGTGCTTCGCTTCTCACTAAGGATTACGTTTTAACTGCAGCCCATTGTGTCAGAAAGTATGTTTAATATTAAATTAAGTTTACTATTTATAAAGTCAAGTGTACTCTATCTGTTTGTTGTCGTTTCTTTTTTTTTATTGTAGCTCGGCATGTGACAACACTCCGCCTGATGTAAAGCTAGAGTGCGGTCTATGAATGGAAACAACTGCTACTACAGAGAGACCTGTCCGGGCAGCAGTCGTCTCCACTATGCCGGCTTGAGGAGACGAGCATGTACCATCCAGATTGACAGTGCACACTCCTCTCGTTATACCTGGCTACTTTCAAACTATTCCCGAAACGCGACAAGGTCACTTCACGGGTGTTACATTCGAAAGTGGTGGTACTACCCCAGGACGGCAGACCGGGCTAATAACAACCATCAGTCTGCCTACCACTCTCTAATAGTTAGCGACCAAAGTACATATAAAAAAGTTATATTGATACCGGTCTTTAGCGAGGTTCGAATACGGGTCTCATCGATCGTGAGTTCGATCACACGCGTCTTACTGCTAGACCACGGCCGTTCACTAAAAAGCTAATCATAAAAAACCTAGTAATAACGTTTAAGCATTGGTAGTGTGTTAAATGGTTAAAGGAATTGTCTTCAATCCTTTTATATCCTCTATAAAAAAGTATGTATAGATATAGGTCGTGTCAAACTTTATGGCGTCTCGGAAGTTAGCTGCGGATGATATTTCGCGCAGGTACAGTTAAGAGTTAATTTTAAATATGAACAGAACATATAAAAATGTCCTGCGGGCTACCCGGGAGCCCTTCCCTCTCACATTCATCGGGCCCCATTGATACCTCAATTTGTGTACTACACCGCGACTTGACGCCGTCCATAAAGTTTGGTTCGTAGATACTCAGAGGCGGCTTTACCTATAGTGCAGGGTGTGCGGCGCACTCGGGCGCCGGGTCTAATAGGGCGCCGAGCACCCTCTAAGCTGATGCGACACTTCCAAAGGCAGCACCGCGACCGGCGCGCTCCCAAATGCGCCCATGTTACGGCCCCGGCCGATGCCGGGCGCACGGTAGCAAAGCAAAGCGCGCCACCACAAGCTGCGTCTTTACCTACTCTACACAATAACTTTTGTTTTAACGTGAAATTAGCTTGGCGTAGTGTAACCTGGGACTATACGCGTGACAGACTGGCATATTAACCACTGCGCCACGCGTGTCGTTAAAAAGTTGCTTCCCGTTATCATTTAAAATTGCACTTTTAGCACCCGAATTTCCATTTGAAAATATAACTGTAAGTATTCCATTTTCACCCCGCTCCTACTAGAGGGCGCCATGGTATTGGTTACACACGGGCGCCACAAGGGCTAGAGCCGCCTCTGTAGATACTATATGTATAAATGATTGTATAACACAATTTATGGAGACTGTACTATGTCGTGTAATAAACACTGAATAGACGCGCCCACTGCCGGACACGCGATGTCCTCACAACTTCTCTGAATTAATAACAATAATTACACAATATGTAAATGATGCTTTCATGATTAACAGTGAATTTTACATCCATTGACGCTTTTGTTTCTTCACAATAAAAATTATTAATGTAAAAATTCGCAATGTATACGAAAATATTTCCAGCAAAAATTGTTAAGCAAATTAGTTGTATTAATTAGTAATCTATCATGATCGATATATCGATAATTGTATTCATAAACATCTCTATATATTTTCTTTTTTTTTTGTTCATTAGTTGATACGCGTGTTGTATCAGCTAGTAACGAACTATACAACACTATAACGGGAATAGCGTGCAAGGTCGACTGGTGCATTTGTCTCCCAAGGCGGCATAGTGGAAGTAGCAGTTGTTTCCACTCATCGATCGCACTATAGTTTTACATCAGGTGGAGTGTTGTCATATGCCGAGTTACAATAACAAAAGAAAAAGAGCTCAAATGCAAAGTAGAGCTTGCTAGAACTAATTGTGAGCGGTTTTTTTTTGTGAAATTTTGAGCGGCCGTGGTCTAGCGGTAAGATGCGTGAACTCACTATCGATGAGACCCATGTTCGAATCTCGCTAATTCTGACCGGTACCAATGTAACTTTGTTATATGTACTTTGGTTGCCCTGTGCCTATAGGCACTATTAAAGAGTGGTAGGCAGACTGATGATGGTAATTTGTTCAGTCTGCCGCCCTGGGGCAGTACCACCACTTTCGAATATAACACCTGTGAAGTGATCTTGTCGCGTTTTGGGAATAGTTTGAAAGTAGTCAGGTATAACGAGAGGAGTGTGCACTGTTAATCTGAGATGGTACATGCTCATCTCCTCAAGCCGGCATAGTGGAGGCGACTGCTGCCCGCACAGGTTTCTCTGTAGTAGCAGTTGTTTCCATTCATGGACCGCTTTACATCAGGCGGAGTGTTGTCCTATGCCGGGCTACAATAAAAAAAATGTGGTGAATAAAAATAGTATATGACGTCATTGGTATGGAGCATACGGCACTAATAACAAAGTAGTATAGTGGTCAGAACATCCGCACGCACTATAGTAGGAGGCGTGCTTCGAATCCCACCCCAAGTCTGTTGTACCCGTGTTGATTTTATTACTATTAAATTTTTAATTATTCGTATTATTTACTTAATGACCAAAATGATAACCTTATCCACTTATCAATGTTTACAATGTTTATTTGTAGCGACCGTTGTCGAATTATGCTTAGACTCGTGATCGCCTATGTTTGAATCTCCCAAAATCTTGATCAGTACATTTATATGACAGAACGGGAGAGCGGTCCAAGGCTTCTATCCTCCATTTGTGGGCGATAACTAAGCAAATATGCTGAAACACGACAGTTTCTCCGCACAAAACAAGTCACAACGCGTCCGCCGCGTGACGTGTTTTCAGAGACTCTGTCAAAGCGTAACGACGCTTTTGTTTCATATTCAGTTAGTGCTTGTACTCATGACCACGTATTCATTTTGGTCCAAGTTAGTTTCCGTAATCGTTCAAATTAGAGTCCGTATTCATGACCGTTCCGACATATATTTAAGTACAAAATGAGTAAAATTTTGCTAAATGTAGCAAAAAAAAGCATAGCTAGAGACGGGAATCGAACCTGCGTCTTTCGTTATTTACACATTACTTCCAATACATTACCATTGATAATACTGGCAAGCTCTTTACAATTTTAATAATAATAGAATAATGATCGCAGTATTTGAAGCAGTGGCGTCGCTAGCATGGGTGGGATCCGGGTTGGAATACGTGGTTACTAAAAAAATACCTAAATGTTTTTTACGGTCGGATGTAACCCCGAAACTGGAAGTTTCTCAAGCCTTAAAGCGGCTACACACGTTCAGTTTTAAACTGTACAGTTCAAACTGAACTTATGTAGCCCGCTTTAGTGATTTAAGGCCGCCCCCGCCCCGACCTTCCCGACCCCTAACTATGCCACAGATTTGAACTGTTCAAAAAACGTTTAAGTTTTGTTTCTAAGTCAATTTTGTTTTTAAAACGTATTTCTTTACATTTCAGATTAAAAAGATCAAAAATCCGTGTGATCTTAGGTGATCATGATCAAACTATCACCACAGAGAGTGCAGCTATCATGAGAGCCGTCACTGCAATCGTCAGACATCGTAGCTTCGACTCCGAGTCTTATAACAACGACATTGCATTATTGAAATTGAGAAAACCTGTCACATTTTCCAAGATCATTAAACCCATCTGCTTACCCCCGAATAGTAAGTTTTTTTAAAAGTCCTGCATGCGGAAGCAGGCGCCCTCGCTATACCGGCTTGATGGGATGAGAGTGCATTGTCCAAGTTGACTAAGCAGTGTCATTTGGATAAATAGAGCGGCCGTGGTCTAGCGGTAAGACGCGTGAACTCACGATCGATGAGACCCGTGTTCGAACCTCGCTAATTGTGACCGGTACCAATGTAACTTTGTTATATGTACTATACTGAGCGACCAAACTCAGTGCCTATAGGCACTATTAAAGAGTGGTAGGCAGACTGATAATGATTATTTGTCCAGTCTGCCGTCTTGGGGTAGTACCACCACTTTCGAATGTAACACCCGTGAAGTGACCTTGTCGCGTTTCGGGAATAGTTTGAAAGTAGCCAGATATAACGAGAGGAGTGTGTACTGTCAATCTAGATGGTACCTCAAGCCGGCATAGTGGAGGCGACTACTGCCCGCATAGGTTTCTGTGTAGTAGCAGTTGTTTCCACTCGTGGACCGCACTCTAGCTTTACATCAGGCGGAGTCTTGTCACATGCCGAGCTATAATAATAAAAAAAAAATATCTCGTTACATTTGAAAGTGGTGGTATAGCCGCAGGACAGCAGAGCGGTCTAATAACCATCACTAGTCTACACTGATCTACCTGATGTCTGATCTTAATTAACTCCTCTCTCTACATTCCACCTTCGCTTCGACCACATCCATTACTCCCCTCATGCATGCACGTCGGTTGAGGGTACTCCTCATCTGAGCCGTTGATCAATCTGACTGAGAAAGATCTTTCTAGGGCGCACAATAAATCTTTTTTGGTTTTTTTAAATTTTAGCTAAGACATTAATGTTTGTTTCTGTCAGGTTTCGAGCCAGCAGGCAAAGAAGGCATTGTTGTAGGTTGGGGGCGTACATCGGAAGGTGGCCAATTACCAGCCATAGTTCAAGAAGTGAAGGTGCCAATATTATCCCTCACGCAGTGTAGGGGAATGAAGTATCGTGCTTCAAGAATTACTAATAATATGGTAACATTTTTTAAATATAAACAGCTTTCCATCCCGAGAAATAAAATAGCTGTGCTGATCAGATTACAAAAAAAGTTTTTTAAAAGCCTGTACTAGTCACCTCCGCTATGCCGCCCGGTTTGAGGAGACGAGTGTGCATCGTCCATTGACAGTGCAAACTTTTCTCGTTATACTTGGCTATTTGGACCCCGGATGCCACCAGTTTGGGGGTTAGTCCTCGAGTGGCCATCTTTATGGGTGTTATATTTGATAGTGGTGGTAAAATCCCTGGATTAAAATAAATGTTAGGTCTAATTGCACCAAAAAGCCCGTTAAAGTTACTTTGACTGTTACTACGATGACTTTAACGATTACGTTTACTTTTACTCTACACGCGTTGCACCATCGTGTAAATTCATAACGCTATCGATAAAAGGGTGGCTGATGTAATGAGGAGTACATTCCCGAAAAATTAAAGAAAAACATATTTGGCTTCTTTTCATACACTTGACGTTAGTGACATTGGTTTAACTATTACTTTAACTTTGACAAGCCAAAATTCGCTGGTTACGGTTAGCGTTAAAGTAAACGTCAAAACTGGCTTTTTTTTGAAGCAACCTAATTTTAATTTTAACCATTACTTTAACGTGAGAGTAATAGTTAGGTCATCTGAGGATAATTTTTTTTTTAAATTAAAACTAAAACATTTCAGTTGTGTGCTGGTCGTGCTTCCACGGATTCCTGTCAGGGAGACAGCGGGGGTCCATTACTTTTACAACAAGGTGACAAATTCCAGATTGTAGGTACGTTAACAATTTTTCTTCTTTATTGCCCATATCTTATTGATACGCCCGAGCGAGTCATGGTCAGCACCTTATTAGGTCGGCATAGTGACGCTGACTTTTGTCATCGTACTCTGCGTGCTTACCATAAGACCAGTCAAAGACAATTTAAAATATAATAATTTATATTGTCACTGGGTATAATGTAAAAAAGCGGTCGTCATCTAGCGGTAAAAGATAGACCTCTCGATCGGTGAGACCTGGGGCTAAAGTCAAAAGTTGTCACTCGATCGAATCGAAAACAAAATACAGGGTGTATCAGGCAACGTGTAAAAAAATTTTGGTAAATATTAAGTGAGAGATGAACACCTCTCAAAAAATAAATTTACTAAATAAAAGTTCTCGTGTATGGTATTATCACAAAAACAAAAGGTCTATAAATGGACCGGCCGACGTGGATCGTCGCTGCAGGTGGGCCGGCACACGGCTCGTCGGCACGGGATCAAAGGCGAGGCGGCAAAGGTTGTCGGCGTTGATCAATGGCAAGGTCGTTTGTTTGATGCACCGCCCGACGACACAACGATTACGCGTTCGTGTAGTAAATTATGTATGTTTCTACAAGGAAAAGGTGGACATTTGGATAAAAAAAAGTATTTATTTTTTAAATTAATTTCTGCTCAGAATCACTTACTGAGTCATCTCTTGAAATTTTTTACACGTTGCCCGATACATCCTGTATATGGGATTTGACGTTTCACTGTCACCTAATTGATAACGAATCAAGTGAAAACTGTCGATTGGCTAAATTCTGACCGGTACCAATGTAACTATGTTATATGTACTTTAGTCGCCCAGTGCATGTGATACAAAGATTAGCTTAGTACAGGTATTAGGAATAAAAATAATAAAAAACATTTTTTTTATTTCAGGCATTGTCTCGTGGGGTGTAGGCTGTGGTCGTCCTGGCTACCCTGGTGTGTATACACGGGTCACACGATATTTACCCTGGTTGAGAGCTAATTTACGGGATACGTGCCTTTGTGCCAACTAAATAGGGACAATTATAGGGACTAAAATTTTAAAGAATAATTTGTGAATTGAAAATTGTTTTGGTTAAAAACATTGATATATACAACTAGATGTGCAGTGACGCTTCCAATGTGACGCGAGAGAAAAAATGACCGCAGTCACCTTTAGGTTCTTTGTCAGTTAGTATTTGAGTTGGCGGCAACATTGTCAAATCGTTTGAAGCGGTCTACGCTTTTTTTATGTTAGATGCATTAAGTTTGCACAGTTAAAATAGTTTTTCTACTTCCATCTTTTCGATATAGGTGTGAGAAATATCTTTTAAGTTAGATACTTAGAAAATAGATTTTAGTAATAAATAAACGATTCACTCATTGGTTGTTACTTAAATTTTAAGAATTGGTGGCGATTCCACTACACGCTCATAGATGGCGTTGTCTAAAATGTATCACAAATTTCACATTTCGACAAGGTTAGTTTATTATTATAGTATATACAATAGTATACATATACCCAGACCGACATATCATGGGACGCGAGTGGGGTAGAGCAGGCATAGCGAAGGTGACTGCTGCCTCTCTGCTATTTTTCTCTGGTAACAGTTATTTCCGCTTATGAGCCATATTCTAGCATAATATTAGGCGGAATTTGGGGTGTTTTAACTTATTTGCATTAAAAAAAGCTTGCGGAAATATTAAATAAGTAATTTAGGTTTACTATTTAGAATTAATGTTGTAAATGTGTTTTTTGTTGTTACCGCGAGTGTTCAAATTGTAAAATAATTTCTTTTTTCTAAAACGTAAAGTAATTATTTACAGTCTAACTGTTTAATTTAGGGATCTAGTCTGAAACATTTTCGTATAGCGCATGCGAGAAGGGTCGACTAACAAATGTTTTTTTTTATATGGCAATATAACAATTTGCCAGTGTCAAAGTAAATATTTTTGCATCAAGTTAATATTGTGCATCACGAGTCATTCATTCATCACACTAAAGAGTCAGATCAAGTCACAGTCAAGTCAAAAATTGCTCCAGTAAAGTGGTAGAATCTTTACTGAAACTTCCTAGGGAGTTTTGGAGGGAAAATGGAAACACAGGTTCTCTTCTTTTGAATTATTTGCCCATACTCACGCACGTTCACGAACACTTAATGGTTAATAATCCACCATTATTACACATTAACATTCGAAGAAACACAAGTTTAGGAAAATAATTTAAGGCAGATAACCTGTCTCAAGATGGCCGCCAAAAACTCACTAACAAATGTATGGGATTTAACATTTTATTTTAATTTTTTTTTTGGTTAATTCTCCCATTCTGGGAAGGCAAAGGGAACAAAGCCCATACAGCCATTTTTATTTTAGTTTTAGTTTTATATGGCATTATAACAATTTGCCAGTGTCAAAGTAAACATTTTTGCATCAAGCAAATAATCACGAATCTTCGAGAATAATCATGAATTAATTTATCACATACATTTTATTTCGGCGCTTCTCGCATGCTTTATGCAAATGCTTTAGATTAGGGGGATAAGTTTTTATTGTTATTAGTTTTGTAAGGTTTTTTATTTGTAGGCAGGCCGGTGGTGCAGATTACCATTAGAATTACGTTTCGATTTATAGATGAACATCTATAAAGTATTAGGCGTTACTTTGCCGATATCTATAACCAATTTTATTTTTCAAATACTACTTTGCAATTAATTTCTGCTAATCAATGTTAGTGAGAGTAGGTACACAGTCATATCAGCTGTCAATGTTAGATCCTTCACCAACATGCAAAAACCTCTCGACGCTCTTTGCCACTCCACGAGGCATCCTCAGGAGACATGTAGTCGCTTCGACTTCGCTCTGACGATCGGTTGTTGCAAAATAGTGTTTGGAAAATAATTTTATCTATAATTAGTAGTTTGATTTAAGATTTTTTAATTTAACATACATTGATTGAACAACTAGATGTGCAATAACGCTCCCAATGTGAAGCGAGAGAAAAGATGACCACAGTCACCTTTAGGTTCTCTGTCAGTTAGTATTTGACTTAACGGCAACATTGTCAAATTGTTTGAAGCGGCCTACGGTTTTTTTTAATGTCAGATGTATGAAGTTTGCATCTCTATGTTAACATATTACTTTAATGCATAGTTTTTAGTTTTTTTACGCAGTTCTTTCTATTTTTATAAAATACTATTGATCTGATTAAAGATTAGCGTGGGAGTCCCGGTCAAAACAAGTTCATTTATATTTCATAATTCATCAAATATTTATTAATTTAATAATAACAGAAGAGGAGCACTACGACGTGCATGCATGAGGGGAGTAATGGATGTGGTGGAAGCGAAAGTGGTATGTAGAGAGAGGAGTCGTTGGCGCTCCATGGTTTCTGCCTAAAAAACCGGACATATTTGCTTCAGGTTTTTTGTTGTTTTGTGTTGTCTTTGTCCTGATATAGTTTATTTAAAAATTTTACTGGTTTTAATAATCAATTCTCTGTGTGTGTGCGTGTATAGTAACGGATTTTTTTTTTGTTTAATTGCGTTTTATTATTAAGGAATATATTGTTAATGAGTTAATAATTATTAAGCTAATTATTTTATTAATTATTATAGATAAGAAATTCATCGCTCTTTAGGCTGTACCTGTGATCTTTGTCACTTAAAATTGATGTTAAATTTAAGTTTTTACGATATGTTGTAAATTAAATGTTTTTCTTTTTGATATACTATTAATGCTGGGGTTGTTATGATGAAATAAAAAAAATATATGATGAAAATCGTGCAGAAAAGAATTGCCGTGTCATGCACAGTCTGAGGCGGTACTCCACCCATGTCCTGGCTTTGCCACTGAGTACTAAATGCAAAATTCCTTTTTTTTTCTTTTTTACTGCTGGGTTGACATCACATATCATTAGGTTAATAATAATAATAATTGAATTAAAAAAATCTGCTAAATTTTCATGATAATGTAATTTATTTTAAACAGATATTTCGAAAGCTTCGTAGCGATCGTGGTTTCTGCATAAATACTTTTAATTTAGTTAAAATATATTCGCGAATAACATTAGATAAATTGTAGGTAGTCATAGCTTTTTTTTTAAATTTCATAATTGCAGCTTTTGTGTTATTTTGTTACTTAGTCATATTTAAAAAAAAAACTATAAGGTGCTAGAATAACTTATTGATTTATAATTTATTTTCAAATGTTTATTTATTATTAAAAATATGCTTTATAAAATTAAATTATTTACAAATAAACAAAAAACATTGTTTTATTATAATCTATTTTCCTAAGTACAATTTTCCTTATAATGAATTCGTCTCCAAAAGCCAGCATAGCGGGAGCATAGCTGCCTGCAAACATTTCATTGTCTACTTCAAAATCTACTTGCTTATTACATTCATCACCTAGCTGAAGAAGCGGCGTGTGGTCACATGCCAGGCTTCTATCTATCTATCTATCTAAGAATAACATATATTATGTAAAAAGATAGATAGCAATCCCTTTATTTTTTTAATTATTAACTTTTTAAGCTTTTCGTGTAATGGATTATTTTCTGTTAAGCCGCAGTGGACTCGTAACACCGCTACATGAATGCGCCCGCACCCGTAATTTATCAATCGTCGTATTTACATTGCTTGTTTTTAAACTTCATTATTATTAATAAAAAAGCATACGAGTATACAATTCCCAGGGTTGCTATAAGTCTTTTTACAGCCTGTATATAACAGATATTTATCAGCCAAACGATTGATGCAATAAGTTTTACGCAAAAGCAAAATTTCTCCTTACCGCTAAGTTAAAGGAATCCTTTGTACAGAGAGAAATGATTTTCGTGTTTATTTTAATGTTATGTTATGTTATGACAATAGCATTTAAAAGTAAAAGCCAACTTTCATAGGAGTCGAGATTATTGTCAATATTTAGTTACTATTTGTATGGATGGTAAGGTGTTGAAGTCATGTTAACGATGTTATTTAGTAAGCAAATCACGTTTTAAGGGCGTCTATACACTATTTAAACGAACGGGGCGACTAACCAACGCAATGTCAATCAATCAAAAATCTTTTAATAAAACTAATATCTAAGATTGGTAGGATTCTGGATAGGACTACCACTTTCGAATGTAACACCCGTGAAGTGGCCTTATTGCGTTTCGGGAACAGTTTGGAAGTAGCCTGTGCACTGTCAATCTGGATGGTGTGCATTCCGGTATAACGGAGGCGACTGGTGCCCGTAATACTCTCTGTACTGTTCATGGACTGTACTAGCTTTACATTAGGCGGAGTGTTGTCATATGTCAAGGTACAATAATAAAAAAAAACCTACGTGAATCTAGTTAAGCAAAAACTGAACATTGAAGGAAGCAAATTGTTTTCTAAGCAAGAGTATTATTACATTAATCGTATAATAGATGTCTTTAAATTTGTATTCTCACTTAGTATTGTATAGCCTTGTCCGACCCGCGATTAACGGGCCAAAGCGACCTTATATTTTTTTAAATTAAGTTTACAAAAATAGACTGATTTGCTTCTAATGCTTATTTCTATCGATTAACATTATAAAAATATAGATTATATAAATTTTTGTTTATTTGGTTTAGTCTGTAGTCAGGTTTAAGACCAGCCGTAATATGTAGGAACCTCACAACGCATCTCAGTTCTCGTCCTCGATTACACCGTGAACATCGTGCCAACTTTCCAAAATTCAATAAAGCGGGAAA
This sequence comes from Tinea pellionella, assembly GCA_948150575.1. Taxonomy (NCBI): domain Eukaryota; kingdom Metazoa; phylum Arthropoda; class Insecta; order Lepidoptera; family Tineidae; genus Tinea; species Tinea pellionella. Next base: position 6,494,611 of record OX411253.1, read on the forward strand.
AGGATGTTATTTTATAAAGTTTGAATAAAAGTGATTTTTACTTTTTTAAAATGTGGAAAAGCAGCTGCTGTCTGCTTCTAGTGTTTGTACTCGCTTATTTTGGATGTCGTGTTTGTATTTATTTTATCTTTATTTTGTAATTGAATTAAATTTTAATTTGTTTTAGAAAAATTTATTATTTTTAAATAAATTAATATACAATACCTATATATTAATATTAAAAGTTAGAAAGCGGATTTGCACTCAAGCTTTCTCTTTGAGCAATATAATTTTACAAAGATTTTCCTCATAACTAGTTATAAAAAACTTTCAGGCAAATGAGCGGGAAACGAGGGGTATTTATGCCAAAAATTTCTTTGGTGGTGTTTGGGGTAATCGACCACCATTAATAGAGAGGTTTCATGAACAAATATCAACGTGTGCGTGTAGTAAGTTGTTTGAACGAATTATATGTAACGAGGGATAGATAACAGATAGTAACCAAAGTAAAATGTCAAATATTAATTTACTATTAAAATTTTAAAATGTATTTGTTTATAATGCATGCCGATATTAAGTTATCAGACACTGACACTGATCAAGCTACTTATAATAAAGTTACATTCGTACCGGTCGAGATTTTTAGGAGATTCGATCAAATTATTATTACTTTTTTTATTGTAGCTCGGCATGTGTCAACACTCCGCCTGATGTAAAGCTAGAGTGCGGACCATGAATGGAAATAACTGCTACTACAGAGAAACCTGTGCGGGCAGCAGTCGCCTCCACTATGCGGGCTTGAGGAGACGAGCATGTACCATCTAGATTGACAGTGCACACTCCTCTCGCTATACCTGGCTACTTTAAAACTATTCGCGAAACGCGACATTTAAATAGAAAAGTACACAAAAACCGAAGATACATTTGTACTGAATTAGCGAAGGATCTGGAAATCGAACCCACAACCACAGACGTTAAAAAGTCTAAAAAATCCTTTCAGAATGTGGAGAAAGAAATGAAGCGGGCAGAATAGTTGGTGGAGACGAAGCAGCTGTGAATGAGTTCCCTTGGATGGCCAGACTTACATATTTCAAAAGATTCTATTGCGGTGGAATGCTTATTAATGATAGATATGTTTTAACTGCTGCACATTGTGTTAAAGGGTAAGATTCCTTGTATTGTTGTGTACAATCGCGACCATAATCTTGCTACGTTCAGGTATACATTTTGAGTCCTTAATTAACTTTAAAGTTAAAAAACAAATCACACACTGACAATTGAAAAGATAAGTAATAAAAAACGAGATTTGTTAAAGTACAGTCCCGCATATAACGTAGTATAATAGCGCTTTGAAACAGCAGACTGATGAACTGATGCCAATTAGACTACTCTTCCGTGTAGAGTAGCATCACCACTTCCAAGTGTAATCTATAAAGTGACAATGCGATTAACTGGGCGGGTATAATCAGAGAAGCGTGGGCTGTCAATCAAAACGGTGCATATTGTCTTCTTAGCCATTTCTCCATGATAACAACTCAGCCTAATCCTCATCCCAGTTCTAAAATGCTTTGTGTAATAATTAATAAATACGTTATATTTATTTATTCGTACTTTATTGAACGCGAATTAAATCAAATTAATATTATTAAATATAACAAAACTTATTAGTTCTTCTCTCGGTACGGGAGATAGGAATACAGACGGAAATATTAAGTGTACGTGCATCTATCACTTTCTCACATAGTTTAAATATATGTAGTTTAAAAAATACGTTAAAACAATATTTATGGTTTTAATACTTCTAAAGAAATTCAAGTTTATAAGAGAAAATGCCTATTCAATAAATCTCTATTAGGTAGGTGCTAAAAGTTTCACTTTAGGTTGTAGCTAAGTTATTTATTACTTCAAGTTAGTTATAATGAATATTTTATCCTGTTTAGATAAAATTAAAGATGTAATAACAGATTAAAGATGGAGAGCAATCGTGGCTTAAAAAGTGATTTAAATTAATCGCAATCGGAAACTTTGTGTACTACTAACCTCGTATAGTGGTTATACCGATACAATATAACTTTGTTGCAATTAATTTAAGCTTTAAGCCGGCATAGTGGAGGCGACTAGAGATTTCTCTGTGGTAGCAGTTGTTTCCATTCATGGACCGCACTCTAGCTTTACATCAGGCGGAGTGTTGTCACATGTTGAGCTACAATAAAAAAAAAAAAAAAAAAAAAAAAAAAGCTCGATTTATATCTACAGAGACCTGAGTATGAGACTACATTTACGCTGTGACGGCGTAAAGCGAAACCCCTCTACTAATCGGACAATATTATTTTGACCGCCGTGGTAAAAAAGAAGCGTTCCAATTGGCGGAGAACGTACACTTTACGTCGTGACAGCGTAAATGTAATCTCACACTCAAGTCTCAGATATCGTCCATGGCAGACACATACCAGCACAGAAACAAAACAGAATGAAAAGAATCGAATTCATTCGTTATGGTGGCCGGCCGGTCCATGTCTATAGGGATACGCTTCGCTAGATATGAATACGTTTTCCTTAATATTTTGTGTCTGTATGTGTCTGCCACGTATGGTGTGTGTAGATATGAATCGAGCTTAAATCTAGGAAGTACAAAAAGTTTTTACGGTTTGACGTTAAACAATTTATTACTCCAATTTTTTTTTTGTCTATCACGTTAAATTAAAATTAGTTTATTATTAACTAAGAGTAAAAACAGAAAAAATAATTGCCTACTATATTTTTGTTGACGCAATGAAATGAAACTAATTTTATTATCACGAGTAGGAATTGAACTCAGGACTGTCGCGCTTTGAATTGAACTATTCCAAAAGTTCTGGCTGCCTCTATAGTGAAATATTTGTTAAACTGTTGTTTACAATAGTTCATTTAGTAAAGTGGAAACTTTAGTCAATTAATAATTAGGTTAATGTTGTTTTAATTTTTTATTTCATTTTGTGTTAATTTATATTAAATTATCGATAAAAGTTTCCTAGTACTTAGGTATTTGTTAGATTTTGATTTTAATTTGAAAATGTTTAGTAGGTAATGATTTAGACGCGCTATGATTATGTTCTTTCATAATAGGTTAAAATGCTGTTCAGCTTTCGGCAGTGCCGTCTTTATGCACAGGCTCCATAGGCTTGAGCCTAGGGCTTCGCACGGTTGGGGGCCCCCGACTCTGATTTCCCCGAATCATTATTTGCGTATATTCATATGTACGAATTTGAAATAATACTGTATGTGTAAAAAAATAAAGAAAAAGTTTTTTTTACATGGGCCCCCAAGTATTGTGAGCCTAGAGCCCCTCAACTGCAAAAGACGGCACTGGCTTTCGGAACGTTTTGAAAATACATAATCAAATCTCAGAAGAAACAAAATAATTACCTATACTTTAATCATGGAGGACAATTCTATATTATCTTTGACTTTAATAAACTTTAATAACTTTATTTTATAATTTTTTTAATAAAAGCCTTTGATAAAATTCAACTAAATTAATACAATTTTCAGCTAAAAATCTACTTAAATATAAATAATGATTAAAGTTATATTATAACAAATAAACATTTAGCGACAAGTGCGATAACCTTATAATTAGCAAACAAGACAAAAATAAACTCGGACAGATTTTGTGAATTCCATCGATTCTTAGATCGTTCACCTTGAAACCGGCCCAGAGGAACCAGAACTGACCAGAACCCCGAAACTAAGTTCAATATCCTCTATTATTGAATTTCTTGTTTTATTAAAGTACAATTATTGTCCTTTGTCCTTTTGTATAATGAAAAAATATGGTGAACCTGTCACTAAATAATTTAAAACTAGGTTGACCATGAAACTAAGAATTTTTAGGACTTATATGTGATTACCATACCACACCCATTTTCGATGCAATTAAAAAAGCTTATAATAAAACTCACCCGCAAAATAAAACTCAAATTGTTAATGTGTGACCTAATTTAAAATCGGTAGGACTGGTAGGCAGACTGATAATGGTTAATAGCCCAGTTTATCGTCCTGGAGCAGTACACACATGAGTGACACCTATGAAGTGCCTAGTCGCGTTTCGAAGTAGCCGGGTATAATGCGAGTAGTATGCTCTGTCAATCTGGACCGCACATTAGTTTAATATAAAGAGTTTATTTTATCAATAAAAATAGGTCCCTTTTTACGTAAGGAAATCCTTTAATGATTATTGTTATTACAAATGCCTTTAAAAAACTACTCGTACAAACTGACTCATTCGGATGAATCAATGCCCTAAATATACCTACTACTCTATTTATTTAAATTGTTACATTTGTGTGGTTTGGTATCAAGTGAAAGTAAGTCGTGACATTTTTCGGATGTCCACTGTAGTGTAATTAATATTTTCTTATTTTACACTTTCACCCACTGTATTCAGTTGTAACTGTCTTTTAAACAAATATATTAAATTATTAACTTAGTAAATAATAGATTTATTACAACGCATTCATCTCGAGGAATACTAGCTTCTTCTCTCTTTACATACCACTTTTGTCTTAATTAACCAACTCTTCTCATACGTGCACTTCCACTAAGGGTGCTCCCCACCTGATACTTTATGAGTAGTTGACCAATCTGATGATAATCAGGAAGGACTCCCCTTCTGACGTTGCCATCCAATTTCTTAAGATAAATAACTTGAGGAGACTAATGTGCACCGTTCTTTGGCAATAACCAATCCGATTCCGAAATGCGACTTGTTCAATCCATGATCGTCTACACTCTTACCTGATAGTTTAAGTTTTAACATAACATTGTATATTTTATAATTCCGCAGCTTCATGTGGTTCATGATAAAAGTGACATTTGGTGAACACAATCATTGTAATGCTACAGGAAGACCGGAAACCAGATTTGTTTTAAGAGCTGCCGTAAACAAATTTAGTTTTCTTAACTTCGACAATGACATCGCATTGTTACGATTGAATGAGAGAGTACCTATATCTGATGCCATTAAACCCATATGTTTGCCTTCGAATGATGGTTAGTAAATTTTTATTAACAAAAACTTTTTTTTATTGTTGCCGAGCTACAATAATTTCTTCGACAAATAGTACTTTGTTGCTTGTTTAACTTTAAAAAAATACTTTAATTAAAATGACAGTGAACATTATTATACGTTTTTAGTATCCGTGTCAGTTGTAGATATTTTTAAAATAATGGTCCCGTAACCTTACATACAATTATTTTACACCAGCTTCGTTTAAATATTTTGCTTAAAATTTTATAAATTAAATCTTGTTTAGATTTTAATTTTTTATTTAATCATGGTTATTATTTGGTTACAAATAATATTTTAATTAGAAAGCCATGTGTTTTCTCAAACCACTTAAATAAAAATATCAGTGAAAATAATTGTAAACAAATTTTTATAACATTATTTTGTGATAAAACGGGGAAAAAAATGATAATTCTTTAAAAATGTCATAACTTTTAAACCAGAAGGTATAAAAAAAATCACCAAATTATATTCTAGATATTGAACCCCTCTATCTGTAAAATACCGTTGACACCACTACTTACGGGACACCCTGTATATAAAATAATTAAATAAATTCCAGCTGATCTCTACGTTGGCATGAAAGGAGTGGCAGCGGGTTGGGGTACACTAACTGAAAATGGGAAGTCGTCGTGCACTCTGCAAGAGGTAGAGGTGCCTGTTATGTCCAACCAGGATTGTAAAGCAACGAAATATGCTCCAGCAACTATTACGGATAACATGTTGTGTGCTGGTTTCCCTAAATCAGGGCAAAAGGATTCTTGTCAAGTAAGTCTCTGGCATTATTTTATGATGACTGCAAAGTTTGCGAAACGTGGGATTAAATTAATAAAAATAAGTATGATAGTAATTTTAAGAGTGGCATACTGATTATTGTTATTAGCCCAGTCTGCAGATCATGGGTAGTACCACCACTTTCGAATTTTTTTTTTTATATTGTAGCTCGGCATGTGACAACACTCCGCCTTATATAAAGCTAGAGTGCGGTCCATGAATGGAAACAACTGCTACTACAGAGAAACCTGTGCGGGTAGCAGTCGCCTCCACTATGCCGGCTTGAGGAGACGAACATGTACCATCTTAGATTGACAGTGCACACTCCTTTCGTTATACCTGGCTACTTTCAAACTATTCCCGAAACGCGACAAATGCACTTCATGGGTGTTACATTTGAAAGTAGTGGTACTACCCCAGGACGGCAGACTGGACAAATAACCATCATCAGTCTGCCTACCACTCAAAATCCCGTGAAGTGACTTTGTCGCATTTCGGGAATAGTTTGAAAGTAACCAGGTATAACGAGTTGAGTGTGCACTGTCAATCTATATGGTGCATACTCGTCTCCTCAAGCCGGCATAGGGGAGGCGACTGCTGTCTGTAGAGATTTATCTGTCGTAGCAGTTGTCAAACAAATAGTCCTATATTTTTTAAAATATAATTTCTTATTTTATATTTTCCAGGGAGATAGCGGTGGCCCTCTAATTACTGAAAGAAAACAGGACAAACGATATGAATTAATAGGTAACTTGAGTAATATTAATTTTATTATCTATACGGTAACAGCTATAATTCAAGATGAACAGACAAAAATGACCATAATAATATAGTAAAGTTGCAAACTTACATTGTAAAGAGAGTTGTGAGGTTAACTTTACGTCTTGAAAACGAATATGGATGCTGTAAACTGTAAGATGAGTTTGAATTCATTTGCAAAAATAAAATACTCAATAGTAGATGTTGTGACGTATTTTAGTTTATTCTTTTCTATTGATAGGAATTGCCAGATATTCTGCATAAATCAAAGGTAGATCTTTGCTCAAAGTCTACTAACAATTATTATTCCTATTAAGAAAACAAAAATGAATTCAATTTAATGATCTAGTGGCATATTTTGGAGCTAACAAGAGTAACGAGAGAGCTCCTAACAACCAGACTAACCGTTGCATATTGTACATGTCTTTTTTTATTGTAGCTCGGCATATAACAACACTCCGCTTGATGTAAAGCTAGAGTGCGGTACTACAGAGAAATCTCTACAGGGCAGCAGTCGCCTCTGCTATGCTGCATGGTGCATACTTTAGATAGATTATATTTTCAAGCTCTTTCCGAAGCGCGACATCTTTGCATCTGCGTTTCTTAAAGTTAGAGTGTGAGAACAATTTAGCATTTTAATAAATTTTCAGGCGTAGTATCTTGGGGTAATGGTTGCGCTCGTGTTGGATATCCAGGCGTTTATACAAGAGTTACTAGATATTTGGAGTGGATTCGCGAAAATACAAAAGATGGCTGTTATTGTTCCGGCTAAATACGAATTATGTAGTGATGTAATTGATTTAGTTTAATTATTAAATCTAATCAATTTTTGGAATCTCATAACTTATTGTTAGACTTAATTTTAGATAATAAAATTGCAATTTTAAAAAATATGTTGAACTCTTGTAAAAAATATGTTGAATATGTATGATTATTGATTACCCCATTCGCAATAAATTAAAATTATTATTTGATACATTTATTTAGTATATTTGATAAGAAAGCCATAAATTAAGAAAAATAACAGAAAAAAAGAAATGTAAATAAAAATATTTGTAAATTATTTATTTTTGTTTTATTACTAAATTAACAAAATCGCATTTTGTGGAATTTCTTTAGGCGTTCAAATCAGAATATCGTATTTCACGGGATCGAGATGGGGAAAAAATATGTACCAGTAATGCTGACATCCACTGGAAACGAATCGAGGCACGGCGAATCGAATCGAATTCCTTTTTTGTGCTTCCATTATAGACAAATGTCACTATATGGCACTAGCAATGTAATAAAAAACGAAGTTTTGTGATTCGATTCGATCCGACGAGCCTAGTGTACACCATCCATATTTGCTCTGATTTCGACAGAGTTTTAGGTTTTGTGGACAGATGTTTTAATTGACCTAAAATATTTTATGTTTTATGCAATTTATTTGAACAATTGCCGCTTTACGTGTTAAATTACAAATAATACATCCTAAGTTATGCATTACAAAATTGACCTGCAGAGTTTGGCTTGAGTGCCACTTCACACTAAAATAAACTTAAAGTGTTACAGAATAACATCTACATTCGTTTGAATATAGTTTAGCAATGCAGGTTGACAAGGTTTTCTAAGTTCATTGGCCTCAGAGGTCATTGCCAAATTAACATTACATTTTTACACTCCGAGGAGTCCTAAAACGGATAACTTTTTTAAAATAATGTTATTTTATAATTTTAAACATAAGGATTATTTTGAAAACACTTTTTAAAAGTTATTTAGAGATTAGTATGTAAAAATCAGCTAAACATATTCTGAAGAGAAAAATTGAAAATCAAGGCATTGCTTGTTGCAATTGCTCGTTAATTAAAAAAAAGTAAAACACACATTGCTAATAAAATAAAACCCGAAAAATGTAATTAAAGTAAACCGATTAATTAATTACCGAGTCACGCGTTTCGAAAACTTTCCAGCTATCGTGGTCGCGGCGAAGCTGAAATGAAATCTTTAGTAAGCCATATAAATTTAAATTTAGTTCAAACATGTTTGCGCGAAACCTCGGAAAACACTACAAAAAATATATTTTCGAACATTTTAGTCCCGTTATCCGGCGCCTTCTGAGATCGAAGACATGAGTAAGTTGTACCAAAATCCGATCATACGGATATAAGAAAGCACGTGTAAACATTATGTATGAAAATTAATTAACTTAGTAAATAGAAATGTGTTTAAGATTATTTATTATAATGTGCTTTGTACCATCTTCTGTTTATAATGTAAGTCTTTATTACCTATATTAATTGCTTAGATCATCGTTCCTCAACCATTTTTATGTCGCAGTCAAAAAGTTAAATAAAAAGTGGTCGCAAGACTTTTCTACGTCACTATAAAATTATAATAATATGTACATTGAAATAAAGTAAGCTATAAGTTTATTTTTTCCTTTAATAAACGAATCTTTTGTACCTATATGTAGTTTGTATTTATTATTTTTCAACAGACTGTGACACCTTTTAAAAACAAACTCGACCCCCCGCTTAAGAGACGATGGCTTAGATCAATAAAAAGCATATCTTTTGTTTATATCTAAAATTATTTAGCACTGTTTTTTATACTTACTCTATGATGATTTTGAACTACGAGCTCAATTTATTATGTGGTACTTTTCAGTACTGTTTAATGTGTATTTCTTTTGTTTGTATTTTATTAATGTAATTGTTTGTTGCCAGAATATAATATATAAAATTATATAAGCTTACCACCAAGTTTCCCCGATGCATTAGGCGAGCCACTTTTCGCATACCTCTTTCCATTCTTGTCACATTTTATTTAAAATTCTTTACAAAGTATTAATATGAAATTTCAGATACAAGATATAATAATAAAGGAAGAATCATATGCGGATAATTCTCAACAATGGCCATATAAATATAATGCATATGAGAAACCTACATGCGATTGCAGTAAGTGTACCTACTAGTCTCAACAACTGCTGCTACAGAGATATGTTTGCAGGCAGCAGCCCCCTCTGCAAAGCCGGGTTGAGGAAACGAAAGGCATACTCCACTCCTTATACCCGGCTACTTCCAAGCTGAAATCTGATTAGGTCATTTTACAGGTGTTACATTTGAAAGTGATGATACTAACCCAGGACGGCAGACTGGGCTGTTATCCATCATCAGTCTGCTTGATGTTACTTGTAAAAAAAGCAACGGTAGTCAAGTACCTCATCACAGAGGACGGACCACACGATGAGACCCGTATTCAAATTTTGCTAAATTCCGATCGGTGCCGATGTTACTATGTTATATGTACTTTGTGATACAAGCACCACCAGATGATGATGACTTCATCAATGATCACGACTTGAGCGCGCCTAACTTAGTACAGGCAATAAAAAAATGCGCGTGAATGGATTAACTCGTTTTGGTTAAAGATATGAAACTCGTTAAAGCTATCAATAATAAAACTTATCTAGTTAATTAGTGATGTTGTATAATATTTTTTAAGGTTGTGGAGAACGAAACGAAGAGCCGAGAGTAGTTGGCGGTTCCGCAGCTAGTGTAAATGCATTTCCCTGGCTCGCTCGGTTATTGTACCATAAATCATTTGGTTGTGGAGCTTCATTAATTAATGATAAATATGTTATAAGTGCCGCACATTGTGTTAAGGGGTTAGTATTAAAAACAATGCATAAGTTCGTGCCAGTCTTTGCGGCCAGCGTGTTGTTTGTTCCCGCTCAGTCTCGTTGGCTGTAAAGCTTTCGACTCTGATTAAATTAATGGAATAGCCATAAAGTTTTTTATTTAGATAATTCATACTCAACATTTATTTCGATTTTCGTTTCAAAATCGTTAGATGTAGTTTGCGCGCAAAACGAAGGTCGTGGGTTTGATTTCCACCACTGTTCCCTCTTTTTTTATATCAAATATTCATCATATTTTAAAAATACATTAGAAATTGTTTTTACATTTTGCCGCGTTATTTTTTTTTCTGTCGAATTTGCTCGTGATTTAAAAATACAAAATTTGAAATTGTTTTACTATTTTCTTTTAGATTTATGTGGTTCATGTTTCGAGTTACATTCGGTGAACATGATAGATGTATTCGAACGCAACGCCCAGTTACAAGATATGTGTTGAAAATAATTGCTCACAACTTTACTTTAAGTGAGCTGAGTAACGATATTGCATTGTTAATGCTAAACGAAGCTGTACCTTATTCTTATGCAATAAGGCCTGTTTGTCTTCCACCTAACGATGGTAAGTTTACTGCGAATTTTGGGAATGGTTCAGATAAATTAGTACGTATATTATTCATAGAATTAATGTTTATTAACACCATTGTAAAAAATATAAAAGAAAGGTATTTAAGGAATTTAAGACTGACAAAAATTATTTATTTATTCTATAGATATGCCAACAGCAAGACATAAACAGGACACTTAAAAATATATACAAAGATTATTAGAAACACAAAGAAAAAAAAATACAAAAAATTGGAGAAATTAATATAAAATGTGATATAGAAAATTCAATTTTAATTAAAAATACAATTATATTAACTTTCTATCTTTAATATGTTATAATTAATTATACAACATTATGGTTATTGCTCGTAACTATGAGCGTATTTTAACTGAAGAAATTTTCCCATACAAACTTTCATCCACTATTTTACTCCCTTAAATCGTGTTATTCCACGGCTGCATGTTCAAAGACGTAATCAGTGAACAATATTTTGTTTATTTTAGATGAGGTATATACTGGAAATTACGCAATAGTATCAGGATGGGGTGCCAAAGCCGAGACTGGTAATTGGTCTTGCACGTTACTTGAAGCAGAACTTCCCGTGCTGAGTAACGAAGCTTGCAGAATGACTAAATACAATGCGACAAAGATTAAGGATGTCATGATGTGCGCTGGTTATCCTGAGACCGCTCATAAAGATGCTTGTACGGTGAGGATTTCTCTATAGTTAAAGATATTATAATCTTGAATGAAGGGGAATTGACTACAATACACGATACAACGATGAAGGTGATCGGAATCAAATCCGTGACTTTCTATCTTCAGGCACACAGTTTAAAAATAGATACACTGAGAAAACGAAGCACCAATCTAGCGTGATATTTTTTTGGTAAACTTATTCGGCAACATATAACCAAGACTTATTTAAATCGTGCAATACAGCTTTGTCCATTTTAAGTAAGCAATGCGTTGATAAAGCCGACTTGTTTAATTTTAACAACAAACTGCATTCTTCCTCCAGCAATAACTTATTTATTTGTAGCCGTTACGTTTTCTCAGTGTATCCTGTATACTCTGAAAGCACAATTATTCAACACAAAAGCTGGTAATTCACTCGTTTTTAAATAATAATTATTAATACAGTGTAAACTCTTTATAACGAAACTCAAGGGACTGAGCATTTTTTGTCGTTATAGAGAGTTTTCGTTATATGGAGTGAACAAAAAAACAACCATATTAACAAGATTTTTTAATATGTATGTATTATAAATTATTGTTTATACATATAGTCTGATAACTTTGTTTGACGTTTTTTGCTATGCCAGTACTTGTTTTGTATTATTTTATGTATTCTATTCATATCTAGATGTGTGGTGGAATCGTCTTGATTAAACAGCAAAAATTTTTCTACCAACTTAGCGGCATCTAGGGCTTGTTGAATTGTTGGTGGTGATTCGGCTTTGTCCACTTGATCATCTTCTTCATCTTGATTATCGGGTGTTTCCTGACTTTTTGACACTAAATCAACAATTTGTTCATCTGTAAGTGTACCAGTTGTGGCTACATCCTCATCTATATTTTCGTACGATTGTAGATCTTCGTTGAAATTGTTTGGTATGTCGAACTGGCTTATCCATTCACTCAGTGGTAGATTGTCTTCACTGTCAAATTGGTTCGTTTCTTGGCTACTACATAATCCAGCATGTCGAAAAGAATGTTGGATAGTGGCTGCTGTTACCTCTTCCCAGGCTTTTGATAAGAAGTTCACTGCCTGTAGCATGTTGATCGAGACCTTGCCGTCAGTTTCGATCATATCCATCAACATTTTCCGTCTATAGTGGCCCTTTATGCTTTTAATGACACTCTGATCCATTGGTTGTAGAATACTGGTTGTATTAGCTGGGAAAAATGCTAACTCTATGTTTCGAAGATTAGATATGATTGGGTGAGCAGGACAATTGTCTACTAGAAGCAAGATTTTCCGTGATTTTAATTCAGCATCCCATTTTCTCACTTCCTCTTCAAAAATCTGCGATGTCATCCAAGCTGACTTGTTTGCTTTGTACGTAACTGGCAACTGTTTTATGTTCTTGAAACACCGAGGGTTTTTCGATTTGCCTATAACTAAGAGCTTTCTTTTTTCTGTGCCACTCATATTGGCAGCCACTAGAACTGTAATACGCTCTTTAGACAGTTTTCCTCCAACACATTTTTCCCCTCTGAATTTTAAAGTTTTGTCGGGAGTCAACTTGAAAAAAAGGCCAGTTTCATCTGCATTAAAAATGTCTTCTGGTGAGTACTTCATCTTTAATTTAGGCCATACTGTACTAATCCAATTGTTAGTCACATTAATATCGACATCCCGCGCCTCTCCGTTCATTTTACCGTACGTAATTTGGTGACGGTGCTTAAATTTTCCGAGCCAACCTTCAGATGCTTTAAAGTCAATTATGCCAAGTTGGTTGGCAAACTTTTCAGCCTTAGCTTTTACAATTGGCCCCGAGATGGGTACATTATTCTGGCGCTGATTGTTAAACCACGACAACATTGCCTGATCTAAGTCTTCGAATTTTGGCTTTCTTAATTTTTTAGAAGAGTTTCCTTCCAGCGCCGCCTGTAGAATTGTTTTTTGGTTTTTCCAAATGGTAGCAACAGTGGATTGACTTAGTTCAAAACGCCTTCCAACGTCACTTTTCTTTTCACCCTTTTCAATCGCACGTATCACACAAACTTTTTCGTCAACACTAATCGCTTTCCGTTTACTGGCCATGTTAACAGTTTCAAAGTAGGTTTACGACTGATAATACGATAGGTACCCAGTATGCTTGGTCGAAGACCATCACTTCCGAGAAAACAATGCGTCTTACTGCACGTGTTCAAGGCAATTAAGGATAACAAAAGCTAGACCGACATCGGATGTTTCGGAGCTTCAAAGTTTTTTGTTACCTGATAACATAACATAAACAATAATACCGATAATAAATATTTACTGCCTAAAAATATGAACACATTTCTTCGTAATAGAGAATGGCGTATCGCTATAAAGAGTGTTTCAATATATGGGTTTTAACGCAAACCAACCAAGTTGGGCTCACTTCAACGTTATAGGGAGTTTATCGTTATAAAGGATAACGTTATAAAGAGTTTACACTGTAATTATTTTGATACCTAGATCATACGATGCTCCTTGAGGTCTTAGTTTACTTTATTTCGACTTTGAAATCATCCTCTTTATTTTATACCGTTTCAGGGAGACAGTGGAGGTCCATTGATATTAGAAAACAGTGAACATGTCTATGAATTAATTGGTAACTATGTTTAAATATAATACATAATATGATTTTTCTATTTATTAATAGATTACAATATTATTATTATTTTTTTGTTATTTTATATTTGATTTATATTTTGTTGCTCTTAGGTATAGTGTCGTGGGGTTACGGTTGTGCTCGCTTAGGTTATCCGGGCGTCTATACTAGGGTAACCAAGTATTTAGACTGGATCAAAGACAATACTGAAGACGGCTGTTATTGCAGTGCTACTATGTGAAGTTAAACTTGTGTAATTAAAAAATGCGCTGGGAAATTATTTTGTTTTATTTTTGTTTTACAATTTTTTTTACATTAAAAAAAAATGTGATTTGAAGGCCGGTGACGGAGGGCTATGCTGGCTTGAGGAGACTTATGTGCACCGTCCAAGTTGACAGAGCACAGTTCTCTTGTTAAATATTAAAAAAATACATATTTTTCGTATTCAGAATTAGAAAACCTACTTACTATTTGTAAATGTTATGCTTTTTTAAATAGCTTTTTTGTTCTTATTATTTCTTCAAAAATACTTTACGCGGTATTATATGTTTGGTGTTGTCCTTGTTCCGAAACTCATAGTATAGTGCAGGAGTTGGCAAGTAATTTTGGGTGGCCGTAATTAGGAAAATATCCCGATTTAAATTTTTTAAATTACTTTATGGTTATATTTTCAATAACTCTAGTTCTTTTATAATGTTATTTTATATAATAAATCTACGTAAATATGTACACCTGTAGGTTCGTAGTTATAGTATAGTGGTATTACGGGATCAATGGCACGGCTTGTCGCGCTGTTGGGAACACGTTTTAGATCCCAGATTCCTATTCACATTGTATCTTGAACTTTCGAATAGGAGACTTTGTTTACGGAAACAAAATGTTGCAACAAACTTTTGTTCTACTATTTTTATTATCGTTTTGTTTGGTGAGTTTATCTTTAATTTAATTTATTGTTTAAAGGAAATCTTCATTCAATAAATCATAAAAAAAACTGTGGTGTAAAAGTTTTTGTGTCATCAATCTATAATAGCAATATAGGAATTTCAACGCGGTCATGTGACTGCTAAATAGCTTAGTGGTCAGAGTCCATCTGCAAAGTGGAAGAAGTGGGTTTGGTTTTCACCACAGACTGTGGTGTATTTTCATATTTTTGCGAGTTAATCATTATACCATCAGAATTTGCATGTAATATTCTAAAAATTGCAATATAATACAAATAAGTATGGATTTTTTTTAAACCTTATTATTATGTTATTAGTTAATAACAATGTTACTTTCTAAAGGCGTCGGAAGTTCCAGAAGAAATTCAGGAGGATATTGAACGAGGAAAAACGAAATGTGATTGTCGTGAGTACTAATTCTTTTTCTATATAATATATATATTTTCGCTTTATTCTATGCACATGACAAAGTAAATATTTAAGAATACATACCGGACCTTGGATGTTTAATAGTTTTTTAAATTGTAGCTCGGCATATAACAACACTCTGCCTTATGTCAAGCTAGAGTGCGGTCCGTGAACGGAAACAACTGCTACTACGTTTTGTTCACGCCCAGATATAATGTTTTTTTAGGATGTGGGGAAAGAAATGAAGTATCAAGAATAGTCGGCGGTGAAGAAACAGCAGTGAATGAATTTCCATGGATTGTTCGTCTTTCGTATTTTGAGAAGTTCTATTGTGGCGGGATTCTTATTAATGATAGATATGTATTAACTGCTGCGCATTGTGTTAAAGGGTACGTGTTTTTCACATATAATTAAGGTAAAAAAGGAGAGCTTGTTAGTATTAATTGTGGTGATAAAAGAAAGAATCAAACCAGCAATCTGTGACGTCAATCAAGGAGATGGGAAGATTACTAATTTCGGTTACATGATTGAATAAGTTCGATTCCCACGTCAACTCTAGTTAATTTCTACGCGTTGATTTTTCTTGTTCAATTTTCATCATTATTTAATATCTTTTTTTTATTGTAGCTAGGCATGTGACGACACTCCGTCTGATGTAAAGCTAGAGTGCGGTCCATGAATGAAAATAACTGCTACTACAGAGAAACCTGTGCCTCCACTATGCCGGCTTGAGGAGACGAGCATGTACCATCTTAGATTGACAGTGAACACTCCTCTCGTTATACCTGGCTACTTTCAAACTATTCCTTATTTTTAATTTTAATTTAATTTTTAATTTTAATTCCCGAAACGCGACAAAGTCACTTCACGGGTGTTACATTCGAAAGTGGTGGAAAGGACGGCAGACTGGACAAATAACCATCATCTATATTCTACAGACAATCTATACAGAAAATTGGATCCTATTATTATAATTATATTGTGTCGAATTTGAGGATAAACCTTCGTTGAATTTTCAGCCTTATGTGGTTCATGATACGGGTGACATTAGGAGAACACAATCGTTGTAATGCAACAAAACGTCCAGAAACAAGATTCGTATTAAAAGTAATATCACATAAATTTTCCTATACGACGTTTAAGAACGACATTGCACTACTTTATTTAAATGAAAAATTGAATATTTCTGATACTGTAAAACCAATATGTCTTCCTCACGATGACGGTAAGAATGTTTTTATAAGTTTTTTTTTGATAAACATATATTCATCAACTACAGAAAAGGGAATAAGTTATGTGGAAATAATTATAATTTAAATTCCAACGGCAAACGTTTCAGCAAGCAAGATTGATTCAGTTATGGGTAATTGGCGAATCAAAACTCTTAGTTAATTATATTGTTAAGGATAAATTAAATTGTATATATTTAAATACCCGTGCTTAGGTAGAATTATTTTCTTTTGTTTTTTTTTTCATTTATGATTTATTGTTAGTTACATTTATATGTTAATTTTTGACATTATAATTGTTTAGGCTAGGCTAGGCTATGGAGTGGATAGGCCACGATTGTGAGCGCAAGACTAAAAGGTACCCGTGCTTAGTGCTGCGGCACCGAGTACTGACTTACATTGTTATCAGTAGTATTGGCGATGCGAAAATATAAACGTTTTCTACCCCGAAGGGAGGAAAACGAGTATTTCAGGTCTTGCCTAGGCTTGACCTTTCGGAGATTACCTATCGTCTTGTCTCATGTGCATATGACCTAACCCTAACTGTGTGAGTGAGATAGCGCTAGCTCGCTCGCTCCCACGGAATCAGTGCCGGCTAGGCGGGCGCGAGTCCCGTGGTCGCGAACGCTTCCTCAGTACCTTCCGAATCCAGTTTAAGACATTCTATAAAGTCTATATTGACGGCTAGGAGCTTGCTCCAGGTCAAGCCTAGGCAAGACCTGAAATACTCGTTTTCCTCCCTTCGGGGTAGAAAACGTTTATATTTCAGTTCTGTGCCATCGGCTTGACCTTTCGGAGAAGTGTTTGTAATCTGCCGGCACCAAGATAGCGTACTGTGATCTAAAAATTGTTTTTAACAAAACAACTTGTACTCAATAATTCCCGCTGGAGTACTTTGCCTAGGGAGTTGATACGTAATTGTATAGTAATTGGAATTTTAAATTGAAAATTATAAACAATAAAATATAAGAGGTAAGAACAATGCCTTAATTGTACCATCCGTCGTACTTCTAGGCCTCGGATGCAGTTAACCAAATACTGGATAAAATTTGCATCACGTCAGCTGACGGGTAGACTTTACGAACTCGTAGGACTTTAATTGGTAGAGCTCGCTGCTGCTATCCCTCTTCGTGCTCCTATGTATTTTCGCGTATAGCAATAGTATAGCAAACACCTGTTTTTTCTGTATGCTTTAAAATTCGTTTTTGAATTCTATCTTAGTCAAAATAACTTCAATGAATATTGCACTTTTCACTTTCCCCACATCGCTCGAAATCGGCGGGTATCATGCAATGCATGAACATCCAAACGTAGCTGCTGCTTCACCTCTGTACACAGTCTCCATTAAACTCGCAAGTCGCAGGTCGCAGGTCGCATGCTGCTCTTTCAGCGCGAACGAAATTGTATATCTCACTTTTGACACCAATTAATACATTCGTGGATAAATAATAATACATGACTTCGAAGTCACGCATAGGTCCAGGCGATGAGATGACGCACGCTCGCAGATTGGTTCTTCACTCCACTCGATGATCCTCCGTCAATAGCCTCGCGCGACTAAGCACGCACTGCGGTCCGCGGTATATTTTAAATTCAAGACAGAAGAAGTCGGTCCTCCGAGCGCTCGTTAGTCGAAAACGATTGCTTCGCTCAGCACACAGCAGCAACTTCAAATCCCTATCCATTCTTCAAGTCTATATTCCGACTCATTTACTGTAGCTGCTGCTCGCCAATGGAACAAACTGCCTCTTGTGATCAGACAAGCTCCGAGTCTGAACAGTTTTAAACACAAACTATTTAAGCATTTGATCCAGAAACAACGGAACCTTATCTAATTTTATTCTCATCAGAACGTTGAGTAAAATTAAGTTTATTCCATGATATTTCATAATTTATTTATTTATTTTATATTATAATATATGTATTTTGTTTATTACTTTGAGTATCTGTGTATTTTTATTTATGTATTTATATTTATATGTATACATATTTTTTATTTTATTTATATATATATTTATGTATATGTATGTATATTTATCCTATATTTCATGTTAGATTATTAATTTCTTATGCTGTTTTGCCTTTATTCAATAATTTTAGATTTATTTATTTTTCACTTATTTATTCTTATATTTTTGTTTCTGCACCGAATACACTTTTCCACCACACCAAAGGTTAACTGGTAGAAAATGCCTCAAGGCATTAAGTTCGCCTTTTGCAATTTTTATATTGTGCAATAAAGTATTATTATTATTATTATTATTATTATTATTGCGGTTTACGTCGTCCACCATGCGTGGCGCTACAAGGTGGACACTTCTTTGTAGTGTCTAAAGAAATTAGTTGCACTTCTTAATTAATTTCCTTGAATAAGTTAATCGTCTAGATTCTAGACTTCAAAAGTACATTATTTCCATAATTCGCAGACCATACAGTAGTCTTAATTATAAGATGCTATAACAGAACTTATAGACTTCATACTGTGATAGCCACCATTTCCTCATTCAGTCCTTTCAGGACGAAGATAATGTATCCCAAGTCAAGTCTCTTCAAGCTGATTTCAACAGATATACACTTGTACCTTGACCTATTAGATAATTTATTATTTACCTTCTATTCGATGATCTAATAGACCCATACTATTAACTTTATAGTTTGACAATTGAGGACGATAAAGATATTAAAATAACTCGGTAAAAGCATATAAAACGTTGTTTTATTATAGTTTAAGAAATAGAAGTACAATTTGTAAAAGCGTTGACAAACCGAATAACAAGAAGGTTACTATGGTAATAGCACAAATGAATTAGGATTTCAGAGATAGATTTGTTACAGACAAATATAGATCACCGAGTCTTTACACCCTCGGAACTTTTAAGAATTTGTAATTCTTTTTAATCCAATCTGTGCACTTAAAATTCCCAATCTTGGACTATAAAGTGGCTTGGTAAGCATATCAGCCAGCTGACGCACTGACGGTACTTGCTTGACTAGAAGTTCGCCGTTTGAGACACATTCTCGTACAAATAGGTGCTTCAGCTTAATATGTTTTGTACTTTTGTGGTTTTTTTGGATTGTGGGAGAGCTTTATAGCAGACTCATTGTCTAAGTAGAGTATAGGCTTCTCCAAATCCACCAAGTCTTTAAACAGACTATTCAGCCACAAAATTTCTTGTGACGTTTCACTGGCTGCGACTATCTCTGCCTCAGTATACGAAATAGATACAACTGTTTGCTGTTGACTTCTCCAGCTGATAGCAGCTCCCGAAAGTAGACAAACCATGCCAGATATGGATCTGCCTGTTGTTTGGTCTCCTGCAAGATCGGAGTCTGAGTGGCAAACTAATTTTTTAAGACTCCTTTGATTGTCTGTAAACGAGGCCTTTATCTGTCGTTCCTTTTAAGTAGCGAAAGATCCGTTTTACTAGCAAAATCACTTTTTGACTAGGTGTCGACAAGTTTCTAGATGCTACACTCAGAGTATATGCTATGTCGAGTCTTGTGCCTACAGATAAGTATGTCAATGCTCCAACAGCCTCTCTGTATGGAAAATCTGGCCTGTCTTCAACATCGATTTGCGCATCGTTGATGGCAGTATTTTCTTTAATTATAGGTGTCGGTGTTGGTTTGCTATTTGTCATACCGAACTTGTCAAGAACCTTCTTTGCGTAAGATTGCTGAGATAACGTTATCCTTTCTTTTTCAGCTTTTATTTCTATGCCAAGGAAGTAGGAAGCAGGTTTGGTAGTTATCTTAAACCTTGTTTGCAGTTCCTTGATAAATTCATCTCCTGCAGTTGTCGTATTAGACGCCACGAGTTCGTCGTCAACGTAGAGTCCAATAATGACTTTCGACAGTCCTCTGATTCTGGTATACAAACAGGGATCAGCTTCACTTTGTTGGAAGCCTGTGTTTTTCAGAAATTCAGAAATGCATGAGTTTTAGCATCGTGGTGCCTGTTTTAAACCATAGAGACTGCGATTGAGTTTACACACCCGGTTTGTCCCATCATGCAAACCTTCGGGTTGTTTCATGTAAATTTCTTCCTCAACTGAGCCATTAAGAAAAGCAGTTGTTACATCAAATTGACGTAGGTTTAGATTTTCTTTGGCAGCAATTGCAATAATTGCTCGTATGGTGCCGAGTCGAGCCACGGGGCTAAAGGTCTTATCGTAGTCTACACCTTCTTGCTGTGAATAGCCTTTTACAACTAGACGGGCTTTAAACTTATCATAAGAGCCGTCTGGATTAGTTTTGAGTTTAAATACCCACTTGCAGGGCAATGCTTTCCTTTGTCTAGACAAATCCACTAAGTCCCATGTTTTATTTTCACTTAGTGAGTTAATTTCGCTCAGCATGGCTTCATGCCATTTGTCTTTGTTAGGTGAATCCAATGCTTCTTTGTAGGTTATTGGATCCTTTGGTATACTTTCAACTTCAGCGACAGCAGCCAGTATGAAGTCATCATACCGTTGTGGCAGTTGTATGCTTGACCTGTCTCGTAAGTTGTACCTTGATTCAGGGTCAGGTTCATGTTCATTCTCTTGATCAGGGACATAGATCAACGAGTCTTTACACATACCCTCCAAACCTCAAAGTAATCGAAGGCTCCGTCCGAGGTTGGATCCTGTATTGTCTGAATCCTTAGGAATGAGTTACAGGTTTAGGCATCGTAAATTATTAAATATATTAATTAGTCGCATGTTGCCTGATGATTTTTAAATACTAAATAATCGAGATATAAATCCCTTTTAGATTTTGTTGTTACAATGGGCGCCGATTGTACTAACCGAGGGTTTAAGACTTAAGGCGTTAAGACCTCCTTCGTAGGGCTTAGATTTTTTGATAATGATCTTATTTGTCACGTTGTACAGGAAACATTTGCCAAGACCTTTGTATAATTCATACAAACGGCTAGTGCTTGAATTTTGGTGTTGACGTACCCTTTATGTTACTTATTCTATATAACAGTCTTATAATTAACGCCCTGCAGCCCAATTTAATATAGTCACTCTAATTTCCTTAAAGAGTTTTCCTGCTATGTAGTCAGAGTAGAGAGCTTTCACTACTCCAAGGGAATCTGAATTTTACTTATCTGGAGTAGCCAACTCCCAAGTTATGAACTTTGACTTTCTCATCTGGCCTTGTCGCTTCCTCTAACAATCCCTTTCACACGTCAATGTGATGATCTCTGTAGTTAGCGAAATCTGTCACCAGAATATAAAAACGATATATTCGTTTATCCATATTTTTATTTTCGTAATATGCGAACCATTACGTTTTTTACTGAGTCACAGTTGATAATGTTTTACAAGCTTATCTGGTTGCAGCTGATGAGCCATTATGGCTGTGGTTGGTGAGCCGTTATGGCTGCGGCTGATGAGCCGTTAGGCTGCGGTTAGCGAACCGTTATAGCTGCATCTTGTGAGCCGTTGAGGCTGCGGCTGGTGACTACGTGAGCCTTTACGGCTACGGCTGGGGAGCCGTTACGTTTGCGGCTGATGAGCCGTTACGGCTGCGGCTGGTGAGCCGTTACGGCCGCGGCTGGTGAGCCGTTACGGCTGCTGAGCCCCGTTACGGTTGCGGCTGGGGAGCCTTGTTACGGTTGCGGCTGGGGAGCCCCGTTACGGTTGCGGCTGGGGAGCCGTATGCTGCAGCTGCTGAGTCGTATGCTGCGTCTGCGGCCGGTGAGCCGTTCGGTCGGCCATTTAGCTTTAGAGCTGTGCTAACGAGCCGTGATGGCTGCGTCTAACGGGCCGTGAGCCATCCCATTACTTAGTCGTAAAGTGGCCATAGGCTCGACATATAAACCGAACCCGTAGGGTTGCGGACCTCATTGATAGAGAAAGACTGAAGCTAGACACCACATTCTAACTGCCCCCAGGAATCCACCTCCCATGTTGCTTTTCTACTGCGGAAACTTGCTAGCCTTGTAGAACACTTTTCGGTCCAACGAAAGCTTCGTTTACAGGAACCGACGTGTTTAATTCACTGTAATCATCACTCACACAATTAAATAAAGAAATACTCACCTTCCCGACGCCACGTAATTTCACACGCAATTCGATAAAATCGGCGCACATGCACACTCAACAAAAGACAATAGCGTACTGAGGAAGCGTTCGCGACCACGGGACTCGCGCCCGCCTAGCCGGCACTGATTCCGTGGGAGCGAGCGAGCTAGCGCTATCTCACTCACACAGTTAGGGTTAGGTCATATGCACATGAGACAAGACGATAGGTAATCTCCGAAAGGTCAAGCCGATGGCACAGAACTGAAATATCGATTTATACTAAAGTCTTGGTCGTTAATTTTTTATTTATATTTACCACACATGCAAAGGGGGTGTGATACATAATCGCAACCAATTCGTACCACAGAGAAGTGTCTACTTTAATAATTTGTCTATCAAACAACTTTAACTTAAAAATAAAAATGTATACGAAGTAGCCGATGATATCTTGTAAATTATTAAAATAATCTTAAACTGAAACTTTACAGCAAACACATACGAAGGTGTAAAAGCAATTGCAGCAGGCTTCGGGTCAACATCAGAAAGGCGCAACCATTCATGTGTGCTCCAAGATGTAGAAGTTCCAATACTAAGTAATGCTGCATGCAAGGAAACCAAATATGAAGCTAGTATGATTAGCGATGAAATGCTATGTGCTGGATACCCTGACAAGGGTAAAAAAGATACTTGTCAGGTACGTTAATTATCAGTTTATCCGAGAGAGAGAGAGAGAGAGGGAGAGAAAGGGTACCCTACCCACTCGTGCTGTGACCAAATCGCGTTTCGGGATCCACTTGGAAATATTCGTAGCCGGGCATAACAAGAGATGTGTGTCGTATGCAGCTCTCAACCTGGATAGGGGAGGCGACTGTTACCTGCAAACATTTCTTTGAAGGACCGCCCTTTACCTTTACATCAGGCGGTATGGTCACACGTCGAGCTAAATTCAGTTTGAAAGTTGCCTACATTATATTTTTGCAGGGTGATAGCGGTGGTCCATTAGCAGCTGAGAGAGGAGATAAACGATACGAATTATTAGGTGAGATTTTACAATTTTTTTAAAGGAAATATATTATTCCGTACAAAATGAGAATAAAAAATGAATTTGCTTGTAAATTTAAGGTGTGGTTTCGTGGGGTATCGGATGTGGAAGAGCAGGGTATCCTGGTGTTTATACAAGAGTTACTAAATACCTATATTGGATTCGACATAACTCACGTGGGGGATGTTTTTGCAGCGATTAAAGGAAAAGTGGTTTGGAGATTGAAAATAAAGTCAATATAATTTTAAGTACTTATTAACAATAAAGAATTTATTAGTTAATTTATAACCTAATCTTATTTGTTTATAATTTTAATTAATTTAAACACATACTCGATTTTATAAACAAATTAAAACAGTTAATGGAACTTTCCTTTTATAAGGTAAAATATGATTAAACTTAATAGAAAAAAAAAACCAACTTAACTTCTATTAAATTTACTAATAGTATTGATTTTATGAATTCGATTATAAATGATTTTTTTATATAGTAGTTTTTATTCCGCCTTACGTTAAGCTAGAGTGCGGTCTATTAGCAGAGATAACTGCTTCCACAGCGAAGGCAGCAGTAGCCTCTGCTACTAGTCACTATTAAAATTTAAACAAATCACAGTGCGATATATGAATAAAAGTAACTGTTACGAAGCAATATGTCTTTTCCTCGGACCAAGTTCGACGTTTTTAATGATATCGTTTTCGTGAAATAGTGGAAGTCCGTGTAATTTTAATATTCCGTTTGGTACTTCTAATGTTGAATTGTAAGATGGATTCAATGGATGCAGGGGGCCTATTGATACTTTGACAGCAGCTCTGGCTTCATCATTACCAAGTTTAAAGTGAGTTCCATCTCCAAGCTTTACAATACGATTTCTGACCTAAAATTGATTGGAAATTTTAGTACAGATATTAGCTGTCTGGATTATTATACATATTGCACAATATTAAAATTATATGGTATTAATAAATTATATGGCATTGTTCGGGAATTTTGTGGTTGTAATTTAAATTCTATAACGTGGAATCTTAAAATGTATATCATAAAAAAAAATCATAGTGCTCAATTGCAACGCTATCTACCGAGTCCAATTATGAATCTAAACCAGCCATCGGTTCCACCAGGCAATCGGGTCCTAGGAATTTTCATTTACTATTTTTAGACGATACTTTTTTTTATAGATTTTGAACATATCTGAAGATAATATAACCACAAAATTTCTATGTATTTCCATATCATTAAAATCGGTCCAGTGTTTTTGGCCCAGTCCTTTACAATACACGTGCACAGAAGAATGAAAAATCATTATATGATAAAACAAGACTACAGTTTCAAAGTACGTACCATTTCTGGAGATGCAGTCTTCAAATCACTAGCTAAACCAATCTTTTCAAAGAATCTTATAAACGACGCTGATGCGTTATAATGCATTGTTAATTCGGCAGCTTTATAATCCCAGGGGAAAGCATGGTGGTAGTTATGCCAGCCTTCTCCTAGTGAAATAAACGATACAAACCAGTTTTCTACGGGTTGAAGATTTCTAGAATAAAATTGTGATGAATTAATTAAGTAAAAAAAATGTTAAGAGTAAGTACATACAATACAATTGTCACGCCTTTTTCCCAATAGTAGAGATACAGATGACGATTATCCGGTCTAGCATTCTGAGGCAGTACAAGTGTACCCGTGAAGTAACGTTGTCGCGTTTTGAGATCAGCTTGGAAGTTACAGGGTATAACAAAAGGTCAATGAATGGCAGAAAATATCATAACGGAAGCGACTGCTGCCTGCAGATATTTCTCTGTGGTAGCAGTTGTTATGAACTGCAAGTGCTATAAAAGAATGTTCCGGTGGTTAATAAAGTACTTAATCATTGCCTATTGATAAGTGCTTAAAAACCCTAATACGTGATGGGTGTTACATCTGACATAAAAAAAATGAAAAGTGTAGGTTATTAACTTACCTATCATACGGTCTAGTACCATAGAGATGTGCAGCGCTATTCACTAACCAAGTACCATTCAATTGTATTGTATATCGGAAGAAATATGTCACTAAAATTGATATTGTCCAACTCTCACCAAAATAGTAGACTGGTATGAATATCGGTATAAAGATGGCAAATAGGAAATATAGCTTTTTGTAATGACTGAAACAAAAGCATGTCTTAATTATAGCCAGTGTTTGTATTATAGACCTTCATTCATTCATTATAACATAGTTATTACATTGGTAAGGAAGTTGTGAACTCACGATCGATGAAACCCGTGTTTAAACCTCGTTAAATTCTGACCGGTACCAATGTTATATTTAGTCGCTCAGTGTCTGTGATAGAAGAAAATAATAATAATAAAATATTATATCTTACTTTTTCTGGAACATCACCATGGAATCAGCTTCCAAATCACTCATATCAATATTTTTACCAAGTTCTTTAATCAACGGATGTTTTTTAATCATTAACCAACCCATATGGCTAAAGAAGAATCCACGTTTAGAGTTATGAGGATCTCCATCAGTGTCTGTGTAACGATGATGCAGGCGATGATCACGTACCCAAATGTATACGCAATTCTGAAATTTGATTTGAGCTTTATTTAAAGTACCTCAGAGTCGACTTTAGCTTTACATTTAGAAATGAGTTTTTTTTTAATTTCTGCGGTCTACGGAACCCAAAAAGGCCAACACCTACTAAATGCACTATCTATCGTAAAGAATTTTTCGAATCGAACTCCGGGTCCGAACCAGGCAAACAAAGAAACTTAAATTTTTATGTTTACTTGAAAACTGATTCTTGGGAAATTTTTCAAATTGGTTAAAATAGCTGTAAGTAGCCCACATTTTTACAGACCTTTTTCAATAAGAATTTAGAAAAGGATATTCTAAGACCAGACAAGCATTTCATTTCATTTCATCAAAATTTTTTCAGTCATTTAAACGGGATCGGGTAATGAACACACAAACTTTCATTCTGTAGATGAATATAGATAATTAAATGTACTTACCTGTCCAGCAAGAGTTTGTGCAATAATTAAGATAGCTTTTAAAATAGGATGAGCAATGAATGATTTATGTGCGAACAATCTATGAGCACCAATTGTTACTCCTTCAGTAGTGACCAATAGTAAAAAAGTTGCTGAAAATATTTTTTTAAATTATATTTTTAGCTAGTGTTTTTTATAATAAGATACGTACGTACATAATAAAACGAAATATTACGGCAGATTTTTATTATTATGGAAGTTTTTATTAAGTACATAACCACGTGTTCTGCTTTTCACAAATGTGCAGGGATCACTAAGTTTGTTACGCGGAGGTCCTAGGTTCGTATCACGGTCGTACCAAATATTTTAAGGTCTAAACTGAGCTAGTGCTTAGTGGACACAGCGACCTAATAGTTACATTGGTACCGGTCAGAATAATGTAGCGAGATTTGAACACGGACCTCATCGATTATAAGTGCACGACTTGTACCGCTAGACTATGATCGCTGTTACATAATGATATTTAATAAAAATATATATTATATTATCCTGGTTCTGATACCCATAACACAAGAAACCCTAGTTTGGGGTCAGGGCATTGTATGTATAAGTATGTAGAAATTTTTTGTATAAGAGCATGTGATATACACGTACATGATGTTGATAAGGATATATTTTGTGTAATGTTGATTTCATATTTTCTGTTTTCGTAATTCTGTATACATAGATTAAGTGTATATTAGCTTGGAATGATTTTAGTTATATTTACGTTTTTTTTTTCTTTTTTGTTATTAATTTTTTTTTGTGTTTATTTTTTTAGTTGATTTCTAATTTTTATGTTTGATGTGCTTATTGTTATAATGTTAAGCCTATTATTGGCCTTATTACTGGATAATTTTATTTTAATTGTTATACATTTATCATGCTGTTGGCTTTAAAGTAAATAAATAAACAAAATGTACTCACTCCATAAATAAGTTTGCCATTTCGGTAGTCCAGTTAATAAATAGATTAAACCAATAATGGCCATGGTGTGTAAAAAAATAAAGCCCGCCACATTTGGCCAATAAAATTTCCTTTTAAACGAATAATCTGTACCAATGTCTCTAGCCGTTATAGTTTTAATATCAACATTGTTATATTTTTGATTATCACAATTATTCTTCACATCAATTTCAACCATTTTTATAAGATTTAATTGAACTTTTTTCTTATCAAACTAAGTATTATTTAACGTTTGTTCACCAGTAATTACTAATTGGTTATAATTGAAACTAAGAACCTTATATACTGGCGTTGAGTGGTGATACAATAGTTGTAAAAATTCTTGAACTTCTACAAAAACAATTGAGTGCAATAAAATTTGGTGACTACACGCTTGCGAAAATCAATTGTTTCAGGATTTACTTAAAGTTGAATTTAATTAGAACTACTGACTTCATCATATTATCATGAGAATAATGGCGCAATATGCTAAATATATAATATAAATCGATTAAAAATAGAACCCCGTACATCGAGTCAAATACTTGTAACGTGTCGCTGCTTATACTTGTAGCACTAAAGGATAATCGAAATAAAAATGTAAGAGAGAAAAATGAACAAAATATTTACATGACTTTTCATCGTACATTCGCTCACTTATTTCTTTAATTAAAATGTCTTTTCAATTTATTTTATTGCAATTGGTTCCCTTCCATAATGTTGATTTATGTGAAAAATTAACTTGTAGTTTTATGAAAATGAAGGAAATATTTTTTGTGGCTTTTACAATAATTGTTATTGGTCAGGTGATGTTATTAAATTATATATATTTTTAGCATTTTACGAAAATAAATATTATTTATTAGATGATAGTAATCCGACATGAGGTCGTACTACGCCTTAAGTTAACCTAGTATTGGGTCTATGAACTTAGACAAGAGTTTCACAACCATCTTTATTTTCAAAATAATCCCAAAACGCGTAGGTCAATTCATGGACGTCATACTTTAAAATTAATTGTTTTAGGTATATAATGAGAAGATAAATAACAAATGTGGTAAGAAACTTAGCTACATTTAATACAGTGGGACGCAAATATTCCGGGTCACTTAAAAACCGCTTTTTTTTAAAAAAAATCTATCTAAAAAAATATATAAATACTGGAAATTGATTTATGAAATTCTAGTATAATGTAAATGACTTATTAATGCGCGCAGGTTAATTATACGCAATACAGCAGTCTACTCATAATATTTTTAAATAACCAATCTATCTCTATAATTTGGGAAAATCGCGGTTTTCATAAGTGACCCGAGATTTTTACGTCTCAGTGTATTTATGTTTATTTTATCGTTCCTTCATAGTTTGTAAGTTAATAATGAAATTGTGATCATTAACTGCATTTTGGCGTAGAACTAGCAATATTTATTAACCCTCGCTCTGCTCTGGAGTTTCAGCGACTTTTCTTAATATAGCCTACCATGTCCCAGACTACCTATTTCTCTTTTCGTGGCTCTCAGAAAGGGTCATTCTGACAAGTTGACCAATCTGATTGAGAAAGGTCTTCCTTGTAATTTACGGAGGCTTTATTGATAATTTAACCTAACAGGGCTGTCTATAGAAAGATAGAATACAAGTGTTTAGAAGCGACCACGTATGGTGACAATGAGAGAGTGGTTTAGAGGTCAGAACATCCTACATCACCTCCAAGTGTTGCATGCGTGGTGATATTTTTTTATTCAATTTTAATTTTAATTTAATAAGAAAATAAATATAGCATTTTAATAGTTAATGAAAACTAAATGATATATATTGAACTCATTAAAATGTTGTTCAGAATGTGGAATTAGTTCTGAAAATCGTCGGATAGTTGGTGGTACTAATGTAGCTCCTCATACATATCCATGGCTCGTAGCGCTCACGCTAGGCCAACGACTACATTGCGGAGGAGCCATCATCACTAATTGGCATGTATTGACTGCTGGACATTGTATTGCATTTGGGTAAGTAATTGATAGTATATCGTGTATTCATGTCAATCGTAAAGTCTATGTTTGATAATAAACATTGACCGACGACTGCGTTCTTGAGATCATTCTCAGATAGGTTCGTGTTGAAAATTATATCCCAAACTCGCAAAGAATTAAGTCCATTCTTATTTTGAAATTACTATTATAAACTACTTGTACTAGTATAAACAAAATAACGTTTATTTATTGAATTGAAAAAAAAAAAAACTTTTTTTTCAATTAGGGAATTGTGAAGTACTTATAAATTATATAGAGAAAGAACTCGTTAGTAAAATACATAAGCCTGTTGATAGATTAATCTCTTTAATAGATCTTAAATTAACTAATATGCTCAACATCTCTCTGTATCACTAAATCGATATTTTTTTTGGAATTAATAGGGGTCGCTCTAACTGTACAGTTTTTATTTTCAGAGTGAATTATAGAGATTTGACAATACATATAGGTATGCACGATCGTCTATCTTCGAATCATGAAACAAGACAACTAAGTGATGGTATAAAACATCCCAATTTCACTTCGAACGCGGTGCGTGATATCAACGATATTGCTATTTTGAAATTTAATGAAGAAATTACTTTTTCGAATAAAGTTCAACCTATTTGTTTGCCTAGTTCATGTGAGTACAAATGGATTGGCCTATTAGCTTAGTCTGTCGTCCCGAGGTAGTACTATCACTTTTAAGTGTATTAATGTCCATTTGCACCATATGACTTAACTATTACTGTCACGTTAAAGTAATGGTTAAAGTTAAAATTGGTTTGCTTCAAAAAAAATCTGTCACATTTGACGATTACTTTAACCTTAACCATTACTGTCGAATTTCGGCCGGTCAAAGTTAAAGTAATAGTCAAATCAATGTCGCTAACGTCAAATCTTTGAAAAGCCGCTCTTGTTTGTATTGAGAGAATTCATTTAAATCTTGTATTATTTATCTAAATTTGTTCTTATATCTAGTTATCTATTTGTATCTTGTATAGTTCATCAAACATACAGTTTATTTTCCAGAAGAATTTTGAGATTATCTATTACTCAGCTGCTTCTTTGACTATCTTTTATAAATTCCAAATATTTTGTAAATACTAAAACACGATACAAATTTTGCTGTGGTGCAACGCGCGTGGAGTAAAAGTAAAGGTAACTGTCAAAGTTACTTTAACCGGCCCTCTCTGGTGCAAACCACCCTAAGACCCGTGAAGTGATGACGAAAGGAGTATGGCATGTCAATCTGTGTTTTTATACAAATATCGTGTATATTCTTCTCAAGCCTGCCTGTCTGTTTGTGTTTCATAGCAGTCGTTTCTCCTTATGGATCGCACTTTAGCTTATCATCAGAGGTGCTGTGGTCACTTGCCGAAGGTACTTTACATAAAAATGTATTTCGAAACATAATTCGTAATCAGACTTAATTAAATTCGTGACAATTGTATTGTATCGTACATAATTAAACAATTGAATTCTATTTTTCTAGCAATAAACTTCAATGATATTCAATTAACAGTAGCCGGTTGGGGCAAAACAAGACAAGGTTCGTCTACTTCGTCGAGATATTTACTTGAAACTAAAGTAAAAATAGTTTCACCAACACAATGTAGAAAATCTACTACATATAGAGATAATCTTGTTAAGGAAACCATGATGTGTGCTTATAATAACGGAAAGGATGCTTGTCAGGTGAGTTTACTGAAAAATGGATCTAATGTCTCTGTTATTAGGTCGAGGTTACACCATTTGTAGAGGTTTGCTTATTAAGCATAAAAAAAAAAAGTAGAAAATTTTTTTTATTGATATCAAAAAACTAAGCGGCCGTGGTCTAGCGGTAAGACGCGTGGACTCACGATCGATGGGACCCGTGTTCGAACCTCGCTAATTCTGACCGGTACCAATGTAACTTTGTTATATGTACTTTGGTCGCTCAGTGCCTATAGGCACTATTAAAGAGTGGTAGGCAGACTGATGATGGTTATTTGTCCAGTCTGCCGTCCTGGGGTAGTACCACCACTTTCGAATGTAACACCCGTGAAGTGACTTTGTCGCGTAGTTTGAAAGTAGCCAGCTATAACGAGAGGAGTGTGCACTGTCAATCTAAGATGGTACATGCTCGTCTCCTCAAGCCGGCATAGTGGAGGCGACTGCTACCCGCACAGGTTTCTCTCTGTGGCTCATGCTTCCTCCATGTCCATTTGTTTCTTTTTTAAATATTTTTATTTGCCACCAATTGTAAGGTATATATTAGATGATATGTTTTGTAGGGTGATAGTGGAGGTCCTCTATTTGCTACTCATCCAAAAAAGAAGGATAACAGATGGTATCAAGTCGGTAAATATTTTTTAGTTTTTTTTTTTAAATATTATATATAAAAGAATAAAACGATTTGAGATGAAATAAAATCAAGTAATGTGTATAGTAGATTTGTCACATAATCTAATTAATTAAAAGTTTAAAATGAAACTTTAAAGGTTACTCTGTTCTCCAAGATACAGGTTACCATAATTTGAGGAATAGAAGAAGATATTTTGTAATATTTTTAGTATAAATAAACTTTTTAAAATAATTATAATTTTTTCTTCGTGTTTCTTATTAAAAATCGTTTGTTTTTTCAGGAATTGTGTCGTGGGGAATTGATTGTGCTAAGCCTGATTTTCCCGGTTAATATTATTATTTTTATTTTATTTGTTAGGCATGTGACCATGCTTTGCTTGTTATTAAGCTAGAATACGATCCATGAGCATAGACAACTGTTACCATAGAGAAATATCAGCAGGTAGCAGACGCCTCCACTATGCTCGCTTGAGGAAAAATGTGTACTATTCAGGTTGATAAATATATATTGCGTTTAAGCCGGCTGATCTCAAATCGCGACTAGTCATTTAAGGGATTTTACTACTGAAAGTACTAAATACTAAATAACGGGTTAATGGTTAGCAGAAGGTAGAGAAAAATTGTATTATATGTTTTCAGGAGTTTATACAGTTGTACAAAAATATATAAAATGGATAAAAGAACAAACAAAAGACGCATATTACTGCCGAAATGGAGAAACGTAACACATAATAAATGATACAATTTTTTATTAAAATATTATAAAAAAAAAAATCTTTTTTTATTTAACACTTTTTTACCTTCCTATATTTGAAGAGAAAGCGCTTGATGTCTTTAAAATATCTTACATGGTGTATAATGAAACCGTTAAACATGTTGTAAAAGCAGATTGTATTTTAACATTCCGTTTTTCAATCAACTACAACCCGAAACGATGGCAACGTTTTTAGATCTTTAGTCGTAAGGCCTAGGTATACAACATTACATACGTATTTTATTCGAAAAATAATTCAATTGTAAAATGTTTAAAACATCTGATAAATGACATGCCATAGCAAAGACCTATTCAGCCGTAAGAAAAGTGTAATTACAATTTTATTTGTGTTTTTTCAATTACAAAATTAATGGGATTAAAGATTCGATGGAACTAATTGCTCGTCTCATAATTTTGCATTGTTAAGGTGTGTACAGACATTAGATGACTTTGTTGTTAAATTTTAAACCGTTTGTTGTTGAACATAGAGTTTAAATTACTAGAAAAGCGCTTTTAGATAAATGTAATACTATCAAATCGGACTTGAAGCTACTACATTTTATTTATGATTCAAAAGCAATTCTTTTTAAATTAAAAGTAAAGTCATTAGAATGCTTGTACATTTTTTTATATTGTTGTTAATCCTAGATAAGTTATTTATTCGTTTTAGTCTACGTGTATCTATACAATGAGCAAATCTGGCGCTGCAGCACTTTAGAAAATGATTTTCTTAGGTCTCAGGAGCTTGACAGACGCCTCCTTTACTTATTAACCGACTTCTATTGATCGTTGTCAAAGCGGCTGGCAATAAGTTTGTTAAATAGCACAAGCACAAATAGTTAGGTGATTCAGCTAACTTATTGTTGATTGTACGTCGGCTACTGTTGCCTGTGCACTTACGAGTCTAAATAAAATATAAATTAAACTATTGGATATTCAGTTTTACCTTGTTTTTTCTTTTTTTATTATTATTATGTCTTATAAAGGAGAATATCCATTTTTGGGCCCACTTGATATCTAATAGTTTTGTAACAAAACAATATTCTAAAATAATATATATTTTTTTAATAATTCATTTTAATTATATCAACACTTCATTTACTAATCAATAGACAATGTTTAATTACATAAAAACAGATATTAACAATTACTCAATAACCCGGGTGAAAAAATTAAAACTGATTGCTAATAAGGAAGTAGATTTGTTTTTCTACAAAATTAACTAAAAATCATCGTCAAAGTCAAGAAAAAAATTGTGAGCCCATTTTTCTTAGGCGAATGGCCATTCTCCTTTCTTGTGAAGTGAGCTCTTAATCAATTTTTGATAGTTTCGCTGGGTGAAAAAAAATCATCGAATAAAATTTTCATTTACATCATTGATTTGCATAATCATGATCTAGAGTATGGTTTTTTTTCTTTTTTTGTTAATTCAACATATTTAATGTATAATGTGAAAATAACAGGGTTACACGCTGTCGAGGTCGAAGCAATCTTATGGTCAAGATACAAGCATTTTCTTAAATAAAAATCTGTTTGTTTACAGTTTTCATGCGTCTATACAAATCTTTTTTTTAAATAATTGTATGTATTTTTAATAAATGTATACTGCAATAGTTAATATAGTTTACCTATTGTTTTAGCAAGTGGCTGTTTTAAAGCAAGACTAATTCAATTTAGCTGCATTTTGTATCGCTTAGTTTAGATAACAATAATGATTACCTACAGTAAATTGTGGATAAAGCGTGAATACGGTCGATACGTTTAGTGTAACTAAGTATATGTGAATAATAAGTGTAAAAACAAAATGATTTGTTATATCTACATATTTTTATTATTAATTTTAAAGGTCAGCTGTTTTGTTTTATTACAATGATATTGCAAATTATAAATTTGTTAATGTACATAATAAAATGTGTTTTAAGCACTAATCCTAATCTCTGTAGCAGCAGTTGTCTCTGTTCATGGACCGCACTCTAGCAGATTGTAGTCACAATGCGGGGCTACACAAAAAGCATTAGAATAAAAAGACTGACGATATTAGTTCAGTCTGCTGTCCTGGGGTAGTACGACCACTTTCGAATATAGCATAAGTGAAGTGATCTTGTCGGGTTTCGGGATCAGTTTGTAAGTAGCCAGGTATGATGAGAGGAGTGCGTAACTACTGTTAATCTGGATGGTGCACATTCGTCTCATCAAGCCGCCATAGCGGAGGCGACTGCTGCCTGTAGAAACCGCACTCTAGCTTAACATCAAGTGGAGTGTTGTCAAAGAGGAACAAAATAGAAGTGAGATCATCCAATTGGGATAATGAATTTATTGTTTGCAATATCAATGTTTTTTTCTTTCATTATATGTTAGATAATAAATGCATTTACTTTTTTAATTGAATTTTAGGTGGTGATAGCATATAAATGCCGTAAGTTATTTTTTATTTGCAATACCGCTTTATTTTCACTTTTATAAAGTAATTGTTGACTGGTACATCAGTTATTATCTTATAGAATAAGTTATAGTATAAGTTCAATGTACTCGCTGTTGGTGTACCTAATTTGTATAAATAAATAATAAAACTGAAAGTTTGTTTATACGTTTAAATGCGTTAAAGTTTGCATCTTGGGGTCAGAGAAAAAAATCATAGTGCTTCGCCTAATTAAATACTAATTACAGAATGTGGAGTCGCATCAGACACAGTTTTAGCAATGAGGATAGTGGGAGGTCGTCGTGCCGTCCCTCATTCTTTCCCGTGGACAGTCGCTATCATGAAAGATGCCAGGATGCATTGTGGTGGTGCATTGATCACTGATATCCATGTACTAAGTGCTGGACATTGTTTCAAATGGTAAATTTTAGTTGTATATAGTTCCGTCTTATTTTTCGTGTTTTTTTTTTTGACACGACATGTGACCTCGACTGGCCTGATGGTAAGGCCTGATAGAACCGGCAATACGGTGGCTCCAGTCGCTCTTACTGTGCCGGCCTGTGAAGGTGCTTTTTCAAACTCCGCTTGAAGGATCCAAGGTGAAAGGACTGGGAGGACACGTTAGTTCGAATCCGGGACATCTGGGTAACAGACTGGCATGATGACCATTGCACCGTCACAGAAACAGTCAATTTTGTTAATTAATTACAACTACCATTTGGTGATTCGCCGTTTGTCGTGTATTTTTTCCATAAAATCTAGTTATTGATTTTATTATATTGAAAATATATTGAAAAAAAAGCACACATTATTTAAATATAATAAAATATGCCTAAGATTTAAATTATTGAATAATATTTAAATAAATAACTAAATTTTGAGTAATTAAAAAACATATCTTTTCATGGTCGCAGAATTTTCTTTTTGATGTGTGTGTGCACCTTTTTTATCTTTGTTTTAGGGATAATTTCAAAGAAATGAGCGTTTTATTGGGATTGGATAATTTAGACGATTTATCAGATGTTGTGTTTAGAAGAATATCGCATGCAAAAATACACGAAGATTTTACTTCAACAGCAGTTCGTGATGAAAATGACATAGCGATTGCGACTTTGAATCAATCAGTTACTTTTTCCAATAAAATCATTCCTGTTTGTTTGCCGAAAATAAGTGGGTATTGTATATTTTATTGTAGAATATTACGGACGGAAACAACTGCTGCTGATGTCCCCGCTTAGCTGGCTTGAAGAGGCCGTAATGAAATGGCCGAATGTGCACCATCTAGGTTGACAGTACACACTCCTCTCGTTATATCTGGCTACTTCTACTGGTCCCGAGATGTGACAAGGAAGTGATCTTACATTCGAAAGTGGTGGTACTACTCCAGGACGGCAAACTGGACTAAGAACCATCTTCAGACCACTCCCACTCACACAGGTGGTGGTTTAGGAAAATAATTCAATGTTAAGAAGTTAAGATTTAATATCAATCGTCTCCTCAAGCCAGAATAGCGACGTCGACTGCGATCTGTAGAAATGTATGTGTAGTACTGTCGAGCTACAATAAAAAGACAATTTGTTTTGTTTCAGATCAAGATTTTACTGGTTACGGTGGCATTATAGTTGGTTGGGGGAGAATGGGTGTTAATTTAGCATCATCAAAAGTGCTAATGAGGGCGTCTTTGAAAATATTACCTTATAAGGAATGTTATACAACAAAATTACAACCCCACCTGATGCCAACAATGATGTGCGCTTATTCAAAGGGGAAAGATGGTTGTCAGGTATAGGTCGATTCAAACTTTATGGCATCTCGGAAGTTAGCTGCGGGCGTTTCTTTGCGCAGCTACAGTCAAGTTTACTATAATATAATTAAGAGTTACTTTTAAATATGAATACAACATATAACACAATAACCTACGGGCGGGTATGACAGGACTAGACGTAGGTACTATTGCGAAATGGATCTCGATATCGATTTAGATATCACTACTGCAAGCTAATGTGAATTGAGACCTCTAGGCCACCGTGTGGCTATACTGCAGCCTCGCGCGTTTGTGCGGAGAAATCTGCATGAAGACCGCTCTGTAGCGCGGGGCACTGGCAGTGTGAATCGCCTTATTACCTTTTTTTTTTACGTGGGGGAAATCTTTTATAGATGTCTCGCCGTCTCGGGGAATACGACGTGGTTATGTCGGACTCCCCGGTACTCCCCAATACCGGGTGTACACGACTAAAAACCCCACGGTGTCCCTCTCTACGTCATATGGTGAGGTCACGGGCACGCTTTCGCATTCATCCGCGACCCCACCGCTTGGCCGTTAGGCCCCACCTCATCGGGAAGAAACACCATTCCAGCCAAGTAAATAAGCGGCAGTCCAATCCCGGGACTACCGCTCTTGGCTCGGGGCGAAGGAGATAACGCTTGGTACCCCGCTACCGCCTCCGTCCACGCGATGAAGGGTGGCCTCTCACTCAGATCTTCTCTGAAAGCAGAGTGTGACCCGAGGAGAGATCCCTTGCTGGTTTTGGTTCGCGCCGGGGTACCTCAGGGAGGTATCCTGGGACCCTCTATCCACCATCTGAGGACGCGCCCGATGAAAGACCAACAACTCCAACATTGCCTCCCATACGACACTGTCACTCACGGTCAAAGGACCGCGAGCCACGGATCGCCTTATTACCTTATAACCCCTGCTAATACCTTAATTTGTGTACTGCGCAACGACTCATCCCTAACTTCAAAGCCGCCATGTTTAATTTGGTTAAAATTAAATATTTTATTTTTGAAATATTTGGTCACTAAAATTGAAATTATTTTTTTAGGGAGATAGTGGAGGTCCTCTTCTTGTCATAGACCAAGGGAGATATATTCAAGCTGGTAAGGATTTTAGTACTTGATACAATACTTAATGCTATCGACTTTTGCGTCTTTTTTATAATGGCACATAATTGAAATGATAGGGGACTTTAAATAACGAGGCTGTTAACGTTTGACTTTAAAGGAGCGCTAATTTTATGAGAATTTTACGATTTTTCTTAAAAATATACATTGAATAAAAACCAAATGAGATTTGAGAGGAGTGTGCACAACCTATTAACCTGATGGTGCATATTTGTCTCCTTAAGCCGGTATAGCATATGGTCTGCATGTCCGAAGATTGTCCCGAATGCCCCCATTAGATTTTTTTTATTGTAGCTCGGCATGTGACAACACTGCGTCTGATGTAAAGCTAGAGTACGGTCCATGAGTATAAACAACTGCTACTACAGAGACATCTCTACATGCCACTCTCCACTATGCCGGCTTGAGGAGACGAGCATGTACCATCTAGATTGACAGTGTACACTTCTCTCTTATACCTGGCTACTTTCAATCTATTCCCGAAACGCGACTAGGTCATTTCCCGGGTGTTACATTTGAAAGTGGTGATACCTCAGGACGACAGATTGGACAAATAACCATCATCAGCCTGCCTACCACTCTTTAATAGTGCCAATAGACAGATGTTTCAAATGTGTAGTTTTTATTAGAATATTTAATTATATTTATTGCAGGCGTGGTGTCTTGGGGTATTGGTTGTGCTGACCCACGATATCCAGGTAGATTGCGATATGATTTTTTTTTTAAATTTCAAACTGAAGTGAATTTTTCTTATTTAATTTATTTCTTAATTTGCAGGTGTATATACAAAAGTCAGTGATTACATATTTTGGATACTGAAAAATACTGCTGGAGGGAACAAGTGCAGCAATTAAATCTTGAATGCTTCAATATAAATCAAATTTATTTATTTTTAAATTAATTTTTTTTCGGAATTTTCAATAAAAAAACAATCAAATTATTGATTTTAATTTCTCTTAAAATTTCCTTGGCCTGTCAAAATAATTCATATTTATTTGGTCTTTCTTCGTCTACGACGTCTGATAACGACACCCGAAATGTCGGCCCAATCTCATGTTCCATGCATTTCAATCAGTATCTATGTGATCTGTGGTCAATGAACTGTGTCGCGTTAATGGTATCACCTATCACCGATAACCGACATACGACATATCGGCCATATTATATTTATTTATTGCTTTACCAGTTTATAGGGTAAAATCAACCGACTGTCGACGTTCAACGAGATAAAAGACCGAAGAGGTAGTATTTCTGTAGCAGTAATATTTCTGAACGCTACAAAGTATTTACTTTTTTGAATGTAAAAGCTACTTTTTGAACGAAGCATGAAGTATTATGCGACTATATGAAAAAGACTTAGCCTTTTGACGTTTTAGTTATTGCATCTCCTTTCGTTTCAATATTAAGTAATAGTGTTGTACTACTCTAGTCGTATCTAACACATGCTATTTGTATTTTTGTCGACCTCGAGTTCATTCTTGATAGTTTTTTTCTACTCGTCTGTCCTACTTTTACTAATTTTTATTCATTGCTTTTGTTATAGACGTATTTTTTAAGTTATAATTCTCTTACACATTCCCAAAGTGTTGTAGTATTAGTAAAATGAAATGATTTTGTTGTAAGTTAAGTTTAAAATGCCTGGTGTAAGAAAATATCGGCGAGATACTACTGAAGTTAGTTGTTGTCTCAAATATGTTATATTTGGAGTTAATGTTTTGTTCTGGGTAAGTACACGTATACACTATTAATTACCATACAATGATTTGTTATATTATTGAACTATAATCGTTGAGATTAGTTGAATTTATTTGCTTATCAGATTGTTGTCAAGCCGTTTAATTTCATTGTTTCAAAACCAAAATCAAGGATTTCTTTAATTAGTCAAATAACAATAAAACATAATTGTTTTGATAAGTTGAAACATATCTTTATAATTGTAATTATGTTTATTACTGAAATTTCATCATAATAATCTTTGGTTTATTATATTGTGCGGGACTGCACTCTGTCTTATACCCTCGGTGTGGTTTATGATCTGAGGGAATTGCTATTACAGATAAATATCTACTTCGGACTCTACTTATAGATTAACTCTTTGAAGCTTTATCTAGTGCAAATTCCAAAAATAGAGATATATAATAGATATAAATAGTCTTATGTTGGCATAGGTTGCATTCATAATTTTACCCATGTAGAAAAAAGGTTGCAGTCTATGAGCACGGCTTACTGTAGCCAGAGAAATGCCTACAGCAGAAACCCGCAAAGGGGGGCATGGGCCACTAGTATGGCTAAGGACTTTAATTAAACATTACCCGCGTTTATGCCCTACTTGCACTGCTAATATAAGGACTATTCATGAACTGCGAAATTTTAATTAATATTATAACTTTACTTGAGGCAAATAAGGGCCACTTAACTTGATTTTGAAGAGTATTTTTCTGTTTTTACATTCAGATGGTAACCTAAAATCATTATTATATGTATAATTGGACAGGGGGGGTGGCGGAAACTTTTCGTCTTTTAAAAAGGGGGCGCGTAATAAATTAGTCAGGGAACCCCTGATCTTCAGTCACCTATGCTGTTAGTTGTAGGTTGTAGGTAGACTCTTGTTATTTTTAAGCTATTCCCAAAACATGACTATAAGATCATTATATTACATTTATAGATCATATATAGGATGACAGACTAAGTTAAATGACTTCATTTGCGGTGCATAGCACATCTGTGCGCAAAGCAGATATTGTAGGTATGATTCCCACCTCAGCTTGGGCTGTTTTGTGTTCATTGATTTTTTTCGTTTAATTTTCATCATAATTAAATAATAACATTTAAATTTCAGTTTATTGGACTAATAGTATTAGCTATAGGCGTGTGGGCGTGGACGGAAAAAGACACATTTAATAATCTTTCAAGACTTACTAATGTTGCGTTGGATCCAGCATTTGTTTTAATATGTGTTGGTAAGTATAGTTTTTAATAATAGTTCGCCCTAGGCATTTTGCCAGCATCACATTATGGGAGATGGGGAACGAAAATGAGTAACAAACAAAAAAAGGATAAAATGAATTTTTCATATGAATGGAGTGAATAAAGAACTATAGTTTAATTTTATTTTGAGTAATGAACTTAGCGATGGAAAGAAGATTGGAAATGATAACGAAATAGAGAAAAGGTTAGAAATGTTAGTAGGGCAAGGAATGGATTTATTAATAGATTTTAAGAAGTCTGTGCGATCACATATAGATAGAGGACAGGAGAAGAAAATATGATTAGTATCCCATTAGCTTTGGATTACAATAATGTTGCTAGTCGAAAAATTAAATCACAAAATATCTATTTCAATATTATTTTTATTGATTCTGAAACAGAAAAAATATTGAAGTGCATAAATGTTTTGCAATCCTATGTACCTACAACTTTTGTCTTAAGAAATGCAGAATTGAATTGATGTACCTATTTTTTTTATTTCCAGGTGCTATAACATTTATAATTGGGTTTACTGGATGTGTTGGCGCATTGCGCGAGAACACATTTCTGCTTGCATTGGTAAGTTATTAATTTGTAATTCATTTTCTACTATTCTATTAAAAATTTGCACAATATTTCTTTATGGCATGCGTTTGACAAATCTGCACCCTGCAATCAATAGGCAACCTATTGATCAATGATATCTTGGTTGGGAAACTCTGTGACTATAATTGTTGACCTGTGTTCAACTCTGGATCTATGATTTTCCCTAACGGGGGCAAAATTACAAGCCAAGAATCAAGATAATTTGACCAAGCTAAAATTTGAGGTATAGTCTTTTTAACTATAATCTGCACAGGTTTCTCTGTAGTAGCAGTTGTTTCCATTCATGGACCGCACTCTAGCTTTACGCGGAGTGTTGTCATATGCTGAACTACAGTTAAAAAAAAAAGAAAAAAAAATTTGAAACAAGTTTATTTTTTCAAACATATTACTTTGGCGCTACGTAAAATTGACGCCTGGAACATACGCACCGCTTGCCCTCTCTAGATCCTCTACATTCCTACACACCTTCAGGACTGTCAAGGAACTTCTGATGTGCTTCGTCCACGCTACAGCACTCCAAGAGTATATTTGTGACTGTCTCTTCAGCTCCTATGCGTTCTCTGCACGGGGAGCTGTCTGTAACAATATTAATGGCGTTTGTTCAGGCAGCAGTGCTCCACTTTAATACCAATGTCTAAACAGCAGCAAAATGTAGAAATGTAGACTGCTTTATGTGGTGTGTCAATGAACTTTATGAACTTGATACATGTTAAACACAAATATTTGTTATTCATTGTTAGGCAATTAGGTTAGGACAAAGGTCTCTAGGTAATGTATTGTTATTTTTTTAACGTGAATTTCATTGTTCAATTAAGTTTTGTGTCAGTGTTTTTGAAACGAGTTTTATACGGTTGTTCTATTTCTTTAATTAGTAGGCAAATCATTTAATTGGTTTAGTTCTTTATAAAATCTAATAATGATTAATTTTTTTTTTATGAGAGATTAGTTCATTCAATACATTGATTCGAGAAGTGACCTAAGACTTTCGCGGAAGTAAGTTATTTTCACACACCCAAGCTGGTGGAAAAGGAGAGAAGTGCATTCTGCTTCGTCATTGATTAGTAAATTAATAATGGTAACCTTTTTATTTAATTTTTTAGTACACCGTGTTCCTATGTTTACTACTACTTGCTGAGATAACGGCCGGCGTACTAGGATTTGTTTTTAAAGACTGGGTAAGATATTTTTTTATTGTTGTCAAAGTTAATATATTTTATTTTAATTTTTTTGTTGTAGCTCGGCATATGACAACACTCCACTTGATGTAAAGCTAGAGTGTGATCCATGAGTGGAAACAACTGCTACTACAGAGAAATCTCTACAGGCAGCAGTCGTCTCCGCTATGCCGGTCTGAGGAGACGAGTATGCACCATCTAGAGTGCACACTCCTCTCGCTATACCTGGCTACTTTCAAATTGGTCCCGAAACATGACAAGGTCACTTCACGGGTGTTACATTCGAAAGTGGTGGTACTGCCCCAGGAAGACAGACTGGGCAAATAATTTATTGTATTTAATGTGTGGTAGGCAGACAGATGATGGTTATTAGCCCAGACTGCCGCCCTGGAGTAGTTCCATCACTTTTGAATGTAAGGTGAAGTGACCTTGCCATGTTTTGGGTACAGTTTGGAGGTAGCCAGGTATAACGAGATGAGTGTGCACTGTCAATATGGATGGTGGCTTTAAGCAGGCATAGTGGAGGTGACTGCTGCCTGTAGATATTTATCTGTAGTGGCAGTTGTGTTCATAGACCGCACTCTAGCTTTATATCAGGCGAAGTGTTATATGGTGTGCTATAATAAAAAAGTTACTTATGTTATTATTTGTTACAGATTAAATTTAAAGCAACAAGTGGGTTCCAAACATTTATTACACATTATAGAGAAGATCCTGATCAACAGAATCTCATTGACTGGATACAAGAAGACTGGGTAGGTTTACAAAAAGATGTCAGGCAATTATAGTCTTTATTTTGTAACTATTACATTTAAAAAAAATTGTACGATTAATTTCGTCATTAGGAGGTTTTGGTCAAAGTACATTAAAAAGTTATGTTGTTGGAAGGGTGGGTTCTGGGGTTATACCACCACTGGCAAATGTGACATTCGTGAAGTGATGTAGTCGCGTTTCTAGTTTAAATCTAGTGTGTCCTGTCAATGGATAGTTCACATTCCTCAAAAAAGCATAGTGGAGGTGACTTCCACCTTCATTGAAGTACTCTAGTTTAACTCCCAGTTGTAAAAACTTCGAATGTAACACCTGTGAAGTGACCATGTTGCATTTCAGGATCCGTTTAAAAGTAGCCGGAGTGTGCACTGTCAGTCTGGATGGTGCACATTCGTCTCCTCAAGCCGGCATACCGGAGGCGACTGCTGCCTGCAGAAAGTTCTCTGTGGTAGCAGTTGTTTCGGGTGGAGTGTTGTCATATTCTGAACTACAATAAACAAAATGGTTTATGAACAGGACGAGTGCGCGTAGTGTGTCTCCATTGTCACTCAGTTATGTTCTGTTTTCATTCCAGCTCCAATGCTGCGGCGTGGAAGGCCCTAGGGATTGGGACAGGAATGCCTATTTCAACTGTTCGTCCGGTGCTGTCGGTTCACGTGAAGCCTGCGGTGTACCATTCAGCTGTTGCCGGAGCAAACCACAAGATATTATTAGAAATAAGCAGTGTGGCTATGACG
Source organism: Tinea pellionella (assembly GCA_948150575.1). NCBI lineage: Eukaryota > Metazoa > Arthropoda > Insecta > Lepidoptera > Tineidae > Tinea > Tinea pellionella. The sequence continues at coordinate 6,538,988 of OX411253.1, forward strand.
TGCGAAAACCTACTTATGTATGTATACTAAACTTTATCTATATGCATAATAATAGATAGGTGTTGAAGAAGTTAAGTTCTAACAAAAAAAATTTTTTTTTCATGGTATTAAGGTAAATTAATTTATAAATTGGCAATATTGTAAACTTTACTTTTGTAAATTACACAAAAATATTACCCTGAGGTCCGTTTGCACCAGAAGGCCCGTTAAAGTTATTTTAACTATTACTTTTACGTTTACTTTAACCGTTACGTTTACATTTACTCCACACGAGTTGCACCATCGTCGCGCCTGTTTTACATAATTACGCTTACTTTAACGCTGACCGTAACCAGCGAATCTTGGCTGGTTAAAGTTAAAGTAATCGTCAAACCAATGTCACTAACGTCAAATGTATGAAAAGAAGCCAAATATGTTTTCTATTGTTTTTCGAGACCAGCCACCCTTTTAACGATAACGATATGAATTTACGCGATATTGCAACGCGTGTGGAGTAAATGTAAACGTTTAATGGTTACGTCGTCGCTGTAGAAGTAATAGTTAAAGTAACTTTAACGGGCCTGGTTAGAACCAGACTAACGGACCTAAAAGCTAGTGGTGGTTTGACTGATGATGGACAGCCTAGTCTGCCGTCCCTGGGTAGTACCACACCACTTTCAAGTATAACTTAGCCTGGAAGTAGTCAGGTATAACTAGAGAAACACTATTGACGACAGAAACTTACTGTATTTATATACTTGGTTACCATAGCAACCGAATGATCGTGTCATTTACGAGCGCGGTTGTTTCCGCGCCGCCGAAGAGTGGATCGATACACATTATCCTGAAATCGTTGGCGGATGTGTCACTGCGCTCATGATTAAGGTTCCTTGTTCATAAATTGAGTTTTTTTTTAAATTTTTTGTTGCGCATACACTTTTTTTTATTTTATATAGCTGTTATTATAGTCAGTATAAGGCATGGAATTATGTAACTCAATGTACATTCTCAACTGTTTTTTTTTAAACAGTACATTTATGGGAAATGTACAAAATCATTGATAGTGATTTTTAGGAAGTAGATTTCGATTCTAAATTAATATTATTGGAGCGGTAATAAAGTTCACTGTTCTATTTTTCCCATGTGACTAGTTCTCAATGTTACTAGCTGTCCTTATTCGAGTAATTTACTTCACTGATGGGCTGCAAAAAAACTATGTCGTTGCAAGCTATTACCGTGTGGTTAGTAAGCTTTTTAGGTAATTTGGAGCATTTTTATATGATATATAGGTAGATATCTGAACCCATGAGAGAAGGAAAGAGAGAGAGAGCAGAGAGAGGGTAGAGACGGAGGAAAGAGAGGAGATTGTGCGAGGGGGAAAAGAGTGATGAAAAGAGAGAGAGGGTTGTAGCGAGGGAGGATGAGCGTAGAGGACAGGGGAAGATAAAAAAAAGTTTTTTTTTATTGTAGCTCGGCGTGTGACAACACTCCGCCTGATGTAAAGCTAGAGTGCGGTCCATGAATGGAAACAACTGCTACTACAGAGGGTAGCAGTCGCCTCCACTATGCCGGCTTGAGGAGACGAGCATGTACCATCTTAGATTTACAGTGCACACTCCTCTCGTTATACCTGGCTATGGAAGATAAAGAGAGAAGAGGTCGAATCGCCCTAACTGCTTATTTTGTCGGTGTAAATCTTTCTCCCATATCTCCAAATGGGCTAGTTTCAGTCTATATAATTATCATGCAGAAAAAGTTCTACATTACCTAAAAAGCGTTACATTTCGAATGAGTTACATGCTCGCGGCCAGTATTGCCCAATCCCCTACAGACAGGGTTAGAACTTTGGTAATATGGTCGCTTTTAATTTATAAGTTGCTTATTATTTTTTATATTTATGTTTTTCTTTTTTTTTTTGTAGAGCAATGATGTTAGTAAGATAATATACGATAAAGGTTGTTTAGAAGCCGCCGAGGAATGGTTTGATCGTAATCTATTGATTGTTGCCACTGCCGCTGTTTGCACTGCTTTTGCACAAGTGAGTTTTATTTTTGTTGCTTCTTTAATTTGTATTATTTTGTAATTTAGTTTTAAGTTTATACACAAAGTTATTTATAAATGCCTGTACTAATCTAGTGTTTGTATCACAGCGACCAAAGTACATATAACATAGTTATATTGGTACCGGTTAGAATTTAGCTAGGGTTGAACACGGATCTCGTCGATCGTGAAAGACTACGGTCGCTTAAACAATTTGTATCGGCTGCCAGAAATAAAATAAATGAAATTGTCAAAAAAAAAGTCAGCTACAATGAATTAATGTTCATTGCTAACACAACTCTATATTTCGATACTTTTTAATCAAAGGAGAATGCCAATTCTCCTAAGAAAAATGGGCCCACAATGTTTTCTCGAGTTTGTCGATGATTTTAGTTAATTTTGTAGAAAAATAAATCTGCTTCCTCCTTTCTCTGCTTTAATCAGTTTTAAATTTTTTCACCCGGGTTATTAGATGTTTTCTGATGCAATGTTTGAGGTTATTATTAAATGCTTTAATATAGTGATATCTGTTTTTTTATGTAATTAAACATTGTCTATTGATCGTTAAATGACGTGTTGATATAATTAAAATGAATTAATAAAGAAATAAGATATTATATTAATAATAGAATATTGTTTTGTTACCAAACTATTAGGTATCAAGTGGGCCCAAAAATGGGCATTTTCCTTTTCATCCTAATTGAATAATTATGTTTTATTCCTTAAAAGGCTCGATGGCATTTATGATACAAGGCACTAGCTTGAAATAACTAAATTAAATAAGGAAACGATGTTTTAATTTTCAGATATTGGGCATATGCTTCTCCCAGAACTTACGCGCGGACATATTCGCTCAGAAGGCGAAATGGCACTGACAAAGCGCCTCTCCTGCGGCTGTGTGACGTGAACGCGTCCACTGCGATCATTACTACTCCCTCTATCATATTTCTTGACCCACATTGCGCTATATCGATATCGATAATCCGATTTTTGACATCGATAATCCAATCTATCGATATCGATAATCAAGTTCATCGCTACCTTCTAAACTTCTATTTATGGTACAGTTATTTGCAAAAAAACCGATGAAATACAAATATGGTATGGCAGAAGTACTAAATATGTTATTTAAAAAAAAGTTAATAATGTGTCTCCAACTATTTTTATATATATATTTTTTTATATTTTAGCACTTTTGCAAATGACTGTACTTCTCAAAACAACACTATAATTCTAATTCAATTTCTTCTATACAAATAAAATTCTCAACTCTATTATAGTCTTCAATAAAAATTACAATATTTATTTTTTTATAATTATAATAAAATGTGTTCAATTAGCGACCAAAAGAAGCCTTAGATGGAGCTGTGACAATTTGAAATTTATAAATTGCTAATTGTTTGTTAATTGAAATAAATATATATTGTTGAGGATTTATGATAAAATATTTTAATAAAAAATTATTCATTATAAATATTTAATTAATTAAAAAAAAAAGAAATATGAAATAGAATGGGAGTTTAATGTAAGATCGTAATTAATTTGGCTGCAGGAGAATAATGGCTGACAATATATTTATTATTAATATTGATAATTTATAATTAAGAAAATTACAATCACTTCTAATTAAACAGGTTGAAATTATTTTTAAAATTCGTTTGCGGTTCGTCCTGCTACCACAGAGGAATATCTGCAGGCGGCAGTCGCCTCCGCTATGCCTGCTTGGAAGAAATGTATCGTCCAAGTTGACAGGGCATACTTCGCTTCTTATGTCTTATGGTTAATAATTCACTTGAAAGCAGTCGTAGTTTCTCGTGACAGTTAATATGCCTTTGTGGGCCGTGGCCGTGGGACTCATTTCATTAATTAGTTAAGAATCTCATGGGATATTAAAAAAAATGGATTCTGACGTAGTTGCGTCTACATGTGTGACGTCACTCGCTTGTCCATAGAATCATAAAGTATTAATAATATACATTTTTTAAAATCTCATATATTTGAAACTCAATATAATAATAAATAAAAAAATTTACCGATCTGAGAAAAATAATCTGTAATGCGTAAGGAATTAGGTTCAATTTCGAATGTCACTTTTTGATACAATCAACCTGTTTATTTAGAACTCATTTTAAGGAAAATAAGCGCGTTTCACACTAATAAAATGTACATATAAATAAATAGATTTAAAACGCAACAAAATTTATAAATGTTCTGTAAAATTCTTCAAGCTTCCATAGTGTGAAATCGCCTTAATACTCATAACCCCTTTGTAATTGAAACTAATTTGTTCTAGTTATACTTAAGCTTATAATCGTCACTTTTAGAGGTAAGCAGAGCTTTGCAAATATAAAAAAATATATATATATATGGATAAATTGATAATAAACATTTTTTTAAAGAGTGTGATTAATTAAAGATTTTTTTTAAAATTATTAATTATATATATATAAAAATAATTAAAGAGGTGACTGCTGCCTGTAGAGATTTCTCTGTAGTAGCAGTTGTTTCCTTTCATGGACCGCACTCTAGCTTTACATCAGGCTGAGTGTTGTCACATGCCGAGCTACAATAAAAAAAAAAGAACTGATTAATAGTCCAGTCTGCCGTCCTGGGGCAGTACCACCACTTTCGAATGCAACACCCGTGAAGTGACCTTGTCACGTTTCGGGAACAGTTTGAAAGTAGTCAGGTATAACGAGAGGAGTGTGCACTGTCAACCTGGACGGTGCACTTTCGTCTCCTCAAGCGGGCATGGCGGAGGCGACTGTAGAAATTTATCTGTAGTAGCAGTTGTTTCCGTTTATAGACCACGCTCGATATGTTTGGTCAACTATCTGATAGGTAGATTAGCGGTTCGCGAGCAGAAACAATTGCTGCCACAAAGTGGAGTTGTCTCCGCTATCCTGGCTTGAGGAATTGAACGTTGAAGTCGCACTTGTGTTCCGACGGGGTAGGCAGAGACTAAAAGGCCAGTGACTGTTGACACTCTGTAATTTTCAATTTATCCATATAAATATGTATTTAGCTTCTAAATAAAAAGTTCCATAAAAAAGACTATAAAATAATTCTGAAAGTATTTAATAAGTATTATTGATCTTAATTTGATATTTAAGCGAATTTATTTATGAAAATTTTATCGGAAAAGGAGCATCAAGCCTTAAACGGGTTGAACACAACCACCTCATAGAGTTACAAAAGTAATGCAATCTCGATTTCAGTCCAATTTAATTTCTATATTGGATTTAATATTTGGACATGTTGCTGACTAGCCGTGTCGCTTCATGGCCTCCTTGGCCTATTGATCTGCTCTCTCATTCCCCTAGCAGCCCTACATGTGCTTGCCCTCTTTAGATGTTTCCGTATTTCGACCGCAAGGGGATGGAGGCATTTATAACTGGTGACTGCTTCCAACGCTGATCGAGAGTCGCTGTAGCTCGACTCCGAACATTGTACTATAACTCTCATGGCTTCGCATATGGCCAGGAGCTCCTTGAAAGTAGAATACCTTGTCAAAGTGCGAAAATTAATTTCAAAATCCTTCGCGACAGATCTTATAGATTTGCCGTTGGTTTTCACTTCTCTCGTAGCATGCAGCATCAATTCTGGTGAAACGAGCCCTCGAGCAGACTTTCTCTCGTGATGTCGTGGCATTATTATTTAGTTCTGTAACAAAAAAAAAACGTAATATGCAGGGAAACTCCAAAAAGCAAACAGAAAATTCAGCACGCATATGTGACAACCGACCCCTGTGAACCTGAGACAACCTGCCCCAAACACATACACAGGTCTCGCGCTTCTTCGACGCAGGTCAATGAACACACGACACACTGACAACCAACCCGTGAGACAACCATACCCAGTCTCCCCTACCTTGACAAGTACGTGCGGCCGCGTCTCTCGTGTGGTGACTGGCACTAGTGGTGGTGTAATCTCCGAAAACCACTTATTAAATAGTTTTATCTCAATTTTTAAATAATATATTTATTGTCCGATGAATAAAAAATAATTTAATTTATAAATGTTGATACTTAAAGCATCAATCACACTGCCTTCTATAATAAAAATAACTGATTTATTTTTTTAAATTTTAAGATAAGTTATAAACTCATTGCTTCGAGATTATTTTTAAAGAAAAACTTATTTATATCTATGGATTATATTTTATGCGTGATATTTTACATTTTTGTTTTATTAAAAAAAGGTTTAACACCAATTAATTAGTAATGAATATTACATAAAAATTTGTTTTAATTATTTTAAGAAATTGTATTTACGACCTAATATTATTGTATTACTTTATGTTTTTTTAATAAATAAATGCATTTATAAAAAATAGCTTTTTTGTTTTATTATGTTATAACCCGTACGTTATGGTGGATGGTGCACTTCGAAGGCGATTGTTGCCTGTGCTAAAAACATTGTTCCTAATTGTTAAGAGATAGGGAAAATTAGCAAAATTTGTGAAGAAAAAAAGAAAGAGTATTTTCGGAGAAAATTAAGTTTTAATGCTTTCTTTAAACTAAGTGTTCGAAATATTCCAATTATTCTGCTGTGATTTTATATACAGGTTGTCTGGTAAACAATGGATGATCGGAAGACACGCTCTCAGAAAAAAGTAGGTCTAGGAAAGTGGTAACTTAAAAAAAAACAACACGAAATTCACTATTTTAAACTCCTTTTCAGAAAGGGCCACTGACCGCTCATCCATCGTTAGACCCCGTTAGTAGACCATTATGAGGTTTAGAACTAATTCAACTCTATATTTGACATAAACAACAGTAATTTAAGTGAATTTCATTACTCGTCTACAATTGCAAACAATTCGGGATGAGACACGCGTCTCGCATAAATACTTATAAAAGAGACAGAAATGGTGTTTCAGTTTCAGTTAGCTGAGCAAATGGACGAGGCGGATGTCACGGAATGTTGCTTAAGTTGGACTTATGAACGTTTATATTACTTTGAACCAAATTTGTGGGAGTCTGTGAACGTTTTATTTTAAAATACTTAGTTTATACTACTGAAAAACCAAATGATGATTCAATTTTAATTTTTCTTTTTAATGCCTGTACTAAGGTAGTGTTTGTATCACAGACACTGAATTCAGCGAGCTTTTGACATGGGTCTCATCGATTTTGAGATCCTTCCTCGATTGCTAGACCACGGCTGCTTCTTAATTACATGTAATTATAATTAGATAATGATTAAGAGATAAATGTGTTAAATCGGGAAGGCACTGATGCCTATAATACAGTCAGACTTCAGTCACAACCGAACATTACCGAACTTGTGCTGTTTTAAACTATTTTTAATCATAATATAGCTATAATATAAATGGAGCTTTAATATTAAGGGGAGTACAATTTTTATATGAAACGAAATTTAATTTAATTAATTTTATTTACCGACTTGCAAAATTAGAAAATTCACTGAATATTCGATTTATTAACAATTCCTGTAAACTTTTAAACACCTACACAATTATTAAAAATACAAAAATTAAAAATAAAAATTTATTTATTCAGTTAATATAAAATATAGGTCAAGTCCCCACTAATATGTTAGGAATAGTTTTAGACAAATAACAAATATAAGTGTAGGTAGCCATTTATCAATTACAGCGCAACGTGATGTTAACACTGACGTGACGTGATGTCGTTCGTAACCATTAGGTAAGGCTGCCATAACTTTCAGGAACAAATAAGATTTTTTTAAAAACATTTTCCATGCCTAAAACGCATTAGTTAACACGTTCAACGCCGAAATGCAGCTTTCATGTATCTATACATATCTATGCATTTTTTAACAGCTACTTAATTATTTTTTTCAAACAAAATATCCATATAATTATAATAAATAAGCCATTTTTGTATTTTGTCTAAATTGTCGAAGAATGGCACAATTACGGGATGTATGGCAACCTTAACTAACATTAGGTTAATTCTGATTCTATATAAATCGTGTAATTACTCGCAGAATTCTGTTTTTTTGGGGATAAGCTTAGAATCAACGAGGAGTTTCAATGGTGCACATCATTTCATTTAGACGGCATAGCGGCGGTTTTTTCCGGTCATGAAGCCTAATAACTGGCGCAGTGTGGTGACATGCCGAGCTACAATAACAAAAAACAGAAGTTATTATCAAAATCATATGCCATCAGTCGAGAATTGTCCCCCAGAGTCACCAAGCAAACTCCATTTGTCACGGGCGAGCGCTCGCCACAGACGATTACGCCAACGATATCTCGATCATGATTGACGTTGTGTGAGTGGTCATTAATAATGTTACAATTGCTGACTCGACAGTAACGTCCGCTTTCATCAAGAAAATAGGCCCCATTTTGTAGAGATCGCTATCGTTTATCAAATAAAGCGCTTGATGAGAAAACTATGCAGCGGCTTTTTTATTACTTACACATTTACATACAGCAAATAATATGTGATAATACATAAAATAAAGAAGAAAGTCTGTAAGAAGTAGTCACCTTCATTCAACCTCTAGTACTTGCTGATATCAATATTTATTGTCCAAGTTGACAGTGTACACTCCTTTCGTTATACTCGGCTATTCCAAGCTGAAGCTGTTCTTTGACGCGTATAAACGCAGCGTGTAAAAGTACAGTACATGCGCAGAAGCTAATTCATATCGAAATATAACAAGCCGCGCACAAATACAGCGCACATAGTTTATACAACAGAAAAGGAACTCCTAGCTATAAACTTTCATAACGAGAGCAGTGTGCACTGTCAATCTAGATAGTACATGCTCGTCTCCTCAAGCCGGCAAGGTGGAGGCGACTGCTGCCCGCACAGGTTTCTCTGTAGTAGCATTAGTAGCAGTTCTTTCCATTCATGGGCCGCACTCTAGCTTTATATCAGGCGGAGTGTTGTCACATGCCGAGCTACAATAAAAAAAGCACCCGCGAAGTCGGCAGTTCAATTATCAATCCGCCTACCACACTTAAAAATGATGACCAGCATCATTGTGTAAGCAACGAATGTCTGTCTAGTCAAGTAAGCCTATATCTAAACGTATTAAAATAAGAGATGCCCTAACGAGCAATAATCCTTAGTTAAGCCATTTCAGAGCGTATTTTAGTTGAAATCGTGGCTGAATATTGTTTAATTATTTATGTTGACGGTACCGACTGAAAGCAAAAGCCCTTGTCATGTCCACAAATACCAACTATGTTTTGTTATTTATTATTTGACGAATTTGTTGGAAATGTGTTACGTAATATACTGTCTAAAAATATTTTGCAACGTTATTACTAGATAAAATCATATAGGGTATATGATGAAGTGGATATAAAGCTTGTAATGGATCTATGATCGAATTTCCTAAAAATTTTGGCAGGTGCAAACGTACTTTGTTGTGTCGCATAGTTCCTATGATTACAACAACAAATGAAAAAGTAATCGACGCTGGATATTTTCATCCACATGAAAAGTTTTAAAGGTATTTTAAAGGATGGATTGTGGAAATAAAAATGTAAGAAATGAAAAACAAAAAAAAAGTTACAGTTTGGAAGACAATAAGAAAGGGAATCATAGAGAGAGAGAGACAGTTAATGTAGGCGCTAACAAAGGAGCACGCTAATGGTAACGATCACTATAACTATCACGTTTTCCCCAGTTTACTCCCCATTATCCGAACACATACAGTCTGCAGGGAAACTTCACTTCAAAAAATGAGTTTTTTAACCTATTCATATTATTAATTAAAATTATAATTACAAAAATAATGAGCACCCTCTTCGTGAAGGTACGACAAAAATAAAGACACATTTCAGTGAAAACGTCATCATTAAAAATCTAGGTGAAGAAAGAAATAAAAATGAAACGACAATTATAGAGGTTTCAATGAAAAATATGCAAGTCTCAGGCGAACCGTGGCATTTCGCAGTGACGATGGGACTTTTGTATGCAGCAAAGGGTTGTCATTTGTTTTTTAGTTTAGTGACAACAATAGTGGTAGTGTAGAAAAGAACAAAAATTTTATCTTTTTTTTTTAATTCGTATGCTCACAAATCTAAAGTTAAACGTACTATAGTGAATTTTGTATTAGACATTTTCTCTTAGCTAACCACTTTGATGGCGGAGATGAGGGTAATAAAACTAGATTTACAGTACATTTGTACAGTTTACTTATACTACTCACGTGTCGCGGGTAGGGAAAAATATGAAGCGTTAACGACTACTTTCTATACATACCAGTTTTCTCTCGACCACATCCATTACTCTCCTCATGCATGCACTCTGTTAAAGACTTGACCCTACTTTGAGTAGTCGAGCAATCGTTAAAATTATCATGGGCATCAACTTCCCAGCACTGCAATTCACTTTCGCAGTGTAAAACGTATTTCAAAATTTCTGCACTTTCCGGATCCTAAAAAAGATCTAGATCAGTGTTTCCCAACCTTTTTTGTGCCATGCCCCACCTTAATACCTAATAATTATTTACCGCAATTATTTAGGAATTTGCTTTTTTCGTTAAATTTGGCACCGAAATCTAGCATTGCATTTAAATGGCCCGGAGCGAAAGGCTTAACAATCAAATTGCCCCCCTGTGGGGCGTGGGCCCCGTTGGGAAACACTGATCTAGATAATTTCACAGGTGTTATGCTTGAAAGTGGTGGTACTACCCTTGGACGGCAAACTGCAACAATAACTATCATCACTAATTTCCCAAGTACATAGAACAAAGTTATACACGAATTTTGTGAGATTTGAACTCGGGTCTCTCGTCTTCATCCACTAGCCTACGGCCGCTTTTTCAATATATTAATACCTACGTAAAATAATGATAATGATTAATAAACAAAAGCGACATAAATCAGAATAGATAAATTAAAATTGTATCTATTTTGGGTATCATTTGTAATATTTGCCAGCCCTAGAGACAAGATGGCGTGACGCTCATTTGCTGAAAGCTTTTCCGTCAAGTGTCTTCTGTAACCTGGGTATTTTATATTTTATACCTCCTAGTTATGTATAAAGTACTTTGTTAACAAAAACGTTTAAGAGTTAGTTAACTCAAAATCTAATGAGATGATTTTAATTAATAATTATTATATTATTACATAAGTACATATTTTTGTGATGGTTTTGCTAAAATGAAAGCTTTTTAAACTAAATCAATAGAATTTGTAGAATTATTATTTTTATTTATGAAAAAGAAAACTTTTCGTAACAGAAGACGTTTCGCAGGCTTTGCAGTAATCGTGGGAGACTGCAATAGGACTGAGATGACGACGACTGCAAAGTTTTCAAAATGTCTCAGATGATTAAAATAAAGACGATAGTGAGTCAAATATTTTAAAATAAAACAAATTAACAACAATCATGTATGTATAGTAGATGCATATAAACTAGAGGTGCAAACTTCATATAATACATCTGACATAAAAAAAAGCGTAGGTCGCTTCAAATGATTTGACAATGTTGGCGTCAAGTCAAATAGGTACTAATTGAAAGAAACCTAAAGGTGACTGCGGTCATCTTTTCTCTCGCTGTCTCTCTAGTTGTCTATATCAATGTATAGATGTGTATAAAAAAGTCAGATACATGAAAAACATGCATTACAAAAGTATGCATTTAGGCAACGTTGTCACGAACATCTGAAAGGTTTAAATTTTGTATGCCAGAAAAAGAGGACATTTCTATTCAAAAACACTGCTCATAACCTTTTTTAAAAAATGCGTGGGGTTGGAAGCGATCTTGTTTTCTGTTCTGTTAAAAAAATACAATGTTCTTGTCCTTACATTTGCATAGGATTGTATTGTTACGAAAAAATTATTTTGAGCTCCCGTAGAGCTGTCACATGCAATGGAAGGCTTTACTAAGAAACTCTAAGAATAAATACATCTACCTTTTTATGACAATTATTCTATGACGTCTAAGTATCTTTACTGTAATAATTAATATAAATAATAACATTAAGAAGAATCGAAGTATTAAAGATGTAGACTTTCTTTTCTGTTTTTCGGCATGGACATCGACCCATTGAAATCGGCATGATTAAGTTTGTTAAAGATTAGTTAAAAACAAAGTCAAAATCTGCGGAAAAGAAGTTGTTTAAAAACTAAAACTTTCAATAGAGTCTTGAAAGGAAAACACGCGTTCTCCTATTTTTTTTTAATAAAAAAATAAATATATATTTCCCTTCAAAACTGATATCATATATTTATTATACATTAAGTCAATAACGAAACGAAATATTCAAAAGATATAAACGCTAAAAGCGACAAAAATCGAACGGAGAACGCATGATCAAAAATATGTTCACCGTACATCCGCTCAAGAAAAATATAAATAGCTGAAAATATCAGAGCTTCTTTACAGTATTATACTTGCGAACGATAAATTCACATCTCGATTTATTCCGTATCATGTCAGTCGGTTTTTAGTTCATTACTCTTCATAAGGAAACGAGAAAAATGTTCGAAGCATTTATTTCAATTCTTGCGATTCTCGCTGCTAGTTCCAGTATGATGAGCTGCTCCGGCATAGAAACTGCGGGGAAAGACGGATTCAATTTTTATAAAGGTAATGTAAATTTATTCGACGCTGCTTGCCTTCAAATTTAATAAAGCATTCTTTGACTGACAATCTGCTGTATATTAAACTCCTTTTCTTGTGCATAACAAATTATCCTTTCATTTCGAATATGAACTTAGATTTTTATTGTAACTCGACATGTGACCACACTTCACTGATTCTGGGGTAGCAGCCCCGGATCTAGGGGGGGGGGGATGTTGACCACAGAAACGTCTAGAAAACGTCTTGAAACACATAAATTATTTTTTGCGGGGCACATAAGCATAGGGCGGGGGCGGCATTTTTCTATTTTTTCCCGCCTCGAATAAAATCAAGATCCGAGGCTGTGTTGTAGTACCACCTTGTTGAAGTAATCTAGTCGCGTTTTGGGGGTCAGCTTGGAAGTAACTAGATATAATGAAAGTGGCGTGGACGGTACAGTTTGGTCTCCTGGAGCCATGTCTATGGAGATTGCTTTCTGTCGACGTATCTCTCAGTTGTCTAAGCTTATCATCAGGCGGAGTGTAGTTGTATATAAAATGTAAATAAATAATGTAGTCTCTATTCAAATTTTTCTACCTATTCAAATTTTTTATAAAGTTTTCCTTTAAAAAATATTATAGATAATATTTTCTGCAATACTGATTATCAAGATCGGTTCCAGTTTCGACTTTTACATTATAAATAGGAATTTTTCTTTTGAACTTTCTTTAAAATTTTATGACGTTATCAGATTACTTGAGAGGAGGACGTTCTGATGATGTGATTGCGTTGGCTCCGTCCGATGATAGAATGTTATGTAAGTAATAATAGAATTAGATACATACTTTTATAACTTAATAAATTCAATATAAACTCAAGTTTGATATATAATGATATATAGTTAAAGAGTGAAATCAATACAGCATTTTGAGCGGCCGTGGTCTAGCGGTAAGACGCGTGAACTCACGATCAATGAGACCAGTGTTCGAACCTCGCTAAAGACCGGTACCAATGTAACTTTGTTATATGTACTTTGGTCGCTCAGTGCCTATAGGCACTGTTAAAGAGTGGTAGGCAGACTGATGATGGTTATTTGTCTAGTCTGTCGTCCTGGGGCAGTACCACCACTTTCGAATGTAACACCCGTGAAGTGACCTTGTCGCGTTTCGGGGATAGTTTGAAAGTAGCCAGGTATAAGAGAGGAGTGTGCACTGTCAATCTAGATAGTACATGCTCGTCTCCTCAAGCCGGCATAGTGGAGGCGACTGCAGCCCGTAGAGATTTCTCTGTGGTAGCAGTTGTTTCCATTCATGGACCGCACTCTAGCTTTACATCAGGCGGAGTGTTGTCACATGTCGAGCTACAATAAAAAAAAAATACAGGCAGCAGTCGCCTTCACTATGCCGGCTTGAAGAGACGATCCTGTACAATCCAGATTCACAGTGCACACTCCTCTCGTCGTGTCTGGCTACTTTGTAACTATTACTTGTTATTGTGTTACTTTAATACCATAATTTGAAACGTTTGAGTAAATAATAACGTACGGTTGCATTTTTTAATTCATACAGTTTTCACAAGCACTCATTTCTATTAAAATATGTTGTTAATTTGTCAGATTTCTACCGCACGCCGATGCAACTGCACCCGAGCCTCTTTCCAGCGATGTCTGAGCAAGATTATCGAAAGAGAACCGGAAACACATTTAAAAGTAAAATTATTTATTTTTAATGAAGAACAAGTTTCATACGAATTTATACGAAGATTTAATTTTGTTTGTAGTTTATTTTTTTCAAAGAGGTAGGCAGACTGATGATGGTTATTTAACCAGTCTGCCGACTTGGTGTAATACCACCACTTTCCAATGTAGCACCCGTGAAGTTACTTTGCCACGTGTGCCGAGAGGAGTGTACACTGTCTATCTTGATAGTGCACATACGTCTTCTCAAGCCGGCATAGCGGACGCGTAGCAGTTGTTTCCGTTCATGGACCGCACTCTAGCTTTACATCAGGCAGAGTGCTGGTATACAGTAAAAAAAACTTTTTTTTTAAACGGACGGCCGGTAGAAGCTCATACCTTCTACTTCTCATAGTCGATGTGACCCATGTACAAGTCTCATGTATCAAATTGATTAAATATTGAGTAATTTTAATACAAAATTTTCACGTAAAATGTAATTTAAGTTGGTATTTTAGATCACATGCTGAGTAAAGAATCGTGGGCGGACAGCAAGGTCGAACGGCAACCTGAGAAACGTACATCGAAGACAGCGTTGTCCCTTCTAATGGAAAAACAAAACCCTTACCGAATGTAAGACGTATTTAGGCATATTCATAGAATAACAATGGGGGCGTGAAACGCGAAATAATACTTCATTTGAATTATACTAAGATTGATTATGATTTGGTTCTTGTTTTGCACGTTGCTTTAAGACAAGAGTTTTATGGGAGTCGACAGTCGCCTCCACTATGATGCAAGATGAGAGGAATGTGCACTGTCAATCTAGATAGTACAGGCTCGTCTCCTCAATCTGGCATAGTAGAGTTGACTGCTACCCGGACAAGTTTCTCTGTAGTAGCGGTTATTTCCATTCATGGACTCTAGCTTTACATCAGGCGGAGTGTTGTCACATGCCGAGCTACAATAATAAAAAAAATACTCTGTTGTTTATACCTGCTTCCAAGTACGGTGGGTTGAGATACGAATGTGCAGGTTGACAGTACACACCCCTCTTCTAAGCTGATTTCCAAACGCGACTAGATCGCTTTACGGGTGTTACACTAGTTCCAGTATGGTAGATAGGGCTAATAGCCATAATCACACCATTCATACAATTATATTCCTAATTTAGTTTTTTTTTTGTTCATAGGGAAGGTGACCGATACACAGACGTGGAGATAATACCAATGTAATAAAAATGACATAATTAAAATATTATAACTTAAATTGTATGTTTATGTAGATAATAATATCCTCCCAAAGAACCACGTATGGCTTTAAGAGGATTCTAAAATTGTAAATTATGAAAAAGTAAAAAAATAATGTTTATTAAATTCGATTACTTCTGAAGTAGTAGTAATAATCGATTATTTAAGAAAAGTTTACATTTTGCCTAAAATATTGTTTTGTGCTTTACAAATAAAGAATTTTAGTCAAAATAATTTGCATTTTTTATTAACTATCTATCCATTGCACTATCAATTTTACTTCGATGTAGGTGAAAACAAGAAAATATCCGTTTCATTTTGTTTTTTTGATTCAATTATTTAGTAAAAGTAAAAAAAAAGTAATTAATTATAATAAATTACATAGTTTGAACAGGGTTAAAGTTTATCACGCTCATTACGTTCTTGGAGATATCTTTTTGTACGTGACGCGTCATTTATGAGTGATGCGAAAAGAAAAATGTACAAAATTCATAAATTACATGTTCAAGAAGCCGTGGTTTATTGGTAAATATTTCGACTTCTGAGGCAAAAGAACACATTGAAGTTTGAACCAGTATGAAGGTATCTTTGGAGAAGTATTTTATAACATCATTTGTATTTTTTGTATTAATTTAATTGATTTATTTTTTATTGATGGTTTATTAACGGCGGTCCATGAACGCTATTGTAGAGACAAAGCATAGCCTCCGCTATGCCGGCTTGAATAGTCTAGGATAAGTGAAGCTAATTTGGAGCTAGAAATTGTAAGGAAATATCGTCCTCAATATACGAGTGAATACCTACACTATCTATTTCGAAATCAATTTAAAATGCAATACAATTTTGTTAAAAAGGAAAGATATTCACAAATCGAGTAAATAGAGAGAAATATGATATCCGTTGCCCGATAAGTATAGATTTCCCAAGAGATGCGCACCAGTAAGAACTTTTTAAATTGTTTGCCACTCTTATCGACACCAACCACTGAGCCACCTCTGCCTTCTCATTTATGAATTCTATTACTAAAGAAATATTATGCATTGAAAATCGATTTTCTATATAAATTTCAAGTGCTAATTTTTGCTCTTCGCCGAAGGTCGATGCTTTCATCTAAATGAAAATGGTAATTGATTTCATTATGTATTGAATTGAATATTAAACAGATATTCGACGGAGATGATCTATTCATTTTATTGAAGTTTTTAGATTGAAGCGAGATTGATTTTTTTTTTTTTATTGAAACAATTTAATTAAATATTTTTCTTCCTTTTTTTAATTAAAAGTTCCAATATTGTTAATTATATCGTTTGAAATATTTTTAATAAATAAAAGTGTAGACGACATTTGAACATAGTCAATTAAAAGAGATTTTATTTGTCAATCGCACACATAATATTGCCGTCTATATTTACCCATCGCTCATATTTGTATGTACAGCATAAAACTAAATAAAACACTTAATTTTATATACTGAGGTACAATTGCCACGCGCCCCCGGCGCCGCCAATCTCCGTTCCAATCTTTAATTGACCGAGTTATAAACACGTTTCACTGCGTAGAAAAAATAATAAAAGTTTTTCTATCTCAAAAACTTAATGATTACAAAAACATTACATTACAACTGGCGTGGAATTCTAGTGATAAAAGGCGTGAACTCACGCACCGTATATATGTTCACATCTTGTTTAATTCTACCGTTATCATAGACAATTGTATCTCATAGGCAAGCATGCTCTACCTAAACCGCATCACTGTTTAACATCAGGCAGGATGTGGTCAAACGCTTGTTTATTATCATATTGACACACATTCATAGTCATCATCATCTTCAAGTCGGCACAGCAGAAACTTCTCTATGATAGCAGAACAACTGCTCAGTTCGTTCCATGGATTACACTCTAACTCAGAGGTGTCAAATTTTGCAGAGGGCCCTATATTAAATTTAGAATTTGTAGGCGGGTCAGATTCAAATAAAAAAATGTACTGAATTATTATAACATTTTATTTAGTCTCTTTCTGTGACACATTGCGATCGCGGGCCGTATCTTTGACATGACTGTTAGAGTCTAACTTATCGGGCGGAGTGTTGTCATATGCCGAGCTACTAAAAACATTAATTAGGTATTGGCGTGATTTCAAATGCAGTCAAAATCCCACCGTTACAAACAATGCATGTGAACTGTTCAAATATGATTTCAATACTTTTGTTTTCAATGCTAATGTGAAGTTGTATGAGTACGTAATAATAATAAACACAGCATTCAAATTATTGGACCTAGCTTTGGCTTTGTTATTCGTATCCAAACACAGCTGTTGTATGATGTATCTAATTAAAATTAGTGACATTTGTTTTTATTACTAACATTATTGTTGCATTAATTACAGAGGAATTGAAGTATGAAAATTTGTATTATAAATATTTATATTGTCAACCTCTGTGGCGGAGTGCCCTTGTCAATTTCCGGTCGAAACAAAAGAAAATTAAACATTTGTTTTGGTACCATTTGATACTATTTAGTTTTGAGTCAGGGCTTTGTATGTATATTTATTTTTTAGTAATTAGTTCCTTACTTCATTTATACTAAAATTAAACGTGTTTAAATTATGTTTAATAGTATTAGGCGTTACATTGTGGAAATCCATAACCAAAATTATTTTATTATTTTTTTTATTATAGCTCGGCATGTGACAACACTCCACCTGATGTAAAGCTAGAGTGCGGTCCATGAACGGAAACAACTGCTACTACAGATAAATCTCTACGAGCAGCAGTTGCCTCCGCTATGCCGGCTTGAGAAGACGAGCATGTACCATCTAGATTGACTAGATTGACATAGAATTTCCGCTAATCAATGTTAGTGAGGGTCAGTCAGGGAGCTGTCAATGTAAAACCCTTCACCAAATTGGCAAAAGGTGATATGATACATTAATAAATTGTCGCTGGAATCGGAAGTGTGCCTTATAGTGTTTCCACCACAAAGTAAATGAAGCCGGAAAATTTGGACGAAAGTCTAACCGCAGCGAAGTAAAACTACAGACAGAATGAAACTGAGTTGCTTTTAATTAAATCGTAAACGGCGCGTAGTGCTCTCTATAATTATTCTTATTTTACGGCGTTACATTTCAAAAACAAACACGTACTTTCAACATTTTGATGAAATTCGGTGTTATGTTTGTTTCTATATTTACGCTTTCAACACAACAATGGGTACACGGAATTTACTTTGGTCGCTTTGTTATAAAAAAAAACTTTTTTAAATTATATATGTGAATAAATATGGAAAAAAAAAGAAATAATGTGCACGGTTCGCACATTCGTTTCATCATGCCGGTGGCGGTATAGCGGAGCCGATTACTGCTTATTCCTAGTCCTGACTAATTGATCGATTGACTGATCCATAATCAACGTACAGTCAAAACTATAATAACTAGCACTAAGAAAGGATTTAGCAAAATTTTAATCCGGACCGGAAGTAACCGCGATAGCTTGACGAGTCAAGGCAATTGTTCCAAAACAAAATTTAAAGAGAATATCATATCAAACGCGAAAAGTAAAAAAAGAAAATGGATTTAAAAAATACCGCTCTTTCTAACGGGTTATTGTATAAGGCAAGAGCGAGAGGTACGTGGAGAAAAGCTTTCATACTTCGGTAGTTGTTAACTTTTTTTTATTGTAGCTTGGCATATGACAACACTCCACCTGATGTAATTGTAAAGCTAGAGTGCGGTCCATGAATAGAAACGACTGCTACTACAGATAAATCTCTACGAGCAGCAGTTGCTTCCGCTATGTCGGCTGGAGGAAACGAGTATATCCCATCTAGATTGACAGTACACACTCCTCTCGCTATACCTGGCTACTTTCAAAATGCTCCCGAAACGCGACAAGGTCACTTCACGGGCGTTACATTCGAAAGTGGTGGTACTTCCCCTAGGACAGCAGACTGGGCTAAGAGACATCATCAGAAATAACTATAAATCCGGGGCAACGACGGCATCGCAAACTAGTCTACTTAATATAAAAAAAAACAATAATATAAAAAAGGGAACAAGAAAATCCCTTAAGTGTTGAGCAATTTATCAAACTGAAAACATGTTAAACATTGAAAAGTAAATCTTGGTACACATAAAGGCACTTTACTTTTGTGGTCTATAAAAATCTTCACAGAGATAACATCAGTATATTTTTCGCGAAACGTGCCAATATTTTTGGATACACAATTTGTAGTTTATGAGACAGGTGAAACGTGACTTTTCATAAAACACAAATTTAATTTACTCTACGCAGGTAAATCTAAGGTGAGATACGTGATCTCGGTTTATCTTATACACATTCTGATGATTCAACGTGCCTCATAACAGCTTAGGTTATTGTTATTTTTATCGATCAAACTTAAAAAAGAAATACTTTTGAACAACGCTTACGTACAACGCATTCAGTTGCTGAGGAGAAAATGAAAAAGTAAAACGTAATCGTCGCCGTGACCACTCGTCTTCTTCCTCAATAATTTGTTTCTCTCTGTTCTCTGTTTATATATCTCTCTCTATCACTACTTTCCTAGACTCCTAGACCATCGTGCTTTCTTTTTCTCTCATTTGCATTGTATTGCACACACATACCATTTACATAATTTCTGCCTCATTTTTTCAAATATCTTTATTAAGCTACAATAATATCATAGTTACTGAAAAATCAGAGTACATAACAAAATTACATGGGTACCGGTTCGATTGTGAGCTCACAATCTATACTAACATTCTTCCTCTGCGATCTCTACTAATTACTTTAATCGTTAAAAGTTTACATTTACTCCACACGCGTTGCACCATCACATCGTCGCGTCCGTCATTTTTGACGCTTACTTTAACGCTAACCGTAACCAGCATTCGCTGGTATCTTGGCTGGTTAAAGTAATCGTCAAACCAATACCACTAACGTCAAATCTATGAAAAGAAGCCAAATATGTTTTTTATTCTTTTTTCGAGATCAGCCACCGTTTTAACGATAACAATATTAATTTATACGATATTGCAACGCGTGTGGAGTAAATGTAAACGTTTAACGGCGACGTCACGGTAAAATGTAACAGTCAAAGTAACTTTAACGGGCCTTTCGGTGCAAATGGACCTTAATATAGATAAATTATGAGTATAAACATAACCGTTAATTATAATTATTTATTATTATAACATTATTTAAACGAGAAGTTACTATCTAAGCAAATTTCCGTATATTAGAAGTTACTTATAATTTAAATCAAATTTCCTACTAAATAAGATATAATTAATCACTTCACACCGCCGCTTACGCAGACTTTTGGGGGCATTTCGCCGCCTCATTTCCTTACGCAAAATGTCAAGTTTGTATTGTTAAGTTAAATTAATACCAACGATGTCACAAAGCAAAATTAATTACCACCTTGTTTTAACCAAAATATTCATATTTATACATCATTTCGTGAATCAAAAAGATAATTGTAAACAAAAAAATCAATGGTGTCCAAACTTTTACTTGTAGCATTTTATTTTGGTTTAGTTTTTTTTTTTAATAATCCGCCTGATGCTGTTAATGCGGCTCATGAGCGGGGAGGAATGTGCACCATCCTGGTTGACAGTGTATACTCATCTCGCTGTACTCCCAAGCTGATCCCGAAACTACGCATACACTTCACGGGCGTTACATTCGAAAGTGGTTGTACTAGAGTAGTAGGCAGACTGATGACGGTTATTAGCCCAGTCTGCCGTCCTGAGGTAGTACCACCACTTTCGAATGTTTTTTGAATGAGCAGTTTGAAAGTAGCCAGTATAACGAGACGAGTGTGCACTGTCAGTCGCGGACGCGACTGCAGCCCGTAGAGATTTTTCTCTGTAGTAGCAGTTGTTTCCGTTAATGGGTCGCACTCTAGCTTTACATTAGGCGGAGTGTTGTCATATGCCAAGCTACAATAAAGAAAAAAACAACAAGAACTCTAGCTGAAAGCAATTTAATACTTCCACTCATTCTCTGATTCGATAGCGGTTTGTTTACATTAAATATGTTGTTTTTCTAAATACAGTATAGTGTAATAAGCGACTGCAACATCCCTAATTACAACATTAATATTTGAAAGTAACTCGCGTACAACGATAGTGCTTTTATGATGTATTAAAGTTGTTTCAAAAACTGACAATGTAAAATGGCTTTGCTGTTTTATGAATGTAAATTAGACGTTTAATTTCGGAAATGAGAATACTACGGAACTTATTTATGTAGGTACTTTATGTTTTATATGCATATGTCGTTGTTGTTGTAAATGTTGTAAATGTAAATGGTTGTAAATGACCACTTTTTTAAATTGTCGTTCGACATTTATGATAACACTCCGCCTGGTGTAAAGCTAGAGCTAGAATCCGGTCAATGAAGGGAAACTGCTACTACAGATAAATTTCTACAGGCAGCAGTCGCCTCCACTACGCCGGCTTTGGGAGACGAATGTACACCATCTAGATTGATAACCCGTGCTGAAGTTATGCGGGATTCTAGTACTTAACATTTATGTCAATAACACCATACAAAAAAAACTCGTATATAAAAATATATTTTCTGTAGATCTAACTGTAGATAATTTTATTTGAAATCGTTCATAGAGGCAATGGTTACGCGCAAAAACCTTGTCGTATAGGAAAAATGATGCTGAAGGGGGATTCTGTTATATTTAATTAAGTGACGGTCTTTGGGTGGATCACGTAAGAATAAGCTGGTAATTTGAAGTGGGGCACGTCGATTGCGAGGTTGCGCACGTCCCCACAAATTGATACAGGATACGTGACCCACTCTCGTCGATGACTCTCGTTTTGGGATCCCTGACATTACTTGTGAGTTGTGGTAACTCTGTTGATGCCTCCATGTCTTAGCCTATTATTATTATAGGAACAGTTCATTTTGTTATTCGTAGCACTTTACAAATGCCATAGATATGACCCGTTTTATTATTACGGTCTGTTGCTTAATTCTAATGTTGGAATTGTCTTTGTTTTCATTTCAGATGGTAACTTATCAACTCCAGCTTATGTTTAGCTAAAGTGCAGCATGAACAGAAAAATCAATGTCTACAGGCAACACTCACTTTCGCTATACCGGCCCGAGAAGATAAGTGCGCAATGTCAACGGTTACTTTTCGTTATACTTGGCTACTTCCAAGCCGATTTTGAAACGTCACGCTTGGAAATGATGCTACTACCCCAAGGCGGCAGACTGAGGAATTAAGGCAAAAAAAAAACAATATCTAATAAAATTTTCAACTTCTATATAAATATAAAAAATGTAGCACGTCGATCATTATAATGAAGCTTTTATCGTGAAATAAAAATTACAACGTCGAAGTGCCTGTGAGCGTTTCAGTTGTTCTCATTTCTCATCAATTGACGGGCTGGGCTTCAAACGTTTAGATCCGCTTGTCCGTTTCATTTATTGAAATGTGACTCAAGCACTTTGAAGTAAATGAGCGTAAGTATGCTTTGAAAATGTATCAAATTGCTCCTATTATTTATCTATAACTGTTATTGGTAATATTTCCTTTTTTCAAATTTTTACGAAATTTGGAGGGAAAATGTTCTATTATTTTAATAATTATTCTGCGCTTATGTAAGTTTATGAACACATGAAGAATTTTACTACGATTTTTCCGAATCAGTGCAAAATTTTACAGTGGTCCAGAAATTTTGTTTATAGCTCAGATACCCGCCAAAATTTATGTAGATTTTTTATTATTATTCAGAACTGGTCAAACGGAATGATCCCTCTCTTCTTCCATGGTTTAGAATTTTGTGTTATCATTTACGAAAAAAATTATCGTAATTAACTCCATTTCTAAATAAATAATTTATAATAAAGTATCTAAAGAACGCGACCTTTTCTGTGGTCTTTCATAAAAACTAAACCATCAGTAATTTTTCTCACGTATTATTCAATAAACCCAAAATTAATACTACAAACGTGATATGCCTCCTGGTAGTCACATTTATGTTGTTTTGCTGCCACTAATAATAAAGCGAAAGGCAATTTAGATGTCAACGAAAAACTTATACCCGTTAATCACTTTTTTTATATTTTATCACAACACAAAAAAACATCTATTTGAAAATTGTTATGTTGTAAACATTGAAAAGTTTGACTTGAGAGAAAACAAACGAAAGATAAAATAAAAGAGATTAAATCGATTTTTTTTCAATGTGTTTAAAGCGATTAAACTATTTACAAGTAGAAAAAAAATGTAGTATGAAATAATTATCGAAATAGGATTTCACGTTTAAACCGCCTAGCCACTTAAAACGATTAATTTAATAATAAAACTTAAGTTGTATTTAATTATTATAATTAATCTTAAACTTTGTAAGACAAGACTAATGTAATAAATAATAATTACGACCGCAATGATTAAAATTAAAATTTTACAAAGTCATTAATAGAACTCAGATGTTTTAATGAAACTTCCCAACACTCGCTTTCACTTGTATAATTTTCGTAATGATATTAATTAATAAGGCATAATAAATTTTGTAATTCTCAGCGGAATTACGGAAAGTCGTCACGCTGTCAAGTTTTGTACGCGCGTCACGTATTTTATTAATTTTACGTCTAATTGATTTAAATACAAAAAATTAGTTATAAAGAAGTCATTTTAACACGTGATGGATTTCAACTATTCTTTTTAATTCAGGTTAATTCACTGCGTTTAGTTGTGGTCAGATTTTTTAAAATTCACTAGACAGGTAGAAATTATAGATTTAATTAACATTATTATTATCTGTTATTTTTATTAATTTTTAATATTTTTTGTCTATTCAATTTTTGTTAACAAATTGTTGATGTTTTTAAATCTAATCTCGGATAATAAATTTCATTCTAACTTAATATTAATTTATAATATTAGTTCAATGCCTATTATAAAAAAAAAATATTTATTTTGGAGAATAGACAGCGACAGGCAGAAGCAGAAACAAAGAAGAATTAGAACATAAAATACAAAAAAAATATCCACCATATAGTATTGTAGAGCCGACTGCTCTTTTATATGTATTCTGTATAAATCTGATATCTCAGATGTATAATATGTATTATACATAATATTATAATTATACGTAGTTTAGTATTCTCTAGAGAGAGCTCGTTACTGATACAAATAAGTAAAGTTAACGAAGAAGACGTGAATTGGAACCTAATCCAAGAAATTCAAGTAATATTATCTAAATAATAAGTAGGCCTACTTATATTAGGCTGCATTTGGCTACGTTACGACTACATTTGGCTACAGAAAGGCTCTGTTACCACAACAAACTCGACGTCATCGCCTTTAAAAAGAGTCAGTACTTTAATACAAACGGGATTGTTTGCATGCTTGATTGTTGTCAAATATGTTATTAAAGATTTTTGGATGTTTTATTTTTTTAATGCAGTCTCGAAATGGTTGAACTGATTTGAATAAAAATAAAAATATTGTATTGGAATTCAGGCCGAATATATGGATAGTATTGACTATAGTAGTATATAGTACTAAGAATCCTGGATGAGGGATATTACTTGAACTAAAGTTGTTCGTGAATGTGGGTAGCTTTTTATAGTAACATAGTACTAGTCGCTCCACTATGCCGGCATGAGAAGATGAATGTGTTCCATTCAGGTTGACAGCGTTCTTCCAATAGAGCAGACTGAGCTAATACTCATTATGCTTACCACTCTTTTTAAGCTTAATGTGTACCATAGACATTGAGCGGCAAAGTAAAACGAAGACTCTTAACGTTATTTTATTTTTATTTTTTCTACCCTAATGGTTGAATGATACAAAGTAGGCTAGCCATTTATTGTCACAGAGGAACTTTTGAATTTACGTTCAAACTTTTATTTCAAAGATACTTGTATCTTGTTTAGTAGCGAGCTCATTTCAAGTCGGTGCTTTATGCATTCAGTGCTCTTGGGAGCCTTTTATGCAGTTGTACAATTTTTGACCCTGTTCGAAATTTAAAATTTGACCTTTGAAATTAGATTACGAGATGTGAATTTGTTCTACGCAATTTAAAATCGTATTTTTATGATCATAAGGATTGATAGCAGATACCGAAACTATATCAATGCTTCTGCAAATTTTCAATAGTGTTAGACAATTTTTTCACATTTTAAACTGTTTTTTTTACATGTTCATCATCATCAAAACTAAAGTGTAAACAGTACAGTCAGCAACAAAAATAAAATTAAAAAGAAAAACTTTAATTATCGGTTATTTTTTAAAATTAATTTTTGACATTTTAAAATGCTTATTATTATTATTCAATTGTGATAAAAATTGCGCTTATCATCCTCAGCTTAGTATATTGTATAATTTGTTGTTGACGCGTTGACATTAAATTTTAATTACAATTTAATAAAAATTTGTTTTTAAATAATGTTATTTTTTTTGTCCATTTTTAAGAATTTTGTTTGCTTCATGTGTAAGGTTGAACAGGTACTTATCCGTAAGACTTGTTGGCGGAGTCTGTGAATTGCGTTGATGTAATACGATTTATATGGGAAAGTTACGTCTTGATTGAAATAGAATTCAATTGTCTCAATGCTACGACTAAGACTAGTTTATGTAGTTGTTTCCTATATTGTTCCTAGCGTGAAATAGCTAAAGTTAATAGTTTTAAGGTAGACATTTATATTATATACATATTATATTTTAAATATATTTATAAATTAATTTTTTTTAAGGTAAATAATAGCGTTTACTTATTAAAGCCTAGTTTCTAGAGTTAGAAGTAAAGGTTACTGATTGTTTAGATTTATGTTATTCTATCGGTTGAGTTAATCGTTTACTTTACAAATGGGTCTACACTGGTAATTACGTGTGTTAACAGTTGTCTCCGTTCATGGACTGCACTCTAGGGACAATAAAATAAAAAAAGGTCAGATAGATTACTTAATATTTATTAGAATTATAAACTATTAAGAAATAGTTTCCATTAGATTGGTTAGTTGAAATGAAATGACAATCAGAAATAAGACACAAAAAATAATTAATGCAATTAAATTGTTTTACAACATAAAAATAAAACAGTTCCGTATTTATAATATATGTATACATAATTTTGGATAAACAATTTTAACGAATTATTTCGCGAAAAAAGATCCCCGTTTCCATAAAATGTAACAAAACAATGAATTTAGTAAACATGGAGCAGGAAGCATGGCGGCAATTTATCATCCTTTTAAATGAGAATAATTATTATGTGGCTGACTGTACATAAATACAATTCTAAAGCTAAAAGATAACTTTCTTTTTGTATGGTTTAGAGAATTTACTTGTTTTAATCCCGTTAATTCCGATCTAGGTAACACATATAAAAATACAAACTGTAATCCGTGACTCCGAAAATATGCTGTAATTTTTTTAATAATTAAAAATAGCGGCCGTGGTCTAGCGGTAAGACGCGTGAACTCACGATCGATGAGACCCGTGTTCGAACCTCGCTAATTCTGACCGGTACCAATGTAACTTTGTTATATGTACTTTGGTCGCTCAGTGCCTATAGGCACTATTAAAGAGTAATTATGGTTATTCGCCCAATCTGCCGTCCTGGGGTAGTACCACCACTTTCGAATGTAACACCCGTGAAGTGTCTTTGTCACGTTTCGGGAATAGTTTGAAAGTAGCCAGGTGTAGCGAGAGGAGTGTGCACTGTCAATAGATGGTACATGCTCGTCTCCTCAAGCCGGCATAGTGGAGCCGAGCTACAATAAAAATATATTTAAAAAAACTATAAATAACTACATACATTGTGTGAGCACTACAACCCCCTTACACCTCCCTAAGAAAGAAATATTTATTTTTATTTTTTCCCTTTACTTATATGTATTAAAGTAACAGCTAAACCTATAATTTCATTTATACCAAAATTAAATTGGACTACCAATTTAGGTCACATATTACAAGTTTCAGTTTGAACTTTGCATTCTGACAGTTAACTAGACATTTACATGGCTGCTTTTCACAGAAATTAAATAATACTTCGTATAATCGTATTTCTGAACGACAAATTAATGTATTGCATTTTACCAGTCAGTGGGGGCTGTACCAATAAAGTTAAATCATCCCCATTGCGCATGGATACACTGACTACCCAGCTATACAGGCGTAGCTCTCCAATATTGATTATTTTCATATTTTTTTTATTATAAATTAAATTAAATAAATTATAATAAATTATAAAAGAGTGGTAGGCAGACTGATGATGGTTATTTGCCTGTTCTGCCGTCCTGGGGTAGTACCACCACTTTCGAATGTAACAGCTGTGAAGTGACTTTATCGCGTTTCGGGAATAGGTTGAAAGTAGCCAGGTATAGCGAGAGGAGTGTGCACTGTCAATCTAAGATGGTACATGCTCGTCTCCTCAAGCCGGCATAGTGGAGGCGACTGCTACTCGCACAGGTTTCAGCAGTTGTTTCCATTCATGGACCGTACTCTAGCTTTACATTAGGCGGAGTGTTGTCACATGCCGAGCTACAATAAAAAAAAACTATTAATAATAACAGATCGAGCATTTCAATTACCAATAATTATTGATTAAAAAAAAATAATTATATCTAACCACTACACGGCCACATACAATATGTTTTTAATTATATTACATTTTAATATTTGTATATTATAATCTATATATAAAAATCAATTGCTGTTCGTTAGTCTCGCTAAAACTCGAGAACAGCTGGACTGATTTGACTAATTTTGGTTTTGAATTATTTGTAGAAGTCCAGGGAAGGTTTAAAAGGTGAGTAAATATGAAAAAAATGCTTGGAATATAGTAAAAATAACAATTTCGCTTCCCCTTGGTTTTGATTGTCAAGCGTTTGATGTTCGTCCCGTCGTTTAATTCTGAGGCGGTACGAAGTTTGCCGGGTCAGCCAGTAATTATATAATTTTTTCGTAATTAGCTCACATACTAATTGTTGTGACTGTGATGATTGTGACAATAATGTCAATAATTAAGACAACATTTACGCACCCAAACGGGTAGATGTGGCGGCAAAATAACATTTACTGTGTAACGCATAACTTGTAAATAAATTATTTGATTTGATTTGATATAAAATTTTCAATTGAGATAACACAGAACTAAAACAGAAAAGATTCAAATATATATTTGCAGTAAAACAATTTTCCAAGTAAAACAAGCAAAATCTATTCATATTTTCGCTGGCTGAAAACGTGAAATGAAATGAAATGCAGTTCTCTTTTATCCAGTATCTTGTGTAAATTATTATGAATGAAGAAATATTTTCAAAATACACTTTTGAAAGCGCGCTGAGAACGCTCTCAGCTTCTGGAAAAAGACTACTTCATGTTTACTATAGTTTATTATACAGGGTGTATCGGGCAACGTGTAAAAAATTTCAAGCGATGACTCAGTAAGTGATTCTGAGCAGAGATTAATTTACAAAATAAATACTTTTTTTTTATCCAAATGTCCACCTTTTCCTTGTAGAAACATACATACGAGTAATTTGCTACAAACACGTGTAATCATTGTGTCGGCCGGCGGTGCATCAAACGAATGACCTTGCCTTTGATCGACGCCGACAACCTTTGCCGCCTCGCCTTTGATCTCGCGCCGACAAACCAGGTGCCGGCCCACCTGCAACGACTATTCTGTCAGTTGCCGAACGGCCGCGTAACTGTGTACACGTGCGCGTAGTCGTAAGACTTGCGGAGAATGCGAAATAACACTAACGCGACAATGTCACTTTCGAACATTGAACTTTGTGATCGTTCTTTTGTGTGGAGAAAGTGGTGGAAATTTAAGTGCTACCTTATGTTTGTGGAGAGAACGGTATCCTACACGATTCCGTACGATGCGTATTAAGAATTGTTCAAAATCTTGCGTGGAGGTTATTACGTGGGCAAGACCTATACCCGTATAAGCTCGCATTACATTTTGCGAGTGGCCATCTCGCTCCCCAGACTTAACGCCCTGTGATAAATAATTATGGGGAGACATAAAGCGGCGCGTGTATTCTGACAGAGACGGTGAGGTCAACGACCGCGGTGAAGTTCGTAGGCGGATTGAAGGTAAACTATCTAATCATTGTGTTAATAAGTCAATTATACTAAAACACTTTTGTTCTATGACTTTCTCAATAAATTATTTTTTATGACCGCTGTACTTTCGTAGTTTCGTAGCGCTCGATGTCCACGTCGGCCGGTCCATTTATAGACATTTTGTTTCTGTGATAACACAATACACGAGAACTTTTATTTAGTAAATTTATTTTTTGAGGGGTGTTCGCCGCTCACTTAATATTTACCTTAATTTTTTTACACGATGCCTGATACACCCTGTATACGTGATGGGATCCACCTTAAAAGGCTGAACGTTTTTCCATGCATTTATATAAATCTATAATATTTTTACGTAAACATTTACTTATGTGTGCACTGTCAATAGATGGTACATGCTCGTCTCCTTAAGCCGGCATATTGGAGGCGACTGCTGCCCACACAGGTTTCTCTGTAGTAGCAGTTGTTTCCATTCATCGACCGCACTCAAGCTTTACATCAGGCTGAGTGTTGTCACATGCCGAGCTAAAATTTAAAAAAAACTAATTATTATTTTTTAAACAATTACAATAATCTTGCCATCGAAATCCGTATCTCCATTAAACAAACAAATCTATTTTAGATGAATAAAAGTATAATACTTTACAAACTAAATAGGCTGAGTCTATTTTGTTATTTTGTTGTTATTATTATTTTAACCTTTACTTAGAATAAATTATAATAAAAATCAAAATCTTAAAAGTTTTAAAAGAAATTCGTATATGTTCGTAGAATGAGCAAATTTGCCATTGAGGGCCAATGATGTAGCCAACGTGACGATATCCGGAGGGATATTGCCAATAATGGGAAATCACGCAAAACGGTCGCCTCGTGTAGATATCGATAATGCTTTGCGTAGTACGTGCTGTAGTTTCAACAAAGAATATAGAATTTTAAATTTTTATTAGTTTTTACTACGTGTTTTTTTATTGTAGCTCGGCAATATATGACAACTTTGCCTGATGTAAAGCTAGAGTGCGGTCCATGAACGGAAACAACTGCTACTATAGATAAATCTCTACGGGTACGGTGCACCCTCCTCTCGCTATACCTGCCTACTTTCAAGCTGCTGCCGAAACGCGACAAGGTCCCTTTACGGGTGTCAGATTCAAAAGTGGCGGTACTTCCCCAGGACGGCAGACTGGGCTAATAACCATTATCAGTCTGCCTACCACTCTTTATAATGGGACTGAGCGACCAAAGTACATATAACAAAGTTACATTGGTACTGGTCAGAATTAGCGAGGTTTGAACACGGGTCTTATCGATCGTGAGTCGACGCGTCTTTCCAGTAGACCACGGTCGCTTTTATTTTCTATATTTTCGTAGTGTTTTGAACAGTGAAAATGTTTATGAAAAATTAACTTCGTACATTAGTAGGCAGGCATAGGCAGTGAGGGATCGGTTATAGTATATTATAAGAGCTAATTCATATAGCTCTTACAGTAACTCGTCTGTCTTAAATATTTACTGTACCATACCTGTACCATTACTGTATAAATACCAATCAGGATATTAGAAATAAAGCGTCATTTTTTTGCATTTGGATCGATTTTAACAAAGGTTTAAAAAAATCTGAAGACTTTGCCGCTGTCTCTACTAAGTTATCTAACACTTTCTTTCCTCTAAACTTTTATGTTATAATTTATTGTAAAGAAAATTCCACTTTATTTTAGATTAGCACCTGAACAATGTGTATAAAAATAGTTTATTTCCATTATTGTTCGTAAACGAAGTGAACTCTATGTTTCATGGAGCGGTATTGTTTTATTTTCACCTTCAAAGTGAACAATACGTGTTCTAACATAAGAGATAAACGTCTGCAGAAACCGCTATCCACAATATTTCCCGAGATAAAATTCACAATTTAAAATTTATTATTTATTAGTGAAGTGACCAAATCACATTTCAAGTTTCTGTAAATATTGAAGATTTTTCCTGCTAAAACTGTGTTTAACATGTTAGCAAACATTTTGAATTGAATTAAGTTTTTGAAACAACGAATATTCATTCATCCGATTAAACGACAAACGAATTTTCGGCACTTTAAAGTAGCCCCCTTATAGTTAGAAGTAAGTTCTGTTAAAGGATGGTGCACCTCAAGCCAGTATAGCGGAAGTGACTGCGGCATGTAAATATTTGTTACTGGTAGCAGTACGCTCATAGACTGCCGTTCTAGTTTAACATGCCGAGCTACTATAATAATGTTTATATGATTATGAACAAGCTATAGTTTCGTAAAGGCATTATGACATTTAATTTTCACTATAACTTTACGAACAGTAAGAGGGACAGGGTTCGTGACTTCGTGTAAGTTAAATTGCAATAAGTACTTGTGTGCACCTGGGGCGATGTCGGCTCGATTGAAGATAAGTACAATCTGAAGAGTGCACGTGGTTCACAAACTTTCTCTAAGAATTTTCTCCAATATGTCAATTGAAAGAAAATGTTAAAGGTTAAAAATAAATTCGACGCGATATAGAGTTTATTTTTAAGAACTCTTTTGCAATAATTTTTCACATCATTTTTACATTAGTATTTAGGGACATCTTGAGGTTGAATTATTATTATTATTATTATTATAGTAACTCGATATATGATGGAGTGTGGACGGACTGGTGTGAAACTAGAGTACGAAACGGAGACAACAACCACCACAGAGAAATGTTTGCAGACAGCAGTCGCTTCCGGTCATACTGGCTTCAGGAGAGGAATGTGTACCATATAGTTTGAATGATTATAAAGAGTATGCCTCTTTATACGTTTTTTTTATAATAATATAAATAATATATAAAGGTATTATAAAAGGCTATACAAAAATTCGCTTCCATTATTATAAAATAAGTTTTGTACTCACTTTTCTTTTTTAAAACATTTTAGTATGGAGTGAGTAATTTTTCAGCTATGCAAACTATTCTTCAGGCAAAATGAAATTGCATCATTGATTTTATTGAAAATATGAAAATATTTAATGAATTTTAATTTATCATAATAATATTATTAAACATGTATATTATTTGTTGAAGAATTAAAACTTAATTAAGAAACATGGACAGAGGTCAAAACTATTTATAAAGCTGACGTATTCAGTACTAGAGATGCAGTTCATACAAATAGGATCTATACAGATGCGGCTCTTGCCTCAGTATAGACCATAGAGTACATTACCATATATACCTACTTATATTATAAGTATAGACTTTGGCTCGCAACTATTAACCTCCATGTCTGAATCTCATGCGAGATTTGAACACAGGTCTCATCATTCGTAAGATTCGCTTTTTATCGCTAAACCACGGCCGCTAATTATCTAAGTATTTATCTACCTAATAAAATAATATTATCTGAAATATTGATTTTATTAATTATATAATTAGCAAGAAGTATAAATTAAGATTTAGATCATAATCATTCAATTTACAAAAAAGATAAGCGTGGAATTTAAAAACAAAAAGTCGACAAACTCTAAATGAAATGAGATTGATTTGCGAAATCCGAACAAAGATTTTGTCGAAATTCCATCCGATTTCGGGATTTAAAAATACTTTAACCGGCTCCAAGTTTGCGATTGCCTAAGATTCAACATTACGCCTTCTTAACATATTTATTAGCCTGCCTGCTTGCCGTCGAACGTGAAATTCAGAGATTCTCTCGAGACGATCGATTACAAACGAAATTGTGATATAAATATAAAAACGTAAGACTTCGTATGAGATGTAGATATATTTACTATTCATACATATGGTGGAACCGGAGTGCATGTCCGGTCCATTATCAGCCTGTTTACCACTCTTCGCATAAAATTTCAAGTCAACGAACAACACAGCGACCTCTATGGCGTTGAACACTTCAAAACGTCAGATTAAATTATTCAAATAAACGCGATAGTAAGTTGCATAAATCTCTTAATTCAGTTAAATACCACAAGGAAATTTCTAAATAGAACAGTGTCAGAAAACTAGTTTCAAAGCGCTAAAACAAATAAGTACGGAAAGTGTACACAGCTTGTTTGTGCATCTTTTCATAATATCATTTAAGACTGTCTAAATTTGTTAAAACACGAAACATTCCAGAAATAAGTTCAGTGTAATATTAGCGTAATACTATAGCCACGGCATGTATTAACAAAGTTAAAACAGTGTTATGTTCACAAACCTTAAGTTTTATTGGGGTCTTGGGTTCGCTTTATTGTTCGTTAGAAACACCAGAGGGCACAACTTGCTGCTACACAAATAAGCAAAAGCATTGTGTAAGACGTATACTGAATTTACATCACAAAATCACTATGTTCGCAATTTTGCGAAGTTTCGAAGTTTAAATAAAGAGCCTTTCCAAATGTTATTTATTTGTGTATGTAAACTATAATAATAAATTAAAATATCATAATAAAATTTATTATTTAGCCATACTATCAAGTCTTATTAACTATTAGTATAATACCTGTGAATTTTGTACCACCCGACCTCTTTAAAACAGATTCTAAGGTACATTAAAACCTGATTAAAGTCGCCAGACTCTACGGTTTCATCGCATCACTGATGGTATGGAAAGTTGTGTCATTCTACCAAAAATCAGAATGTAGTACCATTTAGGCTTTTTTGACCCATTTTGCGCTTGTAAGATTGATTCTTAAAAGTTGATGGCGCTGGTCTCGACTCGGCTGATATAATATTATTTACAAAAGGTAAGTATTTTTTTCTATGCCTGTACTAGCTAGTACTTGTATCACAGGCACTGAGCTACTAAAATATTATATGTACCATAGTTACATTGGTACCGGCCAGAATTTAGCGGTCTCATCGATCCCTCCTCTACCGCTATACCACGGCCGCTCTATAATTGTTATATATTTATTAATTTGTTTATATTAAATTCTAAGGCCAACATTAGCTCCGTTAAAAGATGGCTACATTTGATATAGATAATGTTTTTAGTGTTTTTAATATAGATAAATTATATGTACTTTGATCGCTCAGTGCCTATAGACACTATGCACAATCAGGAGTGTGCACTGTCAATCTAGATGGTGCATACTCGTCTCCTCAAGCCGGTATAGTGGAGGCGACCGCTGCCCGCACAAGTTTTACTGTAGTAGCAGTTGTTTCCATTCTAGGATCGCTTTACATCAGGCGGGGTGTATATGACAACCAAGCTACAATAAAAAAAAGAACTATAATACTATAGGACATTTTCATATAGCGTAAGTTTTATTAAAATACTGTTCCAATATACGTGTACGTTGTGAATTGCGGTATAGTTCCTATTACGTAGCCGCCTAAGGAGTCTTATATGAGAGTCTAAACAAATATTTACAATTTAGAAGATATTGTGCAGTAAATGCTGTTTCAGTTTAAGTTTATATTTTAACTATATATTTTATCAATTGTATGTTTATGCTATTATTTTGAAATTATATAAGACAAAATTTTTTTATTTT
The DNA here is from genome assembly GCA_948150575.1 of Tinea pellionella. Taxonomy (NCBI): domain Eukaryota; kingdom Metazoa; phylum Arthropoda; class Insecta; order Lepidoptera; family Tineidae; genus Tinea; species Tinea pellionella. Next base: position 6,573,997 of record OX411253.1, read on the forward strand.
TTTATTTTATTTTTTAAATTAATTAATGCTATTTGTTGAAAATATGATACCGTCAATATCATATTATTCCGTACAAAAAGTTAAACTTTAAAAAACGCTAGAATCGTCACATTTGCTTATATTTTGCCTAATTTAAAGCTGTTACCACAGATAATGTGCAAGTAGCAGCCTTTGTTATGCCCGCCTAAATAAGACGAATGTATCGACCGTCCATTGACTGGGTATACTCCTCTCGATATATCCAGCTACTTCCAAAATGATCCCGAAATGCGAATAGGTCACCCGGGACGGCAGACTGAGCTAATACCCATCATTAGTCTTACACTTTTGACACGACTACTTTTCAGTGACTCTCCCTATGAAAGCAAGTCAATTTAAATCATAACATAAAATTGATGTAAATGTACATCGTATATCTAAGTTACTGAGTAACTGATGTTGACTGAGATTTTCAACTTGGAGCTAGTTCGCACATATATAAGTTCTTGCGAACGCAAGTTTACATAAGAGGATTCACCTCACTTACATTTTGCTTAAGTTGAATTTCTAAGTAGCTTAATCTTCAAGCTCACAGAATGGAGTTTCATCTCTCAAATTGAAAGCCCAATATTTTACTAGTTTCTAATAAATATTATATGAACTGTTTATACTTTTAAACGAAGCTCTGAGAAGCTTACAAATTGATAGTAAAATTATATACAAATTTGTACATAGTTTCGGTGTTTGCTCGTAACAAGATGCTTCGCGCGATGGTTAATTAAATTTAGAATAAATTTTCGATACCTAACGTGTTCTGGCATAGGTACCTATCATCAGAGAAGCGAGAGACTTGCCTATATTCTTTGCCTATGTCATTTACATACTTTGTGGACATATCTATTAAAACATGCATACTTTATTGTTTACATGGATTTTAGTGTAAATCGTATGAGCCTTGTCCCCAGCAATGTATAGTTCTTGGTCTTTGTTATAATATAGCACTTAGTCAGAGCAATGATATCTTCTTAAACAGTTTTTTATTTTATTTTATTTATTTATATGCCTATCTGTAGTCTATAGATACACTTTATTTCCGTAGCTTTGGATATGTGACACTTACATTGTAATGGAAACGCGGCCTTTATAATAGCTAAGCTTTTTTAGAAAACAGCTGTTGACCTTTTTATAAGGTATTTTCATATTTTCTCGGTCGTTTGACATCAAGTTAGGATATTCCCTAGAGAATGGGATTACCTCGATACATCATTTGATATCCGGTGTCGAAGAGTGAACCCTCAGTTAACGACCGGACGTGCTGCGATGCTGAAGTGGCTATTCACGGCCGGACTACAAAATAGTCTGTCAATAGAACCCTTGTCAATTCCAAAATATAAAAGGCTCAAGAGATTAAAATATTCTTCGACGTAACCGAGTATTTTCCGTTGGACACAAACGGATTAAGTTGTCACTAAAAGTTTTGCTACGCTTAAATAGGAATATATCGTGACATGGTTAAATAAAATATATACTTTATGACACTGCTTATTTAGCACTCAAGATACGAAGTTAAAACACGAATATTTATTAGTTTTATTTAAAAAAATCTTTCTGTGGTTTAATTTTTTTTCTTTTATTTGGTTACAACGCAAAAATATTTATTGAAATAACCGGGTATGATGGTAAAAGTGTGCTCTACTAACTTATTTATTTCATATTCGTCTCAACAAGCTGGCATAGTGGAAGCGACTGCATACTTAAATTAAAATTATTTTCGAGATTACCACATTTGTGGACTCCTGGCACGAATACTTATACTATAATTAGTTCAACAATGTTTTGATCTATATTTTTTTTATAATTTAATGATCAGTTTTTCTTGATTTGTGAAAAAAATTGTTTTGATGTAAGGTGTAATGCTAATAAAGTAAAATTAAGATTTGAATTTATTAAATCAACTGGCGCATTACATTTAATTTAATATATTAATATATATATATATATATGTATATATATTTTCAATACCGATAGCGAAGTTTGAATACGGGACTCATGGATTGTGCAGTCCATCCTCCTATATATACATACATATTGTTAAAATACTTTTATTAGCAATTATGTTTAACTATACCTATTAGGTTAGGGAATAGGGGAAAGCGAGATGCTATCACGGAATGGTAGAAAATGAAATCGCTGCTAATGACGCATTCTGGATGGCAAGCAGCCTGTTAATTACTTGGTGCGAATACTAATGGAAATCTAACAGCTCTAACCACATTGACTATGCACCTAATGTCAAATATAAAAATAATTCAGCTCTATTGAGGGATTTTTTAAAAATATAGCTCGGCAATGACAACACTTCGTCTGATCTTAAGGTGAAAGCCAGCACCTGAACGTCCATACATTTTGTTTTACCACATTGTTCGAAGCATAGCAGATTCTGTGCCGTAGCAGTTCGTTTTTAATGGTGATTTGCGATAATAATTAGTGCTGAGAAAGTTATGAAATTATTCAATTTCAACATAAATCTGCTATGCTTCGAACAATGTGGTAAAACAAAATGAATGGACGCTGAGATGTTGGATTTCACCTTAAGCTAGATTCATGGTGCATGGTTCATAATCGGAAGCGACTGTTACCACGTAGAAATTTCTGCAGATAGCAGGCGTCTCCGCTATACCAGCTAGAGGAAATGAATATTCACCATACATTGACAGAACGCACTCCTTTCGTTTTACTTTCAAGCTAATTCGAAACGCGACCAGTTACGAACTGAAGACTGGGCTAAGAACCCTCATCAGTCCGTCCACCGCTCTTTAGATTTAAATTAGAAAAAAGCGGGTACCAATTTTAATATTTCCCTTCCAAACTTTATAGACGTTTCAGTAAAGATTTACAACCACTTACTAAAAATAACTGAAAAGAAAAGGGCTCTTGAAAAAGGAAATATTACTGAATACTGCGCTGCGTGGGCGACGATCTCCGTTCCTTTAATAAAACAATAACAAAGGATGTTTTTGGGTTATTTCCTTATTAATATCTATAAGTGGGTTTTTTTTGGAATAAAATATGAACAACTGGTAGAAAGTAGAGGAAATCGTACATACGTCTCTTGAAATACGAGGTCATTTTTAGACATAATTATCTTAAAATAAAAAAGAACAATATTAATTTTTTAAATAAATTAATTTTTAAATGAAATAATTATACACATTTTATACACGAGTTAAATTCTTAATAAAGGTTGATAGACAGACTAATGAGGTTTTTTTAGCGCTATCCACCACTTTAATATTAGCTTGAAAGGTGCACATATTTAATTAAAATATTCACACCTCACATCGTTCGCGTCCACCCGCCCCGGGTTTCAGCTGAAAACCAGCGCTACTGTCTGCCTCGTGTAAGCCGCTAGCACATGCTTTCGTCCCTACACATTCGCGTGAAGACTTGCTGTATTGTCTCACAAAAATATTTATTTTGGGATGATAAAGTTTTAATTTTTTTTATTTGTTACTTCAAGCCGACGGAGGCGACTGCTGCCTGCAGATATTTATCTGTGATAGCAGTTGTCTACGCGCATAAATTTTGCTCAGGGGACACTAAAGCCACTTGTATTGTATCTCATTACGCACTCATCAATCACCCAACATTCCGGTCACCGGTTACCATAAAAAAATTTAGTGTGAGTTGACTTTAATAAAAAACACAAACAAACATCCTAACGTGGTCAAGATTTAATTTTATTTAGCTATTTAACTTTTTCATTAAAACAGCAATAATTTCTGAGAGAACCCTTGTCATCATTTCTGAATAGTGTCAAAGGCGTGTTCAGAGTTATTACTCTTCTTATTACTATACATTTTTATCCCAAGGGTCACTCTTTGATCATGGTATAATCAGTGGTAATTTTTACGTTCGAAATTATATTAACACTACAGAGAAAATAATATTATTACTATAAACTACAGAGACTCGTATGTTCTAGCCGCCCTGGGGAGGCATCAACACCTTATTTTTTAAAAATGTCTGTACTGAGCTAGTAGCACCATATCGCAGGCACCGAGCGCCAAAAGTACATACTCGTATAACATAGTTATATCGGCACCGGTCCGAATTTGGCATTTAATGAGGTTTGAACACCGGTCTCATCGCTCAACAAAAAAAAAATGTTTTCAGGCAACAGTCCTCACCGCTATGGCCAGCTCAAGAAGAAGAATTTGCGCCAGGCCACTTCACGAATGTTACATTTGTAAGTGTAACAGTACACCAGAAATGCGGATTGTATTTTTTAGTGACGCGACGTATTTGACGACACTGTTAGATTCGGTTACATGGCGGAATAATAAACAAAATAACAGAAATATAAAGCTATAGGTCCAAAGGGACTAAAATTGTAGACAAACTGCGCACATTATGCGGGCGTATTTTACTCGTAATTGAGTTGAATTTTGCGGTCTTTTGTGCTATTGTCTTATATTTTAGCGTTTGTAAAGAAACAATGGACCAGTATGAGTGATTATACAAACTTATCGTTTATATATGATTTCAATGTTATCGTGACGTGGCCTTTAAAACATGAAAAACCCAAACTCAATTTTAATTATTTTTAAAAAGCTCGGATTTCATTAAACAGGTACCTATCTATACTGAGACTGACATTTGACAGCATGTATATATATAACACCAATTTTACACAATAATAACCACTAAACTAATTAAGGAAAGGGAGAAAAAACACCCAACCTTCTCGGGTAAAAGCGCGCCAAACAATCCGTCACTTGATTGAATCGAAAACTAAGCCCAATATGATAAGATCAATAAATGTGACAAAATGATATACTTATTTTTTTATCTATGGTGTCAAAAATACAAAACACTTGGACCGCATCAGTGTGAAGTATACAACTTCTGGTTCGCGAGATTGCTAGGTCTCTTTTTATATATTGGTACCGGTCAAAGTATAGCAAGATTTTAAAACATTGTTCTCATATATTATGACTTCACGCATTCTACCGCTGGGCTACGACTAATTTTAAAATTACGCGTGTAAACAATCACATTTTATCAACATCATTTATACCTACTTATTTAAAAGTTAAACTTTGCCTGCGACAGTTAAATATTATCATGATTTTCCATCATTTGCGAATTTCCTCTTTAGAGTATCGTGTTGTCAGCCTCGCTGGACCAAATGGCCCATTCTAGCGTTCCCTAACCATTGGCTATAACATTAGCTCTGCGTTAGTGTTTCGCACGGAGATTATGCGCTTGTAACACTATGGGCCCACTTAGATAAGAGGATTCAATGTTACATAGCATATTTTGTAGTAACGATCTTTTCTTTTGACTGTTTTTACCACTTTAGAGATACGGTAGTTTTGAATTCTTTTTTAGTAGTGTTAGACAGTTCTTTATCGCTTTCTCTCTTTGGGGTCTAGTGCATTTGTGAAAAGGATTTGACGTTTCAAATTACTGACGTAACTGTTTGAATCCCATATATTTGTTAGTTGGCGCTACTCGCATTCGCCATGCGAAAATGCTCTTCACTAGACTCCTTTATCTCTTTGACAATTAACTTGTCACAAATAACTAAGAAAATAATTGAAAATACATTTTTTTGTTTGCATAGATCCGGTTTATAATCATAAATAATAAATAAACATGTCATAACTTTAAATGAAAGAAGATATAGAAAAACATGCAATTAAATGTACCCCTTAGATAATGATACTAGAAACTCGTCGAAACGAGACACCATGTATACAAACTGTGTACTTTAAAAAAATTATGAATTATAATTTTGAAACTTTGTTTTTGTGTAAAAACAGGGAAAACAGTTTACTCTTAAGAAAATTGCATTAGAAAATATTCCTACACCTACGTAAAAACTCATTATAACTCCGAATTTCAGGCAATTGTAATTTAGAAAAGGGCATAATTATAAATTTAACTCGCAGCTTTGTTTTTACATGTATTTGAGGGTTTAGGTGTGTCTTTTAAAGGGTTTTGTAACCCAAAATATAATGTGTTTGCTAAAAATAGTAACAATTTACTCTGATGTTTCCCTTAACTGTAAACAAGGGCACCTTTATGTAAATTGATATAGGATGTTACACGACACTTTTAAATATCTTTGTTTACTTTTCTGTGACGTGATTACGTGAAATTCCGTAGTACGCGTAGTAGAGATTTTTTTTAGTAGCCCGCATGATGCCGAGCTAGAGTGCGGTCCATGAGCGGAGGCAACTGCTACCACAGAGAAATGACTGCTAGTAGCAGTTGGTTCGTCTATGCCAGCTTGAGAAGGCGAAAGTGAATTGTAAGATTTTTTATCTATATCAGCCATTAGATTTATTTAAGTCTCCTTCTTATACAAGAGAATATAGGAACGCCTAAAGTCTTCCTTGGCACTGGGCACTTTTTTTTACTAACAATCACTAAAACTATCAAGAATTGTCACTTCCTGCGGTGTCAGCTGAAAACCAGCGCTCTGACATCAGCCAGGGCATATGCTGAGCTGATTTCCCTTTTGTCACCTTATACTATAGAAATCTGTAATTGTGTCAAATAAAATATATTCTATTCTATTCTAAGAATTTTAGATGAGACAAAGTTGGAAGCCTTGTCAATACGAAGCTACTCAGAAACATTCAGCCTATTAATAATTTATTAATAAAAAAGGACTGTGTGAATACTGTTGAAGCGAATTGTTATAAACGTGTACAATTAAAAACAAAAATCACGTACAAATGGATGCATACGTAAATACCACAATGTGTGTTGACACAGTTTCGGTGTTTGCTATTAATAGTCCTCGTCACGTTAGATAAAGTTTTGGCCACAGTCGCTTTTAAATATTAAAACATGCACAAACGAAATAAATTTAATTAAGCATAAAAAAACTAAAGCTAAAAGCAATTATGTCGCGCAAAAACAGCTACAGCTAATATGTGCTGTTAAAAGCAATAAATCGTAGTCACTTTATCTTTCTGTAAAGCTTGGCAAGCACGTGGCTCGTAACGATGCGCTTAGCACAAGCTGTGAGACTGCAGCTCTGAGCATTATTAAATCTTGAACAATGTTTTAAAGGTATATATGTTTTTAAAGCAAAGCTACTTTATTGACGTTACGCTGGGAAGTAAACTGGGAAAACACGTGATCGTCACTCTTCATCAGTTATCTCTCTCTCCAGCGTTTGTTGCGCTTCAGTCTGTCGTAAAACATTTAAAATTAATTTCAGTAAAGTAAATTCAAATTATAATTCAAATGATATTTTAATTAAAATTTATATTTGAAGCCATATTTTTAAATCAAAGTTATTTAATAGCAAATACTAGGAGATGTCTTCGTTTATGCCAGTTATATATTTATTATACTGGAAATACTAAATATACTTTGATCGCTCAAAAAGACATTATTAAAGAGTGGTATTCTAGTGTTTATTATCCTTTATGGTGGTAGGCAGACTGATGATAGTTATTAATCCAGTCTGCCGTCCCGGGGCAGTACTACCACTTTCGAATGTAACACTCGTAGTAGATAGGTATAAGGCGAGCAGTGTGCCCTTACAATGGATGGTGTATATTAGTCTGTTCTTGTGGTAGCAGTCGTTTCCACTCATGGACCGCCTTTAAGCTTAATGTATTTTTATTTTACTTTTTTTTTATTGTACCTCGCCATGTAACAACACTCCGCCTGATGTAGTCAGAGTACGGTTCATGAATGGAAACAACTGCTACTACAGAGAAACGTGTGCTGGCAGCAGTCGCCTCCACTTTGCCGGCTTCCTCCTCAAGCCTGTGTTATATTCGAAAGTAGTGGTACTACCCCAGGACGGCAGACTGGACAAATAACTATCATCGGCAGACTGACCACTCTTTAATAGTGCCTATAGGCACTGAGCGGCCAAAGTACATATAACAAAGTCACATTGGTACCGGTCACAATTAGCGAGGTTCGAACACGGGTCTCATCGATCGTGAGTTCACGCGTCTTACCGCTCTTTTATAAGTAGTTTCCTTTGTTGTTTGCACAGAACAAAAATCTATAGTAGATACATAATACGTACTTGAAGTTTTGATGGCGCGAACTTACATTCAAAAAGATCAGATTTTTATACTTAGAAAAGTATACTCAGCAAAAGTTCTGAACAAACAATAGACCGTACATACATTATTCATGGTTAAAATGAGCGGAAAACTCTAAGAATACCGAAACATTCTACTTGGATGTCTTTGCAGTTATTACCATATTACGATTTTTCTGATTCAATATCGATATTGTAAAATAAAACTATTTTTTATTGAAACATATTGTAAATTTTAAAAACAAATTATTTTACGCGATTTCTTTAAATCTTTCTAGTCAATAGGCAGTCGTGTCGTCTTTGCGGCATTTGTTTATTAACAAAGGAGAATGCCTGTTTTGGGCCCACTTGATACCTAATAGTTTGGTAACAAAACAATATTTTTTCATTATTACAAAAACATATATCATTTAATGTAATAATAATTAATAACCTGAATTATTGCATCAGAAAAAGTTTAATTACTCAATAACCCGGGTGAAAAAATTAAAGATTGGTAATAAAGAATCGAGATTTATTTTCCTACAAAATGCACTGAAAATTATCGACAAATATAGAAAATAATTGTGGGAGTAATTCTTTATTAGTCAAATGACATATACATACATTTCAATACCACTTGAAAGTGGTGGTGCTATAACGAGACATTGCATTGGGCCAATAACCGGTCAGTTTCTCTATTACCAATTTATTAAAATTTCGCTTCCAATGGAATCCTATTAAAATATAAACTTAAACAATGTTTAAAAATAGAAATAAACAAGTCTTTCACGTAAGAATTGGAGGAGACACACACACGTGCATGAAACATCTCTCCTTGTAAGATTTCTGTTCGCGACGTTCCCGATCGTTAGTCACGTGCTGTAAACGGTCGACATGCTACTCCACTCACTCACAATGTCACAATAACGCTAGAAAGGAATATCTACTTTATTCGTTAACATTTAAGGCCTAAAATTGTTTAAAGATGTATGTGTAAATAGAATTGTGATTTGTGACTGCTCAGAGCAATTCAGCTGGAGTAATGAGAGTTGTAAGTCATTTAATTAATTCCCCGCGCATTCAATGCATTTCATGTCACCGATACCAGCTGGTTCATATATATTGGTTTTACTTAATTAAATCTCTTAAATCTTTTAGAAGAAGATATTAGTTTTAACCGGTATAATGAGAATCGAAGTGTGCACTATCAACCTGGATAGTGCAGATTCATCACCTCAAGCCGGCATAGCGTGATTCAGTAACTATACAGAGTGCAGATATTTATATGTGTTAGCAGTGGCTTCTGATCATAGACCACACTCATACATTACATTATAAACTATTATATAAATACTGAAATTTGTTTTTAGACAAAAGGCATATAGAGCATATAGTCGCGCTATGAATCATTACAATATTTTTTTTTCTTTCAATTGTAGCTCAGCATGTGAGAACACTCCGCCTGATGTAAAGCCAGAGTGCGGTTCATGAACAACTGCTACTACAGATTAATTTCTACAGGCAGCAGCCGCTTCCGCTATACTTCTCTCGTCACATCTTGGTCAGAATTTAGCGAGATTCGAACTTGAGTCTCTTCGATCGTAAGTTTACGTGTCTTGCAGCTGGACCATGGCCGCCGTATATGTATGTTTATAAATAATATACTTAATATTATATTATGTATTTATGTACTAATAATAATACTAATTATACGTATAACGGGTAACAGCTAGTTTCTAATAATGGCACATTTAGGCAGTAATAAATTATTATGTCGCGGATGAGTTGGCAGGCAGTTTGTCGTCCCTAAAGACTAGTATTTACGACTCAAGTCAAGTTCAAATTTTAGTACGTATTTATGCTCTTAAGTTCTCCTATATTTAACCCTTAAATGTTGCCAATTGTCTACATTCATTTTCACATAAAATTATTCAAAAACCTGAGTGTCTGCGTTTGCATAGTACTTTCACGTACTGAGTGCATCAAATGCAAGGTTGCTTTGTGTCATAACAAAAATCGTAATAAAGCAATTCCATTAATAAATAATTAGGAAATTCCTATACTAAAGAATAAAAATATAAATAATATGACTATTTGTTTTATTTAAACTTCTTTTTTTTTAATTGTAGCTCGGCATGTGACAACACTCCGCCTGATGTATAGCTAGAGTGCGGTCCATGAATGGAAACAACTGCTACTACAGAGAAACCTGTGCGGGTAGCAGTCGTCTCCACTATGCCAGGAGACTTGAGGAGACGAGCGTGTACCATCTTAGATTGACAGTGCACACTCCTCTCGTTATACCTGGCTACTCTCAAACTATTCCCGAAACGCGACACTTCACGGGTGCTACATTCGAAAGTGGTGGTACTACCCCAGGACGGCAGACTGCACAAATAACCATCATCAGTCTGCCTACCACTCTTTAATAGTGCCTATAGGCACTGAGCGACCAAAGTACATATAACAAAGTTACATTGGTACCGGTCGGAATTAGCGAGGTTCGAAACCGGGTCTCATCGATCGTGAGTTCACGCGTCTTACCGCTAGACCACGGCCGCTCTTGTATTTTTGTATCTACAGTATTTTTTGCAATAAACGCATATTGTCGCCATGAATTCTCTTTCTTTATTATTACCTAATTATTTTTTTAACCGACTTCCAAAAAGGAGGAGGTTATATGTTCGTCGCGTATGTTTTTTTTTTTATGTATGTTCATCGATTTTTTGAAAACGGCTGGACTGATTTCAATGATTCAAATTGTATTGTGTTAAACTGCATCCCATAGTGGTCCCATTTATTTTTCTAAGATGCACAGTGTTGCCGTTTTTTAGTAAAGCGGAAAAAAAAGTCAGTTTGTAAAATTTTTTTGCTCCGATTTACTTGAAATTTGACATACATACTTTACAAAATAAATAATGAAACACGTGTTTCAGTATTTCTTGAAATTCAACCCCTAAGGGGGTGAAATGGGGCAAAATGGGTTGAATTTTTTTTTAGTCAGAATTACTTGAAATTTGGCATACATACTTTACAACATAAATAATGAAAACATGTTTCAGTATTTCTTGAAATTCAACCCCTAAGGGGGTGAAATGGGGCAAAATGGGTTGAATTTTTTTTAATCAGAATTACTTCAAATTTGGCATACATACTTTACAACATAAATAATGAAAACATGTTTCAGCATTTCTGGAAATTCAACCCCTAAGTGGGTGAAATGGGGCAAAATGGGTTGAATTTTTTTTAGTCAGATTACTTGAAATTTGGCATACATACTTTACAACATAAATAATGAAAACATGTTTCAGCATTTCTGGAAATTCAACCCCTAAGGGGGTGAAATGGGGGGAAATGGGTTGAATTTTTTTTAGTCAGAATTACTTGAAATTTGGCATACATACTTTACAACATAATGAAACACGTGTTGCAGCGTTTTTTGAAATGTAACCCCTAAAGAGATGAAACGGTTTACCCCGTTGGTTGAATTTTTTAAAATCAGATTTACCAGAAACAGCAGAATTGCTTTACCACGTTAATAATGAAACTTGCGTTTCAACCCCGAAGGGGGTGAAACGGGGTGAAAATAATCAATATTTTTAGTGACAAAATACATAATAAATGATGTTCTATAATGTGATATAAACAATCGACACGCGTTTCACCCCGAAGGGGGTGAAACGGGTTAAAATGTGTTGAATTTTTTTTGTCAGATTTACTTAATTTTAAGTATATTTGCTCTACACACAACATAGATAACGAAACGTGTATTTCAGCTTTTCTCGAAATTTAATCCGAAATGGGGTGAAATTGTACGAGTTTCTTTTTGCTAGATTAATTTAATTTGAACTACGATTAGTATTTGTACGTTTAATGGGGAGTTCTTGCTGTTTTTGGTCCGCTACCCTAAAAATGGAAAAATAAAAAACCTTTTAAAAAAAAAAGTTGAACCGACTTCAATAAACACTAAAAGCACTCAAAAGTGAAAAATAATTTTTAACAAGAGTATCTACACACAAAGTAATAAACATAAACACTAATAGGTGTTTATTATGTACAAATTAACTGTCTACATACCTGCCATATTTTTGGAGTAGGTGCCAAGCTATACCAATTCAAAATTTCAGAATAGGAATTACACTTGGATATCTTCCTAGATATCAAGTATATCTATGAACGTATGCTTGGCACCTACTCCAAAAATGTGGTAGGTTGTGGACAATTAATTTGTACTTAATAAACACCTATTAGTGTTTATGTTTATTACTTTGTGTGTAGATACTCTTGTTAAAAATTATTTTTCACTTTTGAGTGCTTTTAGTGTTTATTGAAGTCGGTTCAACTTTTTTTTTTAAAAGGTTTTTTATGTACTATTTACGTAATCTATGACAAATTTCCTATAATATACGATTTTATTAATTCAAAACAAAAAATCATGCATTTAAGGGTTAACCATTTTCATATTAGATATCTACTCGTAAATGTAATTTTTGTGGGCATAAAATGTAATATGTTTTTTTTCCACCTAGGAGTATATGAATTGTGCGAGCAGTTCTTCAATCGTCAGCACTTAGGGCCCCCCCCCTGTGCTTACCATCGGACCAGTCGAGGTTACATGCGGTATCAGTATAAAAAAATTAAGAGTATTTGCCAAAAAATATACTTTATTAAAAACATCATTTTTGTTGGCGCAGTGGTTAGAAGGGTATAATGCTATTTATCAACTTGGTTTAACGATAACTCCTGTGTATGATCATAATATAGACCGACATCAATGAAACCAGCCGGCCGTGGTCTAGCGGTCGAGGACGGGTCCCACGATCTATAAGACCCCATCAAACCTCGCTAAATGTACCGGTACCAATGTAACTATGTTATATGTACTTTGGTCGTCCAGTGCTTGTGATACAAACACTAGTTTAGTACAGGCATTTAAAACATTAAAAATAAATCTTTGTATTAAAATTCAGCTAATCCAGTCAATTTTGTGTCAAAGTAAGGCCAATGAGACGAAATAAATAAAATACGTAAACAATATGACCGTTATTAAGTTACATTACGATAGCTAGCGATTATTATTATCTTTGTCCTTATCTCTTGTACGCATTAATGTCGTCATTTTGTCGACAACAACTGTCATTGCGTACAGGAAAGCGGTCAGATCAGAAGATGTCAACATTTAAGCCGCCTAATTATTCACACTAAAATTATATTTTTTGCTAAAAAGTATGTACAACCTACCCATTTCACAAATGCAGGGTCTTTATGCGATACTCAAAATACATAGGTTCTTTGTACCTACTTATATAATTTCTTCAAATAAAAATGTTGTGAACCCCTGAAAGTTTGTTTACATTCTTTATCTCGTTTTGTTGGCCTTACTTTAGTTTAAGTAGCTTATTAATTACCCATAATATTTTGTTGTCTCTTCAGGGAATGAAGAAATTAAATCTTCTACGAGTAGGTCACAGAACAAAGACAGAATAGCTAGTTCCTTATTAAACATTTTATAAACAGTTTAAAAGAGGGAAATATTCTAGCATATTATACCGTCTGTGGAACTAGCGAAGTATTTACAGCAAAATTTCCTTTTGTTATGCCACCAGATCCGCTTTGCAGTACTCTGACTGCGTTTCTTCTAACAAAATTTACATTTATATTACCTGAGTTTATGTACGGAATATGAGTCTCGATGTTATTTCGTTTCTCTTTTAAACTTATTCAACTATGAAATTAAAAAAAGGTCGACAATATTCTCTACTTATTTACTCAAAACATTTTTAAATCGGAATAATTATAATCAAAATCTTTATAGTACATTGTCAAATAAATTAAATTTGATTACATGAAGGCTTTGTCAAGAAGATGACCACAGAAATACGTCATCGGTTTTTTAAAATTGTTTTATTATAGCTTGGCATATGACAACACTCCGCCTAATGTAAAGCTAGAGTGGGTCCATAAATCGAAACAACTGCTACCACAAATAAATATAAAAAAAACCACGGCTTGAGGGGACGAATATGCACTATCCAGATTGACAGTGGACTATCCTCTCGTTTGTCAACAGAAAGAGAGGTTAGGTTAAAAATTATGGAAGATAACAATAATAATGTAAATATATGGCTCAAAACCACCAAGGTGGCAAATTTCATTTGGAAAGAAATAAAAGTATCAGATAGTTATTAAATTACAAAAATCTATACTCTAAATCATTGAAATTGATTTTGTTTATCTGTACATTATTATTATTTTCGTAAGAATGCATTATTTCATTTATCATGATAAAATGTTTGTGCTTAAAGTCATCCCGAGAACGCGTCCCGAAGTACTATTGCCGGAAAACAAGCATCTAAATCACGAAGTATTTAATATCATTTTATTTAATTAATGGGCTAAATAGAATAATTATTTTCTTAAAAAGGGACAATTTGATATAATGTTTACATTACAAAACTATTTGTAGCATAAAATTTGTCAAATAGTTTGTCCGGAAAAGTACACGTCATTTTTGTGAACGCATCAATAACTGACCAAAATATTTGATTGATGAACGCACCCTTTAGTAGTGCCAACCTGACGTAGAGGAAGCGCGTGTATGGGTGGAGTGTCGCTGAGTTTTTCGCCAAATTATTGGAAAATAAAGTGGTATGTCGTTTTCTATTTACAATTTCCATACCGTACATCAATAGTACATCATTACGGGAGCACGTGTTATTGTTTGTAATATTGGAAATATACTTTTTCATAGAATAATCGGTAAAACTATTATAGTTTACTTGTCGTTAACCTAGAAATATTGTGTTCAAAATGGCTACCGCCGGTGTCAAGCGCGCGAAGATTCAAAAACGTCATTCCGAGAACGCTCATTTCGGGAGCGTTCCCGAGGATGATGGCACGTTCCCGGAATGACGACAATGTTCCCGAAATGATGATATGATGCTAAAGCAATACATTTTCAATGATAAAATATAAAAAAATACTATTTAATGTAATTTCAGCAAGCATGGAAGCAGAGAAAGACGGAAAAAAGAAAAGAAGGCCAAAAAAACAACAAAAAAAAGATAGTTTAGCATATTTACGGTATAGAGAAAAAGCAAATGCTAGGAAAAGAAAGTTTTTAGATAATATGACTGCCGAACAAAGAGAAATTAAACGAGCTAAGGACAGGGAGTATTACCAAAAGAAAAAAGCGGAAAAAAAAGTTACTAAAGTTAGTGATATGACAGAACGTGAAAAGCGCAAGTTAAGAAAGCGGTGGAGAAAAGCATCAAAAACATACAGAGAAAAAAAGATGATATTCGCAAATGCAATCAGTAATACGCCTCCAACTTCAGAAGATGAATCAACGATGAATCACTTGAAACCGATTTTAAGACAAATCCTGGATAACCCTAAAATTGACACACTGCACATTTACTCCGACGGTCCGACATCCCAATACAGGAACCGTACAAATATATTTCTCTGGCTTAAGACTTTGATCGATGAATTCGAACAAGTAACCAACTCAACATGGACATTTAGCGAACCTGGACACGGGAAGGGGCCTATGGATGGTGTTGGCGGAGTTTTAAAAAGAACGGCCGATAGACATGTTTTGATGGGAAAAGATATAAAGTCCGGTTCTGACTTTGTTGGCCTCTTCACCGAGTCGTCTATTCTGGTAAAAGAAGTTTCTGATAAAGAAGTGACTGAAATGAAAGAAACGATTCCTAAAGCAATAGATGCTATACCGGGTATAATGAAAATTACTAATATAAAATGGAAAGAAGGACCCAAAGTGTGTTTAGAATTGTTTCAATATAAACATTTACAAAAAAGGGTCAACCTACAAGATATACGCCCCGATAACGATGTGCTTCTAGAAAATGAATTGTTTCATCTTGAAGCCTATTGACCCGTTGCATCTTGAAGAACCAACTGAAGCAAATTATTACAAAGACCTGGTGAATAACAACAAGAAGCAAAGTATTTTCAAAGCCATTTATGGTTCTTCGTCTTCAGATGATGAGGATTTAATGACGATCTCAAATCGCAAGCGAGCGGAGCAAAATATCATTAATGCTGAAGCTGGAACGTCTTACGGGGCTGAGAAAGAAAACATTCATCCTAATTTAATTTCTCCTGGGACATACCTGTTAATTAATGTACCAACACAAAAACAAGGCGTTTTCTACAGATACGTTGGTGTCAGTCAAACATATGTAGAAGACGACGGAGAAGTTAAAATTACTTTCCTGAAATCTGTGCGCAATAGTGCCAAAGTATTCAAACTGGATCCAAAAGATATATCTTACATTGCATATGAACAAATAAAAGAGATAGTTCCGGTTCCTACAATTAAAAAGGAAAAATGTCGTCAGTATTATTATTTTAAGTCAGATGTTGATATATTCGAAAAAGACTAATTACATTTTTGCTTATTTGAAAGAGACTTTATTACTTTAATTTTGTTAATTGCATTAATGCTTAGTTATTTTCCTTCAAAAGATTCATTTATTTTACTTTAATTGATATCCTTCCGTTAATTTATCTTTAAATAATTATTATTACTTACTATTAGGTGTAACAACCAAGTTCCAAAGTTTTAATGTAAGTGTTACGTGATTGAGAAGACTGCAGTTGTGAACTGATTTATGTAGTTTATAAATGTTAATTTTCTTACTAATAACATACCTATATTGATAATCATTTAATTAAAAGTTAATAACAACTATGTTTCTGTGTTTTTCTTAACAGGGGGCGGTTAGCCCCTAACTGCTCCCAAAACGTTATGTCATCATTCAGTGAACGCATTGGTAATTTCGGGAACACTGAATCATTTTCGGGAACACTACTTAAACTCGATATTTACCACAAATGTTAGATGTTTTTAAATGTACTATTATGTGAATATATTAAAAATGTTCTTTTTTATATAATATACTATAGTTCCACTTTAAATTTCTTTTGAATTTCTTGTAAAAGTAAACTTTAAATTTGAAAATCGTAACCTTACCATAAATTCAACTTTGATTCCGATTTACATAAAAAATATGAGGAAAATTCAAAGGTTTTATATGAGGAATATTCAAATATAGCAAAGTACTGTTATTTATTTAATTTTAATATACATATTACAAACATTTTTTATTTTAAATTAAATATTTAAAATCGTTCCCGAAATGACGAAAATTGCTGACAAGTATCCTTTAACACACTGTAATTTAAAAAAATATAATTTTTATGCATGCTCCTGCAAAATATGTTAAGAAAAAAAAGCTCGCAATCATTTAAACCTATTTTTAAATCAATAACTTTTAAACATTTTTCACAAAATTCTAAACTCTAAATTCGCCACCTTGGTGATTTTGAGCCATATACATATATAAAAAAAAACTTAAAACCAAAAACATACAAAATAGTTTTTTTTAAATATAAATACATCTATACTACGTGGTGTATTATTGAATTATCATGAACAGAAAAAAATTAACATGCTGAGAGTGGAACCAACAACCTCGGCATATTTTATTTTTCTAAATTTTCATCATAATTTTATAATTAATGCATTTACATGGAATGAACTCATTTGAATAACGTCTTGTACATTTAAAAATGATATTCACGCGGAAAGGCACTTCTCAACAGGTCTAGATAAATGGGATTGTTATGACCGTGTTGCTATCCCCTAGCGGTAGTTTTTATACACTTAAGGACACTCTAAAATCTGTTCATACAGACTTTACATATATTTGCGCCGGAAAAAAGAATTCTTTAAGAAAAAATTACTTTTTTAAGTTGTCCTTTGTAAACAATAAAAGTAAAATAAAATGCGGTCCGTAAGAAGAGACAACTGCTTTAATACGCCTTCGCTATACCGGCTCGAGGAGATGAAAATGCACCACACATGTCCCCCAGGCTACTCTTAAGCTGATACCTAAACACGACCAGGTTACTTCAGGACGCCATGCTGTGCTAATAAATAATTTTATCATTAGTATGAATACTATTCTTATAAAAAATGCCTGTATATAATACCAAGTACAAGCCTAAATTTGTTTAGGGAGATTCAAAAACGAGTGTACTCTACACCCACGCCATATTGGCTATAAAAAAAAATACCAAAGTGCTAAAACAAAAAATGCAATTGTGCTGTTTTTCTCTTAAAATTTTCTAATTTTCGGAATTCCGGCTTCGAAGTTCCGAATCAGAAACTAAGTTTCAATAAATACCATAAGCTTTTTGTTAAAGAGCTGTAAGTCTGAAAAGTTTGTAGAAAAGAATCCCATTGTCATTGTTTTATTGTAAATTATTTTTATTCGCATCAAAAACGCGACCATTGTTTTTGTCGGGATCTTTGTAAAACTGAACACGGGGTTTTGGTATTTGGGATGCTTTTGTTCTTGCTAACACAATGTTTTTACAGAGGCGAGCCCAAAAGTTAATTATTTATGTAAAACATTTTATGTTCGCATGATGTCGTTATAAATTATATCATATTTTTTATCTATCTAATTTCAACAACGATGATCATCCATCACCAGCGAGGCCGGTGTGCCTTGTCTATTGCACATTCGTCTCTTCAAATCGACATAGCGGAAGGGACTGCTGCCTAAAGATAATTCTTTCTGGTAGCAATTGTTTATGTTTATAGATTGCACTCCAGTTTAACATCAGGCGAAGTGTTCTTGAGATATTACATGTAATAAAATAATAGTTTCAACAAATAATGGATAAAATTTAAATATTTATTCATAGGAAAATTCTATTGTGAATAGAAGAGTCGATGCACGTCTGAGTCAGAGTTGAATGTAATGGATCGAGCTGCAACGTCTGATTAACGATGTCTCTGATGCCAGTCGATTCATTTATTCGATTTGACATTCTCTAATGTTTGGTATTCTTTTGTTTATTTTGTTTTTTGTTTATATCAAATATTGGTCTCATGTAAATTGTGGTTGAAACGGACCTTTAAGATTACAATTACCTATTACAGATTAGCCTAAAATTTAATTTATATTACAAATAAATAAATCAAGACAACCAATTGAATTAATGTTAGTACGGAACAATTTATTTAGAGATCATAAAAATCCAATCCTGAACTCCTAAAGTGAAGAGGTTGCTTGTATTCAGTTATTCACATGCATTCGATTTCATTATTTATTAACGTCGAATTCGGATTTTATTGCTCTTAAATCGTTCGAGGTTTAACTTCTACGTTCAAGATTATGTGTTGTAGTGGCTATGAATATAGAATAGGTTGTTATAGATAGTTCTTCTAATTTGTTTGTTTGTTACGCGCACGTACGCGTTGTATTTCGTTCTAACATTAAAAATTGAAAATTAGCACAACGGTACACAGAAAGCCCGTGCGGTTCTGGGCCGTTCTGCATGCTGTCGTTTATAATTGGGCGCGCCGAAGCTGTCTCGTCCTAACCCGTTCAGTGTATTTTGAACTTAAAAGTATTTTTTAAAGCGAATATCACAAATCGATATCGTCTTTTTACAGGAAAGTGAAATCACTGGGCTAATAATTTATCATCATCAGTTCGCTTACCACACATTTAATTAGTTCGAATCATACATATTTTTATTTCAAACTCATAAGTTCACGGCTTGAAGTCCTCAGCCACTTGTAAGTTTAATAATAAGAATAGATAATAAAAATGTATGTAAACCTTTAAAAGATAAACTCACAAGCCTTTCACAGATACAACAAAAGAATAAAAAAGCGAGTAAAAGAAAACTTCTTCAATTTCACATTCATTCTCGGTAAATTCAATATGAAAATTGGAATAATTATGGGGGTTCCGATAAAATGTATTTCTTTTTCCTTCTCCATTCTTCGTACAAGTCCATAGCTCTCGATTGTTCGCAAAGTTTCTATGAAAAGAAAAATGTGATGAATAATGTAAAGGTAGCATTTTTTTTTCAATAACAAAAAGAAAATCATGAACAATTCCGTAAATGCGTCCTTAAACCTCTTATTCTTTCGTTATATCAGTATAAGTTTATTGTTGTCCAAACCCATTACTGTAGTTCTATTTTATTTAAAAACTTTATTGCACAAATTACAAAAGTGAACTTAATAATTTTCCTTCTTTAAAATATATGAAGATTACTTTGAATAAATTTGCTATAATAATTTTCTTACAACAGTGATGGCTTATTGTAATTAATTAATCGGAGTACGTAAGAAAATTAACATACCATTTATATTATTCTTATTAATTTAAGAACCTTTGACGTTTTCTAACTAAGTCGGTCCTATCAATAAGCTGTTAGTTTAAATTATAAACTCATCTCTTTTGTAATAACATTTTTATTCCAAATTAATAATATTCTATTTGGCGAAAATAAAAAACAATTAAATTGATATTTATTGTAATTGTATTTTATTTTCGTCACTAAATCGTCGCCCGAAGCTATATGTTGCTGTAATGAAAAAGGTCCAAAGAGGAAGAGGCATTATATAGCATAATTAGTGTAAGAGAGAATTACAAAGTAAGCATGGTATTAAATAAAAATAATCATAATAATAAAGTAGGTATATGTTTTCTTCGAAAAATACTCGTATTTTAACTGAAGTAGTAGAAGATTGAATAGACCATCGCATCTAATTTTAGCTTTGCAGATCGTAGCAATCATGACCGCGGTGAAAAAAAAAAGCCAATTAAAAACGAAAAACATGATTCTAAGGTATTTATTTATTATTATAAGATACGTCGCAACAAACGACTTTTTACTTAGAATAGCAACAATTTAACGAGTTCGTCCACAAAGTTTGAACATCTTTAAAAGTTCTTTAGAATTTTCAGTGATCTCACGTTGTTACTACAATTCCTTTGCCTGAATTCGAAACATGACTTTAGTTCGACACTCGAATTGCTGAATTCGGAACTTAGAACCACATACCTACCCTTTAACAAAAAAAAAAAAATTATTATATTCTATATAAATAATTATAATGACTACAGCCAACATAATTTAAAAAGTATGGTTATTATTTTTATTAAATTCTTTCATAGGAATGTTCATTTTTGAAAACTCCTAGTTACTGAATCGATTCGAATGTGAATAATTTTCAACATATATTTTTACTGTTCTAATCGAAAAGTCTGTTATCATAACCAAATCATTATAGTAAACCTGCAAACCAACTACGGAACAATTACTTTCTTAAAATCAAATCTACTTATAAACGGATCGTTTTAGAAAGTGATCTATTTGAGGTTTTTTCTTTCTAAGTATTGAACATTCACTTGTATTTTTATTCATAGCATTTCAATTACTATTATATATAAAATTTTTAGTATTCTACTATTATTTACGATTCAAGAAAATGAGAATAAGTACAACTTACTATAGCAATGTTTTTTTGATTATACTATCCAACCCCCGTAGCAGGAACAATTAACACTGCGTTGGAACAGGGGTGTAATAAGAAATAGTCATTGGCACAACTACACGACAAATTAAACAGGGTCTTCTGACTCATTTATATTTTATTTGTTATATTTTATTAATGTTTTTTTATATGTATGATATATTAAATATTTATATTATATGTATATGACAGAACGGGAGAGCGGTTTAAACTCCTATCCGCCATTTGTGAGCGATATATCAAAATCAATATGCTGAAACACGACAGTTCCTTCGGACAAACAAGTCTCAACGTGTCCGCCACGTGGCTTGTTTTCAGAGACTCTGTCAAAGCGTAACGACGCTTTCGTTTCATATTCAGTTAGTGCTTGTACTCATGACCACGTATTCATTTAGTTCCAAGTTAGTTTCCGTAATCGTTCAAATGAGAGTCCGTATTCATGACCGTTCCGACATATATTTTGTATTTATGTATTGTATCTATATTATACTGATCAGTATATGAATGTGTATATATTTCTATGTCTTTACATTTATACTATACTTATTTACTTATATTAGTTTAAAAAACCTCCTCGCTAACATTTGTCACTAACACCGTGGTTAGCTGAAAGTGAATGTTATTTAGCATTGAGTTCGCCTATATGTACGCTACACTAAGATTTAAATTTAAAAAAAATATAGAGAGAAATCGCTGGCGCCCCATAGTTTCTGCTTCCCCCTGTGGGAACAAGACGTGAGCTAAGTAGTAGTAGTAATAAAATAAAATAATAAAGTTGCAGTAAATAAGTGCACAAAATAAAGAATAGAGATATTAAATAAAACGGAATCCAAAACTTAAGTAAGAGAAAATAAGTAATTTATTTTATGCAAACGTGAATCCTCTTAAACCGTCGCAGTTTGTTAACAGTAACTAAGATAAACAAAGATCCATTTACAATCCAAACATAATGTTGCCTTTCGTGGTGGAACTGCTATCTACTAAATCGTATTACTTTTTTTAAATTAAAAATTATATATAAGTGATTTTATTGCTTGAAAGTAGCCGTGTATAACTAGATGAAATTGCTACTGTTGTCAGTGCACTTTTTAAAAATCGATTTACTCGCTAAGTATTATGAAATTATTATTTATTAAATTATATTAAATGAAATATATATTAAACTACAGGTGAGCGGCCGTGGTCCAACGGTAAGACGCGTAAACTGACGATCGATGAGACCCGTGTTCGAATCTCGCTAATTCTGACCGGTACCGATGTAACTTTGTTATATGTAATTTGTTATATTAAAGAGTGGTAGGTAGATTGATGAAGTTTATAACGCCAGGAATAACGAGAGGAGTGTGCACTGTCAATACATGATCGTCTCCTCAAGCCGGCATAGTGGAGGCGAGTGCTGCCTGTACAAGTTTCTCTGTAGTAGCAGTTATTTCCATTCATGGACCGCACTCTAGCTTTACATCAGGCGGACTGTTGTCACATGCCGAGCTACAATAAAAAAAAGGATATAAAGTTTTGCCTGGTTTTTTCTATCTCTTAATTATGTCTTATATTATGAGAAAAAAAATCGTGAAGTGAGTCAATTTTTCAAGCAGTTCAATGCTCGCTGAAAACACATCGAATAAAATTTTTTTTACATCGTTATATTTGCATCTTCTCTTTTCCTTACAATTTATTTAATATCAATTGGTTGTCTGGAAGAAATTGCTTTTAATGATAAGACCGCCAATTGCAGTAACTTATTTATGATTTTGTATTTCTTTAACTGTGTTAAATGCAATAAAGAATTTATTATTATTATTATTATATTTGCATCTAGGGCATGTATTTAAAAAAAAATCTATATACGAGTATATTTTATTCTACGAGTATTATATACTAGCTGACAGTGCCCGGCGCTGCCCGGGTTTTTTCAAGTTATTGTTACACATAAGATAAAGATAATGCTTTATTATAAATTACCTATAGCTGTTACCCACAACTTATTTTATACGATTTAGTTACATAATTAATAGAATATATTTTAAAGTAGTTTTAAAAAGAATATATTTTTTAAAGCGGCATGGTACCTCGTAGAGCTACACCCCCCTCCGCCCGCCTCTCCCCGCCTCGTCATCATACGCCGCGTGTGAATTTTGTTTTAGTTATTTTAAAATTGTATTATCTTATAAGATGTTTATTGAAATTAGGTGATGTCAAAGACGATTGTGTTCACAGTTAAATACTCTTAATTAATAACACATTTATTTGGATAAAGATTAATATTATTATGTTTCGACCAAATTTGTTTTCATAAAAACGGTTATTGTGAGTTAATCTTAAAAGATAGACATATACTGTCGTGGACATTTTTTTAGATAATTTTAAGAGGAATAATTCTTTAATACATATTTTTTTTGTATCTCGAACGGTTTTCGCTGCGCACGCAACGGAAGCCCTCAAAGATGAACAATTTTGATTTGATTATCATAAAAACGGTTATTGTGAGTTAATCTTAAAAGATAGACATATACTGTCGTGGACATTTTTTTAGATAATTTAAAAAGGAATAATTGTTTCATACATATTTTTTGGATATCTCGAACGGTTTTCGCAGCGCACGCAACGGAAGCCCTCAAAGATGAACAATTTTGATTTGATTATCATAAAAACGGTTATTGTGAGTTAATCTTAAAAGATAGACATATACTGTCGTGGACATTTTTTTAGATAATTTAAAGAGGAATAATTGTTTCATACATATTTTTTGGATATCTCGAACGGTTTTCGCAGCGCACGCAACGGAAGTTCTCATATTCCCCGTTTTTCCCACATTTTCGACTGTTTCTTCGCTCCTATTAGTCGCAACGTGATGTTATATAGCCTATAACCTTCCTCGATAAATGATCTATCTAACACAAAAAGAATTTTTCAAATCGACCCAGTAGTTCCTGAGATTAGCGCGTACAAACAAACAAACAAACAAACAAACAAACTCTTCAGCTTTATAATATTAGTATAGTATATAGAAGTATAGATATAAGAGTATACTGTGAAAATAACAAGATTTTTTGCGTGTATACAGGTACGCGCTGTCAAAGTCAATCATATGGTCAAGGTGATTGATAGTAGCAGGGCTCTTAATTTGAATGGTGCACACCCTTAGCATCATGCCGGTATAATGGGAGGCAGCAGTTTGCCTGCAAATATTTCAATGTGTGATTTCGCTCGTTAATGTCGTTATGCAGATTTATCTTACCAGTCAGTTTAGTTATGTTATATTTACACTGTTTATTTTTTATTTAACGAGTAAATACAATGTAGAAAAGTGTAGTATAATAATCCGTATTTGTGTAATGAAAAAAATGTAAAAGTAATTTTTTGAGTTATAGATAGATAGCTAGATCTATGTCGATAGAAAAAAGTCAATTTATTTTTGCAAGTTTTATAAAATTGAAGTAATTTTATGCAGATGTTGTAAAGGAGTCAACTTACTACGTGGGTGTGTACGATGGTCGTTTTCTGTTGCTGGTTGTTGTATCTTTTTACAAAAATTTACATTTTTATTAGGTAACCGGTAAGCTTAGACCCGCTCCTGGTGTTTGCAATTAAGAATTTTGTCAAACGAATATTAAACGAGTAAAAAGGTAATTTAATTAATTTTAAGGACAAACTTTTTTATTAATTTTGCTTTCGGTAACAATAATAATTAATTAGTCATTAATTTTTGGGATTTATCTTTATATTCGATAAATAATAAAATATATATAATTTTGATTAATTTTTTTTTTGAAGGACAGTGTTTTAATTAAATTCTCAAACATTTTCCCATGGTAGTAGTTGTCACCGCTCATGGACCGCACTCTATAAAAATAAATCGTTTCAAGCTGTACAAAATTATACTACATATTCAAGAATAATAAAGATATACGCTCTGAAACGTTCACAAAATGTAAATTTATTGTAATGTGATACTAACAGGTTAGGATTTCTATAGATCTGCTACAAAAATACTCGTAGCTTTCTCGTAGCAATCGTAGCTCGTAGTTGCACGCTTATTTGCGTAGACAGCAACATTTCATGAATTATTTTATAGTATATCAAACAGATAAAAATGAATAATATTCCTACAGTTAGGGTTTATAGAAAATTTTAACAACAAAACTTTATTCTTTTTATTATTATTTTTAAATGCCTGTACTGACCTAGTAGTACTAAGCTTGTATTACAGGCACTGAGCGCCAAAATACATAGTTACATTAGTACCGGTCAGAATTTAGAGAGCTTTGAATACGGGTCTCATCGATCGTGAGGTCCCTCCTCTACCGCTAGACCACGGCCGTCTTTATACTTTTTACTATACTATTTTATAATTCAAACAACAAGATTATCTAGATTATGCAGAATAGAATACAAATTTAACTAATCATACGAGTACTTGCATAATCAGAATTAGTAAATGTGGGTGTAATTAACATTTACAATTTGCATCATGTATTTCGGTGATAAGTGTACCATGATGAATTACATCCTAAAGGGCTGGTACACATTAACAAAATCGTTGATATTTTATTAGTGTATACCTTACTTAATATATTTTAAGATTCATAGTAAAATATTTTATATTATAAGTAGATAGGTACTATATTTATTATTATTTATTAATTATTATTTTGTTAACCTTTAAATACTATATAATTCTGTATCTGTAATAACGGTAGAATACTATTCCTTAAAATTATTATTTTTTTAAATTGTAGCTTAATATATGACAACACTCCGCTTGGTGTTAAACTAGAGTGTGAACCCTGAACGAAACAACGGCTTCCACAGATAAATTTCTGTAGGCGTTCACTTCGCTATACCGGCTTGAGGAGATGAAAGCGCATCGTCTAAGTTGACAGTGCACGGTTCTCTCGCAATGCCCGGCTACTTCCAAATTTCTACTTCCAAAATCACGTGAAAGTGTGCTAACCCCAGATAATAACCAAAAAAAAAAAACAACAAAACTAAAGATACTACTATACAATATACTGCCATACAATTTAATAAAATTTCAAGTACATTTTTTATACTAGTTTGTTGACCTTTGAGAGGGTCCCCTATACATTTACCAAAATTAATGAGATCGCTTTAAATCAGTTAGGAATCAATTTAACTCTCAACTCGTCCGTTAATAATAAGTTAATAAGCGAAAAGTATGCAATTTGTGACAAAATAAATTTAAAATGCAATTACTCACGATAATTGGAAAATGTTGTGCATTAAAATCAGTCGAGTTTTATTTAATTTATGTCGTGTTGTCAATCGATATTATTTACTGAAGCTACAGACTCCTTTTTGTTTGAAAGTAAAGCGAGTTAAATTGTTTATTTGCTTATTGTTTCAATACATTACGTTAATAAATTGAAATTGTTTCTGTTTACTTTTTATTAAGGTAAGCAGAAAGTTTTTTTCTTTCCTTCAATGTTTACGTTTTACTGTTCGCTTATGTTTTTTTTTATGAAAACATGTTCAATATGTTTAATAGTATTAGGCGTTACTTTGTGGAAATCCATAGCCAAAATTCCGTGGTCGGAGCGAAGTCGAAGCGACTACACGTCTCCCGGTTAGTGGGACAGTCTCGGGTTTGGTTCCTGGTTGGACCAAAGGACCAGTAACAAAACGTAAATTTGTTCAAAATCCCGCTATCTTTCCTAGGTTATTTGATATTGGCATGGTTATCTTAGTAACTAAAATATGTTGTAATAAAAAATAATATTGTATGTAAATTTTTGCAACAAAACCATTTAAAAAAATATATACAGGGTGAATTTTTCAAGTGGGCTTTCATGGCCAAATCCTAAACTATAAGAGATATCGAAAAATGCTGAAAGGAGTCTCGATGCCGATTTTGATGTAAACTAAAACTGCATTATTAGATTTTTGATAAATCCATTTTCCCGGCCAGGAATCGAACCTGTTGATTTTGAAAAAAATAAACACTGTATTATTGCACCATCCGATAGTGTTCCTGATAAGGATCAAATTCTGGGAAGTAATGATATACGGCAAACCAAAGAAAAGTGTTGATTTTTAACAAATTGTCTCTTATTTCCATGTACATTTACCTACTACATTTATTATTTAATTAAAAAAAAATTAAATTTTAATTAAAAATCTCGCGCTCTTCGAGGTTAAAAGCCATGATTTAAAAAAAATAAAAACAATTTAAATGTAGGAAAAACAATAAATTAATTTTTAAGGTCCTGTGCCGTGGCCGGCTAGGTCGCCAGATCTAACACCTTTAGATTATTTTCTCTGGGAGCATGTCAAAAACCAAAATTTACAAATGTACGTACAATGAAATTGATGACTTAAAACTAGCGTTAGGGAATATTCTGAACGGAATCAATAACCTTGTGATGTGGAATGCAGTACACTCCTTGAGGCGTCTTGTTCAGCTATGTATTGAAAATAATAGCTATCATTTTGAACAATTGATTAATTAAGATTTAATTACTTAATGTAAAAAAAACCAAACATTATTTTGCTAAAAATCAAGACTTTCCTTTCATTTAACCTCGAAGAGCGCGAGATTTTAAATCAATATGATGATTTTCAATCATCATAAACAATAAATGTTGTCACTGTACCGGTAATGTATAAATACATGGAAATAAGAGACAATTTGTTAAAATCAACACTTTTCTTTGGTTTGCCGTATATCATTACTTCCCAGAATTTGATCCTTATCAGGAACACTATCGGATGGTGCAATAATACAGAGTGTTTATTTTTTTTCAAAATCAACAGGTTCGATTCCTGGCCGAGAAAATGGATTTATCAAAAACCTAATAATGCAGTTTTAGTTTTCATCATAATCGGCATCGAGACTCCTTTCAGCATTTTTCGATGTTTCTTATAGTTTAGGATTTCGCCATGAAAGCCCACTTGAAAAATTCACCCTGTATATTTAACGTATAAGGAGTGTCGAAATGAAAATCAGCTATCAATCAAATACTTTGGGAGTAAATAAATAAAATAATTAGGTCAAGTAAACTTCGACAGAGTGTACCTTACTTTTTATACATGGAATATTATTTATTGTTTTTTAAATTAAAAAAGTTTCAAATAATTATAACTTTAACGTTAAAAAAATATCACCATTTACGTGATACAAGAATATCATATAATATATTCATAAATACATTTATTAATCAGAAATTCAATGTATTGTATACTTTAAAATTATGTAAATAAGGAGAGACAGGGTGTAATAACCAAAGGCAGTGACGTCACACTGGATTACCTCGTATCTCCTAGACAAAGTCGTAGCGACAGTCGAGAAATTAGCATTCTAGAATACTCGTAGCTCGTACAAAATACTTGAGGAGAAGCTAACGAGCTATAATTGTAACTTTAATTTATATATTTGAATGTTAAGAAATTAAATTATTTTAATTTAATTTAATTTATTTTATTATAATTGAT
The DNA here is from genome assembly GCA_948150575.1 of Tinea pellionella. Lineage (NCBI taxonomy): Eukaryota > Metazoa > Arthropoda > Insecta > Lepidoptera > Tineidae > Tinea > Tinea pellionella. The sequence continues at coordinate 6,602,871 of OX411253.1, forward strand.
ATTTTGGAGATTATTTCCGAACTAATTGAAAAGACTGTTACGGCTTAGTTCCAGTAACTTCAAAAATGACCATTAGGTAAACAATACCTTATTTTCACCATTGATATATACAACTAGATATGCAATAACGCTCCCAATGTGGCGGAAGAGAAAAGATGACCGCAATCACTCTTAGGTTTTCTCTCAGTTAGTATTTGACTTGACGTCAACATTATCAAATCGTTTGAAACTGCTTACGCTTCATGTCCGATGTATGAAGTTTGCTCCTCTAGTATGTATCTGTATGATTTTCACCGAGACAACGATGTTTGTAAACCTTTCTAAACATCGGCGTTTATAAATTTAGTTTTTATTATTAATTGAGAATTAAAATTGTTAAAAATATGTCAAAATAAAGATTTTGATTATTTAATTAATATAATTTAATAACTTTAATACGCTGTCTGTTATATTATAAATTATGTAATTTAATAATTTAAATTCCTTAATTGAAGAACATTTTTTCATCAATTATTATTTTTTAATTTAATTTTCAAAATTATGTCTGTTTTACACACGTATTTCAAAAATTAACAATTCTGACATCGTAGTATGAATTAAAATAATCACAAGAAAAAGACAATAGCGTCATTAGGATCGATTACGTTATTGTTTAGCGGTATTGTTGTCGATTAAGTCACTTTTAACCGTAGTAAATACACTAAATGTATACCGGTATTTAATTTCCAGCTTCTAAACTTATATTAAAACCTAATGAAAAGTGACACAAAGTTACGTGGTAAGTAGCGTTAGATAAGGCAGTATATTACCAGGGGTGTTCACGAGACCAATAATGGAATTTTCTTGTACACTTCTTCTGTGAGTCTGATTTAAGATTTCTGCTTAGCTGTTACGACTGATGATAAATCTTTTTTTAGTAGTATTAAACTTGCCCGTTAAAATTTATTTATTGAACACATCTTAATTTAATTATCTTTTTTTTTTTGACATATTGAGATTCTAGATTTATTTATCATTTAATTACGATGAAATTAACTAGAAAAAAATGAACACGCATACAACAGCCTGAGCCGATGTGGGATTTTAACCTCGCCTTTCTTCTACGGTTACGGCTGTTTAACTATTCCTCTATTCCTTTATATTTCATTTTCACCATAATTTAATAATGAATTTTAATTTAGAAAAAAAAACATTAGTTAATACTATTATGAAAAAAGGTGATCTTAACTTAGAGCTTTTTTAAAGAGTAGGTAGTAGGTACGTTATTAGCACAGTCAGCCGTCTTGGTGTTTCAAGTGAAATCTCGTGAAGTGAAATGTTAAGTTTCGGGATTAGTTTGAAAGTAGCCGCACTGTCAACCTTGACACATTCGTCTCTTTGAGATGACATAGCGGAGGTGACTGCTGCATGCAACACTCTAATCTAACATCACGCAAGATGATTTTTTCAGAAATTACAAAAATATAAAATCTATCTTGATTTTAAAAGAAAACTAAAATAAAAGTATTACTGCTAACATGGTCCATAGATCTTCTTTCCCATATGCTTTATCCTGGATAAGCTGCACTTTCACTTACTGTAACAGGAAACGAAAGATTTTTAAAGTCTAGAAAATAAATCGTTTTGTAATATGAACTTTACCACATCGAGTTATGGTTCAAAATTCAATGAACACTAAGTATGTTACAGTATTTTTTTTTCCGACATATTATTTACTAACCATATCAACAAATGTACACAGAGACGCATTTATAACGAGACTCTAGCTTTACATCAGGCGAAGTGTTGTCATACGCCGAGCTACAATGAAAAAAAAAGAAAAAGATATAATGAAACAACGTTCCGTCGAATGCCATGATCGCGAGCACCTGAACACTGTCCACTCAACTTCTTAAAAACATGGTCTTTATCGCCCTCTACCGATATCTTAAGTAATCAAGACATAGTTCTTTTTTTTTTTGTTAATTCTCCCATTCTGGGAAGGCAAAGGGAACAAAGCCCATACAGTCATGTCTTCATTTTATAATATATATCTCATTTGTAGAAAATTCTTGAAGTTTTTACATCAAATTGCAATGGTGTTTTACAATTTGACGCTTTCTTGGAGTATTTGGCGGCAATTCACCCGGTCACGTCACAATATGAGCGTTTTCACGGCGTGGGATAACCACAAAAAAAAACCGCTTCTGTTGCCTCATATAGAGTGAATTTTAATGTTTCCACAATTACTCACATGCGTAGCATAAAATTACGCAAAATAACACCAATTTTACACAATAATAACCACTAAATTAATTAAGGAAAAGGATAAAAAAAACACCTCAACCTTCCCGGGCAAAAGCGCGCCAAACACTCTCAAGACATAGTTCGGTCGACCAATCATAGAGCGTCGAATATCGGCTTCCGGCGTTACATTAAATTAGTGAGGTGAATATATTCGAAATCATCGAGTACTACGCGAACAATTGATTACGTTCTCTATGCGTTATCACATCTATTTTCTCCATTGTTATCAACAATTTCGAATAATAAAAGTTAGGTAATCCCAATCACAGATTACAAACGCACATAAAATTTTAGGTATCATTTTAGTTACGTATATTTAAGATATTATTAGTAATATGTCTTATATTTTATAAATAAAAGTCCCTAAAAATAAAAGAATATAAAAAATGGCTCCGTGTAAATAAAAAATATGACTAAATAAAGGAGAAAGCCCATTCGCCTAAAAAAAATGGGCCCACAATTTTTTTCTCGAGTTTATCGATGATTTTTAGTTCATTTTGTAGAGAAGTAAATCTACTTCCTTATTACCAATCAGTTTTAATTTTTGCACCCGGGTTATTGAGTAATTAGGTGTTTTCTGATGCGATATTTGAGGTTATTATTATTTTAAATGCTTTAATAATTGATGATATCTGTTTTTTTATGTAATTGATTGATAAATGTAGTGTTGATATAATTACAATGAATTAATAAAAAAATAAGATATTATTTTAGAATTTTTTTTTTTTTAAACTATATTATTAGGTATCAAGTGGGCCCAAAAATGGACATTCTCCTTTATATTTAATCAAAATTTAATAATATTTTAAATAAAAGAATAAATTAATCTCCTAGTAGAAGTTAAGACTTTATTATCCTTTAAAGTTGGTTTTACTTAAAATCCTGTAGATTTTATTGTAAGCCGAGAAGTCCATTAGTCCAGAGAACAGTTTACGTCATTTTACCCGCTAATGGCGCCACAACTAAACCTACAATATATAGTCCGAGCACTTGCACCCTGTTTTTATTACGGTACGAGATTATTTAAACGGCTTGTACCAGCAATAACTTGTTGGGCGAGCTGCCTTGAGAATATCCCTGGGAAACGTTTGGGGTCAAAATGTTCTCCTTTAAAGTATTATTAGGATTACTGCATCTTCTATCTACAATACAATAGCGAGACGAGTGTGCACTGTCAATAGATGGTACATGCTCGTCTCCTCAAGCCGGCATAGTGGAGGCGACTGTTGCCCGCACAGGTTTCTCTGTAGTAGCAGTTGTTTCCATTCATGGACTGCACTCAAGCTTTACATCAGGCGGAGTGTTGTCACATGCCGAGCTACAATCAAAAAATATATATATAATTCATTGCAAAGGAGAATGCCCATTGGCTCAAGAGAAGTGGGCCCACATTTTTTTCTCGAGTTTGTCGATGATTTTTAGTTTATTTTGTAGAAAAATAAATCTACATTCATTATCACCAATCTGTTTGAATTTTTTCACCCGAGTTATTGAGTAATTAGACTTTTTCTGACGCAATATTTAAGGTTATCATTATATTAAATGCTTTAATAAATTGATGATATCTGTTTTTTATGTAATTAAACATGGTTTATTGATTGATGAATGATGTGTTGATATAATTGAAATAAATTAATGAAAAAATAAGATATTAGTTTAAAATATTGTTTTGTTGACTGATTATAAATTATTAGACATCAAGTGGGCCCAGAAATGGGCATTCTCCTTTCTAAATACGAGTATATCTACATTTTTGTCTTAGTACTTTTGGAAGGTGATCTAAAGGTACACTTCCGTAAGTCGCGACTGATGCGACACTAGTAAACTCTGAAATATTGGCGTTCCCAAGTCTCCACATCCAATATAATACGCGTGCAGTTTTTTATAGTGTTTTACACATCGGACGTCAGATCTGTTGAATATAAAAACAGTCAAAGTAAACGAGTTTATAATTATGAGATATAGATGTTTCTAATAGCTTTTTTTTTCTAATTTATTTTCGTACTTCGTTACTTCATACCAACTAATTCGCTTATCTATGACGAATCCTACAATAGATGGTTGCCCTAACATAAAAATTCATATTAATTACACAGTCTCTATTTAATTATAATCCTTTTTAACCACAAGATTACAAAAGCGAACTTTAAAATAAATAAGTTTAAACGAAATAAAGATAGTTTCTGAGATATGATAACGAAACATTAGATATTTGATTAGCTACCTTCATTAGCTTTAGGAAAATTGTATTAAAAAGAATGAAGCATAAAAAAAATTATACTTTAAAAAATATTTTACTAAAAGTAATATTTTGTTTTTTAGCCCATTATATCTTCAAAAAGACAATATAATTTATTTTTAAGTCTAACTAAACCTAATTTAGGTAACAATTTATTTAGAAATAACAATTTAAACAATTTAACAATTTATTTAAAATCATAAAAAGCAGCAAAAATTTGCATTTAAGAATTTTTTGTTTATTCTCTAATTAAGTTACGATGGGACGTCGTAACTTAATTTAGTTACCGTCCGTAGTCCCTAAATAAATAAAAAAAAAAAACAAAAAAACATCATTTGTTTGTGTTATTATTTCATCTTAAAAGATGATATTCTTTTTCTTCAGCAACATCTGTCATCCTGATCTTCCTCCAGTTATCCCTGTTGTAGGTCAGCACAGAGTATCTGCAGAGTTAGATCATCTACAAGGTAATCATCAATTTAAAAGGAATGTATTTTGCTATAAAAAAAGTTTTGTCTTCTAACCCTAACCTCTTCAGTTTCAGTTGAACCTTCCCTATACCTACTTCAAGATGACTTGTGTAGAGAAAGAGCATTGTTAATAACAATTTCAATCAAAACACACAAAAGGATTTACGAGTTTCAATAGGTTTTAAGAGGGTCTGTGGAAATCTACTTTTGAGATATTCTTGTGGTTAGACAAGATTAATAAGACTTCGCCTACTTCATGGAATAGGATTTATTATAATAAATACATACATAAACATAAGTCTTTAACTATGTCCATAATTTTTGTGGCTTGGTGTTATTATCTGTATCTGTTCCAACTTATTTGTAATAAAGATTTTTTTTTATTTTAGCTCGGCCTATGACAACACTCCGTCTGATGTAAAGCTAGATTCGGTCTATGAATGAAAACAATTGCTACTACAGCGAAATCTCTACTACGGTCGCCTCCGCTATGCCGGCTTGTGGAGACGAATGTGCACCATCCAGATTGACAGTGCGCACTCCAAAGTTATTCAGCTTTATTATTATTATATTATGAAAATTTATTTATTATTATTCATTATTTATTTTATGACCAGTAATCTTAAGCCTACCGTCATTTGAGGCAATCTAAGTAGGTCACTTTATGGGTGTCAGTTAATTACATTTGAAAGTGGCGGTACTACCCCAAGACAATACCCGGCATAGTGGAGGCGACTGCTACCCGCACAGGTTTCTCTGTAGTAGCAGTTGTTTCCATTCATGGACCGCACTCTAGCTTTATATCAGGTAGAGTGTTGTCACATGCCGAGCTACAATAAAAAAAAGACAATGGATTGTGCTAATAATCATCACTATTCTACCTACCACTCTTAAATTTGTAGCATAGGGAAAATTAAATTAAAAAAAAAACAGTCAAATCGACCAAAAAAACTCGTCTTTTCCTGATCATACTTCCGTCTCGCTCTTTCTTACAAGTTATTAGCATAAGGCGAGAGCTTGAAGTATGGGGAAACAAGTTTTCATACTTCAGGAGCTGTTAACTTGATAAGCCTGGGTAGCGCTAGGCCCCGTCAGCTAGTTTCGTATATTTTGTTAGAAAAAGTGTTCAATACGTATGCATCATAAAAACTTTTTCTATTCACCACACTGTCTCGGTGAAGTTTCAAAGTTTTACCATTGTATTAACAAGCAAACGCTGCCATTAAGTAAAAATATTCTGACATTATGTTAGAAGTTCTTTTATTGCTTTAATATCGTGATTTACCCAGTAAATTATGTTTAAATAAAATATAATAGACTTACCATATATTTTGCGTGACGTACGCGGTTTAATGTATGGAACCAGTTTCCTTTGGTTTGCCGTATATTATTACTTCCCAGAAATTGATCCTTATATGCGACACCAATCGAATGGTGCAATAATGTGTTGTTGTTTTTTTTCAAAATCAACGGGTTCGATTCCTGGTTAGGAAAATGGATTTTTCAGAAATCTAATAATGCAGTTTTAGTTTTCATCAAAATCGGCATCCAGACTCCTTTCAGCATTTTTCGCTATCTCTTATGGTTTAGAATTTGGCCATGAAAGCTCACTTGAAAAATGGCACGTGATTATGTCTATTATGCATCCAGAATAAGAACATTTTTTAATCTCTTATATTGGAAGTTGCCAGGTATAACAAAAGGAATGAGAACTTCTTAGACCGGCATAGCGAAGACTACTGATGTCGGTACAAAATAATTATTTATATTAGCAGTTGCTTTCGTTCATGGACCGCTACTCTAGCTTTACATCAAGCGGAGTGTTGTCATATGCTAAGCTACAATTTTTTTTAAAATTACAAATATGTGTTAGGCCATCACAGACGCTATTAAAGGTCAATTGTATTTAAAAACTAGGGGGATATGGGCATATTAATTTCCCTTACATTCAAAGAATGACGTCATAGACCCATCCCTATTTTGTATAAAGAAAAAAGTGCTCCATCACTAAAGGACGCGTCTATTAACTTAAGTCGACAGTTGAAGTAGGTCAAGCAATGATAATTTTCCCGCGCAACGTTGCAACGTAACCCTCTTGGGTTTTCCGTATATTTATTATGGGAATGAATCTTTCTCGCCAACGAAGGTCGTTTAGTGGCGGAAATAAAACGGCTGAAGGGTAAGCAGTATCATTAGGAGTTCATTACTTGCGATAACTCAAACGTAGGTACAGTCATGATTGTTAATTGCTGATCCTAAATAATGTTGCTTCTTTAGTTTTCACCTGACTGGGTTTGACTTTAATGTATAGCTGTTATTTATTATTAAAAATCCTATGTTCTTCTCTCTCATAATGGAAAGACAAAGGCATCAAACGCCATACAGCCCCGTTCAGTATTATATTATATCCGCTATGCCGTCCCTAGGAGACGAATGTACTACTCCTCTCTTACTTCACATTTCACGGATGTTACATTCGAAATGCTGGTACTACCTTAGGACGGCAGACTGGGCTAATAACTATTTTTTTACATTCGAGAGTCGACAATTGTTCGTGCTAAGGAGGCCTTTGTTATTGGGTGAAAAATAGATATTACTTGTCAGAACTCACAAGTCGCTAGTGTAACTGGCGCCAGTGGTACGCAGCCTTTTGTAAATAATTTTTGACGCCAGTGAAGCGTCTAGATAAATGTAGTATTTTTAAAGTTATTATTATAAAAAAACTGGCAAAACTTGAATAATATAATATTATACTTTATTAATATGTTTTGAATGTCTCTAAATTATGCTTGTCAGTGTAATAAAAAAATATTATATGTTATATTATGTCAGAATCATGTACAGAAGTTAATTAAGGTTTTACATAAAAAAACCAATTAGCGTAATATTCTTTGAGAAAACATTGCCTAGGCTTGACTGTACTTAAAAGGCAGTCTAAGTTAACAGCGTCTAGGGAATGCTTTTAGATAATTAGCTACACTCACGAGTTAATAGGTAAACGTTGCAGGCTAATTAGAGTACGTGTAAAATGTTAAAGTACTAATGAGTTGTGTAGGTACAAGCAATTTTGTTACATTTTCACTTTTAATTTGATGGTCATAAAGAATATTTTTGTATAAACTACGACCATTAGTTACTACCTTAATATTATATATTTTTAGGCAATATAAATCAATTGTTTATTGTAGTTCGGCATATGACAACATAAACTGAAAACGAAACGCGATTAGGCCACTTCACGGGTGTTACATTAGAAAATTGGACGCTAGGACGGCAGACTGTGTTAATAACCTACATCATTCTGCCTATCACTCTTGAATCGAGTACTTTTCGTTTATCGAAATAAAAAATAATAATTTAGATATAACTTTTCATAAATAATTTGAATCAGTATTTACGAGAAATACAACATAAACTAAATAATAGATGAGATAATCTGTTAAAGAACACAAGTCAAGATCGAATTATGGCCAGACATTATACGTATTTCAATATTATTTGTGATAGTAACTATGTCGTGAACGAAGATTTATTAAGGAATTGCTTTTATACTGTTTTATTTGTGTTATTTACTTTTAGAATTGAATTAAAGCGGCGTGGCCTAACAGTAGAAGTCGCGAACTTACGTTCTATGCATGATAGACGTGTACAAATCTCGCTCAATTCTTACCAGTACCAACGTAACTATGTTAAATGTACTTTGATCGCTTAGTGCTTGTGATACAAGCCCTAGCTTAGTATGGGCATTGTAAAAAACGATGTTAGTACATCGTAGTAATATATAGAAAAAATAGATATAGTTTTCCGTTTCTTTTTTTTTAAAAGTATATATTATATTAATATTGTCACCGCACAACTCGATAATAATTACTTATCAAAGTTGCATTTTTTAAAAAAATTTTTGTTTTAAATTAATCAAGTACTAATGTCAAAATCGAGTACTTAAAAAAAAACGAACGTGTACTTATTTATATAAATGATATATTTAAAATAAAGTAACGAAGGGTTGGTAAAAAATATGTTGCGTGTTTGGTAAAAAAATAAACTATAAGGTTCTGAGAATTTGTAAACCCTTGACGTCTAGGAAAAATTGCTTGAGTTATTGAAGCGGGTTGCTCTAAAACGGAATGATGAATGAATTCTGTTGTTCAGTAATTTCGCATAGTTTCTAAACTACAGAAAATACGTTATTAGACGGCGCACAAGTTTCTAATGAATTTTAGAATAAAGGTCAACCTCTATATTATTAAGAGTGCATGTGACATATACATAACAACGATAGAGTTGACACAATTTTTCATTACACGCATGTGTCATGACCATTAAAATTTGGGAATTCTGTATTTTAAAATTACGAGAAAATATTAAACAATATTTTAAAACCGCTTCGTATTTTCAGTTAGTATCCGAGATGCACAAGAAAATTAAATCAAGTCGTGTTTTGTTTAGTTGAAAGCGCAAAGTAGTTGAACAGCCGCGCACCGCTCTCCTGAAGCACGCAATTTGGCCTACAAAACTTCCTGCTCTGCACTGCGGGCAAGACTACTTAAAATTCCAGAATTGTGCTGCGTACAATAAATTTAACTGGAGAGAGTCCCCGGTACAGTAAATTTTGTAGTTATTTCCAACAAATTATTTCGGTAACGATATTTTGCTCTGAGCTGTTTGACTTTAATTTTTAAATTGAAATATCCGGTAACACACACATTGTAAAGATATGTATATTGTCACGTGTTCAGTCCTTAGGGATAGATAGAGCTTCCCTTAACATCTATCTGCCGTTATATATAAATATTAAATGCGTAATTAGAGCGGCCTTGCTCTGGCGATAGAACACGTAAGACTATTCAATGAGACTTGTGTACAAATATCTGAGTGGTACCAATGTAACTACGTTTATATAGTTTAGTAGCTCAGTAGACATGATACAAGCACTAGCTTAGTATTAAAATATATACAGGGTATCCTGTAAGTAGTGGTATCAACGATATTTTATTTCAATAGCTACAAAATAATTTTGTGTTCATAAAACACCAGTGAAAATAATTATAAATACATTTTTAAGACATTGTTTTTGTATAAAAACGGGGATATTATGATATTTTTTTAAAATGGCATAACATTTAAACTAGCAGGTATAAAAAATAACATGAAATTATATTGTAGATATTAAAGTCTTCTATCTGTAGAATACCGTTGATACCACTACTTACAGGACAGCCTGTATAGTATACACTAACTCTAAACTGGAATACCCACTAACTCCCAGACTGAAACAAACAACTTCTGATATTATTTATCATACCATCATAGATAAGAGCGGCAGTGGTCTATTAGTAGAAGGGGTAAACTCGTAATCTATGAGGACGAGACCCGTGTTCACGAAATTCAGATCGGTTTTAATGTAACTGTGTTATATGTACTTTGTCGCATTGATACTAGTGCTAGCTTAGTACAGGCAATTAAAAAAAGTTATAATATATTGATCGAGAATCAAATCCGAACCCTCCGCGTAACAGATTGGTGCGCTGTAAATTATAACAAGCTAATAAAAGTCAAAACTTATTAACTATTTACTTTTCATTAAATTTGCTAATATTGGCTTACGAACAAATAAGGGGATACGATGTGCGGATAAAAGAAGCGATTTTAAAAAGCCATTTTGCACAATATAGAAACGTTACGCCGCCCGATATGTTCCATTTTCTACAGGAAATACTATTCTGGGTAGATACTGGGGGGGTTAATGGGGTATTCTATAGGGCCATTCCTTTTCCTATGGCGTCGTAATAGGAGGCGGGTGAAATGAGAACAACCCGATATTCAACTGGGCTATTTAGTTTTATTCTCAGGTCGGAACAGTAATGGCGACTGGGGCCACTGTGTAAGCGGTTCTTTAGTCGTCAGTGCTCATGGACCTCCACTGTGCTTACCATCATGCCAATTGAGATTAAATGTCGTGACAACTTAAAAGAATTTTTTTTTTATTGTAGCTCGGCATGTGACAACACTCCGCATCCGCCTAATGTAAATGCTAGCGTGCGATCCATGAGTGGAAACAACTGCTACTAAAGAGAAATCTCTACGGACAGTAGTCACCTACACTATGCCGGCTTGAGGAGACGAGCATGTTCCATCTAGATTGACAGTGCACACTCCTCTCGTTATACCTGGCTACTTTCAAACTATTCCCGAAACGCGACAAGGTCACTTTACGGGTGTTACATTCGAAAGTGGTGGTACTACACCGGGACGGCAGACTGGCTGTGTTCAATCCTTAAACCACATTGATTGGTTGGAGACTACCATTTACTGGCGTCAATTCAAATTTGGCGCCACTTTATCCTTCGAAAATACATAAATTACATAAATTCCAGCGTCCTACATATTTTAAAAAGTGTGTAACGTTTGCACAGGCTGAATAACCATCATCAGTCTGCCTAACACTCTTTATATTTACGTTTTATTCACAACTGGTATAATTCCGACAAGTTTGCAGTCATCCCTCGAAACAATAGACTTGTCACCACAAACCCATATTTTTTTAAATGCCTGAGCGACCAAAGTACATATAACATAGATACATTGGTACAGGTCAAAATTTATCGAGGGTTGAATGGTGGTCTCAACGATAGTGAGTTCACGCGTCTTACCGCTAGACCATTGCCGCTCATTTACAAAGACTATAATAAAGATTTTTTTTTAATGATATATTATAAATTATAATCACATTTAATAGAAATAAAATATGTAATATAAAAAATAGGGGGAATAAATGAAACTAGAAATATTGTGGTATACAGTTTTGGCATGATATCCAACGTTATGTTAACACGTGAACAGCCGCGGTTAGTGGCATGACATTTCAATTTAGCATTGTCAACCATCACAAAAATTCCAATTAACATGACTTGAAAACAAACGCAAACGCGGTTAGAGGGATTCAAAACAATGTGTTTTGCCTTGTACAATTAAAAAAAAACATAATGAAATTCAATTTTTATTGTAGTATGTTGACAGTCAGCAGTCGCCACTGCTATTTCAGCTTAATTAGTTGTGTTTTACAGCGCAAACTCAGACTAGATAAGCAGATAAGCTGATCCCGAAATGTGACTAGGTCACTAATTGCCGGTGTTACACATTTACGACCCCAGAGAATCTCGTAAATAACAATCTTTTAAGGACCATTATCCACCAAATTAAATAAAAGTCACGACTGATTGCTAAAGCAAAATAACAAATTACACTCCGCTCTGGGTGGTCAGTAGCATGGTGAAATTGTGTCGTGCGGTCAAACGATTGCAAGACCTACCCACGACTGCTTTACCGCTGTTATCCTTTCCGTCCCAACTCCATCCTCAAAATCCATATTTCATTTTAATTCTGATTAAATTGTCAACTGTTTCAGCAGTATATACAGCCTATGTATAGCCGGCCTATAATTTTTTTTTATTGTACAACACTCCGCCTAATGTAAAGCTAGAGTGTGGCCCATGAAAAGAAACAACTGCTACTACAGATAAATATCTACAGGCAGCAGTCGCCTCCGCTATCCCGGCTTGAGGAGGCGAATGTGCACCGTCCAGATTGACAGCGCACACTCCTCTCGTTATACCTGGCTACTTCCAAACTAATCCCTAAACGCGACAAGATCACTTCACGGGTGTTACATTGGGGTGGTACTACCCCAAGGACAATGACTGCTTTTTGCTGGTCTTCAGAGTCACTTAAAATTTAGGGATTATATATAAGTTAAAAGGGGTATTAGTCAGTACAACGTTGCTTGATTTTTAGCGAAAATTGAGTTTCAAAGTTAGAAATATGTGTAGTAAAAAGGAAGTACCCTCTTGTATCAAAGAAAGGGTTAAAGTCTTGACCTCCTCGAGTAAATTATTCCCGTGGTGAGAGTTTATTGCAGTAAGAAATGAGATTGTACACCAAATGGTACTAACTTTGTTTTCTTGAAGAAATATGATTTCGTACATTTTCGTATAAAATCTTGAAAGAGTACGCTATTAAACTGTATAAAGTAATGTGTGGAGTCCGTATATTTATGAAAATTTTTAGTGGAGTCCAGGAAATGATACAATTTTTACTTACCGTGGTCCGGATGTCCGCAGTCCGACAGTTGCCGACCCCTGTATAGTCAAACATTTGTATTACCTTCATATCAGTGTACGAGAAGAGTGTGCACTGTCTATCTGAATGTGGCACATTCGTATCCTCAGGCCGGCAAACCGGAGGCAACTGCTGCCTGTATAAATTAATCTGTCGTAGCAGTTGTTTTCGTTCTTGGACCGTATTCTGACTTTACATCAGGCGGAGTGTTGTCATGTAAGAAACTATCTGGTTTTGAGCTATTAGCATTCTTCACTAGCTTCCTCACTGGCTTACTGACTTAGGAATGAGGCTAGTTTTGTGAAAATATAGTCAGATGTAGCTTGTTAGCTTACTAGGTTTTAGAGCAGGATATTTCAAAATATTTATTTCGACTGTGAATCGAACATGGGTAACACCCGCATGACAGTCATAAGTAACTGCGCATAAAATATAAGTATATACTTTCGTCTTATTTAACCTTCAAATGTGTTACATAGTAATATATGAGGTATATATCACTCGGCTTATTTGTAGTTCTGCTGAATGTTCGCACGAGTTTATTGTGCTAACTACACGTATATGGCCGACCGAAAGGTTTCATTTTATTACTTAATACAAAAGTTTGTTAAACCAATACGAGCGAGAAACATAAAAGAATTTCTTATTCCTCATAAATTAAGTAAAGTAAGAAAAAGCAGAAAGTAAATAAAGAAGGCCTCCTTGTATAAAAATTCGAAGCTTTTATAGATTATTGGATAGCGCTCCCTTTCGTTTTCTCGAGGGTTGATTTGAAAAAGAAATGTTTTATTAATATACAAAAGGGGGGAAGAGAATGGAAAAAATTAAATACGCAAATTGACACAGTTTGATACAAATTAAATCATATCGAATCGACAAATCAATTCCAAAATTGTACTATATCTCTTCCTGGTAACAAATACCGAAAATATTTCAAGCGAAGGGCATCTATGTTTTATTTGGAATGAAGTTGTTTTTATAATTAGATATATCTAAGCTGCTTATCAATTGTATACCAAGGCACAGCTATCATTGTCCGTGCAGCCTAATTTTCAGTAATATTAAAATTTTCAACAAGCAATCTCAGCCTTCAGTTGTTTTTCTTAAAGTAGTGGTCAACTAAAATTTTCAGCGAATTTTAGGAGGGAAAATGAAGACGTATGTTCTCTTATTTAAAATAATAAATAAAAAAAGAGTTTCATATTTTTACGTACTGAACCTTAATTTCAACTAAAAAGTAAACGTTTCGTTCTTTATATAAATGGATAGGTAAATCGATGTAGCTTAAAACTTCTAATATAAATGTAAATTCAGTAAAACAAAACGGGATTTGCTGATGTAGCAACTTTTGCTATTACACTCGCGACCTTTGTGTCACGAACGTTTGTCTTTGTTTGTCTAGCCGAACTCAGAGACAGGTGCCTTTTGTAATATAAACATAAATTTTACAAAAGATAAACTTTATCTGCTAAATAAAATTACTATAACTAGCTTTGTTATTTTGTTGTGCTTGCTCGTATGTGAAATGCGTCGTTTATATGTTACATTTAAATAGAGAAAATATTTAAGATTATATAAATGTTAAATACACACACACTTAGAGCTTAGCGTGCGGACTTAGTAGTCAACTTCACATACAACCTTTGGCGTTACACGTGCAAGAAAACCTTGCTGTATAAATTGCAATGAAAAAAGTTTAAAGCAACGGGTTCTATTTTTTGAGTCATAGTGTCTTGCTGGATTGGCTTGAAAGACTAGTCTCGTGCTTCGCGAGCGTTACGAGAACGCGCCGAAATTCTTGTATTCCTTCGTTCCTTCAAGGGCAGTGTGAAGAGGCATCTCACAAAGCCCGCGGAAGCGTCTGCTGTCTGTGCATCCCCTTCTCTGATAGCAGTCGCCTTTGTTCATGGCTAGCACTAGCTTAACATCAGGCGTAGTGCGGTCATTTGAAGAGCTAAAATTAAAAAAAGTCCATCCAACCGCTGGGTTCAGGTGACGTAATCACAGAATATTACAAGCTGTTTCTTTTCTTTTTCAATAACTCCAGCACATACCAAAGATTACACAAATACTTAAAATAATAAATGATAAATAATAAAATAAAAAATAATAATAAGTGTATTATTCGATTTAAAGTTTGTTTAAAATTTAAGTTATGGATTAGATTGTAATGTCAATGTACGTACGTACACGTGGGCGTCTCTTAAAATAAACTCTAAGGGTCGTACGAGTTCATATGACAAAATTACACCTTTCTTAGAAGTCTCAGTACAAACTATGTGTTAAACAAAAAGGTTAAAAATAGCTTAATATTGATTGATGAATGACGCACAGAGTTAATGGTGGGTCACAGTATGACTTTATTTCCAAGTATATTTAGGCTTTGCTCTACAGTGATAAGCACAGATAATCGCCTCTTTCGCATCAATTTCTTCGTACATTCTAAACGATTATGGGCACTACGAACTCAGCTTTTTTTTAGTAGGTACGTCACGTTTTTATCGATAAACGTTCTTTGGGGACTTTTCTTTTTAACACTTTAGCTTACCTCAAATTTAAAAATAACTTTTACCTAAGAATTTTTTGTAGTAATTCTAAAGGAGTTTCCACACTGAAGAAAGCCCTAATTAAAAAATAAAAACAGCCAATAAATCAAACCAAAAGTTTTAGAAAGTTACCTAATGTTCCTCCACAAAAAGAGGGTTATAGATTGCTGCCCACGCTACGCATCACCTCGATGCTTACACTAATAACAAAATTGATTATAAACTAATTTTATTTCGTGGCGTAATTTTCATTTTAATGTTTAACCAGTTTAAACTTTAATACCCAGACATGAATTTGTGGTATATGTAACTCAAAAACACTAGACGGCGTGTGCATGCATAATACATTGTTGTTCTATGCTCTATGACGTCATAATCTTCCTGCATAAAGTTATAACAAAATTAAGGAAAATATTTTTTTAGATGCGTTTTAGTCATTTACTCTTTTTTATATACGTGACATAGGACGTCGACTGGCCTAATGGTGAGCATAGTGGAGGTCCATGTGCGCGACGACTGGAGAACCGTAGCACACGGAGGCCCCAGTCGCTGTCACTATGCCGGCCCAAGAAGGTGCTGTTTCACGCTCCTTTTGAAGGATCCAAGGTTAAAGGAGTGGGAGAATATGTGAGGGCAAAGCATTCCATGCGCGTTTTGTGTGTTATTTTGGTTACAGTAATTGTTTGTTATTCATGAGTTTTGTAATGAAAATATATTTTAAAGCTATTTTATTTTTATTTCAAAATTCAACATATCTTAGGTTCTTTAAATTGTATATTTGATTTATAAATCTAATTAAAATTAAATTATTTTAAAGTTTATTTACATAAGAAAACGAGATATTTTATCTAAAACAATTTACCCGCGTTGATTTATTTTCACTCGATTTAATTTCTAAATTTAATGAAAAGTTACAAAATCTGTCACCAGACAATTTTATGTAAAAGCAATTAACAGTGACTGGGAATAAAATGTTTTTTAATTGAAACATGTCGGGCAACCAAAAGCGACGAACTTTACTTAAAAACATAATAAATTACCATTTACCAAATAGAACAGCGGCATTTTTAACAATTTACGGTTCCAAAAAAACAAATAAAAAATTGAATACTCTAACTGCAAGAATGCGGTCACAAAAATAAAACTACTGCAGAGAAAATGTGTGACATGATGACTCAAATATAAGCTGTCCAAGTTGACAGGACAAACCATTGATATGTACAATTAGATATGCAATAACGCTCCCAATGTGACGCGAGAGAAAACATGATCGCAATCACTTCTAGGCTTTCTGTCAGTTAGTATTTGACTTGACGGCAACATTGTCAAATCGCTTGAAGCCGTTTACGCTTTTTCCATGTCTGATGATGAGGTTTTCTCCTCTAGGGTTTGGCTCTCTATGGGAAAACATCTCTCGTTATACCTGGTTACATCTATATAAAATTTAAACATTTTGTTTGTCATGCGGTGGAACATGATCGTGTTTTTTTATAAGCATTATATTATAGTATTTGAAGTTAAGTAAATGTTCAGATTACCTGTATTTATAAATGCAATAAAAACATCTTGACATACACTCTTTTTTACATTATTTTAAATGTCGTGAATTTGTTCATTAAAATTTTGTTGACCCGACTTTTCCCCTGTTTCTTTTTTTTTAATAACCGAGTGAGATGGGTCTCTCAAGGACACCCCGTTTGTAAATTATTATAATTAATAAAATAAGAAAAATGTTTTTTATACCCCTAGAGATTTTTTGTCACGGAAAAGATTCGAATTCGCTGATTGTAGTCTTTGTTTTGTTTATTTATTTACTTATTTAATTGCTGTATTTTGTTACTATATATTTTTTTTCGATTTCTCAGAAAATAACACTTAAAAAAGTATTTAATTAACACAAAAAGGTTTTCACGTCGTTAATAAATATTTATAAAGTCTTTCTTAGAAGAATTAAATAATAAATACCAATCTTTTATTAAAACTAATACTTTTTAAGATTAAAACTAAACATATGGAAGACAAACTTATTATTCGAGTACTACACGATGATTTCAATTACATTCATCTCACTAATTAAATGTAACACCGGAAACTGGTTATCGACACTATGTTTGGTCGACTGAACTATATGTAGATGCCACTAGAGGCGGTTATATATGGCGCTGTGAGGGTAGCTATCTTGACGGCTTACGGTGGAACGTTGTTCAATAAATCAACCATCATTTCAAATAATATATATAAACTTAATTTAAATTCAAATAATAATAATAAAGCAGTGGTGGTCTAGCGGTAGCAGACGGATCTCACGATCGATAAGGCCCGTGTTTGAACCCTTTGGTTGCTCAATGCGTGCGATTTAAGCACTATGCTGGTTTGATGAGACGGCCAGGCCACTTTTTACTTAACAGTGATGGCAGACTGGGCTAATAACCATCATCAGTCGGACTACAAATCTTTTAATAATCTTAAACTTAAACTTTAAGATTAAGGAAGTATAATTAAAAATAATTCTCGTCTTATTAAAGACTGTAAAATAACTAAATAAGTAGAGAGGTAAGATAATAGGTGTTGCAGTACCTTTAATTAATTTCAGAGGATGAGCAGTGATGAGGCGAAACTCGTCTTGTCACAAGAGTGAATTACACGAACTCTGTACAAGCCGGCTTTACTATAAAGTACTCTCGAACACACAATTTAAATTATAGAGTTTAAATTAAAGAGTGGTAGGCAGACTGATGATGGTTATTTACCCAATCTGCCGTCCTGCGGCAGTACCACCACTTTCGAGTGCAACACCCGTGAAGTGACTATGTCGCGTTTCGGGAGCAGGTTGAAAGTCGCCACGTATAACGAGATGCTCTGTCAATCTAGATGATGCATACTCGTCTCCTCAAGCCGGCATAGCGGAGGCGACTGCTGCCTGTAGAGGTTTCTCTGTAGTAGCAGTTGTTTCCGTTCATGAACCACACTCTAGCTTTACATCAGGCAAAGTGTTGTCATATGCCGAGCTTAATAAAAAATATATATATTATCGGTTATTTTTTATTAATTTTTGGTATGTTGAAATTAGATTTATTCATTATATTAAACTAGCGACGTAACCCGGCGTTGCTCGGTTGCTGGTAAACATACGGTGTTTATAGAGTTAATCAAATCAAATTAATTAACGAATAGAAAATGAGAAATACTCTAATAAATGTGTAGACAGAAATTTGTAGAGCTTTCTAGAACATTCTATATCGATTTTAGCAGCTATACACATTTTTAATGTTTGAACATAATTCTAGAAGTTTTTAAACCTTTCTAGAACATTCCATATCGATTTTAACGGACATTTTGGAACTTTCTAGATCATTCCAGAAATTTGTAGAACCTTCTAGAACATTTCATGTTGATTTTAACAGTTGCACTCATTCTGGAACTATCTAGATCATTCCAAAAATTTGTAGAGCTTTCTAGAACATTCTATATCTATTTTAGCAGTTGATAACGTTTTGGAACTTTCTAGATCATTCCTGAAACTTTTAGAACCTCCTAGAACATTCTAGATCGATTTTAGCAGTTGATAACGTTTTGGAACTTTCTAGATCATTCCTGAAATTTTTAGTACCTTCTAGAACATTCTAGATCGATTTTAGCAGTTGATAACGTTGAACTCTATACTTAGAACTCAACATGTCATAAGTTAGAAAAAGACAGACTTAGTACTCAACATAAGTTAGAAAAGGACAGATATACATTTTTTGAGATTTTCGCCCCCCACAACCACCCTCTTCCACCCACCGCGTCCAAACTCCCTTACTTTCACCAGGAGACCGAGGAGCATCTACCACCACAACGGGAAGTAGATTGGAGTTGGTGGTCATAGAGAAAACCCTGTATTTACGTACTAACATTAGCATTTTATATAAGTATTTAGATTATGATGAAAATTTAACGAAAAAAATCAACACAGTCTGAGGTGTTTCCCGCGCCCACTGCTTTGCGCGTGGATGCTCTTACCACTAAGGTACTTCGCCATCGTGTCCAAGTAGCATTGTCTACCAGAGAATTTTCCAGACAATCAGAGCTAAATAGAAAGCTTTTCTATCTTATAAGCTTTTATTAGGAGAAAAAGTAATAATAAATTAAAACGATTTGTTTATAATAATACATAAATAAATAATACACACGTACATAAAGATAAATAACATATATTTAGTCCAAAAATAAATGCAAAGATGTTATGGTTTTTTAGAATTAAGATAGTACTTAAGTAATTTTTAAGGTGCACTGAGAAAACAAAGCTCTATTAAAGTACAAATTTGACTTGGTAATTGTTGCCAAAATTATTCGGCAACGGCAACGACTTCGTCGATATTAAGCAAGCAATGTACGTTAACAACGTAGACTTGTTTAATTTTAACAACAATCTTTGTAGGCTCCCTCCGAACAATGTCACTCGGTTGCAAATAGCAATAACTTGTTTATTTGTACGTTTTTTCAATATGAATTTATTTGGAGCATTATTTACGTGCTAAGAAATATCTATTTATAACCCTTTATTTTATTATTAAATTAAATTTTAATAAAAAAATTCAGTGGGCGATTGTACATCCACATCACTTAGTAGTCGACAGAAGCGCAGGGCACAGTCACGTACGAGGGCGAACGAACCACTTTCTTAGCGCTTGCACATTTCCTGCATACAATTATGAGTTGACGACAATTGTATAAACGGGCTGACCTCACGCTTAACAAACCTAATCCTTATTTACATATGCTTAATGTTGAAATTTATTTGCAAAAAAGAATGTTGACTGTACTAAAGCGACAGAATAACACCGCGTACCAGTTTAAACTCTTATGAGATTGCAACGATGTACACGTATGTGTCTTTTAGAATTACTGCTTCAGTTAATGAATAACTCGGGTAACCCTTTAGGGGTTTGGTGTTCATACTTAAATACTTAAATAATATTTTAAATTAAAATATATTTTTTAAATAGCTTATAAGCATCATAATTTATATCTCATTAGACTTCTGCTATTTAATAATAATAAAAAAACAAATGAAATAAAGTTTACAGATGTCACATGATAGAGCCCTATCTTTATCTAAAATACTAACGCAACGTTCGTAATATCCGGATAAGGAAAAAATTGTCAATCCCACTATTGTGTGGGAACAAATTTGACAGAAAAAATACCTAATTTCCTTCGACCTCACTTTACACGGCTTTAGACAAATAACTACTTTAATATAGTGCCGGATATTGCGTGCCATCTTCTCCTAAACTCGAGGTAAGAAAATGGTTAAAGTGGTGACAGTAAAAGACATACAGGAAATTGGGAATGTCATCGTAGATTATTATTGCCTCGTGTTATTAGGTTAGAAAATATTGCCCTTTTTTATAGTTACAATACATTTTGTTACAATACCTCCTTAATTTTACAAAATCAATAAATTTAAGATATTATATTTTAACAAAGTGTACCACTGGTGATGATCGGATAATCCAGATAAAAAGCGGCCTGATCACCTGAAGTATGTATCGCTACTTCAGGTGCAATGTGTGCGTATTGTGATCAAGCCGAGCTACCATAGAAATATATTAATACGTAATTTCTTCTCGTACCTTAGGTCTTTTTTGAGCCAAGATCCCAGTTTAGGGTTAACAATTCGTAGGTAATAAAGAAGAATAAACGACGCTTTCCTTATTATTTGCAAAGCTGAACGAAAAATTAATATTCGAAAAACGTTACAATATTACAATTGTTTAAATCACATCAACGGCAGCGATGTCACATTTACGTCCAACTTTTGTTATATACACCGTATGGACAAATTTACGACTTGTAGGTCTATGTAAGTTCACATCTGTGACGTAGGCGGTCTCTTTCAAGAGGCCAGAATTCGACTTTTCTTGATCATAAAGTTAGTTATTGGTCAAGAATATTATGGTTTTATTGTGTCTTCAATAAAAGCAGATAGGGCTATTGTAGGATGTTTTGAGTCAATTTTCTTTGTATGGAAAATAGGTCCAATAGTAACATCTCTTAATTAAATAAATATATGTTGTTTTGTTCCTCATAATTTCTGTATTATAGTGGTTATATTAACTTTATGATGACTAATAGAAATAAAGATAAATAGATCAATAATCACAATAATATAAATGAATTCACCATATGTATAATGAATTCATAATTCCGTTTAGATTTTCATATAATCTTTCGCCCATTTACTATTATTTATTATTTTTATGTGTAATATGATCGATAGATGTGGTGTGTGACTGTCGTGTTCAACATCCGAGGAGCCCGTTTCCAAACATAACGGACCAACATCCTTTCTGTATCGCACAATTGACAAGTGGAATGCTTTGCCCTCCCGTGTGTTCTCCCAGTTCTATTACCTTGAATACTTCAAACGGAGCGTGAAAAAGCACCTGTGTGTGCGAGTGGTTTTCTAGTCGTCAATGCTCATGGACCTCCACTGAGAGAGACCAGTCGAGGTCTCATGTCGTGTCAACATAAAAAAAAAAACAAAAAAAAATCGAACGAGTCGCAGATGAATGCCAAACTGCGCCTCACGACGACCGGGTGGAACATAGTGGGGTTTCTCTAGTACGCGCTCCGCACAAGGAAGCCCAACATAATCCTGGAATTTTCCCCTAGGGCCAGGGCATCCCATATTTCCCGTACATTAAAGAGGTCTCCTGCTGTGGTATGAGGACAATGTATAAGTAATATAAATAACAAAATAAGTTCTAAGGATTAATAAGTTGTAGTCTCATTTACGTTACTAGTCATGACCTACTTAATGAAACTTGAGACCATTATTATAATTTTAGTATAGAAATCCTTCGCATGGACTATATAAAATATAAAAAAAACAGGTTCTAGAAATACTACGACGGAGAGAAACAATTGGGTCATGTTAACTTCAGACTTATTTCAGTCTGCCGTCCTGGGATCAGTGATCAGCTTGGAAATAGCCAGATATGACGAGAGTAATGTGAGTGCTGTACATTCGTCTCTTTGAACTGACATAGCGGAGGCATTTGCAGACTGTAAACATTTCTCTGGTAGCAGTTGTCTCGGTACACTTTAGCTTAACACGGAATGTAGGCAATGCGACTGGTTACAGAGAAATGTGAATCTTTTTGCGCTAATATAAAATCACTTTCAAATATTCTAAAACTTAATGTCCTTTTCTAACTTATATAAACAACAACTTGAGTTATACACCTTTTGTTTACAATGTGTCAAATTTTCCTAAAACTCAAATAGCTTATTACACAAAACTCGAAAAGTTAATTACGAGAAATCAGGAGTCTGATCGTATGCCAAGCTACGATAAAAAGAAAAGTAAGATAATGCAGATTAAATATGTCTAAAGAAATACCAAAGCCGACTGCTCCAAGCTCAGACATGTTACCACAGTTATTATTGTCTCCTCTCATAGACCGCAATCTGCTTTGACATCAGGTCAAGTGCGGTCAAGTTCCTGATTGCTATAAAAGTAATAAATAATATTTTAAAAATATGTGTATATTATATTTGTGTAGATATAACATCCTTTGATAGTATGATATCAGATGATTACAAGGAGAGAAGGAATAGTCTCTCGGGCACTCTATCTCGGTTGTCAGTTCCTAACCAATAGTTGTGTAACGCATACCCTCGTCCATAGCAACCCTCCTGTGAGTACAAACCAAATGTCAGCATAAACAAAATATAGTTATTGCATGTATTTTAGCTGAACGTAATTTATTGAACATTGGTTGCGCTGATGGGATTGTTTTTACGCGCCGAATACCGCTACGGTATCGGGTAAAAATGAATACATTTTTATAGGTACACGCCTATTTTATTGGATTGAGAGTAGTTGGTTATTGATTTACCGTTATGACGTGTGTTGTGAGTTTTTTTTATTCCAGGGGAGTGTTTTTGTTAATACTCTCAAACGAACATGTGTTTTTTCTATGATTTTTTTATATTTTGTATCGTCTGTTAGTATTTTCAGTTGCACTAAAATAGGTTTCAAAGGACAATGCCAATTTTTGGGGTCACTTGATATTAATTAGTTTGTTAACAAAACTATATTTTAAAATAAAATCCAATAAACTTCAGTAATTATAAAGCATTTAATATAATAATAACCTCATATTGGATCGGATATTACTCAAAAGCAGGCAAAAAAATTAAACTTTGGATTGGTCGTGAAGAATATAGATATATTTTTCTACAAAATGTGCTAAAAATGATCGATAAACTCGAGAAATTTTTTTTGGGCCCATTCTCTTAGGCGAATTGTGTTAGAATATTGGGCTCCTTTAGAATTGTATAAAATGTTATATACTAATAAAAAAAGTTAAAATTACTGTTCTTTAGCCAAAAAAAAAATTTAAAAAGCGTAAAAAACAACATTTTTACAATTGAGATGACAAAAGAACAGGAAAGTTAATTTTCCAGCCAGATAAAATACGTGACTGTAGTCGGTACACGGATTTCATATCTTATTTGTATTCCCCAGACAAGGACCAAATGTGGTTAACCTAACTCAACAAGTCTGTGTAATTTGAGATATAGTAAGTCCACATCTAGGTCTCCTACGATGTATCATCGCATCTTTATTACAAAAATTCCTTTGGGAAATAAACTTTTCTTGTTCCACTTTCATCAACGTGAAACGCTAACAAAAACTACATACAATTTTCTAATACGAAGAAAATTAAATTACTGAATAAATATAAGGCTTTTTGTTCTACTTGTAACTATATTTGTAACTATAATACATTTCTCGTATTTCAAAATTATTAAAAATAAACCCTTCAATTAACTTATTTTATAGGCAAAAGTATATTCGTAAGTTAAATTTCTTTTTCTTGCCTCATATTATGTCACCCGTAAATACGCACTTTTTCACCATTTAATTGGTTAACAATTTTTTTTTTAATTGTAGCTCGGCATGTGACAACACTCCGCCTGATGTAAAGCTAGAGTGCGCTCCTGCTACTACAGAAAAATCTCTACAGGCAGCAGCCACCTTCACTATGCCGGCCTGAAGAGACGAGCGTGCATCTTAATTTATTTGATTCAAAAAGAGATCCCCACAATTTAATATATTTTAACAAGATATGGACTATATGCATGGACTAATCTGTGCACGTATAATATATAAAAACATTTAATATCTAACTATTTTGTTGTGTGACATCAATCTTAATAGATTGATTGTACTGATAATGATTTTGGAAGTACTGCTGATGAACAGATGAGTAAAAAAACATTACCGCGTACCCATAAGCCACGTGATTAGAGCATCCGTGCATGTAACGGAAGATGTTGGTTCGATTCCCGCCAACTATGTATGTTTTTATGTTCATCATAATTCAATCTAAAAATGTATACACATCGAATTATATAACCATTAGTAAAAGGTTAAAAAGATTATCGCCTCTGATTCTCTTTGCAATATTCTCTAGCTTACAGATAATACTTTGGAAATCGCTGTCACGTCTTCAAACGATAACGATAAGTTGCAATGAACTGTAATAAAACCATGTTAACTTCAACCATGAAAATACAAATTTTTTGCTAACTGTCCCGTGCGGCTTTCACGAAGAATAATATGACAATTTGAATTTTGAAAGTAGGTGAATAAGTTAAGCTCGGCGTGACTTGCGCATATCACACAGTTCGTTCGTTAAGCTCATAGCTAACGTTGCTGAAACGAGTCAGTGTTAGCTCGGCTGCCTTCCAGAGTGCACGTATTGACATCTATCACAATTCTGAATCGACGAGTTCGTTACACGCGAAATAAATTTAAGTTATATAACATTGTAGTAGTGGTTGTTTTGTGAATAAAGCTACATTTATAAGAAATGCTGTATAATGAAATAAAAGGTATAATTTTTTTTTATTTACTTTACTTTGTGTACTCGAGTAAATTTCCTCTGTCTTCTACTTGTTATTCCCTTTATTGAATCATCAAAGAGTTATTTTTATTCGAGTACAAAGAGGGTCTACAGCCTGTTTTTTTAAGAGGATTAGGAAACTCGTATGCTTCTAATATCATGTTTTATTTGTAATGTGAATATATGTTAAATATGTAATCATAATGTACAAAGAGGTAGACAGACAGAGAATGGTTTTTAAACCAGTTTGTGTCTCTCAAAAAAGTGGTGAAGTGACCTAGTCGCGTTTCAGGATTACCTTGAAAGTAGCCGGGTATAATTAGAGGAATGGATAGCGTACATACGTCTCCTTAAGCCGGCATATCTAAGCGGACACCTGCCTGCCGACATTTCCCTCTAGATTAACAATAGGCGAAGTGTAGTGGCATGCTAGTATAAAATTGTCATTTTTATTTTCGTAGCACGCCTATGTTACGAATCGTAGAACCAACGTAGTAACTAACTACCTTGTAGCAAGCGTATTTTGGTTAATTAGTAAATAGTACCTTCATCGATATTTTGGGTATATCGAGTATATTAGAAAGTAGAGATGGGATTTGTTTAAAAAAATGTTAAATTGTTTAAACAATAAAAAACGGATAAAATCTGAAATTATTTGTATCACAACTTGTATAATGTAGCTATTAAATTCTGATATTTATTACAAATAGATACCTAAAAGGGTTTTAAATATGTCTCTGAACTTACCTCTTATAAATATAGCTCACCCTTTTTTTATATTTGTGTATAAATTCATTTTATATTGCAATTTCTATTGTTGTTACAATAAAAAAATTTGCTCATGACGTTTTCATAGTTTCTTTTTAATAACGGACTTATATAACTTTGTTACCAACTTTAATAAATGTTGAATCTACAATGAAATAAAATTGTATTTTAATGTTTGTTTGTAATATTGTATCCCACAGTTTAGTTCTACAAACACGTTCGTGATTGACCAAAATTTTGGGTCACACACGTCCGGCGTCGCGTCCTATTAATGGATCGATCGCACCTTTCGGTACCCAATAAGTTTTTGTAGTTTAAGAGAAAATTGTATGTTGGGCTCGACAAAGCTTTTATTGGGAAGAAATTTAAATAGTATTTCTAGTTATCTAATAACTAAAACTTGGTACATACTAGATATAAATAACTATGTAAAGTACTAGTGGTTGCGGACGCCGAAGCCTGCTAATTTTTTTATTGTAGCTTGGCATATGACAACACTCGCCTGATATAAAGCAAGAGTGCGGTCCATGAACGGAAATAACTGCTACTACAGAGAAATCTCTACGGGCAGCAGTCGCCTCCGCGATTCCGGCCTGAGGAGACGAGTATACATATATCGCTATACCTGTCTACTTTCAAACTGCTTTCGAAGCGCGACAAGGTCACTTCACGGGTGTTACATTCGAAAGTGGTGGTACTACCCCAGGACGACAGACTGGACAAATAACCATCATCAGTCTGTCTACGACTCTTTAATAGTGCCTGTAGGCACTGAGCGACCAAAATATATATAAGAAAAGTTACATTGGTATCGGTTAGAATTAGCAAGGTTCGAACGCGGGTCTCATTGATCGTAAGTTCACGCATCTTACCACTACACCACGGCCGCTTCTTAACACATATGGGACAAAGAAATGATTTACAATAACGTTTAACTCTCTCGAAAAAATAACAAAAATGATTTGTAATATAAAAAATTAAAAGGGGAGACAATCTTTGTTTCTGCTTATCCCTTTAGGTTCTTCTTATAGAAAGATAGATTGTATTTATATTGATGAAGTTATATACAAATAAAACAGCTCGGTTTCTGGTACCTGAGCATTTAGTGGACGGGGAATTCGAAGCACGTTGTAGAAAACCACGTTTTACGAAGCACATATGTTATTTATTGATGGAGTTTGAGTGGAGAGGTTTACCGTTCTGATATTTAGCTGAGATTGCGTATTGGTGAATTGGAATACATTTTTGCGTTCCAGAAAAATGCTGAATAATCTATACGATTTTTCATAGTTGATTTTTTTTTGTGAATATTTGGTATCGTATTTGTTTATAATTTAAAACTATATTAATGGATTGGTTATATATGTAAATAGTTTGTCTGCTAGTGTAGGTATGTAACATTAATTTTATATAGTAGTTTGTTCACTTTCTAACTGACGTAATAGACAGCAGTCCAGCTACCAGAGGAAAATGTCTGCAGAGAGCAGTCGTCTTTGTTATGCCGGTTTGAGGCGATGAATGCATACTAAACAATGTATACTTCTCTCGTTATAACCGGCTACCTCGCACCTGATCTTAAAACGCGACCTTGAAAGCAATGGTAGCTCATAGTGGTAGCCAGAAGATATACAATAATAATAGTAAAATGAAAATATGCCAAAATCAGTTATTGTATGTTATCATGAAATAATAAGAAAAATAAATGATTATCCGAAACAATTTCTTATCTACTCCGAATTTCTATACAATAAATAGAATATAATAAAAACATGTCTAAAAAAGACGTCAGAAAAAGTGGATTATTTTGACATGACCCATACAAAATCTCACCTGCACGTCACATAAGGAGATTTGAACGAATCACACATAACAAAACGAGGGGAAAATTGGATTTTATTATATTTTATTGAAACCAAATTGTATCTTATTGTACAACCTTATGTCGACTCACTAAAACCTCCAAGGAGGCATCTCGTCATCATTTTGTACGCCTGACAACAAGTAATTTCTAGCATTCATATTTTCCCTTTTTATTGTAACTCGGTATATGACAATACTCCGTCTGATATTAAACTAGAGTGCGGTCCATGAACAGAAACAACTGTAGCAGTCTACCACAAAAAAATTCTTCCTCCATTATGCCGGCTTAAGGAGACGAATGGTGACAATGTACACTCCTCTCGTTACACCTCGTTATTTTTTTTTTATTAGTCACTCTGAAAATGTAGCTTGCTTGTAAAATAAAAATTATTTCAGTATTAGAATAATAGTATTATTAAAGTTTTAATAGTTTATTAAATTAAGAAGATAATATTGTAAGAGGCTTCTGCAGTGAGTGCAACTTTACAAAGTTTCAAAACATCGGTATATTATATTATACGTTAAACTTCGGAAGAGCTTTTTGTTTTAAAAAAACTGTTTCGCATGCTCGTGTATAGTTTTATTACTTAGTATATACAATATACATACATGTACCATAATTTATTCCTTAAAATAATAGACAAAAAATATTTAGTCCTCTTGCGTAGTGGTAACTAATTATTACACATAAAAACTTCTCTTCAAAAATAATAATTGTATTGTTTCGGGTTTGGGTATTACAATTTATTATGTTTGTGTTGTCCTTGACCTGATACCTAAAATAAAAAGTACAGGGTATCCTAGTTTGGCGTACGCAATTCTCATCGTATGCATTAATTAAGTGATCGTTTACAATTAATGCTTCGATTTAAATTTTCCTCCTTCATAGTAAATATAAAAGGGTCAGACGTACACAACTGTATATCGATGTGTATATAAGAACTTTAAACACAAAATGAAGAAAATAATATATTTGTGTCGCCAAGGGGGGGCAGGGAGGGGCAGTTGCCTTCCCTCCTAGAGAATCTAAAAAAGTTGTCAAATGTAAACAAATTCCTAAGCCTAAGTTGTCAACCACTATAATATTAATTAAAACTTGGTAATTTCAAAAACAAAATACACCTATTCAAATTCAAACTCCCAAATTATTTTTATTCTATTTTTCTAATAAATAACTTATTAACAAGTTTTATTTATTGTACAGTCAAAAGCTCGTGTAGCTTTACACGTTAGACTCTGCACAGTTGTTATTACAATCGCCGTAGATGTAAGGCAAGTGAAAAGCATCATGTGCTCTCGATTTTACCTACAATTCATACTTTTCTCATCCTCTATTGGCCATCGGCTGGCGACGCCCTTGTATAAATATTGCAAATATAAACAATATTTAATTTAATTATGTAAGTACAAAAATAGCGTAATTCTTTTCTATTCCATTTCAAACACAATTTAAGTCTCTCTCGGTTAACTCGTCTTAAAGGTCGGAGTTCCAGATAGGTACTTATTATTTATTCAATACCCCATTATCCATTTTCTTTTACACGCCACGACCCTATTTTGTTAGACATAAATTTTCCTAGAAAATCATGCAGACGGCCGAGTTTACGCAATTTTGATATTTTCACACGATTAGGCACAACACTCGTGTAAGAGAAAACTAACCTAAATTGTGATTCTATTTGTTTATTTGTATAACAAAGGGCAAACTCTGGGAATTTTATGCCAATTATCCTCAGAGTTAGCAGAGATTATAATATTAAAACTACCTTGTTAATAATAATAAATGAAGATAAGTAACTGTAGAATTATATTTTTTTGTTTTTCCACGGGCTTCTCCTATTACGTTTTGAAAAACCTGTATTAGGGGAAACCGATTCCGATATGAATTTATTTGTTTATATTACAGGTTTTTTTTTGTATTAATTTAGTCTTAAGTAAATTAAATTGATAGTGATGTGTGTTTGTGAACATTATTCGGTGAACTTTTGGTTCCTAAAATAACCGGTGTAAACCGAATCTGCGTAAATAAAAGGAGAATGCCCATTATTGCGCCCACTTGATACCTAATAGTATGGTAAAGAAAAACAATATTCTAAAAAAATATCTTATTTTTTATTTATTCATCGTAATTATATCAACACATCATTTACAAATCAATAGACAATGTTTAATTACATAAAAAAGAGATATCTTCAATTAATAAAACATTTGATATAATAATAACCTCAAATATTGCATCTAAAAATTCTAATTACACAATAACCCGGGTGAAAAAATTAAAACTGATTGGTAATAAGGAAGTAGATTTATTTTTTTACAAAATTAACTAAAAATCATCGACAAACTCGAGAAAAAAATTGTGGGCCCATTTTGCTTAGGCGAATGTGCATTCTCCTTTACGATTCTTTTTCAATTGAAAATTAAGATCATTTTCTATGTATGTTCGATTATTATGTATATAATACATAATAATTTGTGCTATACAAAAGGAAATAATCATCTCTTTATAAATTCAGTGCGTCATCAATTCAAACCATTAACAATAAAAAGAAATTGTTATACTCGTATCACATCAGAAAACGTAGGTAATATTCTCTAATGCATATGTAAATTAGGTAATTTATAAAGTAGAAAATTCAATATGTTTAATATGCCCACTGCATTATCATATAAGAAACGTTGAAAGAAGGTGGTACATGGTAATGCTGTGATTTACATATTTTAATATTAACATAGAGATTCGTAGGGGTGTATAACATATTCAGGTCCCCCGAATTACGAATTTGGCAGTCTGAAATATTCATCGGGCCATACCAGCCAAGTAACAGAGGAGCTGACACAATATAAAAACTTTCATGTTACTATTTTTTGGATAGGTCACCCTTAATAAATATTTAATAAGATTTTGATTGCCTATCCTAATTCTATTAAAGATGAGTTCAGACTTGATGCCTTGTCCCGTCATCTTTCAGCCCGTTCAAACATAATAATTCTTTGAGAAAAGTAAACCAATGAAACACGTTGTAAACATTTTATGATTTCTTATTTCAATAATACTCAAATAATAACGATAAATATAATCCTATTTTATTATTTTATTTGCCAACCGTGTGCCGTTAAATTTTGTTGAAGTCTCTACAATACGATTTCTGCAGACGCCATTTCTATCGGTTTATATTTACGATTCGAGATGACTTTGCAACTTGTTACCATATTATTCTTTTTTTACGCTATATTGCATATTATCACAGACACGTCACCAAAATTCAAACGGGACGTTACCTTAATAGTAATTTGATTTAAGTAGCATGTGATCACACTCCGTTGATGTTAGCTAAAACGCGGTCTATGATAAGATAAAAGTACTACCACAGATAAAAATCTGCAGGCAGCAGTCGCCTTCACAATGCCGACTTGGAAGACAAATGCGTACTTTTTATGTTGAAAGTGTATCCACTTATTATCTTCTAGTTGATCCCGAAACGATACTAGAATTTTTATTATTAAGTAAAAAAAAAACTTGAAATAAAACTGCCTTGGTATATATTATTATTTGTTTATTTATCAAAAAGTAATAAAACAGAATTGAATATGTGAAGCTTAGCCAAGTAGAACGTTGTTCTACATTTGAACTCAATTTTATTTTTAATGTAAGTAAAGATTACGTTTTAGAAAATTCGGAAGATTTTTTTCTAGATTTGTACCTGAAACTCGTACAGTGCAGCGCTGAATTTCAATCAGGTTTCACACCGAAAGTTTAACGAACTCGAAATGTAATCTGATTTATGTATAGCCTTATTTTGTACTGTAGAAGGAGGAAATTTTAGCTCAAAGAAAATTCTTTTACATTTGATATTGAGTCGATTCTATACAAAATGTACATTCACTCTCTCTATACTTTCTTTTGGCATACAATTTTACTTATCTGCTCCTTTATACGAGTAATCAATAGCGCCTTTACAAATAAAATATACCTACATAAACAGTTTTTAAAATAAATTATAAAAATATTGTTTAACTTAAAATATATCTAGTAATATTAAAAATTAATTACACTTAAATCTTTTAGAATCCATTAAGATGAACAATATACCTTCGTAGTACAACCGCAAAACATCTGAGACCTTCAAGATGATTAATTATATTGTTACATTAACTAATAGCATAATAGATAACTTTCATTTCATACCTTTTATTTTATTGTAGCTTGGACATACTACAGGCAGCAGTCACCTCCGCTATGCCGGCTTGAGCTATTATGCTATTAAAATCATTGTTCTAGTTAGTGTAATACGACTGAATACTCAATCATTACTTAAATTTAAATTTTCGTCTAATATTGTTTTGTCTCTTTCATTTAAAAGGTGAATAAAAGAGACAAAAACAATATTAAAAGGGGTTTTTGAATAAATATTTCAGGAATTAAATGAAAAGTGTGTATTAAATGGAACAATTAAATAAAATGGACAGAACATGTTGTAATTTTATTACGGGCACCCCAATAAATGTTTAGACAAAACTTTAAGGTTAATAGTGATTATAATTTAATGAACATGTACCAAAAGTTAGATATACAATTGTGACTGTCAACCGAAAAGGATAACCCTGGCTTCTATATTTCCGGAGCTCCCACGCGATTAACACACTTGATTTATTATTAAGCAGTTTTCTGAGCGACCTTTCTGAGGCACTTAACGTTCAAAGTATTTACATTAGCAATTTAGTTGACCACCACGCTGCCTTCAGTTTTATTCGCCGTAATAAACGTAGGTCAACACCTTTTAGGCTTTCAACAAATACATACTTTTATGACGAATTTTAAATTAGTTTTTTTCTTATTGTAACTCAACATAACACTCCGTCTATTGTGAAGCTAGAATACGGTCCATGAAACAACCGCTGCTATAGATCAATTTCTACAGGCAGCAGTCGTCTCCGCTATGGCGGCTTGAGAAGACGAATGTGCACTCTACGCGACAAGGTCACTTCACTTTGCATTCAAAAGTGTTGGTACTTACTACAGGACGGCAGACTGGGCTAATAAACATCATCAGTCTGTCTACCACTCTTAAATATTATTTTAATACACGTATTATTGTTTGTCATACTTTAGTAGATTGCATTTGTGGATTCATTTATGATACAAATTGAATACAAAAAAAGAAACAAATCGTCCGCATATGTTCTGATAGGGTACGGTGGGGGCTATTTTTAAACTTCGTATTTTTGCGAACAACATCGCGGATTTTTCCTAGTACCAGTTATATTATTTGTAATAAAAGCATACGCGAACATGCCTCATGAAAATGTAAATGCAACATGAAAAATGTAAACAAATTAGTGTTGTCAACATTAAAATGACTGTCACTAATTATACTTTAAACGATTGCAAACACGAAATTTAAACATTTGGAACAAAAAAAATATGTTCATAATTGCAGTTATTTAAGAGACCTACTTTTAAATGTCATTTGGTTCTGGAAGCTTCTATCGATACAATTGTAGGTCACCGTTTATCAAGAGATGGAAAATGAAAGACTGATTATAGACTTGGAATTACCTACATTCAATGTAAATATTATTAAAGAATTTGCAACAAATTTACGAAAATAATCGATAGTAAGGAAATTATTTATTATTAATTAAGAGTGCATAGCGGACATGACTGATGTTCGCAAATATTGATCTGTAGTAGCACTTGATTCCACTCACGGATGTACTCTAAGGCGGAGGTTGGTCACATGTCGAACTACTATTAAGAAAAAAAAATTGCTACGGCGTAGTCAGCTACAGGGTTTGTAGTAGTACATTCCCTATCTTAAAATTGTTGTATGTTATATAATTATATATCTGTAAGTATATATAGATACAATTTAATCAAAATATGACGTAGCTTGAATACTAACGATGTGGGAAAATAAACAGTGCCGAGTAACGAGTCCAATAAAGTTAAATATTTCGATAACCTTGAGTGTGTACGGTTATTATTACGTTTAATGAAGGTGGACGGAGAAATGTGATAGATACTCGTAACAACTTCAGTTAATTAATTTATTAATCGTTTATTAATTTTCTTTATTATTATTATTCATTCACGTGTCTATAGCACGATTTCAGAAATGTATTTGGGAAGGTAAAACATTGTTCTTCCAGCGTACTAGAAACTAGTTTTTTATTGTACCACATTCCGCTTGGTGTAACGCTTATACGGTCCATGAACGGGAACAACTGATACTACAGGGAAATCTATGCCGGCTTGAGGAGACGGATATATGGTGCAGACTGACAGTGCACACTACCCAGCTACTTTCATACCGATCCCGAAACGCGACAAGGTCACGTCACGGGTAGCGAAGAGTAATAAAATAACAATCGCGTAACAGTATTATTATAAAATATTATATTTTATATAAAAAAGTCATTATTTTTGTTCGTCGCCATCATTTAAATAATTGAAAAAAAAAAGAGATTTCAATTAACATTTGAGTGATATTTTCGCGGAATATATGAAATGAAATTTCTTTATTGCGTGAAACATGGTGTTAGTAAAAGGGTGTTAAATAAGTAACAATTTGTCCACATGTTTCGCCACATTTTGCGGCATAAACATAGTATGTATATTAACGATATTAATAAATTACAATGATTTTTTTATTTATTTGAATATATAAAAAACTTATTTTGAAAACTTCTCCCCTGTACAGACATTAAATAAATAATATCTGTACTAAATAAGGTAGTTTTTACTGTACTCGTACATCGTATTGATAGATCAAAATACGTATAACAAAATTACATTGGTACCAATCGAAATTTTGGGAGATTAAAACAGAGTACGCCCACGCACACGGCAACGGTCGTTCCTAATTATAACTTATCCATTTATTTGATTATTTATTTGTTTCTATAATTTCCTTAATTATACTTTCTCCGAATCAATATAAATTAGGCTTAGATCGTCTTTCTATCTACGTAGTTTTCACTTTTGTTTACAGTTTCGAGCTCGATTTAATTTTAAACGTTTTATTGATTCATTATAAAATGGTCGCATTGGCTCAGATTTACAGTTAACGAGCAGAATTCTGAATGTCTATTTTCGTTTTATCGGTCATCTCTTTATTTTTATCCTCATATTAAAACTGTTTACTCAGAATACAAATTTTTAACTGTTAAAATTGACACTCTTGTACTTGTACATGCATTTTAATTTTAATATTTTTATTCATTAACTAATTCATTATTATTAATATTAAAGATTGATATATACGACTGTCTAGTTGCATTTGCATTGTATATCTATGCAATAACGTTCCCAAAGATGGTCGCAGTCACTTTTGGTATTTGACTGTCGACAACATTGTCAAGTCGTTTGAAGCCACTTACGATTTTTTCATGTCCTTTGTATATGTAGGTTTGCCCTTCTAGTATTTAATTAATAATAATTATTTAATTATTAATTGATGTTTAATAAAAACATAATAATAAATTAAAAGATTTAAGTGATTCGGATTATTATCGTTTTTAATGTCGTCGTAACCACGATGGTTGCAAAGATTTCGAAACGCGCATTTTAATTACGCGAAATTTTAGTTTAAAATAAAAGCTCTAAATGTTAATTAAATACCACATCTTTTTATTTGTTCTTTTATGAGTTTGTAATTGTCGTTCTAAAGGTTTCAAATTTAGTTCGAAACAATTTCTATCGAAAGTGATAGCAGGAGTTTATCAAGTTCGTATAGAGGTCAATTTGTGGGTCTTGGAGTGGTTTTCTGAAGGTTACAAATTATAGCTATTTGTTTTAAACACAAGTTTCACCATAAGCAATTTGCTCAAACCTATTACAACATTTTCACTCTCAGAATATGTTTGTATAATTGTATTTCCAAGTGTATAATTTGTTTGTTATGTCGTTTCATATAGATTAATTTTGTGAGATTTCCCTTTTGTTTAAGTTTATGAATTGTTTCTTCATAATAGGACAACTTAATTTGGCACGTTAGTAATTACTTTTGTAACTTTACAATATGTTAATATGTAATAAATAATATTTTAATAATGTTAACGACATACCGCCTTTATGACACCTACGCCGACATCATCACCGACATGATGCTACGAGTAAATCGCACTCTGAAACTAATCTCAAAACTCACTCAATTTTTAGGCGTAATATGAAATTTTTTCCGTGCTTTCGCGTTGTCAAGGTCGAACCAATCTTATACTTGCGGTTGAGTTCAGGTGATAACGTAAACGACTGCTATAGATCTGCAAGTAGTTTGTATCTATTAGGTGTTTATCTATGGCAACAGTTGTCTCTATTAGTGACCCGTAAAACGTGGTAACACGCCGTTACTATATTACTATTATATTTGCGGCCGAATACTCAATTATTAGTCAAATTAAGCAGGCTTCAATTACCATCCTGCCTTATAATTCAATTCTATCGCTACTTTAATCTGTATCTATAAATACCAGATCAAAGCTCGTTCTAAACACTTTACTAACCCCTTCGTGATATTCACTTACAAAAACAACGCTTCTTATTATAATCCTATAGTTAGAATATGTAGAACGTACAATGATTAGAGAGTTTTTAATTAGATTTTAAGTAGTTTAGTTTGTTTTCTTAATTATTATACATATAATGGTTTTGTTATAAATATTTCATGCTGTGCACACTATTTTGGTCTACAGTACTTCGCTAACTCTTAAAATTTCTATTTAGTGTAATCTGTATGAGTGCCTTAAAATAAATAAATAAATCGGGTATTCTGCTGTTAAACACTCACAAATATAGGCATACAACTACGTTGTATTATAGAAAAATAGCCGGCATAGAAGAGGTAACTGTTAAATATTTCTATGTAGCTATATCTTGGACTGCACTCTAGCATAAAGGTAGAAAGTTCTCATATGCTGAGCTACAATAAAAAGAAATAAGTAATTTCAAGTAAACGATGTAATGAATTATTTTTATTGCGCTAAAGAAGTGTTAGCTCTCTACGTTTGCGAGTAATACAAAATTCTTGACAACACAAAAATCAGCATTGTGCACCTTATTGTAATTGCAATAAAGGCTAAAATTGTACCATGCAATATGTTGTAGGATTATCCGCTACACTTGTTTAGTCTCTCGAGGTTTAAGAAAGGGAACTAATTGCCCAAATGGAGATGAATTGTTGCAACTTACCAAAAGTTGTCGCTCTTTCATTTCAAGTGTACTCGACGTTTATAAAATGCTTATTTATTTTATGTGATGTAATAACTTTTATTATTATGTTCTGTACATTATATTTATTTTACAATATTTGATGTTATAACGCGGTTATAACGCTCTAATAAATTGGTGATTGATTGGTAGTGAAATGTTGGATGCTCCTGGAAAGGTATACATATCATACAGGACGTATTGTTGAATACTGAGGACTCTTAAATGTTATGCATGTTATGCCATTGACGCCGCAAATAAATAAATAAATAACTGTTTTTTTATGTAAAAAAACATTGTCTATTGATTAGTAAATGATGTGTTGATATAATTGAAATAAATGAATGAAACGATAAGATATTATTTTGCTAATAAACTATTGGATATAAAATGGACCCGTAAATGGGCATTGTCCTTTGTATTTGCAAAATCATGATCATGAGAATGGTCTTTTCCCCCTTTTTTAAAAAAGTTTTTAAATGTTAGTGTATTGAATATTAATGTGAAAATAACATGATTTTTTTTGCGTATTTGTCGAACCAATCGTATGGTCAAGGTGGTTGGAAGATGTAGGGACCCTAAAGGAAATATTTATACATAGGTAAACTATAATCACATTATCCAATTCGCCTCTATTAGCAAGTCTGCCTCTTCGTTATGCAGGTTCTTGTTAAGTAAACCCTGAGCAGTAACGTTTGTCATTATTATTCCACTAGACGCTTCCAACTCGATTCTGAAGACTTATTCTTGAAATAGATAAGTTTTAAATTTGTGATCGATTTTTTAAATTTGTTTCAACTAAATTAATTTTTATAATAAGTGTTTTATTGGTAGTATTTAGTTTTTTTTTTTTTTTTACAATTTAGCTTCACGCCAGTAAACCATAATGGTTTGTCTTGGCGTTGCACATTCGTTCTTAATTACACTAAATTACACATAATTAGTTAAATAATAAGTATATACAATTTAAATGATAAACAAGTAAACAACATTAAAAAATAGAAGGTATTCTGAAATTTTTAAAAATACATTTTATATACAGGTTGCTTCAAAAGGTATAATAGTTTTTTAATTTATTTTTATAGTTTTTATTGTTTAAGCCTTTCCTTATTTCTGACGAGAGATTGTTATACACATTTGGGATTATGTAGGATGATATTCTTTTACCGTAAAAATTATTGGCTTTAGGTACGTGTAAATTATTGTTAGATATTTGTCGTGTAGTTATTCTTCCTTTCACACGCGGGTAGTTATTTAAGTTGGGATATTGCTCACAAAAGAGAAGATAGTTTACTTTATTGTGTATTGAAATCACATTACAGTGTTTAAATAAACCGTCATAATTGTTCTTAAACTCCAATTTGATTTTGTGAGGTACTATTGTTTTTAATAATCTTTTTTGTATTTTATTAATGTCGTCTAGGTAGGTTTTAAATGTACGTCCATAGCTCGTGAGCCCGTAAGTAATCAGCGATTCTGCCAATGCGTTATAGGTAGCTAGTAACACCGGGTAGGGGATTTTGTTCTTAACGAGGTAGAATTTTGAAAGTACAGCCCGTAATTTATTACAAATATGATCTATGTGATTTCTCCAGCAGAATCTGTCATCAATGATCACACCCAGGTATTTATGACTCC
Source organism: Tinea pellionella (assembly GCA_948150575.1). Classification (NCBI taxonomy): domain Eukaryota; kingdom Metazoa; phylum Arthropoda; class Insecta; order Lepidoptera; family Tineidae; genus Tinea; species Tinea pellionella. The sequence goes on from OX411253.1 coordinate 6,641,909, forward strand.
TGACTACTTCAATTGTATCGCAGTCGCAATGAGATCTGTTGTCATGAAGACATTGATGGTCGTGTGCTATTATGCTAATATTTGCAGACGTGTGATTGTGACTGGATTGTATGTGCATGAGTTTAGTTTTCGCCGCGTTAAGTATCAGACCTGAATCATGTGACCACTTTGTTACTTGGGTGAAATCTTCCTGCATCTTGACCAATGCAATTTCGGCGTTTCTGTCAGCAGCCACTAGACATGTGTCGTCTGCAAACTGGTATATGGAACAGTGCTTTATTATTTTTTCTAGGTCATTCACATAGGCCAAATAGTGTAAAGGACCGTTTACCGATCCTTGTGCAGTTCCCTCTGTCACTTTCATATTGTCGCTGAGGCTGTTTCCAATTCTCACGCGGTATTGTCTATTCTTTAAGTAATCCTTGCTCCATTCGAGGAGAGGGCCGCGTATGCCTGTCATTTCAAGTTTTTTAACGAGTGTATCGTGTCTCAGTGTATCAAAAGCCTTACTATAATCTATAAATACTAGTAGGACATGTTTTTTCAGGTGTAGGTGCGTGTTGACTTCGTCTGTGAATTTTGACAGTAGCATCGATGTGTTCTTTTTTATTTGGAATCCGTATTGATTTGTAGAAATTATGTTGTTGTTGGCGTAAAAATGTTGAATTTGTGTGCATATATACTTTTCTACAATTTTGTCAATTATTGGCAAAATCGTTATTGGACGATAATTGCCATGGTCATTTGATTTGCCACCTTTGTATATTGGCCTCACTATGCCTAACTTTAGTTCATCGGGGTATTTGCCTGATGCTACGCTGTTATTAATAAGATTGGCTATTGGTTCTGAGATACAATCTGCGATGGCTTTTATGTCCCGTGATCTAATTTGATCGTTTCCCGGTGCCTTGTTGTTATCTAATCTATTTATGATTTTTCTAATTTCAGATGGTGAAGCCTTTTTATAATACATCGAGACGGGCGTGTAATATTCGTGGTCTTTTTTGTTAAGCAGATTTATATCACACTTGGGCAGTATTTTTTTAACATTGAGGTCAAATTTTTTAGCAAAATCGTTAGCTAATTGTTTTTCACTGGCTTCAGTTATATCAAACGCTTTGAGCACAAAATGGTCTAGTGAATTTTTTATCCTACCAAGTATTTTATTTAGTATGTTCCAGACTTCCTTGGGATTGTGTTTGTTTTTGTTGATTTCATTTTTGTAGTAATTATTTTTTGCTTGTTGAATAGTTTTATTTGTATGGTTGCGTATTTTGTTATATTCTAGTTTAAGTGTCATGTTGTTCGGATCGTTTTTGTATTTAATATAGTGTCTGTCCCTACGTTTACATAGTTTTATTATAGTATTATTAAGCCATTTGTCTTTGTTTCTTTTAGATGTTATAATTTTGGTTAGGTATTTAGCTTTTTCATAACAATTCGAGATGTTGTGTTTTAAATTATTGTAAATAGTATCGGCATTTTCCAATGTATTTATATCGTCCCACTTGATCAATTTTAATTCCTTGTCCAATATTTTATTGTTAACTCGCGATGTAAATTTTGGAGCAACCTGTATATTGTGCAGATTTAAGAGCGATAGAACTATCATCCTATGGTCCGCCAGTGTAGTACCGAGCGCCGCGGAGTATAGGTCTTGTGAGTTGGATCGTACAAATATGTGGTCTATGCAAGTCTTACTGACTGTATTGTTATTTTTCGTATCAATCCGGGTATAATCATTGATACAACACACAAGACCGCTCTCGTACATGGTGCTTAGGTACTTTTTATGGATGCTATTTTCAGTTTTGAGGTCTATGTTAGTGTCGCCTATTATTATGAGATCTTTTACGTTCGAATATTTTTGTGTTATTCGGTCGAGTTCGCTCACAAATAAGTGCTTGTTACAATCAGGTGGTCTATACAGTGCACACACGGTATATGCGCACTTATTGGGTGTTATTAGTGTGCCGATAATACTCTCACAGTGTTGCATTACAGTTTTGTTAATATTAAAACGGTGTTTGTTTAATACATATATTGCTATGCCACCACCCTTTCGATCCGTGCGCAGGCGCGTGTGCATTGTATAGCCGTGTATATCATATAGACGAATTATATCTAGTGAACTGATATTAACTTCTGTTACAACGATGACGTCAATAGTGTGTTTAGATGAATCGATACATTGTAATAGGCCCGTGTAATTTTTGATCATCGAGCGGATATTAATATGAATGAAAGTTAGTTTTGGAGTGTTAGGCAAAAACTGTAGGTAGTCATTAATATCTGCACAATTCATAATTTCATGTACGTTGTCATCTTTGCAGCAGTCAAATTTCGAATTTGTTCCATTTATTGAGTCCGTTAGTTGGATGCCCTTGGTGATTTATCTTATAAACGCAGTTTTTTTATGTCGTCTTCGTTTCTAACGATTTCCACCTTGGATTTTTCCGACTTACGTGCTTGGATCCTGCCATTCTTATACCATACAAACTTGAAGGTGTCGCGTAGTTCTTGCTTGGCTTTCCATAATAGATTTTTATTGAATGGTGTTAGTGCTTCACGAATAAAAACTTTTAGGTTGGCCTTGTCTGCGGGTAGATTCGGTAATACATCACGAAGATGGATGTTGGTTTCGCGTGCTTTCTTCACCCACTGCTCCTTCTCGCCGGTATCACTCAATTCCACGGTCATTCGAACGGCCTGCCCGTCGATGAAGTTCGTGCATTTGATGTTTTTAACGTTATCACTGTTGACATCGATGTTCTTCGCTATGCTCTTGACTATTTGAGCCGCATCTTCCTGTTTCACGAGTGGCACACCTGCAATTTCGACCGTGCAGAACAGCTGGCTCTGCTCGAGGTGTTGTAAGCGTTGTTCCATTGACTTAACCTTTATTTGTAAGTTGGTATTATTATTGATTAGGTTTATATTCTTCCTTTCGAGTTCGTTTATTCTATGCTTGTAGGCTTCCATGCATTCTGTGAATTCCTCCATTTTATCAGTTAGGTATTCAATTGAGTTAGTCATGGAGGTCAGTTCCCTTTTAATGTTTCTTTCGGTTTCTTTGGCTATCTCCCTCAGAACTTTCTTCATACCTGCTCCAGGACTGTTATTTGTTTCAAAATTTTTTTCCTCCTCATCTTCATCTTCCGTGTCGTTATCTGGTACGATGTATGAGCTTGTCCTTTTATTTTTTTGCTGACATTGAATACAAGACCACTTCAATCCATCATCAGCTTTCAGTGCTGTTAGTTGCTTGGTCCCCAGTCCGGCGCATTGGGGAGTAGCATGCACAGTTTTATTACACTTACTACATTCCAAGCCCGGAAACTTCTTTGTGATTACTTTTAAACAGACAGCACATTTTGGCGTCATATTGAGGGTGGATTGAAATTAGTTATATGTTAAACCGAAACAAAATGACTCACAAACTAATAGATTTACACTATACACTGCCACAAGTCTAATGAAACCGTTATTTTCGACCGTTATTTTCTTTCTAGGTAAGCGCGAGCGGACGTCCACTTCGAGTCGCGGCCGACGAACGAATGCGGCTCACTATTGCGTTTGTTTTGATTCGATATTTAAATTGAAAATGGTATCGCTGCGGCCACGATGCGAAGGCTTCAAAGCCTTCGAAACTCGACCTTGTCGCGTTTCAGGAATAGTTTGAAAGTAGCCAGGTATAGCGAGAGGAGTGTGCACTGTCAATCTAGATGGTACATGCTCGTTTCCTCAATTTGGCATAGTGGAGGTGACTGCTGCCGGCACAGGTTTCTCTGTAGTAGCAGTTGTTTTCATTCATGGACCGCACTCTAGCTTTATATCAGGGGGAATTTTGTCACATGCTGAGCTACAATAAAAAAAATCTGACGAATCTCATGGATACGATACGAAAAAATATATAGAAACATGCAGGAATAAATTCACTCTTTAATAATAAGATAACTTATAACCTTGAATTTAGATTTTGTTTCATTTAAATTGAATTTGAAAACGATTCAAACAAAGCCTCGGCAAGAATAGAACTGAAGGCATCATTTATTGCATTTGCAACAGTAATACGCTTGCTGATTGTACGGAATCTAGTTACCTAAGAAACCCCAAAAGGATAAAACGACCTTTGCATCTATTTCGATTTTTTATTTAACTTTAACTATATTATAGACTTTAATCCCAAGAATTAGAGGTTAATCTTAAATTTATATTTATATTAATGATCTCAATTAATAAAATAACAATAAATGTGTCAATTGATAACAATGAAATTAACAATTATACTCTGAACAATGCTAAAAAATGATGACAACAAAATAATGATTAAAACTATGTCAAGAAATTAAAATAATAATAATAATCAAAACAACTTCGCAATAGGTAAGGAACACAGCAATAATAATAATAATATTGTTGATATTAGACCAATAAATGTAAAAAAAATTATGTATTTTTATATGATCTCAAAAATAAAAAAGAAATACTGGTACAGCATCGGTACGAGTACTGAATGATGTATACAACCTTTTTTATACGGGATTAGCTATAGTGCTAGCTGACTTTTTACTCCCTGTTACCTTTATTACGTACCAAATGTGCTAGAACCATGCAGCCGACTGCTATATACCAGTAGACATTTTATCTTCCGTTCTGTTAGTTGTCTCGCGATGTACCGTAGTCTACCAAAACAGTAAACTATACACAAATAGTTTTTACTAACTTATATTGGGCAATAAACCCCAATAATTATTCAGCAATTAACAAATTTTGTATTGCAATTAAACAAAGTAAATTAAAGTTACTCAGTCAGTATTTACTTTGTTATTGGAGTAAATACAACTATAGAAGTAAGGGGCGTTTAACCACTTTGAAAACACCTTATTTTAATTAAGACAACCTAGCAAATACAGACTCTAAAGTTTATATTAAGTTAATAGTTGAAAATAGCAGAGACAGCTTTTGAGGTTTATACCTAACTCGTTTAATTTATTTAACTTTTATTTGGATTTTGGAATATATGCGTAAAGCTTACATTTACTCTTTATTTGATCTATCCGTCATGTGATTTCCGTATTTAAAAAAATATATATAGTTTTATATATGTCATTTTATTTTACTTTTTTTTTGTATCGATTTATTTATAATATATACGTTACATTTTCTTTACAAAAAGTGCTCCTAATTCCTGCGTTACATGATATTCTTTTTGTACAATAGAGTTAATATTGACAGCTTTACTTAGCAGTTGCTAATTAATTAATTAGTTTTTTTTTCGGCATATCAAATCTCGAGTGAAGTTTGCATACCATAAATTTATAGTGATAACTCTAACATTTAAAATATGCAAAAAAAAAACCTATAAATATTGTCTAATACCAAATTTCTTTGTTCCAGAATCAATAAATAATTCTTCATCTGTTCATCGATTAAAATCCTTTGAGGGATGCATTTAGAAATGACATTACAACGTGTCATTGTGTCCAGTGTGATGTGAAAAACAGTATGTCAAAAGGACAGAGCCGGCTGCTCAGCGGGTGGTTGACGATGTCCGTGGCAGTGATAGTATTGGCTGGGGCAGTGAACGGTTGGAATTGTGTATGTAACCCCACAGACTGCGAAGTGTTAGAGCCTAGTGGCTGTCCTGGACTTGGAATTGTTGTGTGGGATCCTTGCAGGTTGGTTCAATCTCCTTCTTATTCTAGCAAAACATATTGGGAGGTTCTTAATAGTTGTCAGTTTAATCTGCCGCATGTAAAGTGCCTAGTCGCCTTTTGGGATCAGTGTAGAATTCTCCGTGTGCACATTCTCGAGCCGACATGACTGTTTTCTACAGCCAGCTCTCATTGGGAGCAATTGTCTTGGCTATGGAACCGCAGTCCAACTTAACATCAGGCTGATTATGGTCATAGGCCAGGATACTCGTATGGAAAAGGTCACATATAGTAATTACGGTATTTATACGGTAATAATTTTATTATCAATTGTTTTTGCTAATAATAAACTTAATATTCTATTAGATCTAAATATAAAATTAATTAATAAAATAGTAGGTTCAGTAATAATTATATTTAAATATCTTCAAATAATTTTGGTGCTAAAAACAAAGGGACTCGGACATCGGCTTTGAATTTCTTTATTTTAATAGATCCCCGACCCGAAATTTGTTTCGAAATTGCTATCAAATTGGCTGCGGTCTATCATCCTGTCAATCCTAATTCGAATTGAGTAAATATGTAATTTGTTAATGAATTAATATAATTTGTAATGTAATTTCTCTTTTATCTAGTACATTAGTTCTTATTATTATAATCAATACGGATATTTCTAAATTTAATTCTCTTACATATTATTATGATGTGATATAGTTCATACTCCGCCCGATCCGCTCATCAAAGAAATGTCTACAGGCAGCAGTAGCCTCTGCTATGCCGACTTGAGGACGCGAATGTGCATCATTACAAGGAACACTCCTCGTTTATTCCGAAACGCCCTAGGACTGCAGACTGTGCTGTGTCATTAGTTTATCATCAATAATTGTTTAAATATAATAATTTAATAAAACGATTTAGCAGGGCTAATTTGCCTAACCAATTTAATATTTGTACAATTGATTTGATCACACAAATCAAAGGTTAAGTCAAAGTCAGGGTCATTGAATTCTAAATTAACTTTAAGTATGCATAATTCAAACTCGAACTGGGTGTTAGTTACAATTGAGAGACTGAAGGGCACTAAAAGTTAGTTAAGGAAACTTGAGTATAGACAGACACTCTTATACTTTTTACATCATTAGAAAAGTTTGTCAGAATTCTAAGAATAAACTTATCTACATTTCTTACTTAGTTATCGTTTATCTTTTTATTATATATACAAGTAGCCTGGAATGTGACCACACTCTCTGAAGTACGGTTCATGAATGGGGTCAACTGCTATCACAGAAAAATAGATATATGCAGTCAGCAGTCGCTTCCGCATTGCAGGTTGACAATGCACACTAATACTACTAACTAACTAATGGTTGTTTCTATCCATCTATAAACTCGCGTTTCGCGTTCAGTTTGGAAGTAACTACGTACAGTGACAGGAGTGTGCACTGTCAATCTGGATGTTGCTCGTATAGCGGAGGCGACTGCTGCCTGTGGAAATTTAGTGTAGTAGTAATAGCAATGTCAGTAATGGCTTGTTCTGATCTTGATCTCTCAAATGAAGTCTTCTTCTATCTTTGGTTTTATTTTTTCTATCAATAGAGACCATTCAAATATCGTAATAGAATTCAAATTCAAATTCCTAAAATGCGTACGAGGCGTTGTGACAACACGTTCCTCGTGCGTACTGCGAAACTGCCGTCCGGTGTCTGTGTTTCCCGACACGTACAACACGGGCCTCTTCAAATTGAAGGTAAATAGGTACCTCATAGGCAAGCGTGCTCTACCTTAGACAGCATCACTGCTTAACATCAGGCAGGGTGCGGTCAAACGCTTAACTATTTAACTTTAAAAAAAAAAGCAATGTTAACAGCTAGTACTATGACGGCCTTGTAGGACTATGCATGTTTTACTTAGTGATATTATTATGATATTGATGTTTGATTTTACATGAAAATCTTAAAAAACTAATAATAAAAAATACGTAATAATGTTTTAGTGTGGATTTTTATTCTTAATATGATATTAATAAATTATTCTGTAAGCATTAGAGGTGAAGATTTTCCACTTATAACAGTAACTACTAAAGTAGTTTTCACGTCTGAAAAAAATAGATAAATGGTTTATTTTAGTAGTTTATTTTAGAGGATGCCTATTGTTGGGTTGATGACACGTAACATGTTTGACGCGTAACAATTTACTATGACAATGACTAACAACTATACATTAGTGTTGTCCTTTCAAGGATTTCTAGGTAATTTATTACAAATCTTGATCTAATAATAATTGATATGTAGTTATTACATATTACTTTAAATGTCAAATATGTTCATTTACATTATTGAATTTGATATTTGACTATGTCTTAATCTATGTATATATTTTTTTTTTGTGTAACCTACCTACATTTTCATTATTTTTTTATGTTTACATATTGGGGTTGTTACTAATAAATTACGATGAAAAATTGAACAGAAAAAATCACACACACGCACACACGGCAATTGAGCGCATACCCTCTGTTTTTATTAAATTAATTTTTAACACATTAAAATGCGTGACAATTGTATTGTATTGTAAAGTGCTGAATTCGTTATTATTAAATTATGATAAAAATGAACTAGAAAAAAACAAACCCTAGTTGAGTTTTCATCATAATTAAATAATTATAATTCTTTCTATATTTCAATTTCAATTAATTCAACATATCTTTATATATTTTTTTCATTAGTCCATTGAGAAGAAATAATTAATAGTCGTGGATATATTTTTAAATGTGTATTTAATTTCAGATGCTGCAAAGTATGTGCAAGGACATTAGGTGAAGACTGCGGCGGATTTAGAGGAACATGCGAGCCTGGATTAAAATGTTACGAGGGTTCATGTACAACGATAACGTGAAACAAACAGTTTTTCTTGTAAATATATGTAAAAAAAAAACTGTTATTTTGTAAGTAATTAGCGAATTGAACATATCTATTATATAATGACGTGGAGTAAACGAGGACCACATTTTGGAAAGTGAAGTGTTGTCGATGGATGACAATAAATTAGATGAAGATTTAGGAAAGTGAATTATATTATTTTGCTATTCTTTTTTTAATAATCAATAAATAATCTAATTCATTTGTTTTTAATATGCAGAATTTGTAATTCAGATAACACGGTATAAAGTCTTTTTAAATGTAAAAAATAGAAGAGATAGAAAGTGAAACTTCTGAAAGAAGAAAAGTGAAAAGTCTAACTAGCCTTGACCAAAAGTTAAACATACGCCGGTATTGTTGCGTATACTGTACATTTTCAAAAGTATTGTTAACCCTAATCTTTCAAACCAACAAATATTCCAAAGATTTTTTTACATAAAAAAATAAAGTAACAAACATCAGTACTTAACAATACGAACTGGGTCCTCCATTAGCTACAAATGAATTTTATCGCATATAAAAATCTCGGCGAGAGTTCATTCATAATACATTATGGAAATAAAGAATGAATTCGTAGTTTAACGTGTTCGCAAATTTGCTTTTAATGTCCTTGAATGTTTGTAGGTGCCATGATAAAAATTCACCTTTTTTACTTTCTTTTTTATTACATTGTTTGCAACATAAATATCACTGAATTTTATAATATCTGTGTTTATACATTTTAAACGATTGCTACCACAAAGAAGTGTCTTTCAGCAGTCGACTCCGCTATTCTGTTTTCATACGACTAGCTGAGTGAGCATCGATCAAGTTGCCGATGCATATTTTTCTCGTTATATTTTGGTTAATTTTGAACGCTGCTAGTTTCTCCCTAGTGAAGTCCTCAGACAGAGCTAATTAATAACCATATTTTTGGTTGGTTTTTAAAAATATATAAAATTGTATTATACTGTTCTTTGACTATTTATTGTTAGTATAACAAAGAAATTTTTAATATAGCTACAGGTGAAAAATAATTATAGATTACACTAAAATCACTCTATGTAACTTATGTTATTTTTCGATGGAATTCGTTGTAATTATTATAGAAGCTTGTTATTATTTTGTATACTTTTAATAGGTTTAAATGAATTGTAAATATAGTTTGGAACAGTAATTGTTGTAAACTTTTCTTACCAATCATAACTTATTTTAATTTATAAACTAAATAATACAATTTAATTATTTTTATAGAAAACATTTTTTCTGTACAAAATTCGTAGTTCTTAGTTTTCTGTTTTTTTTTTTTGTATTTATATTAAAGTTCGTTCAGAAATTGTTTTTCATGCAAAACAATATTTACTTTTATTTGATAAGTTTCCAATTATTACTATAAAATACTATTAACATATTTTGTGTGTGCTTCCATGTTAAAACGTAGTTTAAGATATCTATCTATTCAGGTCTATAAATATTTATTGTATATAGATTAGAAATACATATATTGTACCTATTTTTTGTATCTTATTGTATTTAAAGAAAAAGAGCGTAACAGACTTTGGTAATTCGCTATAAAAAGTACTAACTCAATCAAAGTACTTACATTTATTTACACACCTTAATTTGTCATAAATAAATTATTGACGGCTCTACATATTCTACGAATAAATAATTATTGTTACAATAAATCTTTAAATATATATAACGAGTGGGGTGTGCACTGTCAACCTGGATGGTGCATACTCGTCTTCTCGAGCCGGCATAGCGGAGGCGACTCCTGCCTGTAGATATTTCTCTGTAGTAGCAGTTGTTTCCGTTTATGTACCGCATTGTTGCTTTACATCAGTGTTATCATATGCCGAGCTACAATTAAAAAAGAACGAAAAAAAAGTTCTATATTTTTTATTTTATTTATTAAGGCATCGAACAACTTTATATTAAACATAATTTTTTATAACAATTAAGAGCCAATAATTGATACCACAGATACGCAATAAACTAATAAGAAGAAGTACAGGTCTTGGACACAATACAATACAAAGTACACTGAAATAATAATAGATGATTAAGTTACAATGGTTGAGAGGCAAAGAACACTGCAGCCATTTTGTACTATATTGTAACTTGTACAAAACAAGTCAATATCTAATTACAAGCGTACCTCATTAAAAGAAGAACTAGCACTATCTCATTATATTATCCCAAAAATAATAATAATAAAAATACCGGCCTACTTCTTTTTCAATTATAATTAAAAACATTTGTGACATTGTGTGTGGTCTTTTCAACGGAACGCAGACGTGACAGTGTAACGCGAGAGTTCTCCACCAATAGAATAGCTTCATTTAAATGCGGCGGTCAAAATAACATCGGCTGATTGGTGGAGACGTGTTGCGTTACGCGTAAATGCATCCTCGTACCTATGAAATACACACACTCGAAAAGTATGCCTTATAAAATTTAAAGTCAACCCTGTTCAATTTAAAGTAGACCGCATGCAGTCTATTCAATGTTCATAGAATCATAATCTATTTATTATTTAAAATATTTTCTATAATATGATGATTTTTGTCAAAGATGTTGAAGATAACGAAGATAACTACATGTCTGTAAATAGTTTTATTGTTACTTTGTATAACCATTCATAAGTATAACAGTTTTGTAATGTTAGATGTAAACTGAAACGTGTATAATCAAATCGGCTACTCGTTAATTGTGCACATAAAAATGTTCAAAATATTAATAACATGTTTTATTTATTTCATAAAACCATCCTCACGTAGTTCGTCTTGACATTTTTTTATATTACATCAATAATCCGCCTAGAGTGCAGTCCATGAACGGTTGCAACTGCTACTACAAATAAGTTTCTACAGGAAGCAGTCGCCTCCACTATGTCGGCTTGAGGAGATGAATGCGTACCGTCCACATTGACAGTGCACACTCCTCCGAGATAATAAATCAAGACGTTTTAAAATTAAGTCAATTGGGAGGACAAAACATTTAGTCAATTACTTAGGAGGAACTTAGGCGCGTGTGGGATCACGAGACTAAATATTTTTTGTTGCTGTGATATTTAACTTTATTTTAATTAATCTGTACTCGTATATATATTTCAAATTACAAATTGCACTAATTTAATTATAAGTATGTTTTCAGTTTCAAATATAACATGATTTCGAAAATTCGAGAAATTTTATTGCGAAAATGGTATAAAGAATTAATGATTAAAAAGATTAGTTTTATATTTATTTTATCAAAGCCAAAAAATGCGAATGATACGTAGTTTATGTCCACAATGAGCACATAACAGTAAAATTGGAGAGATTTTCTTTGCAATCTGCTCGCTGTTCTTAGGAAAATTCTTAGCCATTATCGAGACAAAGCAATTTCGAAGGCATCCATTCTTTGTCGCTTATCTCACGTACAAACCGCCTCCTATCATTGTTCTCGGTAACAATTCTTCCTTTTTTTACAAACTTCGTACAAAACGCTTTTGTTTCTAAAGACAGTCACGTGCGGCCGTGTTCAAAAAATCATGACCAGGCGGACGGTCTACCATCTGAAATAAATGGACTGATTTACAGATATCTGCTAAAAGTAATTTTATCTTTTAGATCGAATTTCAAAGAGTGGTAGATAGAATGTTGATGATTCTCCCTGATTGCCGTCCCTGTGTTAGCGACTGTTTCAGGATCGACGTGGAAGTATATAATGAGAAGAGTGTGCACTGTCACTTTATTTTATATAACACACATATAATATAACACACATTATAGTAGTGTTATTTGTTAAAAAATACAAGAATACAAACAAGCAGTGTGAAATATGGTGTCGCGGTCATTGAACTCACAGCTGATTATGCGTGCTTGCGATTACCGATTACAGAAAAATATTTAAAAAACTACTAATAGAATAAGTTTCAAAAATGTTTTAGTATTGCTATAGTAACACGTGGTCAAAGGAATTGCTACATATATTTTTACATCCTGTATATGACCTGAACTCTGCCTTTCAAAAACAATATACGGGTAACTTAAGTAAACCGCCGTAACTTAAAATAGATAAAAGCCAACGAGGCGCCAAAAACACGAAGGAAAAGCACTTATCTCTAAAAGATTTACTGGTCCATTACATGTGGAAAGTTTATGTTGTAACGCTGCGTGTCTCTTGCAAGTTCTAGCTATAATTTGAAAAGGTACTCAACTTAATTTGAAAGCAAATTTCATTTTAATGACTGCCGTGGGGTAATGTTACTGCGATACGATCTTCCGGCCTCGATTTAGAGCCCGAACACTAAACGCGTGCTTTTGAATCGAATACCGACCAAAACCTATTGTGTTGTATGATTGAATGTCTTCCGTCAGGCGTTAGACGTAGTAATTTAGAATTTCAATTCGGCTATTTTGAGAATGTTAATTTATGTATGGATGCTTTTAGTGACTTGCTGTTGGTATGAATTTATTATTATTTTCATCTGTTTTAAAATGATATCTACATTCAACACGTTGGAAAATATCACAAACAAATATTCAAATAATTTTATTCAACATTTGGTAGCTTTAGAAACCAAAAATAATTTTTAACATACCTCTCATATACTAACTTAGTATTTAAGTATTACTAAGCTAATGTTTGTATAATAGGCACTGAACGACCAAAGTACATAAAACATAGTTACATTTGTACCGGTCAGCGAGATTGGAAACACGGGTCTCGTCGATCGTGATTCGTGATTTTACCGCCTTCTACAGCTGGACCATGGCCGCTCTGTAAATAATATATTATTTAATTATAAGTAAAAAAAAATTGCGACTAACACACAACTAACACTAATGTTTATTTTCTGTTAAATTTTATCATAATTTATTGTAATAAGTGATGTTAATGACGATTGCTGACGTCACACTACTTAATCACGTCCTGAATTTAGTATCGAGACTAAAAAAAAGTAAATAAGCAAGCCTGCAATCTGTTACGTAAATACAATCTGTACTTTTTTATGCAGACAAATAGAAAAATTGTAGAGGTACGTTGAGTACGCAATCAAAGGATTTATACGAAAGGCGATTTAGTAAAAGTGTTCGGATTTCAAAATGTATTAAAAGTGAACGCGAATGAATGGAATTCTCATTTGGACATGTTTTTTCGTGGCATTTTAGTCTGAGTTGAGAGGCAAACGGGCTTTTCACATTGTACATGAAAAAGGAGGAGCATATTGTACGCGAGCTCAGTAGATCTCGTGATCTTCGCAATTAATGCGAAACAAGGAGGAATAAAATACGTATTTGGGCTCGAGGTATGTAACCGTCGAGCCGTATAATTAAACATCACATATGTCGGAGAAACCTGTTCTCTTACAACATCTCAATTGCTTTAAATACATATTAAGAAAAGTAATTAACTGTTACACCTGCAATAAGACGATATCAAACTTCTTCTATTTATTCCTTGGAGGCATTTAAATTTAAAGAACGGTAAGCAGATTAGCCCAGTCTGCCGGACTGGGGTAGTTAGTACCACTACTTTCGAATGTGACACCCGTGAAGTGACCTTTTAGTTTAAAAATAGCCAGGCCTCTCGTTAGAGGAGTATGCACGGTCAATCTGTATGGTTTACATTTGTCTCCTCAAGCCGGCATAGCGGAGGCGACTGCTGCCTGTAGAAATTTATTTACAGTAGCAGTTGTTTCTGTTCATTGACAGCACTCTAGATTTACATCAGGCGGAGTATTGTCTAATGCCAACAAATAAAAAAGATTTAACAAGAGAATTGTGATCTGTCGTAGATGGTGTAGGTGCATTCGTCTGAAGCCGGCATAGTGGAGACGAATGCTCTGCGACATTTCTCTGTTGTTTCTTTGTACTCTAGTCTTTAAACATCAGGCAAAGTCAGGGTCACATGCTGATGGTAGATTGGCAAATAAATAAAAAATGCTACTTCGTATAAAACTTAAATCTCTGTTATTTTCCTTTGTAAGAATAAAAGGCTTACCCTTTATGAATAATATTCATGTGTGTACATTTCTGGGTAATCCGCATGAAAAAAGGCGACCGAGATTAATTTTTTAAATGTAAATGAGAAATTCTTTCCTTTATTACCATTGCTAATTTAAAAAAGGTAAGTATAGTGATGAGCCACCTTAACCGAGATGCACGCGTTACAAGAACAATAGTTATCCAGGCCCATGTGGTAAAGAAACAAGACGCAAATTACCATTCTCGGAGAAGATATCTCTGGTCTCTTTTTATCCCGGTAATGAATTAAAAAAAAAATGGAGAGAGACAAATCTTTGATATACAATTACGAAATAAAAATAATATTAATGATGTCTTATGTCGAGCTACAATAAAAAAAAATATTTCGACCAGGAATCGAAACCGGAACCTCCGCCCAACAATCCGCAGTGGCGCGCCATGACAATGAACTGATAAGTTATCGAGTGACAATAAATTACTGAATCTATTTTATATTATTTTAAATAGATTTTAACACATTTAACGTTAAAAAATATAATAGTACAAAAAAATACCCCAATGTAAAGTCGTGACATTTAGTTAGTTAGATAAATGTGAACACGCCTTAAGAGATGGTTGAAATGTCGTTTTCATCGCCGTTTAATTTCCTCAACGTCATCCAGCTTGGCCTGGGGCTAACCGCTGTGATATACAAGTCACTCACACAATAATAGTACTCATGTCCATATGATTATGGATCTTTTTAGAATAAAAGATTTTCTTTATTCTAGTTAGAAATAGAAACAATTAAAACGATACAATGTTATTCAAACAATTTGTGAGAAAGAAGAATTTATAATTATAAGTTTGGTAAGAATACATAAATAAAGATATATAGGTTCCAAATATTCAGTTAGCTAATACTTGTTTAGCCGTAGGAAAATACCGTATAAATTGGTGGTATTTAATAGGATATCTCGCTGGCATTATTGGCAGACATAAAGCCTTCGAAGTTGCGCCAAGGGGATTCTTTCTTGGAAGTATCGACCAATTGTATCGAGAAGGTATTACCGACGGAATTAATGCTGGGTTCACACGAATGAGCGAGATGGCTATCAGATTACATTATTATACAAAATATCTTAAATTTTAGTGGAAAGTTTTGTCCGTATATATTCCCGTATCGCTACCTTGCGTACGTGGTACGAGCTTTGCATTGCTCTTAAGCGGCGTAACTTCTGACCCCTAATTACTTCACTTAAAAGGTATAGTAGGTTATCGCCATTCTACCTACCACTCTTTTTTTATTATAGCTCGGCATGTGACAACACTCCGCCTCATGTAAAGCTAGAGTGCGGTCCATGAATGGAAACAACTGCTACTACAGAGAAACTTGTGCGGGCAGCAGGCGCCTCTACTATGCCAGCTTGAGGAGACGAGCATGTACCATCTAGATTGACAGTGCACACTCCTCTCGTTAAACCTGGCTACTTTTAAACTATTCCCGAAACGCGACAAGGTCACTTCACGGGTGTTACATTCGAAAAGGACGGCTAATTGGAGAAATAACCATCTCAGTCTGCCTACCACTCTTCAACACATCGTCTTTTTTGAAAGCGTCTTTTAGGTTATTTTTTAAAATTAATTATTGATTTTATCAAACTGATTCAGCCTTTACTGAAAATGTCCTAAAAAATATTAGAGATAAAATAACTTCATGTGATTGTAGCGTTATGGATGGTAACACCTCTAAACACTTGACGAAGGTTCTGTCGGAAAGAATGCTTCGTGAAAGTAGTCGAGGTATTGTTAGGTACTGTTAATTAATTATTTTATATCGAGGTATAGATGCATCTATATATAAGTTTGTAAAATGTCACGCTGTCAAATGAGTTTGCTATAGGTTAGGTTAGACATAGCCTCACTCTGCCTGTTGTTGAAGCTAGAGTGCTAGAGGACAGAGTAGAGGGATTGCCATTGCTGCACTGTCACTGCAGATAGGTAATATGAACTAAAAACTAGAAGTTAAATCATTAACTAATAGTGTAATAAGACTAGTGATTTAAATCGAACCCATAGTAGGTTTCCAACTTTTTTTAAATCTTCTTTTCTTGCTTCATCCTAGCGATGCCAGGTCCCATTAGAAAGTTTATAATGTATTGTAGTTATTACAACTAATTCATTAATTAACTAAACTAATAAAAGTTTTAAAAGAGCTTAAATTCATGATAATATAAAGTAGGATGTAGGTATTTTTGTAAGTAAATGATGATAGAAATTGCATTTACTGCCGTATAATCGAAACAAAATAGTAAAACACATCTTTTTCCTTAGTAAGAGTGACTATTTAGAGTGACGTACATAATTTTTGACAATTAGAACAGGATTAATTTTTAACAAATGACTGTGTCAATTTATGTTTTTAATAAAATAAACGATAGCAGAATTCAAATTGAAATTTATTGCTGTTAGTTCTAAAGCAATGTATCATCGTAACAATCAGCGTATCATAGTGTGATTTATAAATTGCATTGCAATTATTTATGGATAGCAATGCATATAAATTTATAATGCTTGCACTAGAGGTGCAAACTTCATACATCTGACATAAAAAAACGTAGGCCGCATCAAACGATTTGACAATGTTGCAGTCAAGTCAAATACTAACCCAAACGTGGCTGTGGCCATGTTTTCTCTCGCGTCACATTTGGAGCGTTATTGCACATCTAGTTGTATATATCAATGGTTAAAGCAATGCCAGTGTAGACGTAGCTTTGGACAGGCAAGGCGGTCGGCGCGTGGTGGAGATTCAGAAAGGATTGCATCTCCCGGTTTGACCCCGGTTGGATAGGGTCGGAGATATGAGGGAAAGAAGTGAAAAAAGAAATCACGTAGCAACCGAATGAAATTGCGATATAATAATAAATAGAACTTTGCTATTCAAGATTTAAATAATTACAATAAATATTCCTTATAGAGCTTAAAGTTATATAAACTTAGGTAGCATGATAGATTAGAACGAAAGTCTAATCTTAGTCGATTAGTTCTGAAACTTTTAGCATTTAGCTTGTGACGCTTAGAGCTGAATTTTGGTTTTAGTGGCCTTGCGTACTGACTTCACCACCAAGAAGAATATTATAGACATCAGCGCTCGTGGATCTCTTTTTTTTAATTTAATAATATTATGTATTTTATATTATTTGTAAAGGCGATATATTTCAATTTATTTATGACATTATAAGATAATTAATCTTTATATAACATGTCATAAGTTTGACCTAAAAATTTTAGTCCCTTAGGTATTATATATTTTCCTCTGTATTCATATTTCATTTTTTGCGCAATTTTCGGGGATAGTTCACTGAAGAGTCGAGTCGCGTTGTAAATCAAGTCTGGGACATCGACTTATCGCAAATTGTATACACACCCCATCACTCTTTTGGGAATAACAGTTAGGCTGATCCTATACGGGCGGTTATTTCGCGCGTGCATTAAACTGTTTATACTATATTTTTTAATTTTCAAAATGGGTCATACAATTATCTATGCTCTTGCAGACGTTTGTTTTAATCAAGTACAAAGGTTGTTGCGCAAAATTAGTCAAATCGCAGAGTCGCTTCTGCGTAAGGAGTGTATAAATCGCACCGGAAAGCAGCCTATGTATTAAGACCACTTCATGTTATGTTGTGCGGGAGAACCTCCTGTAGATTCAGCCATAAAGTACCTATCTTTAACCACATATTTTGCCCTGTCAACTTATGTAATAAAAATATTATTTATTATATATTATTTTTATTATTTTATTGTAAAACCTTTCATAAGAAAACTCTTGTGATTTATGAGAAAGTCAGGTATTCCATTTCATAGTTTAAACGTATTAGTCTTCGTAGAAACCTTAATCGAAATCCTCTTTAACAAAGTACATTAATCCATTTAATAATTTTATGCGTAGAAATGATAATAATAAAAGCAATTAATTAAATTGCTAGCGTAATTCATCAAAATTTCAGATCTTGATAAACTTTATTATTAAACCTATTCGTAATAGATAGTCATCGCTTTAATAGCATTTATGTCTATTTTCATTGTCCTTCATGTTTCGAGTATTTCTATACATTTACGGATCTAACATAAATTATATTATTAATTTTATATTTCTTATATTTAGGACTTCTTAATAGATAGATATTACAGAGCTTTGTAGACTATACATAGACTCACTATGATTCATATTATTATTATTTTTAGTTTAGTTTTTTTTTGATTTATTAATTTTATTTGTTTGCAAATAATTTAAATTGGCATCACTTATTCAATGTTTTAATTTAATTACATTAAAAATTAATTCAAATGATTGGTTTTATTTTTCTTTACTTAGTAAAAAAATAATTTATCTTATTGATAAATTAAAATAATTCAATTTCATTTTCTTAATGATATTTCCATTAATACTCAAAACAATAACATCACGCCATTACAAGTTTAATTCTAATAAAAGTAGACGCGTGCAACATGACACAAATTCAATCATCAGAAAAGCCTCAAATAAATAATTTTATCACTGACAAAGCCGTAACTTTAGGAAGACAGTACAAATACATAATATATTTCACAGCTTTATTCGGATTGAACAGATTGTATATGACAAATCCGACCACAGGTTTAAGAATAGCAGCATATTGTCAGAGTATATTTTTAATAACTCTTCTAGTTTATCACTCCATAAATGAAATGTATATCCCCTCTATTTCTCATCAAGTCTTCAAATATACTGCAATATTAGAATATATTTCATTAGTTTTATGTTCTACATTTTTTTGCAAAAAAGTGAACTATAAATTGGGGTTTTATTTGGCCAAGGTTGATCAAGCATTAAATATTACACGTGAAAAATGGTTAGCGAATAGTATTTTACGGAGAATGGTTATAGTAATAATTATTGCGCTGATATACCATAGTTCACAGATTGCCTGGACACACGTATTTTTCAGTGAACTGTCTTCGAATACAATGTTGTATATAACTGTAATAGCACATGAATGTGAAGAGATGTTGTTTTGTTCAGCCCTAAAAACTATACTTCAACGCCTACGGATTATTAAAGATCATGTTAGAAAAATTCTAGTTACTCCCGTCGAAGAAGAAGAAAAAGAAGACAAATATGCTGAATTGTCGAAGAATACTGTTCTTGATGTTACAGAAATGCATCGAGTTTATGAAAATTTGCATCTTTGTTCAAAATATTTGAATAGAATTATGAGTTTTCCGGTAAGTAACGAGAGGTGTGTGCTCCGTCAGTGCTTCATAGCGGAGGCGACTGCTGTCTCTATAACATTTAATGGTCTAATATTAACTACATCACATTAAAGTACTATTATTTGTTAAAAAAAACCACAAAACATCATCGAAATGTGAATGCAAGAAATGATGCATCGGTTGGTGTCGCGACGGCCTCGTAGCACCCGCGAGGCCATTAAACTCATACCTGATGGGCGGCCGAGCGCGCATGTCCTAGGTCCAATTATACCATATGACTTAACTTTCACGTTAAAGTGTCACTAATATCAAGTGTATGAAAAGAAGCCAAATATGTTTTTTCTATTAATTTTTCGGGAATGTACTCCTAATTACATCAACACCCTTTTATCGATAACGATATGAATTTACACGATAGTGCAACGCGTGCGGAGTAAATGTAAACGTATCCGTTGAAGTCATCGTGAAATGTAACAGTCAAAGTAACTTTAACGGGTCTTTTGGTGCAATTGGACCTTAGCGATGTTTTTTTTATTGTAGCTCGACATGTGAGAACACTCCGCCTGATGTAAAGCTAGAGTGCGGTCCATGAATGGAAACAACTGCTACTACAGAGAAACCTGTGCGGGCAGCAGTCGCCTCCACTATGCCGGCTTGAGGAGACGAGCATGTACCATCTAGATTGACAGTGCACACTCCTCTTTTATACCTGGCTACTTTCAAACTATTCCTGAAACGCGACAAGGTCGCTTCACGAGTGTTACATTCGAAAGTGGTGGTACTAACACAGGACGGCAGACTGGGCTAATAACCATCATAAGTCTGCCTACTACTCTTTAATAGTGCCTATAGGCACTGAGCGAACACGGGTCTCATCGATCGTGAGTTCACGCGTCTTACCGCTGGACCACGGCCGCTCTAATGTTATTATGACATTATGGTATGATTCATTAGGAAATCTTTGAAAAGCTAACAATAAAACAAAACACTCATTAATAACGTAATAACTCGCACTTTATATGTGACAATAAGGCTTTGTGTATCATTTTAGATGGCCGTCATTATGTTGGCATCCGGTGTTACAAGTACATTCATGTTAAAAACATTAATAGGCGTAACTCAACAATCTGTAGTAAGTTTTTTGTTTACTTTTTTTGTTTAAGCCTGTTTAAGTTTGAGTAACAAAAATCTAACTAAACATCTCTGCATTCTTATTTGTAATAAATAACACATTACAATACCCTGACCCCAAACTAAGGTACCCTATTAATATCAGGACAAGGAATGTCGCGTTTCGGGAATAGTTTGAAAGTAGCCAGGTATAAAGAGAGGAGTGTGCACTGTCAATGTACCATCCACATGCTCGTCTCCTCAAGCCGGCATAGTGGAGGCGACTGTTGCCCGCACAGGTTTCTCTGTAGTAGCAGTTGTTTCTATTCATGGACCGCACTCTAGCTTTACATCAGGCAGAGTGTTGTCACATGCCGAGCAGAATAAAAAAAAATAAAACAGAAATATCCAGACCCGAAAATATTTGCTTTTTTTTAAATATATTTGTTTTGACTGGGAATCGAACTAGGAGCTTTCGTGGGAACCACTGTTACACAGAGACTGTTCAATTTATTAGTGTTGTTTTCTTTTGTTTTCAGCCTACTTCCGTATACATCATGATTTCTTATTGGTTTGTTCAGTGCTTAGCAAATACTATTTTAGTGTTCACACCGTGTGTTTATTGTCATTTAACATCTGTAACTGTAAAGGAAATACAACTTATTATGTATGAAGTTCTTAAAAATCGAGAAATGGGTAAGTTAATATGTTAAAAGAGCTCTTCAACCTCTCGTCTCAAAACCATCTAATGAAGCCGATATAGCGGAGGTGACTGATGTCTGGCTCATAAACCGTATTCTTGATTAACTGAATCCGATCACATTCTAGACTACTATAAAAAAACTTTTGTTTATATTCTTATTTTATTTTTTTATTTTGCCTATTTTTATTTAAAAAAATTTCGACGTGTGTGTTTTAGATTTATACAGGAGACGGAAACTTAAGGCATTTCAAAATCTGATTCAAGAATGTGAATTTGAGTATGCGTTGTTTGGAGTTATTCCCATCAATATGAGGCTACCATTAAGTTACATAAGTTTTTGTACTACATATCTAGTTATTATTATACAATTTTCAAAGTTTATTAATTAATATATTCTTGTATACATATATCTCAATGATTCTTACCTAATAATTTTGTAATTGTTTGCTATATCTAACGCCACTAATTAAGAGCGCTGAGAGGCGTCAGCATTCTTAATTCTTACAAAATTATACTTGGTAGCCAAAAGGGGATTGAGGAGACGAGCATGTAACATCTAGATTGACATGCACTCAAACTATTCCCGAAACGCGACAAGGTCACTTCACGGGTGTTACATCCGAAAGTGGTGGTACTACCCCAGGACGACAGACTGGACAAATAACCATCATCAGTCTGCCTACCACTCTTCAATAGTGCCTATAGGCACTGAGCGACCAAAGTAACAAAGTCAGAATTAGCGAGATTCGAACACGGGTCTCATCGATCGTGAGTTCACGTGTCTTACCGCTAGACCACGGCCGCTCATATCTTAAATTTATTTGGTCTCATTTCCTCTGGTCGCATTATATTTTGCACTGATTGTGTATTTAATCGATAAAGTGCTAAACATAAATACCGCTATTGTACCATACCAATGAATTCGATTGGTCAACGCATTTTTTAAATGTAGCTAACACTCCGCCTGATGTAAAGCTAGTGCGGTCCATGAACGGAAACTACTGTTACTACCGAAAAATCTCTACGAGCAACTGTCGCCTCGGCTATGCGGCCCGAGGTACTACCTAGATTGATAGTGCACACTCAAATACCTAGCTACTTTCAAACTTCTCCCGAAACGCGACAAGGCCACTTCACGGGTGTTACATTCGAAAATGGTGGTACTACTCCAAGACGACAGACTAGGCTAATAACTAATGATCAAAGCAATTAAATTAAATACGATAATATGCCCTATGATATAATAAACATAAAATAAAAGTAATCTATTTGAGCACCCATAAACTCGGAAATAGATAATATGACCTACTAATTGAAACAATAAGGCGATTATTGGCTTAATAACGAAACGATATTGACAAAACTTAATTGAATGGGCGATAATGAAATTAGTTCTGGCGAACCCAATTGTGTTTTAAGTTTAACCCTACAAAGACCTGTTTGTGATAAAATGTGGCCTTTAAAAGATATTTCCGATACTCGAGAACAAGATTTCAATATTATAGTAAATTTAGCTAAACAAATAAAATTCATGTTATATTTTCAAGCTTTTTTCGGTGTTAATAGATTATATATGATTAAAGTTCATTCAACTGTATTATATGCAACTTTTATATACAGTTTTTTTCTAGTTTTTTTAACAATTTACGTTATTTTAATAGATGATTTTTTTAAAACTACATCTTATATTGTAATGAAATATACATCAGTTGTAGAGTATACGCTTCTAGTTTTGTCATCAATTTTTTGGAGTAAAAAATCAAATTGTAAAATAGGTTTTCAAATTACAACTATTGATGAAATTTTAAATATATGTTCTGAAAAATGGTTAATACGATCTGTGGTAAAATACGCAATGGCTTTCAGTTTCATATCTTTTTTGTATACAGTAATTGAAATATTTGTTTGGTACGTATATTTAGATAAGTATGTAAATATTACCTCAGTATTTTTATATATACCTATTGTGTGTAAGGAATGTGAACAAATTTTCTTTTGTACCTTATTAGTCATTATTAAGTTCAGAGTGCAAATTTTGAGAGGACATTTGAATAAGTTGCTTCTTGAGAAAAATGTAAGGGAAGGCGAAGGTGGAGATGTCATTATGAATTTATCTAAAAATGCAAGCCTTGATATTACAAAAATGCATCGTGTTTATGAACATATATATTTGGCTAGTGAATATTTAATGCAAATGATGAGTTTCCCAGTAAGTATTTTTTGAATTTAATTTTTTTTTAAAATAAACTAGGGTCTAATATAACTGGACATCGAAAATAGTGACATTTATAATACGCCGTGATCGACTTAATCCTGCTTATTGAAAAATAATGATTTTAAAATTCCAGGTTGCAATAATCGTGATTTCATCTGGTATTTCAACAATATTTATGTTGAAAAGTTTAATTTTAATATCTTTGCATATTAATGTAAGTTTATTTGTTTCTATAGAGTATACTCTAGCCATAATAAGGATAATATTAATCAAATCATAACAAATAATTTATTTACTGGTTATGGGTTAGTAACAATGGTCTTATTTCTATGTTAGTGTTTCTCCATAACTACCCTTTGGGTGTGTAAATGTCAAAATAATAACACGATGCAATGCAAATGACACGACTAAGGATAGTTATCAATCCAGTCTGCCGTCCTGGGGTATTACCACCAGTTTTAAGTGTATCACGCGTGAAGTGTCTGGTATAACGACTCGTCCGAGGCTCCTCAAGCCAGCATAGCGGAGGAGACAAGAGACTTTCCTTTACAGTAGTAGTTGTTTCCCCTCATAGTCCACGCATGTCGAGCTACAAAAAAAAAAACTATCAGTGCCTAGCGAAGTCCACGATAAATTATAAAATTTTAATTCTTTTTTTTCAGTCTGTATACACCAGTATTCCTGTAATGTTCTTCATTGTGCGTTGCATCGGATATATAACATTGGTGTTAGCTCCTTGTGTTTATTGTCATTTGATTGCAAAACAAGTTCGTGGTTTAAGAAGATCTATTTACCATTTGTTGAAGTGCAGAACTTTTGGTAAAAGCTCTTGTTTACCTCTAAGTAGCTGTTCAATATAAAATTTCTTTTGCGTTAGATAGGCCGTTTATTAAGATGTTGAGCTTATTGTCCAAGCCAGGCTCTGCAGCTGCTATTATTTTATACAAATTAACATAATTTTTATTTCAAATATTTTTTTTAGATTTAGATTATTTTTTGTTACTACGTCTTTTTATGTTTACATATTATTATTTCGTGTTTGTGTGTTTTTTGACTCTCCACGATTTTGGGCTTTTTGGTTCCCATCTGGAATGGAAACGGGAACATATTTATACTAATTATTAACATACGAAGATAGATAAATAGTGATACATAAAAGTGATTAGACATATTAAAAATATCGTTGTCTACTTTTCAGATATAATAGAAAGAAGAAAATTAGAAGCATTTCAAGAATTAACTAGAGAATATGATTTGACGTTTGCAGTTTGGGGTTTGATTCCGATCGACATGGCATTACCACTTCGTTATATTAGTATTTGTGTTACATATCTCGTAATAATTTTTCAATTCTCAAAATTTATTGATTAATTTATGTTTTTATGTTAAACAATACAATACAATTGCATTGTAGCTTTTAACGTATGCAACGAATTTTTCTGTTCAATTTTCAACATAATGTAATAATGATAACCACACCATTTTAATTATGACAAATGTACCTTTAAAAAAAATAATAAAAAATATACATGTGAGTCATTTCTTGCTTCTATCTGGGTATATATCTAGTCCAAAAAAAGAATACCAATCATCTGGCAATGACGTCACGCTACAGTTTGTAACGTTAGTAATCTACGTGCACAATTAAATGAAGAGCGAGTTCTTTTATGTCTTGAGATTTAGGCAGTTTGCTTATCAGTACAATTAGACTCTCGACGTTTCTCCTTAGGGACCTATCTTAGTTAAGTACTCCTTTTTATGTAAGATTTTTTCCTCCTCTTTTCTAAAAGAGATTGAAAGACGCTAGGGTCCCATGGACTCATTATAGAAAAGCCGATAGAAATAGAACTCTTGCCCTATGACCGTTTTCGACATTTCATACTAACAATATTTTAACATATACAATAAAGAATAGAATTGTCAAGATTTCATTTTGTCCGCTTTATTCAACTTCATTAGAGATGTGTAAGGAGAGGCGGCGACTGCTGCCTGCAGAAATTTCCCTGTGGTTGCAGTTGTTTCCGTTCATGGACCGCACTCTAACTAACATCAGGAGGAGTGTTGTTATATGCCGAACTTCAATAGAAAAAAAATTAAACGTTATTTGACATTTGTCGCGTGAAGTCTATTTTTAGTTCCCATAATAATCGAAATGTATCTGCGCCGGCGTAAGTTAATAATAAACGCGCCAGTCCTCTTGTTTTTAGTACCGATCGCAATAGGAGTATGCTACGGCAACGTATGGTTCCTGTCGACGTTATCACTACACACTTAGGTATATCACCTCAAAGTGGAAACGCTTGCGAGACGTTTCCCTATTATAATTGCCTTTAAAAAAGATCAACCTAATTGTAGCAAAGCAAAATTTTATTAAGATATTTACCTCTTAATACAAAGAAGATGTAACCCGTGTTGCGACATGTTTAATTTAGATTATAAATCAGTGGTGGCGCTAGACCAAACGCCGTCAGCGATTGCAGCTTTGCTTCTTTAATTTTTCAGTCAGAAGGAACGCATTCGATAATAAATACGAATAGCTAAACTTTTCATAACTCGTAAAACTTTTTGCGAAACCCCTGCTGACTGCTAACGCCGCTACTGGTTATAATAATAATTATAGGTTGGTATAATTTTCAAACCCAATTTGTGATTATTTATGAGGTCAACGCTCAGAGGTATCATTTCGTGAATAATTCGTTGTTCTTATAATTTTATTTTATTAAGAAAATTGCTAAAAAAATTTAAATGCCTATACTTGAACATAGGCACATTGGTACAGGTCACCGAGATTAGAATACGGGTCTTATCGATCGTGAGTTCGCGCCTTCTATCACTAAACCACGGCCGTTCTTTACAGTTTAAATTATTGTTCAACGATTTCGATAGGTAACAGTTAATATATATTTTTTAAATTAACAACATTACTCGAATGTACCACGTTTTTGCATTTATTTTTTGCTAATTATTCTTTAAGTTATAATGGGACTGTTGAAATTTACCGCGTTTTTCCCCTCTTAATACATACGAGTAAAATTCCATGCCATTTGTCTACCGCTATAATAGAATAGGCATGAAAATTTGAAACTATTTTTTCGCGTAAGAGAGTCCAATTCTTGCATATACAGGAGAAAAATGAAATTGAAACTAGAAAAAATACGTTTGTTTTTTAAAATATTCTCTTTCGTCGCGTCAAGAATAGACTGTGACGATGTATATAGAGGGAGTACCTAATAAATACTTGATGAGGGTGAAGCGCTGTCCATTACAAGGCGAACTTTATCTTCGGATCGATTCTGATTTTGGCGAACCCTGTTAGGACTTTATAAGATACGCACTAAACTTACTTTTAGCGTTATTTATTTTAAGTATTTAATTTTTTGATGTATGAAGCTTTAATGCTAAATTATATTATGAATATTTAATAAATAATAATATTATATTAATATAAAATTGTTTTATTTTGTTTTTTCTCTAGTTTGGCGCGATTTTAAAAATGTATGCGGCTGACTATAGCGTTTATTCTCTCTAGAATCTCTAGAGAGCTTTGCAGTCATCGTAGTTATATGCCTCTTTATTGGGTTAAAATAATCAAAATAAACGCGATTGTAGGTTGCATAAAATATGTTATTTTATTCTGTTGTTTATGTTGCTGATTTTAATTGTCATAATGATTTTATTAGGGGGTGGAGAGCACTGCCGCCATTTAAATATGGTAAAATGTCTTATATTTATATCAACATTCTTATTTTAATAAAGTTCACAAAATATATTTTTTATTTGTTCAAACTTGGTGTAAATAATTTATAACCTTAAAAGGAAAGTTTCCAAAACATTAATTCTCTCGAAAAGTATACAACGCGTTAGAAATATTTTTTATAATTTCAAAATTTATCCAAATACAAAGGCCCAAAGTAATAATTTTGAACGTAAAATGTCTTTTAATTTACTAATCTTACCAAATGACGTGTTTACACCGCAACTGTTACATTTTAACCCTGGGTTTTAAGGCAGAATTAAAGTAAATCCGCTATTTGAGCGCACATTCGTATTTCTACTTAGAAATGGAAATTTTGGATAACACTAGGACTTGAATCTGTAGACTGTACAAACAATAGTTGATTGAATGATCGTGGATACATTCCCCATTCTTAGGGCTTGCCCAATTTAACTTGAGTGTGGCTGATTTACAATTTCGCGTTATTTTTTTTATATAAAAACACTAGAGCACACATGTAACGCGTTCAATACGTGGAGATCAACGTGCGTGCAGTTTTTAATTAATATGTGAATCTGCAGCGCCGGATTTAGACTTTGGCGGCCCATAGGCAGAGCATGTTGTGGAGGCCCTCAAATCGTTTGTGGTTAACTGTTGAAAGTCTCTATTAAGGTCAAGTAAAAGAAGAGAGCAACTAAATAAGTTTAAAACAAATCACAAAATTTAAAACAAAACTCAGTATTTATTTCTTATTTTTTGTTTCTACTGAGCCTCAATTTAATTTAATTTTTTTTTGTGGTGTGGTGGTGGCCCATAGGCAACTGCCTATGTTGCCTATGCTTAAATCCGGCGCTGTGAATCAGTCAATTTCATATAACACAGATATGTTGAACCTAAAATCTCTGTTAAGAAAATAAATATGTTAATAATAGCTCAAATAAAGTTTTGATATAAAATTAATGTGTTAAAGAAGTATGTTCTGTAAGAAGTATAAGTGAAAATGCATGGTAGCATCTAAAGAAGGCACCCTATAAACTTCAACTGCTCAGAAAGGATCAGGTGAGGAGCATCCTCAACCGACTTACATGAATATGTAATTAGAAGAGTATTGAATATGGTTGAGGCAAAAGTGGTATGGTAGCGCTCCATAGTATCTGTCTACCCTCGTACGGACATGAGCGTGCATGGACAAAGAAAAATTAAATAGCAACCTTGTTTTACAGTCTATAGATTCAAAAGGAAGGATTATTTGCCACTCGTTACTGTCAAAAAGTTAAATAAAGAAGCTTATGAGCTTTTAAGTATGAAATTCTGAATTCTTTGTTTCCTTTGAAATGTAATCTTTATTTACGAGTGTGTTGTTTTGGATTAATTTCAAATAAAAGTAAAATAAATAGAAGTATAGGCAAATACTTATTTGATTCAATTAATCGAGCTATTGCTCGCCCTACGCGTGATATACAACACTAGAGAATACTAAACTAAGATCACGCGATTCGGACAGAATAATGGGGAAAGGCAAAAAAAAAGCTAAATCGAAAACCAATTCGAGATATCAACTTCCATCGGACGCGCCGGGCGTATTGTTTTAACTTAGATAGCTATTTTATTCAATTCATTTCAGATTCAGTTGTTTTCCGGGTGTAAATTCAAAATAATTAGCTTGATAAACAGTAACGGTCTACGTAATTTACATAAAATAATTACTCGTGAAGAACAAGACGGAAGAGGGGAAAAACTGTTAATTAAATCTAAATAGGAGTAAATTTCGAAGAACATCAATATTCCGGTTCTTTAGACTAACTTTACTTAGATATCGAATCGATGTCTATGACGTGTTGCCTCGATGGATAGTCTGCCTAAACTATTTTCAGTAACATCTATAACATAATTATATTCTTATGATACCTAACGTAATTTTTTTAAATCTGTGCAGTGGTCTGTTACGTGGAGGTCTTGGCTTCGATTCCCATTGTAAACATAATATTATTTTAAAACAACCTATTTGTTTTGGGTCTGGGTGTTATGCTTGTGTAGTCCTTGTCCTGACATCCAGAATATTGAAAGAACTTATTTTATATTCAAGAAGAATTTTTTTTGTATACTTACTAGTAACTTAGAGTTTTGACGCGCATGTTAAACAAAAAGAAGTGCGTTATTATTTAAAATCTTTTTTTATCGCGCAACTTCTATAATAACATGTTAAACCTATTGATAACGACGAGAATATAAAGCTTTTTATACAGATGATAAATTACCATACATTACTTTAACGGTGTCAGTGAAAAAATCAACTTTTTTATAAAAGGTTAAGTAACAATACCTCGTTTGGGTATATTCCTTACTCTTTGTATAGTTTCCTTCGCTGTAAGAGCCATCAATCTTTTCATGTTACGCATAAAAGGTATCGGGGTTAATAATTGGCACGCATGCGCTAGTTACATGGTTCAGAGTCCAAAGTCATCGCCATCAAATATATTCCATCAATCTTCTGTTTGTATCTAACCTTTATTATGTTCTTTTTAATAGCTATACCTTTCACGTGTCTTTTATTTATTAATACCATAAATATCATCAAAATACTATAAAAAAATAGATTACACAATAGTATCACAATGGTAGCAGTTGCTTTCGCTATACCGGCTTGAGGAGTAAACAATGTGAATATATAATTGACATGGTACATTTCTCTCGTTAAACCCGACGTGATCCCAAAATGAGGTCATTTACACTTAAAAGTGGTGGTATCACCACAGAACAGTGGGTTGGGCGAATGGTTATTATACCATTGTCATTCTGCCGCTCTTTTAGTAATCTATACTAATTTATTTATTACCAATTTCCACGTAATTTGAGAAGCGAATCAATATCAATTTAATCAATAAAATCACTCAAAATAATTCAGTAGTCAAAAAACATCGTTTATGGAGGTCGCGTTTACATACAAAATGGATATTTCAGGGAAAACTTTCCCTGAACCACCGCCACCACAAATGAATAATTATTTCAAACATTCTATTGCATTAGTTACAAATCAGTTTAAATACGTGATTTTTTCGGAATCCTTTCTCGGAATAAACAGATTACATCTTCTTGATGTACCTAAAACAGTGACATACTTATCTCGAATTTACAGCCTTTTATTAATTGTTATTTTACTTTATTTTGTTACTTTGACAGATAATTTAAATTCGGCGTCCTACCTTGTGTTTAAATTCACGGCAACAGGAGAGTTTATTTTGCTAATTGGTAATTCGATCATATTATTCCGATCGAGAGGCCGAAATTTTTGTCAGAAGCTCAAAGAAGTAGATGAGAG
This sequence comes from Tinea pellionella, assembly GCA_948150575.1. Taxonomy (NCBI): domain Eukaryota; kingdom Metazoa; phylum Arthropoda; class Insecta; order Lepidoptera; family Tineidae; genus Tinea; species Tinea pellionella. The sequence continues at coordinate 6,672,738 of OX411253.1, forward strand.
TTTGAACATAATTGAGGAAATGTCTATTAACGATTCGTCATTGAAAAAGAATTTTATATGGGTGGCTTTCAATTTAGCTTACAACATTCTTGAAGCGATTGCCTTTAAATTCTATATTAATGATTTTATGACTGCAACAACGATTTTGTTATATCTTCCCCTTTTAGCGCATGAATGCGAGCAAATTTTCTTGTGCTCTCTATTGAGGTCGGTTTATTTACGGTTGCAAATTGTTCGTGCTCACGTGGATAGAGTACTCGGCACGGTAGATGATACTGCGAAGAAAGATAAGAAAGGTGAATTGCTAGAATTAGTATCTAATGTATCTCTCGACGTGTCAGCACTGCATAGAGTATATGAAACTTTACACAGATGTGCTGAAAATCTTAATATTATCATAAATATCCCGGTAAGTAACGAAAATTTTAAGTTAGTACGGCAGGGGCTGTTACTCAGTGATGCGAATTCGATTCCCGATCGAAACAAATATTTAATTATTTCAATATTAAAAAAATATGTTTTCTAATCTGTGTGTTATATGTTATGGTATTGTAACCATGGATTCACATTTTGTTAGGTTAGGTTTGCCCAGGTATAACGACAAGTGTATGCTGACAATCTAGATGGTGCACATTCGTCTCCTTAAGCCGGCATAGCAGAGGCGACTGCTGCCTATAGAACTTTATCAATAGTAGCAGTTGCTTCCGTTCATGGACCGCGGCATGGATCAGGTGGGGTGTTGTCATATGCCGAGGTACAATAAAAAAAATACATTCTGTTATAACCTACTAAATAAAGCTAAAGTTTCTCTGTGTGTCAAAGTCAACTGTCTCATACATACCTGTTAGTATATGTATAATGTCGGTATAAATTATAACATTGTGTTAATTTCAGACTGTTATAATGATGTTATCATCTGGAATTTCAACAACTTTCATGTTGAAAAGTTTCATAAATCTGGCGCAGTCTATCGATGTAAGTTATAATTTAAGTTAAACATTATTCGGCATCGCCAAAGTTTTCTTCATCATAAACACAAACATTTTTTACAATTTTAATTAGTCTAAAAAAAATTGTTGGGAGCCGTCTTAGGTCATGTGTGAAGGTGAAGTCACCTAGACCTAGCCAGGTTTCAAGATCAGCTCGGAAGTAGCCAGGTATAACGAGAGGAGTGTGCACTTTCAATCTGCATAATGGAGGCGACTGATGCCTGTAGAGATTTCTCTGTAGTAGCAGTTGTTTCCATTCATAAACCGCACTCTAGCTTTACATCAGGCGGAGTGTTGTCACATGCCGAGCTACAATTAAAAAAAGTAGCCGTATATCATGAGAGGAGTGTGCACCGGGATATAAAGAAAGCTATAGTGCGGTTTATCGTCTGCTACCTATTCGATAGCAGTCGTATCCCCCATACCGGCTATGTGAAATAAGCTTGAAGTACGTTTGTAATATATATTTCTTTTTTTTTCAGTCAAAGAACACCAACCTGCCATTCTTTTATTTCGGTGTCAGATCTATTAAATACACATTATTAGTGTTTGCTCCATGCATATATGCCAGCCTCACATCTGGATATGTCAATGCAATACAGACTGCTCTTTACGATGCCATTAATAATACCGCTTTAGGTAACTAATTAATAATACTAGATGTCAATAAATGACGTAGCTATTGATGACGTAAGATGGGTTACATTTATAGAATTCGTAGAGGAGACGAGTGGTTCTATCCCAGGACGGCAGACTGGGCTAATAACTATCATCAGTACCACTCTTTAATAGTGCCTATAGGCACTGACCGACCAAAGTATATATAACATAGTTACATAGGTACCAGTCAGAATTTAGTGAAATTCGAACATGGGTCCATCGATCGTGAGTTCACGCGTCTTACCGCCTACACTACGCCTAAACTAGTAATATAAATAACAAAGGGAATTTTCGGGTACTTACAAAGGTTTCCTTAAATTAATTAATCCCTAGTTAACAAACAAAACCACAATTATCACACCCCAAAAGTTATTGCGGTCTATAGCTCACATTAATATTGATTTCAGGTCGTGTCGAGAGAAGAAAACTGAAAGCTTTTCTTCAGCTTACTAGAGACAGTAACTTTGTGTATGCGTTGTTCGGAGTCATTCATATAGATATGTCGTTACCGCTTAGTTATTTTAGTATATGCACCACTTACCTTGTTATTATTATTCAATTTTCTAAATTTATTGATTAAATTATACGGTATGTTATTATTCTTTGACATTTTAAAATGCTAAAGGAGACAAATGGAGGCATATAGTATGAGAGGTCGTAGTTGATTATTATTAGTTCATTATTTAGGAAAATAAATCCACATTCATTATATAGGTAATCAGTTTTAATATTCTTCCAGGGTTTTAACTAATTTGACTTATTTCTAAATCTTTGAGGTTTTATTTTCAAAATTAACGATACTTATCTGTTTTTTGTATGATTGATTATATATCTTTGTATTGCATGATTGAAAGAAAACTCTTTTAACAAAACTTTTAATTTGGAAATTGGAATTTCTAGCATAGGTAGTCCTCCTAACTGCTATATTGCTGTTGTTACTGAGTTTCTACTTTGTAAATACACTAACTAGTTATTTTTTTTTATAATAATGCCATAAAAACAGACTAAACTGATTTTCTATTTAACGATACTATGTAACATCTAGATATATTTGTAATAAAAAATTTAATACACAATAAAAAACGACACTTTACTTTTATTACGTTCCCTAAATTTAATAAAGCAAAACAAATAATAATAAAACGCATGACAGTGAAATATCCAAATTGATTCGCCCCTTGGGATCTAATATGGAGTAACGTGTACTCATAACCCTCCTTTATGACGTCCAATCTAAAATACAGCAGTAATTTTTTAAATGACAGCTTGTCATTAGGAATTCTGTTAGCTGTTATGAAGGGTCAAATTGGTCTGTGAATGGCTTCAAACACATTTTACCCTTGATTAACTTTCAGAAGAGGTTCGGGTAAGGGTAAACAAAAAACAATTTCAATTCAGTACGACAAGGCTTGCATGTGGACTGATGCGAACCTATTGTTCTCGTGCAACTCCAATCGTTTGTGTATTTGCTCGAATACATTTTAATGAGTACGCTTTGTGTCCAAAGTTACGAGCTCGTGTTGTGGTCATTCGATTTTTTGCTTCCAAGAATAGGTTTTAAAACATACCAATTCATATGTAACACATGTATTGTATTATTTTAAAAGATTGATGACATAATGAGAAAGGATTGTCGGATGAGAATAGATTAATAAAAGAGATTTTTGAACGTGAAATCAGAGTTAAAAAGAGAAGATTCATTGATCAGTGACGTTTGTAAAAGAGTTAGAGCCGAAAGAGGTGCATAAAGAATCATTAAAGGTGGCGACTAATTGACTTTGTATCGTAAAAAGTGTGACAAAAATGGAAATAGAAATATATTTAAAAACACAAGTATGTATACGTCCAAAATTAAACTAAACTAAATAATAGAAAATGCACTTAAAGGAGAATGCCCATTCGTCTAAGAAACATGGGTCCACAATTTTTTGTCGAAAAGTCTCGAGTTTGTTTATTTTCACCTGGGTTATTGAGTAATTAGATGTATTCTGATGAAATATTTAAGATTATTATTATCCTAATAATGCTTTGATACATTGTCTATTGATTGGTTGATATAATTAAAATGAATTAATAAAAAAATAAGATATTATTTTGGAATATTGTTTTGTTACCATAATATTAGGTATCAAGTGAGCCCAAAAATGAGCATTCTCCTTTAACTACTTAATTATACTTAACCATAAAACTCAATAAAGTATTATAATTCTAAGGTACTCGTATAATAAACGATTTTAGTCTCGAAGAAGATTCTCAAACGAACGGCGGACAACTTCGTCGTTTTTGAGGCGAGGGAAAAAAATTAGTGCTATAACATTCACTTTTATTGCAAGTCGTTTATTCACGACAAAAAATCAGGAGAACGTAAATGGTCCTGGGGATATGTTTTTTTTTGTCAATTCACGAATCGAAAGTTGATAAGATTTATTTGATGTGTCAGAATCAGTAAATGGAAGATTCATAATATTCGTATGATTGATAAATATTCTGAGATAATCCAAAGTACTTTAGTCTAGAATTACTACGTCAATATTTTTTAATTGTCAGTTTTCATCGGCCAACTGGTTGGTTGGTTATTGTTATTATTAGCACAGGACGGTATTAGAGATTTTCGTCAAAGCGACTCCTAAAGAAATGTCCTGCGGTTGTTTTGTCAGAATTAATTTATTTTTATATTTTTCTTTCGTCGAAACGACTCTCATAAATTATGAGCAAAAAATATTTTGTTTGATTATCATTTAAGTAGATACAGTAAGAAGAAAAATCTTGCACGTGTAGATAGAGCATTAATTAAATTATTAAAACAAATTATTTTGCTGATTATTTAGCGACAACTTTAAGTAGTAATTGAAAGAATTATGTTTTAAAAATTACAAAAAAAAAAGAGATGACATCAGAAAAATTTAAAAACCAAGGTAATCTTATTTAACCTCTTTACAGGTCATCAGTAAAAGGAAATACGTTTTTTTACGTATCAAAAGGAAACGGTTACAGCTATTATCGTAAAAGAAGTTGTTTCGATTCGCATTGTAAGTTAATAGGGGTTGCTAAATAGATTTAAGAGCAATTCTGTGACGCCTACAATGTGTTATGTAGGTTTTACGACATACATAAGCCATATAAAATCTAACTAGCTGTTGGGTAAAAGCCGCGGGCGCAAGCGGCCCGCGGAGGCCCTGTTTTGTCGTAAAACGCATTATATCGAATAGATTTTAGGGTAATTTTGAAAAAAATTTTGCTCACCATCTAAAAGAGTTTACCTTTCTAAACAATATTGGTCTTCACACGGTGCGCTAACGTATGTACTTTTTGAGTAATAGCGATTTTAAAAAATTTAAAAAAATAGTGCTGGTCATACTGAACAAAATTGGTCTTTACACGGTGACGCTAACGTATCTACTTTTCGAGATATGAAGATTTTAAAAAATTTAAAAAAAAAACAAAAATTTAAAAAAATAGTGCTGGTCATACTGAACAATATTGGTCTTTACACGGTTACGCTAACGTATCTACTTCTTGAGATATTTAAAATATTCGAAAAAAAATCCGCCGCGCGGAGCAAATTCGATGTTCACGCGGCCGCGCTCACCGTCCGACTGACCGAGGTAAAGCCGTTTCGATCGTTCGGCCCTTATTCTCATAAAACGTATTAGATCGAATAGATTTTAGTGTAGTTTTGAAAAAATTTTGCTCGCCATCTAAAAGCGTTTACGTTTCTGAACAAAATTGGTCTTTACACGGTTACGCTAACTTTTCGAGATATGGCGATTTTAAATAATTAAAAAAAAACTAATAGTGCTGGTCACACTGAACAAAATTGGTCTTTACACGGTGACGCTAACGTATCTACTTTTCGAGATATGGCGATTTTAAAAATTAAAAAAAAAAGAAAAATTAAAAAAAAAACAAATAGTGCTGGTCATACTGAACAATATTGGTCTTTACACGGTGACGCTAACGTATCTACTTTTCGAGATATGGCGATTTTAAAAAATTAAAAAAAAGAAAAATTAAAAAAAAAACAAATATTGCTGGTCATACTGAACAAAATTGGTCTTTACACGGTTACGCTAACATACGTACTTTTAGAGTAATAGCGATTTTAGAAAATTAAAAAAAAAAACAAAATTAAAAAAAAAGTAGTGCTGGTCATACTGAACAATATTGTTCTTTACATGGTTACTCTGACGTATCTACTTCTTGAGATATTTTAAAAAAGCCCGCCGCGCGGAGCAAATTTGATGTTCACGCGGCCGCGCTCACCGTCCGACTGACCGAGGTAAAGCCGTTTCGATCGTTCGTCCCGAAAATGCGTCGTTATATTTTCATTGCGCGCTCTGAACGGGCGGAACATAGAGAGCGCGAGCCCCGACGAGCGATCGACGCGGATGCTGTTAGGCCACGCCCACCGCCATGCTCCGTTTCATATTGGCGTACCGGCGGGAAAAGGATATAAATACGATCGAGGAAAAATTTTTTTTGAGCAATTTTGAAAAAAAAAGTATCGTTTTCGAAATTAGAGGGCATTCCCTACAACGTTTGTTCCGGCACTTTTGCCTCATCTCTTTCCGTTTCCGAGATATCGCTACCACTTCCGGTCCAGAATCGACTTCCGGTCAAAGTCGTATTTTTCTCGACGGTTTTGGGACGTCCTCTATACGACTCAAAAAACCGCTACCCTCCACTATACCGGCAAGTACTAAATAATTGATGTCAATAGATCAGTGAGTGAGTGAGTGAGTGAGTGGTATTGCAGCTATATATTAGTACTAGCTGTTGGGTAAAAGCCGCGGGCGCAAGCGGCCCGCGGAGGCCCTTTTTGTCGTAAAACGTATTAGATCGAATAGATTTTAGGCAGTTTTGAAAATATTTAGCTCGCCATCTAAAAGCGTTTACGTTTCTGAACAAAATTGGTCTTTACACGGTGACGCTAACGTATCTACTTTTCGAGATATGGCGATTTTAAAAAATTAAAAAAAAAAATTTAAAAAAAAGTAGTGCTGGTCATACTGAACAATATTGGTCTTTACACGGTGACGCTAACGTATGTACTTTTTGAGTAATAGCTATTTTAGAAAATTAAAAAAAAAAAAGCAAATAGTGCTGGTCATACTGAACAATATTGATCTTTACACGGTGACGCTAACGTATCTACTTTTCGAGATATGAAGATTTTAAAAAATTAAAAAAAAAAAACAAAAATTTAAAAAAAAAAGTGCTGGTCATACTGAACAATATTGGTCTTTACACGGTGACGCTAACGTATCAACTTTTCGAGATATGGCGATTTTAAAAAATTAAAAAAAAAAACAAAAATTTAAAAAAAAAAAATAGTGCTGGTCATACTGAACAAAATTGGTCTTTACACGGTGACGCTAACGTATCTACTTTTCGAGATATGAAGATTTTAAAAAATTAAAAAAAAAACTAAAACAAAAATTTAAAAAAATAGTGCTGGTCACACTGAACAAAATTGTTCTTTACATGGTTACTCTGACGTATCTACTTCTTGAGATATTTAAAAGAAAGCCCGCCGCGCGGAGCAAATTCGATGTTCACGCGGCCGCGCTCACCGTCCGACTGACCGAGGTAAAGCCGTTTCGATCGTTCGTCCCGAAAATGCCTCGTCGCGGATGCTGTTAGGCCACGCCCACCGCCATGCTCCGTTTCATATTGGCGTACCGGCGGGAAAAGGATATAAATACGATCGAGGAAAAATTTTTTTTGCCCGATTTTGAAAATTTTTTTTTTGATTTCGGCATAAGACGACATTCTCTACAACTTTCTCTACGGGGTGATCGCCCCGAGTCGCCCCGTTTCCGAGATATCGCTACCACTTCCGGTCCAGAATCGACTTCCGGTCAAAGTCGTATTTTTCTCGACGGTTTTGGAACACCCTCTATACGACTCAAAAAACCGCTACCCTCCACTATACCGGCAAGTACGAAATAATTGATGTCAGTGAGTGAGTGAGTGGTATTGCAGCTATATATTAGTACTAGCTGTTGGGTAAAAGCCGCGGGCGCAAGCGGCCCGCGGAGGCCCTTTTTGTCGTAAAACGTATTAGATCGAATAGATTTTAGGCAGTTTTGAAAATATTTAGTTCGCCATCTAAAAGCGTTTACGTTTCTGAACAAAATTGGTCTTTACACGGTGACGCTAACGTATCTACTTTTCGAGATATGGCGATTTTAAAAAATTTAAAAAAAAATTAGTGCTGGTCATACTGAACAAAATTGGTCTTTACACGGTGACGCTAACGTATCTACTTTTCGAGATATGGCGATTTTAAAAAATTAAAAAAAAACAAAAATTAAAAAAAAGATTAGTGCTGGTCATACTGAACAAAATTGGTCTTTACACGGTGACGCTAACGTATCTACTTTTCGAGATATGGCGATTTTAAAATATTAAAAAAAAAAAAAAAAAAAAAAATTTGTGCTGGTCATACTGAACAATATTGGTTTTTACACGGTGACGCTAACGTATGTACTTTTTGAGTAATAGCAATTTTAGAAAATAAAAAAAAAAAAAATTAAAAAAAAAGTAGTGCTGGTCATACTGAACAATATTGGTCTTTACACGGTGACGCTAACGTATCTACTTTTCGAGATATGAAGATTTTAAAAAATTTAAAAAAAAAACAAAAACAAAAATTTAAAAAAATAGTGCTGGTCATACTGAACAATATTGGTCTTTACACGGTTACGCTAACGTATCTACTTCTTGAGATATTTAAAATATTCGAAAAAAAAACCCGCCGCGCGGACCAAATTCGATGTTCACGCGGCCGCGGTCACCGTCCGACTGACCGAGGTAAAGCCGTTTCGATCGTTCGTCCCGAAAATGCGGCCGTATGAAGTCTTTTCTCTCCGCACCTCTCGCTCTCGCCTCATGCACCGACTGATGGAAAAGAGCGAGATGGAAGTATCATCGAGGGCCGACCGATTTGTATGGGAATTTTTTTATTGCCCGATCTTGAAAATTTTTTTTTTGATTTCGCCATAAGACGACATTCTCTACAACTTTCTCTTCGGGGTGACTGCCCCAACTCGACCCGTTTCCGAGATATCGCTACCACTTCCGGTCCAGAATCGACTTCCGGTCAAAGTCGTATTTTTCTCGACGGTTTTGGGACGCCCTCTATACGACTCAAAAAACCGCTACTCTCCACTATACCGGCAAGTGCGAAATAATTGATGTCAGTCAGTGAGTCAGTGAGTGGTATTGCAGCTATATATTAGTACTAGCTGTTGGGTAAAAGCCGCGGGCGCAAGCGGCCCGCGGAGGCCCTTTTTGTCGTAAAACGTATTAGATCGAATAGATTTTAGGCAGTTTTGAAAATATTTAGCTCGCCATCTAAAAGCGTTTACGTTTCTGAACAAAATTGGTCTTTACACGGTGACGCTAACGTATCTACTTTTCGAGATATGGCGATTTTAAAAAATTTAAAAAAAAAACAAAATTTAAAAAAAATTAGTGCTGGTCATACTGAACAAAATTGGTCTTTACACGGTGACGCTAACGTATCTACTTTTCGAGATATGGCGATTTTAAAAAATTAAAAAAAAAAAATTAAAAAAAAAGTAGTGCTGGTCATACTGAACAATATTGGTCTTTACACGGTGACGCTAACGTATGTACTTTTTGAGTAATAGCTATTTTAGAAAATTAAAAAAAAAAAAGCAAATAGTGCTGGTCATACTGAACAATATTGATCTTTACACGGTGACGCTAACGTATCTACTTTTCGAGATATGAAGATTTTAAAAAATTAAAAAAAAAAAACAAAAATTTTAAAAAAAAAGTGCTGGTCATACTGAACAAAATTGGTCTTTACACGGTGACGCTAACGTATCAACTTTTCGAGATATGGCGATTTTAAAAAATTAAAAAAAAAAACAAAAATTTAAAAAAAAATAGTGCTGGTCATACTGAACAATATTGGTCTTTACACGGTGACGCTAACGTATCTACTTTTCGAGATATGAAGATTTTAAAAAATTAAAAAAAAAACTAAAACAAAAATTTAAAAAAATAGTGCTGGTCACACTGAACAAAATTGTTCTTTACATGGTTACTCTGACGTATCTACTTCTTGAGATATTTAAAAGAAAGCCCGCCGCGCGGAGCAAATTCGATGTTCACGCGGCCGCGCTCACCGTCCGACTGACCGAGGTAAAGCCCTTTCGATCGTTCGTCCCGAAAATGCCTCGTCGCGGATGCTGTTAGGCCACGCCCACCGCCATGCTCCGTTTCATATTGGCGTACCGGCGGGAAAAGGATACAAATACGATCGAGGAAAAATTTTTTTTGCCCGATTTTGAAAATTTTTTTTTTGATTTCGGCATAAGACGACATTCTCTACAACTTTCTCTACGGGGTGACTGCCCCGACTCGCCCCGTTTCCGAGATATCGCTACCACTTCCGGTCCAGAATCGACTTCCGGTCAAAGTCGTATTTTTCTCGACGGTTTTGGAACTCCCTCTATACGACTCAAAAAACCGCTACCCTCCACTATACCGGCAAGTACGAAATAATTGATGTCAGTCAGTGAGTGAGTCAGTGAGTGGTATTGCAGCTATATATTAGTACTAGCTGTTGGGTAAAAGCCGCGGGCGCAAGCGGCCCGCGGAGGCCCTTTTTGTCGTAAAACGTATTAGATCGAATAGATTTTAGGCAGTTTTGAAAATATTTAGCTCGCCATCTAAAAGCGTTTACGTTTCTGAACAAAATTGGTCTTTACACGGTGACGCTAACGTATCTACTTTTCGAGATATGGCGATTTTAAAAAATTAAAAAAAAAAAAATTAAAAAAAAGTATAGCTGGTCATACTGAACAATATTGATCTTTACACGGTGACGATAACGTATCTACTTTTCGAGATATGAAGATTTTAAAAAATTAAAAAAAAAAAAAACAAAAATTTAAAAAAAAAAGTGCTGGTCATACTGAACAAAATTGGTCTTTACACGGTGACGCTAACGTATCAACTTTTTGAGATATGGCGATTTTAAAAAATTAAAAAAAAAAACAAAAGTTAAAAAAAAAATTAGTGCTGGTCATACTGAACAATATTGGTCTTTACACGGTGACGCTAACGTATCTACTTTTCGAGATATGGCGATTTTAAAAAATTAAAAAAAAAAACAAAAATTTAAAAAAAAAGTAGTGCTGGTCATACTGAACAATATTGGTCTTTACACGGTGACGCTAACGTATCTACTTTTCGAGATATGAAGATTTTAAAAAATTAAAAAAAAAACTAAAACAAAAATTTAAAAAAATAGTGCTGGTCACACTGAACAAAATTGTTCTTTACATGGTTACTCTGACGTATCTACTTCTTGAGATATTTAAAAGAAAGCCCGCCGCGCGGAGCAAATTCGATGTTCACGCGGCCGCGCTCACCGTCCGACTGACCGAGGTAAAGCCGTTTCGGTCGTTCGTCCCGAAAATGCCTCGTCGCGCATGCTGTTAGGCCACGCCCACCGCCATGCTCCGTTTCATATTGGCGTACCGGCGGGAAAAGGATATAAATACGATCGAGGAAAAATTTTTTTGGGGCAATTTTGAAAAAAAAAGTATCGTTTTCGAAATTAGAGGGCATTCCCTACAACGTTTGTTCCGGCACTTTTGCCTCATCTCTTTCCGTTTCCGAGATATCGCTACCACTTCCGGTCCAGAATCGACTTCCGGTCAAAGTCGTATTTTTCTCGACGGTTTTGGAACACCCTCTATACGACTCAAAAAACCGCTACCCTCCACTATACCGGCAAGTACGAAATAATTGATGTCAGTCAGTGAGTGAGTCAGTGAGTGGTATTGCAGCTATATATTAGTACTAGCTGTTGGGTAAAGGCCGCGGGCGCAAGCGGCCCGCGGAGGCCCTTTTTGTCGTAAAACGTATTAGATCGAATAGATTTTAGTGCAGTTTTGAAAATATTTAGCTCGCCATCTAAAGGCGTTTACGATTCTGAACAAAATTGGTATTTACACGGTTACGCTAACGTATGTACTTTTTGAGTAATAGCGATTTTAGAAAATTAAAAAAAATATATTTAAAAAATGTAGTGCTGGTCATACTGAACAATATTGGTGTTTACACGGTGACGCTAACGTATCTACTTTTCGAGATATGGCGATTTTAAAAAATTAAAAAAAAAAAATTAAAAAAAAGTAGTGCTGGTCATACTGAACAATATTGGTCTTTACACGGTGACGCTAACGTATGTACTTTTTGAGTAATAGCTATTTTAGAAAATTAAAAAAAAAAAGCAAATAGTGCTGGTCATACTGAACAATATTGATCTTTACACGGTGACGCTAACGTATCTACTTTTCGAGATATGAAGATTTTAAAAAATTAAAAAAAAAAAACAAAAATTTAAAAAAAAAAGTGCTGGTCACACTGAACAAAATTGGTCTTTACACGGTGACGCTAACGTATCAACTTTTCGAGATATGGCGATTTTAAAAAATTAAAAAAAAAACAAAAGTTTAAAAAAAAATTAGTGCTGGTCATACTGAACAATATTGGTCTTTACACGGTGACGCTAACGTATCTACTTTTCGAGATATGGCGATTTTAAAAAATTAAAAAAAAAACAAAAATTTAAAAAAAAAATAGTGCTGGTCATACTGAACAATATTGGTCTTTACACGGTGACGCTAACGTATCTACTTTTCGAGATATGAAGATTTTAAAAAATTAAAAAAAAAACTAAAACAAAAATTTAAAAAAATAGTGCTGGTCACACTGAACAAAATTGTTCTTTACATGGTTACTCTGACGTATCTACTTCTTGAGATATTTAAAAGAAAGCCCGCCGCGCGGAGCAAATTCGATGTTCACGCGGCCGCGCTCACCGTCCGACTGACCGAGGTAAAGCCCTTTCGATCGTTCGTCCCGAAAATGCCTCGTCGCGGATGCTGTTAGGCCACGCCCACCGCCATGCTCCGTTTCATATTGGCGTACCGGCGGGAAAAGGATAAAAATACGATCGAGGAAAAATTTTTTTCGAGCAATTTTGAAAAAAAAAGTATCGTTTTCGAAATTATAGGGCATTCCCTACAACTTTCTCTTCGGGGTGACTGCCCCGAGTCGCCCCGTTTCCGAGATATCGCTGTCACTTCCGGTCCAGAATCGACTTCCGGTCAAAGTCGTATTTTTCTCGACGGTTTTGGGACGTCCTCTATACGACTCAAAAAACCGCTACCCTCCACTATACCGGCAAGTACGAAATAATTGATGTCAATAGATCAGTGAGTGAGTGAGTGGTATTGCAGCTATATATTAGTACTAGCTGTTGGGTAAAGGCCGCGGGCGCAAGCGGCCCGCGGAGGCCCTTTTTGTCGTAAAACGTATTAGATCGAATAGATTTTAGTGCAGTTTTGAAAATATTTAGCTCGCCATCTAAAGGCGTTTACGATTCTGAACAAAATTGGTATTTACACGGTTACGCTAACGTATGTACTTTTTGAGTAATAGCGATTTTAGAAAATTAAAAAAAATATATTTAAAAAATGTAGTGCTGGTCATACTGAACAATATTGGTGTTTACACGGTGACGCTAACGTATCTACTTTTCGAGATATGGCGATTTTAAAAAATTAAAAAAAAAAAATTAAAAAAAAGTAGTGCTGGTCATACTGAACAATATTGGTCTTTACACGGTGACGCTAACGTATGTACTTTTTGAGTAATAGCTATTTTAGAAAATTAAAAAAAAAAAGCAAATAGTGCTGGTCATACTGAACAATATTGATCTTTACACGGTGACGCTAACGTATCTACTTTTCGAGATATGAAGATTTTAAAAAATTAAAAAAAAAAAACAAAAATTTAAAAAAAAAAGTGCTGGTCACACTGAACAAAATTGGTCTTTACACGGTGACGCTAACGTATCAACTTTTCGAGATATGGCGATTTTAAAAAATTAAAAAAAAAACAAAAGTTTAAAAAAAAATTAGTGCTGGTCATACTGAACAATATTGGTCTTTACACGGTGACGCTAACGTATCTACTTTTCGAGATATGGCGATTTTAAAAAATTAAAAAAAAAACAAAAATTTAAAAAAAAAATAGTGCTGGTCATACTGAACAATATTGGTCTTTACACGGTGACGCTAACGTATCTACTTTTCGAGATATGAAGATTTTAAAAAATTAAAAAAAAAACTAAAACAAAAATTTAAAAAAATAGTGCTGGTCACACTGAACAAAATTGTTCTTTACATGGTTACTCTGACGTATCTACTTCTTGAGATATTTAAAAGAAAGCCCGCCGCGCGGAGCAAATTCGATGTTCACGCGGCCGCGCTCACCGTCCGACTGACCGAGGTAAAGCCCTTTCGATCGTTCGTCCCGAAAATGCCTCGTCGCGGATGCTGTTAGGCCACGCCCACCGCCATGCTCCGTTTCATATTGGCGTACCGGCGGGAAAAGGATAAAAATACGATCGAGGAAAAATTTTTTTCGAGCAATTTTGAAAAAAAAAGTATCGTTTTCGAAATTATAGGGCATTCCCTACAACTTTCTCTTCGGGGTGACTGCCCCGAGTCGCCCCGTTTCCGAGATATCGCTGTCACTTCCGGTCCAGAATCGACTTCCGGTCAAAGTCGTATTTTTCTCGACGGTTTTGGGACGTCCTCTATACGACTCAAAAAACCGCTACCCTCCACTATACCGGCAAGTACGAAATAATTGATGTCAATAGATCAGTGAGTGAGTGAGTGGTATTGCAGCTATATATTAGTACTAGCTGTTGGGTAAAAGCCGCGGGCGCAAGCGGCCCGCGGAGGCCCTTTTTGTCGTAAAACGTATTAGATCGAATAGATTTTAGGCAGTTTTGAAAATATTTAGCTCGCCATCTAAAAGCGTTTACGTTTCTGAACAAAATTGGTCTTTACACGGTGACGCTAACGTATCTACTTTTCGAGATATGGCGATTTTAAAAAATTAAAAAAAAAAACAAAAGTTTAAAAAAAAATTAGTGCTGGTCATACTGAACAATATTGGTCTTTACACGGTGACGCTAACGTATCTACTTTTCGAGATATGGCGATTTTAAAAAATTAAAAAAAAAAACAAAAATTTAAAAAAAAAAGTAGTGCTGGTCATACTGAACAATATTGGTCTTTACACGGTGACGCTAACGTATCTACTTTTCGAGATATGAAGATTTTAAAAAATTAAAAAAAAAACTAAAACAAAAATTTAAAAAAATAGTGCTGGTCACACTGAACAAAATTGTTCTTTACATGGTTACTCTGACGTATCTACTTCTTGAGATATTTAAAAGAAAGCCCGCCGCGCGGAGCAAATTCGATGTTCACGCGGCCGCGCTCACCGTCCGACTGACCGAGGTAAAGCCGTTTCGGTCGTTCGTCCCGAAAATGCCTCGTCGCGCATGCTGTTAGGCCACGCCCACCGCCATGCTCCGTTTCATATTGGCGTACCGGCGGGAAAAGGATATAAATACGATCGAGGAAAAATTTTTTTTGAGCAATTTTGAAAAATAAAGTATCGTTTTCGAAATTATAGGGCATTCCCTACAACTTTCTCTTCGGGGTGACTGCCCCGACTCGCCCCGTTTCCGAGATATCGCTACCACTTCCGGTCCAGAATCGACTTCCGGTCAAAGTCGTATTTTTCTCGATGGTTTTGGGGCACCCTCTATACGACCCAAAAAACCGCTACCCTCTACTATACCGGCAAGTACTAAATAATTGATGTCAGTCAGTGAGTCAGTCAGTGGTATTGCAGCTATATATTAGTATAATAATAATAATAATAATAATAATAATATCTGTCATGTATTTATATGTTATGTAAACTTATAGTCTGTAACATTGTTTTTTATTAGAAGACGAGTTACAAAAAAAAGGTATTGTGCTTAGCTTTGCGGTTTCATGCGCATTTCTTTTTTTTTACTTTTGTAATTTAACTTAATTTAGGAATTTTAATAAAATACAAATTAGGAAGGCATTGCAGCATCGTGATCGCGGCTAATCATGACGTCGGTTTTGAAAACTTGAAACTTTTTTCGCGCAAAACAAATCGTTTATAAAATAATTATATATTTTTAATATTACCGTACAACCAGTTTCACGGTTTACCTTACCCCGTTGTAGCTCGCTTTAGTATAGTGTAATTTTGGCAACCGCTAATATGACGTCACTAAGGCTAAATTTACATATTATGCCGGCGACTATAAAAAAAACGACAAAAGCGAATTAAATCGTAATTCACGTTAAGTATTTGAGCGCACCGACCTAAGAACAGACGTCGGGGGATAAATTTTACAAAAGCTCCGTAGACATTGAGGAATTGTGCATGTTTTTTTTTCACTTCTGCTTCACCGGTAATTCACAAAGAAATATTACATTTCTCACTTGGTACGAGTGGAAATGATGTAAATAAATGTGCGGTACTCCAACTTACTTGACGTATGAAATAAAAAAATCGTGGTATGTTTCATCATGCTTTTTCGCTGCCTAAAAATTTTCATATGAATTCTCTGACAAGATATGATGTGTGTTTTACTGTATTCATGTCGTTTCTTCTTTTAGAAAATGTTTTGTGTGATTTTTGTTAGTTCTTATTATGTATTTATTTTCTGTCACTTTCTGTGTATGTTTTATTTAATAACAACAGTAATTTTTACGCAATATACTGAATATGTTCATTTGAAAGTCATTGGCTGTCTCTTCTGATCCCAGAAGAATAAGGGTTGATTTCAGTTCAGTATTTAATTAATAAAAAACAAAGTTAAAAAAATTCAAATAAATTACATAAAATTTATATGTAGAAAATGTTCAAAGTAAATTGAAAATATTTATTTTCATAATAAAATCTGAAATACGAGTAAACTTGTGCTTTTCCGGCGTTCATGTAACAAAGTTTGATAAGAAATAATTGGATTGAAAGGTGAAAATATATTTATGTTCGGATGTCACTTTCCTTCACAAAGTTATATGAATAATAAATAGAATTCATTGTCCAAAATATCAACAAAATATGATGTTATTCAATTTTTTTACAACAAAACAAGTTGAATTTTTTTTTTAGGTACTATATATTAATAAGAAATAAAATATAAAAAAAAAAGAAAAAAAAAAAAGAAAAAGAAAAAAGAAAAAAAAAAGAAAAAAAATAAAAAAAAATTAAAACGGGTTTGTACAGGAATATTTTACTCCTTTTTCCTTTAAAAAATATATATTGAATTATTGATAAAAGAAACAAATAACATAAAGCACAGATGTTTTACCGAGTTTTTAATTTATTTTTCTTTTAAACAAATAAATCAATTACTGACAATTTTATTCTCTCCTCAAATAATTTCGTAACATTTTGTACACAAGAAAATAAATTCTCATTTTGTTTACGACTACACAAAATTTCAATCACAGACCGCTTTCTGACCTGGATACACTTTTTCATACTAAAAATTAAAATATATTCTATTGTCAAGCTATTGGTAGCATAAACTTTCTATTGTTATTTAAAAAATATATATTTTTTTGGTGTTCTAACATTGTTTTCATCAATCATGATGATAAGATATCCGTGTAAAATTATTTCGATAAGTCAAATGGTTTCGGAGATATTGCACTTTGCTCTAACAAAACATCAATTTCGCTTAGTTAAAAATTATTCGTCTACATACAAGACTTATTTAATACATCTATAATGTAATACAGCTTTCTCAATATTAAGCAAGCAATGTAGGCACCGCACTAAAGTTGTCTTGTTTAATTTTAACAATAAACTTTGCAAACTCCCTTGTAGCAAAGTCACTCAATTGGAAATAGCAATAACTTATTTATTTGTAGCCGTTACGTTTTCTCAATGTAAATTTATTAACTAAGAGACGCTCACCGTGACGTCATACTTCAACGCCACATCTATTTTAGGCGGATTTTCCCATTGCCCTTTATCCATCGTCATTAATTATAATATACACTACATAGTATACATTTACGTATGTACTTAACTGCGCTTTTTTATATGACAACATTGAGCCAGACGTAGACCTAGAGTGCAGTCCATGAACAATTTTCTAGAGGCAGCAGTCGCCGGCTTGAGGAGCGAATGTGTAACAAACAAAACACAAAATACTGGCAGCTGAACACCATCTACTAAACAACTAACATTGTCTTACCGAGTATAGGGTCAGTGACACGTTATAGTATCACAAGCGTGCGGATAATAAAATAAAGGAAAATTATAAATGTATAAAATAAAACTAAACTACTAGCCTTTGTAAGCTTCACTGCACGAGTTACAAAGTTTCGATATCTTCATTCTGTCCATTTTCCTTTCAGTCGCAGGCCGTTTTGACGTCGTAATAAATTTCTGGGATGTTTTTGCGTCACCCTGATCCTCAACGATTTTTCTACATCGACATTTTTAGCCCTGAGCTTTACACTAATACAGGATTCTATACAATTTATATCGATAATAAAAAATCGCTTTATTCACAGTTCGCACCATCGCGTCGTCGTGGGTTTGAGTGTGGGTTTCATTTTTTTAAAGTATGGTCCATGAACGGAAACAACTGCTACTACAAATAAATTTCTACAGGCAGCACTCGCCTCCGCTATGCGGTTTGAGGAGATGAATGTGCAGTTTCCAGATTGACAGTGCACACTCCTCTCGTTATCTGACTACTCCCAAACTGATCCCAAAATGCAACCCGCCATTGTAAATAATTTTCTTGGGTCTGGGTGTTATAATATGTTTGTGTTGTCCTTCACTAAATTCTGACCTGTACTAATGTAACAATGTTCGACCAGTACTGATTTTTTTATTGTAGCTCGACAACACTCCGCCTGATGTAAAGTCAGAGTAGTGCGGTTCGTGAACGGAAACAATTGCTATTACAGAAAAATCTCTCTCATCTGTCTGCCTACCACACATTATACTTAGTATGGATATTTTGAACAATATAAAAATAATAATATTATATATAATTTGAATGTAATTTATCAGTAAATGCTACTAAATATAATTGGCTTGAAGAAAGATTGTGAAAATAAAAAGTGGTGGTTCTGTTATTTAAAAGGCTTCTTTTAATGGGGGTCTTTACGAAGTAAAGGATGCGTTTAATGGTTGTCCAGGATATTAAAAGTTGTACCGTTTGTTGAAGATTAAAACGATATTGCCTTTATTGTTATACAAGCTAATTAGATTTTTTATTTTTGTTTCAAAAAGGTATTTTTACCCTTTAAATGTTTTATTTTATTTAGATATTTAACAATTAAGGTTTATATTGTTTTCTCTGCGGATTCGAGTGAAGTGAACAATAAAATAAAACAAAGCTTAAAATGTTTATTGATTTTGGACATACCTATCTTTCTGAATAGACAAAAATAGGATTTAAATAGGGAAAATAGGGATTCATAAATATTAAATTTTTTTCATATGGCATGGTATATTTCTTTATGGTTCTGTTTGCCCCTAAGAGTTCTATCGATTTGTTGAAGAAATGGAATCGATCGGAGCTAAAATGAAAGAGTTAAAATCTTTCAAATTTCGAAATTGTGAAAACTTCATTTCGTGTTTTCAGCACTTTAATCAGCGGAACTATTTTTTTATTAATAGGGAACTCTAGAACTATTGGAGGAGCTACCAGAACTCCGCTTAAATTTTCAAAATTTTCATAATGGGGGGCCAACTTCACATACCTAGGACGGCAGTGAATATAAAATAGTTTTATTCTCATGTCTAGAGAGGTTAGTTTCATTAATGAATACGGCAAAAAAGGAGCCGTCAAGTTGATGAGAAATTAAACTTTCAGTTAAAATATGTCCAAAACAAAACCTATGTGGGTACTACATAACTGAAATTAATAATTAATTAAACATGTCATAAATTCTCTACGCCACCAGTTACGAGTATAATGGCAATTAGTTATGCAATTTAATTAACAGAATTGTTCGTTGTGTTTAACTTATAATTTCATCTACTTGAATCTAAATAATATATTTTTATTTGTGAAAATAAAAGAAATTTATCAAAATTATGTAATCAACAAACATTAATTTTTACAATATTTATTAATTGCAATTGTATACATTTTTTTATTTTTTAGACCTTTACGAATTTTTACTAATATTCATTATTTAAACCAATTTTAAAAACTAATATATAAATATTTTAAAAATTACACAAAATAAATTAAATAACGTCATAATGTCTATTTAGAGAGTCTGACCCATAAACGAAGGATTTTTCAGGATTTCTCAGATTTTTGTACAGCTGCCATGAGCGAAGACAACTACTACCCCAGAGAAAATATGTCTGCAGGCAACAGTAGACGAATGAGCACCTAGTCCCTGGACTAAGTGGCTTCTCTAGTTATATCGGGTGCTTCCAAACTGATCCTAAAATACGACTAGGAAACTTTAACGGTGATTTTCAAGTAAACACCTCCGCTATGGCTTCATAGTAATTTAGAATTGAATCATGGTGTCTCGTTAAGTAAGTAGATGTAATTTAACTGGGAAAGTAATTGGTTGGCTTGAGTCTGTGTCGAGTACTCCGCGACATCAAAGAAGATTTGTCTCTTTGTAACCAACAAGTACAACCTCAGCACGATTATACTAATTTACAGGGCTAAAATGTCAAAGACTGACTATATTTAAGAGGCAGTGTTCAACGTTGCTATTTTGCGACTTAAAACCATCTAACAAATCTTTATCAAGCATTTCTCTTTTCTGCTTTTTAAAATACTAAAACGTATGATGATTTTCTTGTTTGGTTTGTATTTTTATTGTTTTTTTTTTTCAATTGTGTTTTTAATATTATACATATTAATATATTTTACATAATATATTTTCTCTATACTAGAAATAGTTACAATTATATAATTTATAGTGGCTGCAAATTAGGACAATCAAATAAAATAATTCAGAATTGCAAGTTTACCTACGTCTATAACAATCACAATTCTGCATATTACGATACTCCCAGAGACTTTCAGAAATATTAAAGGCATGCAGGCTGTTCTAATAAAGATCGGATGGCTGCAGTGCACGCAAAAGACGATTTAAATCCGGAAACAAGTTCGCGAGTAAATTAATTTCTTTAAATTATTATAAATAGTGAATTTCTTTAGACAACATTAGAAAACTTTAAAGAGAACTACAAGTAAGTAAACGTTATAAATCGCAAGCATTTATATCAAAGTGTGATACTTGTTTTTCCTTTGATCATTATGTCTTTGACAAACTTGATCTAAATAAAACTTTCGGAGATGTTTCAAGGTGTTTAATTAATATAATTTGTCGTTTGGTGTCGTGTATTTAAACACTATATTGTGTATAAATTTTAACCCTGTTTTATATAATACTAAATAATCTAATATTATGTTAACACTAGATAAATTACAAGCTTCGAAAATAAGACAACCTTTAGATTATAAGGGGTGATAGGTAGACTTGTGTAGTTATTATTCTAGCCTCTTAATCGAGGGCTACAGCTGCCTGCAGACATAATAGCACTTGGAATTTGGAGACTTGGAACCGCAGTCTAGGACTCACACCAGACGGAGTGTTGTTCCATGATAAGCTACTATGAAAAAATGACCACTAAAATACCAAAATAATAATTTTATTATTAAGATATAATAGGCATGGTGTTAAAGAAGTTTTGGCACTCCAAATGACATGACATTCCTAAAAGTCTTCTCAAACGTGACGAGTTTTCTTTGCTTTTTTGAAAGAAATGGGGTTCCTATAGTGATAAACGTGGGCACTTTCATCATTTTATTTTGAATTAAGAACAAATTATCCATTGTGACGGAAATAATAAAATGACCTACATATATTTCAAATTCAAAATCGAAATTGCCGTCTTTCTTTGCCTTTTGAATTCATGTCCACTTCTCTGCATTTGAATATTTCATCGATGGTTCTAGAACGTGCCATGTCGTATTGTTGGACTTTTCTCTTAAATGGTAATATCCTGCACGAATTGCTGTTGTACAGCGGATGTGAAATGGAATTTCATTGCAGTGTTTTTGATATTTTTTGATAAATTAATAAAAAAATGTATTGTGACAAACGCAGTTAATTCTTTTTAGAGAAATGGAAAATAGGTTGAACTAGCTTTAAACCGATACTTCATTTGCATATAATTATATTTGTAGAGATAAAATAGCTGTTCCTCGCGGTTTCAACCACATAAATCCCACACAAGCCAAATGCTACTTTTTCCAACCAGACGAGGATAAACAAAAAGAAACCTTTTTATTTAAATATGACTGAGCCTTAAGTGAAAATTAAAAAAAAAACTATTAGGAAGAGAAGAGAAAAGTATATATAGAAAATGAGATAAGTATATATTAAATGAGATGAGAGCAGATGAGGGACTGCAGGCAGCTGCAGACGCTAAGTTGTCATATTACTGAACCCCCTTATTTATAGAGAAGAGGTCAATGTGATGCACAAAATTAAACAAATTTACATTCATATACAATTGTAGAAAACAAGTTTTTCGTTCTAAGCGGTATGCAGTCAAAACGAGTTTCATATTTTAGATATGCAAAATGCGTGTCGCGATTTCCTTTAGCACTACCATTCAACTTACAGTTCATTTTAGGAAAAAGAATATAATTTTTAGTTTATCCCTTTTGTTGGATAGAACATACTACATACTATATTGGGCTTCATTTTCAAATTTACTTATACTTAATAATATCTAGAGCGCCCAACAGAGTTATAAGTAATCTTTCAAATCCTAGCTGATACTGATGTATGTAACAAAAAAAAACATTTTGAATAATTTTAAAAAGATAAAAGGATATTAAATTGAATACTTAATACAAATATTAATTAATAACCACAAAGTACATTCAAAGCCTAATGGCGTGGTTACACTTGGTCGTTGGCCCGAATTCGGTTGCTTATGGAAATCGGGGGAACGACCAAGTGTAAATGAACTGATCAACTAACAAAAAACAAACCAGAGTGGTAGGCAGACTGATGATGGTTATTTGTCCAGTTTGCCGTCCTGGGGTAATACCACCACTTTTAAATGTAACACCCGTGAAGTGACCTTGTCGCGTTTCGGGAATAGTTTGAAAGTAGCCAGGTATAAGAGAGGAGTGTGCACTGTCAATCTAGATTTCTCTGTGGTAGCAGTTGTTTCCATTCATGGACCGCACTCTAGCTTTACATCAGGCGGAGTGTTGTCACATGTCGAGCTACAATAAAAAAAAAACTACGCCCCGGTCCTCGATCAATATCGTCCGGCTTCCTCGACTTCTTAGCCAGTATACCATTGCTATTATCAGTGTAATAGGGCATCAGGTACCTGAATTCGAATACACGAATACAGGCCCACGACCAAATGTATTCACACCTTAAGAATTGTATTTTTAGAACTATATTCAAATAAAACCATATTATAACTCAAGTCAACATTTTTGGCAAGTAACTATTTGAACCTCTAAAAGTAGGCTAACCTCAAGTTGCTCTCGAAGAAAGTTAATATAATTTAAGGCATATAAACAGAACTAGCGTGTAACTGTCCTGAGCTGACGATCTTGTTCTATCTATAATATATTCCGAGGAGCAACCGTCCTTTCTTTCATGCGTATTCATCCGAGCCTGACCTTTTGCGGGCGTGAGGGTATCGCACGAGGTACCCTTATTTTACAGATATATATAAAAACATCTATTATAATACAATATCGTATATGACGGATTTTAAATGAAACAAATACTACAGACGATTCTTTAACTTGACAAAATAAATAGAAATATTTTAATAAAATTCACTGTCAGTTAGGTTCAGTCAGTGTCAGTTCGTATGTTACAAACGTAAAGTTACATGGAATTATTTTTCCATTCAGTCATGAGTGTATGTCTAGATCAGTGGTTCTCAACCTTTTTTTTAATTCGGCACACTTTTCACGATTTAATAATTTGGCGGCACACAAAGAAAAAGATAAGTTTAAAAAATTTTTACTTATCTACACACTGCGTAAAATAGTTTATGGTAATAATTTTAAATGTGCTAAATAAAATAATATGTACTACAAAAATAACAGTACGTTTATTAAGGGATTAATTACAAGTTAATAATAAGAATACTTGTAATGCGATTTTTTTTCTTTAAATCATATTATTTAATAATATTAACATAATTATATTATCTAAAATTTGGCGGCACACTTTTAGAATTTTGCGGCACACAAAAGTGCCGCGGCACAGTAGTTGAGAATCACTGGTCTAGATGTAATAAACCCTTGAGTCAGTTTATTGCTCCATAATTATTGTAACTTCCATTCTCTAGAAATACACTTTAAAGAGTGCTACGGAAAACAATATGATCGTGTTTGTATATTATTATAATAGTACACTAAAACATTACCATGCAGTTTAAATCTACATTTAAAAAAAAAATAGCCCTTTATTTTCGCATACATTTTCGAGTGATAGCATTTCTTTTCTATACAATAATGGCGAATGAGCCAGCCAAGCATCTCTTATTACCTAAGATAAACTTTTTTTTTCTTATAATATTTGTACGTATCGGATTTAATTACTGTTTAGTTTATTTATTTAAATTTAAACATTTAAAAAAACTCCAGGAAACGTAACTTCGATGTGGACACACCCTTCTATGGATATAGGATCTTCTTTGTTTTTAGATACTTATAAGAATTTTAGGATAACGTTTTGAAGCGAAATTTTCCATGAAAACAAAACTCTACTGGAATATTTATTCTAAGCATATTAATTTAATGAAAACTCTCCAATGAGAACTAAGAGCCGCTCCGGTTTCCGACGAGGTTTCTTTCTGTAATAAAGTTTGAAACTGCATCCTTGAAGCAACTGTAACTAGATTTACCACATTATATTCATACTTTTAAATACCCGTTTAAAAGAGAGAAAAAAACTAATTAAGTATAATAAATTTTCATATTACCTGTACTTTAGATATTAATTAAAGAGAATAACCAATATAATTAATAAATATATGAAGATATACAATCCCCTCAACCTCAAATCTAAAATCTATAAAATCCCCCCTGCACCTGGACATCAAGACAAGGACAAACTTCATAACGCTGACACCCAGACCCAAAACTAATAATAATAATAAATTCTTTATTGCATTTAACACAGTTAAAGAAATACAAAATCATAATTAAGTTACTGCAATTGGCGGTCTTATCACTAAAAGCAGTTTCTTCCAGACAACCAATTGATATTAAATAAATTGTAAGGAAAAGAAAAAAAAACAACTACTTTTTTCCTTAAATAATTTTCGAAATAAGTAAATAAATCAAAATATTTACTTTTAAAAAGTGGAAATAAGTAAAATAAATTTTAAAATTCCGAATTTTAAACAATAAAGTAATTTAAAAATTTTTGAATAAAAATCTCAAGACGTTGAATAATAGAATATGGTTCAAACAACGCTCTTGTGCAGGTTCCGGTGGTAAAATATGGTTTAGATATTTTCGTAGAGGCGGGCCATTTTCCTACGATAGCGGCCGGCGTACGTTGTACGTAAATTTATAGCGCTTGAGGCTATAATGCTAAATTATTAGATTTAGTAGTACTGGTAGTACGTCGTCGGGATTACCTGGATGGCTTAGCTTTAAACTTAAGCACTTGAAGCGCTGGAATTCACTACATCGGTTATTATTTATTTTTGCTGCATTTTTGTTATCTGGTACAAGATTTTTAAGAGTAGACTTGGGGAAATGAACGTGCACCGTCCAAGTAGATATGCTCTGTCAACTGTCAATCCTCTCATTATACCCGCCTCCTTCCAAGCGGATCCTACAACACGCCTAGGTCGCTTCACGGCTGTTATACTTGAAATAATGTAGGTGTTTATACAAAAATTAACACCGCTGTTTCTCTAAGGGTATTTACATGTATTTAAATATGAAAAATAGAAAGTTATGGAAACATTGTCGGTTGCATTTTGCATTTTATTCCTATTTTATTTTCATGAAAAGTTCCACCGAGGGATATCCCCAGAGTATTTTCAAGTATACTAGCAACGATAAACTGGGATGAAGTAATCCTTGCTATCCCTCAAGGAACCACTTCATTTGACTTCTCGCAATTAAGTCCAGCCTTGGAGGGTTTTGTTTTTATTTCTTTCTGGAAATCACTTTTTAGTTGTAATATTATAAATGCTTGCTACATTATTTTTTGTATTATTATTTTGATGTTTATAACTTTTTTTTAGTGAAATTCCTAATTTCATTAGAACTCAGATTCATTTGTTTGAATGTTTTACTTCTGACTAAAAGATTTATTTTTTGTTACATCTCTATTTCTTTGATTCGTTTTATTTATTTATAAATGTTTTTACCGCCGATACATTATCATATTTTTCTAACAGTTTCTCCCATGGCAATTGATTGTGGGAATAAATTTTCTTTTGGGTGATAACACCGTCGATTGCACTAAGTTAGTGTGTCACAATATGTATTCCTATCTAACTTTTTGCAACAAAGATTTTTGAAATGGTAGCTCGACAAAAATTACTACTGAAACGAAAAATAACAAGGCAACATTCGCCTCCGGTATGACGACTTGAGAATGTGCACCATCCATGACAGGACTACACTCGTTATGCCCAGCTACATTTCAAAGTAGTAGGATTCTACCCCGAAATTTATTTTTGGTCATAGTTTCTTTTAAGGAATTTTATAGCCTAATTTATCTCCCTCATTGACCCATTTGATATAACAATCACTGTCTATCATTTCTACTTATTAAAAAACACTAAACAATAATTCATATTAATTAAGAAAATCAAACAATTAATTAGAGAAAATTAATGACGACAAGAATTAATTAATTCCTGACTTTAATAAAATTAATGTACTTGAAATAATATACAGTAATTGCTATAAAGGTAAAGTCATGAAATTTAATGATGTATACATTAAACGTGAATGTAAATACTAAGCCAAGTTTATCCGAAGCGATAAACTAAACTTAACAACTAAAAGCAAAATACTTCGCACATATGTCAAGAAACTCCTTCGGGAATATTGTAACTTGAACGCTGTGTTATTCTTATCATTTTATAATAAATAAAAAAGGAAATTAGGTACAATAACAAAGTCAACCTAGCCTTCGCACACTCGTCTTGTCAAGACTGCATAGGGGAAGTGATTGCTGTCTAGACATTTATCTATGATAGCTAGCAGTTGTCTTCGCCGTTGGTCTTCAATCTAACTTAAAATGCCGAACTAGTTTTTAAAAAACCTTGCCTTTCACTCTGTAAATACCAATATCTCTAATCACTTTGGACTAGCCTGCAATGCAGTAAAATGTAATTTTATTACTTGTATAAGCTTAGGTTTTGTAATGATAAAAACTTCCTTTTATACTTTGGTCTATGATAATAAAAATAATTTATTTATTACAAAGCATCAGGTTCCATTTCCACATCCAGATCAGTACGATCGTGTTCTTTTGCTTCTGCCGAGACAATTTAGGCTTTATTTAGTGCATTAGATATATATTTTTTATTTATCAATCTTTTAAATATTTTCCAATTGCGAACAATAATAGACCTCCCTACATAATATAAAGTAACAGTACAAAGAAGTGTCGTATCTGAAACTTCTCAGTTTTCAATTTGAATCGACGGCTTTTCCTATTTCACTTGTATTTCGTTTTCCATATACTCATACATCTTATCTCCTAGTATGATATCTTTTTAGTTTTTGTTTTTTCTTACATATTGTGTCATATATTGTCATTAGTTCGAATTTATACAAAGTAATTATAAAGGTATGAAACGTAGAAACAGATGTAAACTTTCGAGATCACATGGAAAGGATTACCAGACTAAATGCTAACAAAGAAAAGATTCCATCTAATTCTAAATATGCCATCAAATCTTCTTAAACATTAAAGTAATAGTAAGTAAACGTTATAGTAATGTCGTAACCACAAAGAAATACAAATATTATACGTGTATTTAGATATCTAATACATATAGATCAAGATTTAGTCACAAATTATCCCAATAATCATACCAAGCATCTAACCAATCAATGATCATTAGTGCCCAATGTCCAATGTGAAATTACAGCAAAGCATAACAGGGTCATTCTATTCTGTCTGTCTGAATCAGAGCTTTGAATATCAAGGAGGGACATTAGCATATCTTGATTGCTCTATGCTGCGTCCGTTTGTTTGATGTTATTAATTTATACAGAGCTGTTATAATGAATTTTATATTGGCAGTCTTCTTGTACTTTTTATTTGGATATTTGCTTAAGTTACTTATTAATTAATATTAATAGAGTGCGATCCATGAACTGAAACAACTGCTACGAAAAAAAATCTCTACGGGCAGCAGTCGCCTTCGCCCTGCCGGCCTGAGAAGACGAGTATGCACCATCCAGATTGACAGTGCACACTCCTCTCGCTATATCTAGCTACTTTCACACAGCTCCTGAAACGCGACAAGGTCCTTCACGAGTGTTACATTCGAAAGTGGTGGTACCATCATCTAGTCTGTCTACCACTCTTTAATATGCACTGAGCGACCAAAGTACATATAACAAAGTTACATTGGTACCAGTCAGAATTTAGGAAGTTTCAAACACGGATCTCATCGATCGTGAGTTCACGCGTCTTACCGCTAGACCACGGCCGCGCTTATAAATAAAAAGTATATTACCTGGACACCACGAAAATTTATCACTGCATTCTGACTACTAATAAAATGATCAATTAGTCTCTCTGTGCCTATGATACAGGCAGTAACTTGGTATTGGTACAGATTTTAACTGTTGGGAGTAGGTAAGAGAATATCTATTCAAACATACGTTGCCACGTCTATTTCGTTTGACATCAAGATGTATGTCTTTTAAACCTTGACATAATTCACAGTTAGGAAGTCCGAATGAACTTTTTTTATTGTAGTTCGGCATATGATAACACTCCGCCTAATGTTAAGCTAGAGTGCGGTCCATGAACGGAAACAACTGCTACCACGGGGAAACGTGCCGACTTGACGCACTGTCGATTGGCGACAGTACACACTCTTCTCGTTATAACAATTAATTTAAAGTTATAAATATAATAACCACTCTATATAGAGTTATATAGACGAGCTAATGCGTAAGTAGTTAGCGCTGTAAACCTCAAACAAGACGTAAGATTCAATCTCTTGATTGCCCCCAGAGTCTGACAACTAACATTAATGTTTACAATTGCCCTGTTTCATTGGGTTACGCCACACAATTGTAACTTAGTTATGAGTTGACCACTTTACTGGCACTTTATAACCTTTGGTGTACTATGTAACGATGTTACATTGTTAGTTTGAAATCGCCATGCCACAGCGATAAAAAGCATAGACTCAAGATGATGCGACGTGTGTTTAAATAGCAAAGATTCTGGGCAGCATCTCACTCTAGAGCACGTAGCATTAGGTGAAATGTGACCATGCCAAGCTATATAGGGTATTTAGAAATCATATAACATATCGGGACTTGCATTTAATTTTTATTCATTATTGTTAGTACTTTCTCAGAACTATTTGTCTACTTAGCATGTAATTCTTTTATTTTGTAAACTGAAAAGGCCTACCTAAAAAATTAAAAAAAGATATGTTTTAAAAACTTGAGGATATCTTTGTCTCGAGAACCCGTAACGTGCTAGTCTCAACTCTAGGTCATGCATCACCACAGAGCAGAGAATATTAGGGAATTCAAAAGAATATAATGGCATATTAGGGAATATATAAAAGAATAATAAGGGAATATAATGGAATATTTATATGCCAAAAAAAACTGATTTATTTTTGGGTTCTAAAATTTCATGTTGCTTTTTCTCTAGCGTTCTCTGCAATTTTTTTGTGTGCGAATTTATATGTTTATCTTATGTAGATGGGTTAGCTCGTACAATAGAATACTTGCTATGTGACTAAAAGTTAAATTAAATTGAAAATCAAAAGGAATTTATCTTCAGAACTCCATAGAAGGAGGAAGTCTTATGTGTGAAATTGGTTTAACTGAAGCTCGGGCGATCGGCATGTCCCGCATGCTGATAAGCCAAGGCTGACTGTTAACGCTAATCAGCTTTTATGTGGCCTTCATAGAAATCTAAGACCGACTTACATTAAATACGTGTTACATTTATACTAGATAATTATTGGTTACTAGAAAATTAATGTTTCACATTTTAAATGATAGATTTTTGTTATTAAAATATGATAAAAGTTGAACTGAAGTTGGATTCAAATCCATACCTGCTACTAATTTATATGAAGTCTAAAGAATCATTTTTCTTTTATTGAACCTAAAAACTATTATTTTTATTATACGCATTTGAAAATCGATTTAAAATTAGAAATTTAGAGCGGTCGTAGACGGCTCACGATCGATGAGACCCGTGTTCAAACCTCGCAAAATTCTGACCGGTACCAATGTACTATGTTTGTAACAATGTAACTATGTGCTTTAGTCCCTTGCCTATAATACAAACACTAGCTTAGTATAGAAAAAAAAAACAACTAAGCTAGCTTACCAAGAACATGTTCACAAATAATTAATATTAATTGTTGACATCGTTTAAATTTGTGATGATTAACAAACATCATAAACTTTACTAAAACTTTCAATTAACAAAATACATAGATCTATTTCAAAATCTAGTATTAAACGCATCCGTATTTGGCGTAGGTCGCAATATGTGTCAACAGACTGGCTCGGATCCAACAAAGGCTTTGTGCGCATGTAGCTTTAGTAAAAGGTTGTGGTGAAACTGAATAACCATCGAGGATATGTGCTTAACAAAAGAGGAATTAAAAATGTAACTAATTTTTTGTTAGATTAAAAAAATGTACTTTTTGAAGGAGAATACCCACTCGCCTAAGAAAAATGAACCCATAATTTTTTTCACAACTTTCACAATCATTTTGAGTTCATTTTGTGGGAAAATAAATCTACATTCCTTATCACCAATCATTTTTAATTTTTTCACCTAAGTTATTAAGTAATTAGACTTTTTCTGATACAATAGTTGAGGTTATTATTATATTATTAAATGATTGATAATTATTATATAATTAATTCATATATAATTAAACATTGTCTATTGATTAGTAAACGTAGTGTTGATATAATTGAAATAAAGTAATGCAAAAATAAGATATTATTTCAGTTTTGTTAACAAATTATTAGATACCAAGTGGGCCCAAAAATAGGCATTGTCCTTTATGAAATTTAAAAAAAATCTTGGTAATGGTAATGATATCATAAACGTCTCGTCATAGACGCGTACGATTGATAGCAAATATCTAAACTGAAAGAAAAGCCAACACAGAACATTTACATTGTTGAACGGCCTTGGTCCAGCGGTAGAGGATCGATGAGACCCGTGTACAAATCTCGCTAAATTCTAACCAATGTAACTATGTTATATGTACTTTGGTCGTTTAGTGTCTGTGACACTGACTAGCTTAGTTCTTTTTTTTTTATTCTAGCTCGGCATGTGACAACACTCCGCCTGATGTAAAGCTAGAGTGCGGTCCATGAATGGAAAAAAACTGCTACTACAGAGAAACCTGTGCGGGCAGCAGTCGCCTCCACTATATGCCGGCTTGAGGAGACGAGCATGTACCATCTATTGACAGTGCACACTCCTCTCGCTATACCTGACTACTTTCAAACTATTCCCGAAACGCGACAAACGGGTGTTACATTCGAAAGTGGTCGTACTTCCCCAGGACAGCAGACTGGGCTAATAACCATCATCAGATAAAGTGTTTTAATAGCCCTTAAAAATAATTTATATTCGTTAAGTACCTACCAATACAATAATTGACTATATCTAAGCAAGCTTTGTTGAAAAGAAAAATAAAGAAAGAAACGCGTGAACGCCCATAACAAACCGTGAACGAGAATTGGTTGAAGCTACGAATTAGTTTCATCGTTCGACGAACGCCGTTAATTGGCAATTTGGATCAGTACGTCACACTGAGAACTCTGCAAAACGTTATGTCGATATTACGTCGTATTAAAGACCGATCCGACACTTCCAGGGCTTCAGTTGTTCGACCCGTGATATTTTGTTTCTAATTTAATGAAAAATGAAGTAGCTCTATAAGGATTCTGAAAAGGGGTAAATTCAAAGAATGGTCAGCCGTGGACAAGTGATAGAACGCGTGCAATCACGTTCGATGAGACCCATGTTCAAATCTCGTCAGATTCTGACCGATACCCATGTTATATGCTCAGTGTCCACAGGCACTATTA
Organism: Tinea pellionella; assembly: GCA_948150575.1. Lineage (NCBI taxonomy): Eukaryota > Metazoa > Arthropoda > Insecta > Lepidoptera > Tineidae > Tinea > Tinea pellionella. Next base: position 6,704,655 of record OX411253.1, read on the forward strand.
AAGAGTGGTAGGCAGACTGGTGATGGCTTTTGAAGGTAACACCCGTGAAGCAACCATTTTGCATTTTGGGGTCAGGTTGGAAGTAGCCAGGTATAACGAAAGGAGTCGCATTGTCAACCTGATGTCATTCGTCTTCTTGAGCCGGCATAACGGAGGCGACTGGTGTTTGCAGAAATTTCTGTGGTGAAAGTTGTTTTCGTTCATAAACATCAGGCGGAGAGCTACAATAAAATTATTATAATAATATTGATTAATAGACATTTTTTAAAGTCTAATAAAAAAAGAATCCACAACACAAAATCAAAGCTGACAATGTCGAGATATTTAAAAAGTTTATTTCGTAATAACGCTGACAGAATGATTTCCAAGTGAACAAACTGGCAATGCAATTTCCGAGTGGTCACCCAGTTAAACTTTCCAACAGTGCGGTCGAATGACAATGTATGTTTCGGCAGCCAATTGCAACTATGTTGTCACTCATGTACCTACGTCCCATATTACACTAGTATTTTTGACTTTTATTGTTAATATATTTAATAGTAGTAGGCGTTACTTTGCGGAAATCCATAACCAAATTGTTTGAAAACACTACTTTGCAACTAATTTCCGCTAATCAATGTTAGTGAGGGTAGGTGCACAGTCACGTTAGCTGTTACTGTTTTATTGTTAAACTTGTAAAAGGACAATGTCCATTCGCCTAAGAAAAATGGGCCCAGCGTTTTTTTCTATAGTTTGTCGATAACTTTTATTGCATTGTGTAAGAAAATAAATATAGATTCCTTATCACCAATCAGTTTAAATTTTTTACTCGGGTTATAGTGTAATTAGACTTCAAAGTTTGAGGTTATTATTGTAGTAAATTCTTTAATAAATTGATGATATCTGTTTTTTATAAACATTGTCTGTTGATTAGTAAACAATGTGTTGATATAATTGAAATAAATTAATGAAAAAATAAGATACTGTTTTAGAATATTGTTTTGTTACCAAACTATTAGTGAAGCGAATATCAAGTGGGTCCAAAAATGGGCCCAAAATTTATTACTACAAGAATTTTTTTTTATAGTTACCCAATATGTAACCGCTTGGAAGTAGCCATACATAATGAGAGAAGTTTACAGTGCACATTTTCAATGGACGCTGCATATTAGTCTCATTAAGCCGGCAAGCGAAGGCGACTGTTACCTGCAGATATTTCTTTAAACTCATGGACTGCAGTCCAGCATCAGCTACGTCAGATGCTACGTCATGAGACGTTACTTGTCAGACTGCTATAAAAAAATGTTAACCATTGTTGGCTGTTGATTGTACAAAAGTTGTTAATTGTTCAAAAAAGTAATGTTACGGGGGTGTTTGTCCAGCCAAGACCCCTAAATAAGCTATTGTACAATCGTGCCGTGCAATTATATTAAAGTTTTGCTATGTAATATTAAGGCTAACACTAGAATAAGCTTATTAATACTAACAAGTTTAATTTTAGTATATACATACGAGTATCTAATTTTGTAAATATCGGGCTAATTTCAATTTTTGGTTAAAAGCTCCTAAAGCGAATCTAATTCTTTTGAGCTTAATAAAATTCTTTAAACCTAATTATTTTCTTTGAAATGTTGTTCTAAAGAAATCGCTGCAACGATCTATCTACTAATAAGTAGGTAGATACTAAGTACGTCTGTATAAGTAACACATAATATTATTTTCTTCAAAAATCTTTTAACAGGTTTTACTGAATGCTGAGCACGTAATCTCGTGTTCGGGGTCTACATACATTGAATAGAAATGAAAAATTCTTTGAAAGTGTATACGCAGCTAGTAACAAGCCACTCATTGCTATATTTTATAAAAAATGTTTTTTTAAATATTTAACTTCCTATTATCTCTCTGCCGACACACAATTCTACTTAATATATTTTTATACGAGTTATCCAAATTCCTTTGCCTCGCTTCTCCACAAATGAAGAAACAAAATGTCAACGGTCATTTGAAACTTCCGCACCCTACGAGTCTACGTTAATTTATTAATAACGTGTAATTAGTATTATGTGTTTAGTATTCCGGTTTCATCCCTAGGGAACCTTTTAGAGGAATAAAACCCACTTAACCTAAAATCTGTACTTTAGTCGCTCAAGGCACTATTAAAAAGTGGTAGGCAGACTGATGATGGTTATTTGCCCAGTCTACCGTTCTGGGGTAATACCACCACTTTCGAATGTAACACCCATGAAGTTGTCACGTTTCGGGAGCAGATTAAAAGTAGCCAGGTATATTGAGAGGACTGTGCACTGTCAATGTAGATGCCTCATGTAATCATCATTTTCATAAATTTAGAAATTCTTATTTAAGCCATTCTATAATTCTAATGTCCACTTTCAATTAAAGTGTATGATAGCAATTTTTATCAACATTTTATATTTGTCGATCATTGTGTGGATTTAAGTAATGATGGGTGGGAACCTGACGGGTTAAAATTCCCTAAATAAAATTGGACAAAAGACCCTATTAACTAAAATCTTGGGACTGCTATTAGCTGTTACATATTTATTATTAATGTTACAGGCATACATTTGCGTTTATAACCACGTAAGAGGGATATAAGATAAATAATCACTACACGCATAATTTTCTCATATAACCCTACCTACCCCATGTTTCGTAGTAAATCGGTTGCATTACTGCTAGACGACCTCGTTCGAGCGAAGTTCAAGACCCCCAATAATGGGTTGTTCTTACGAAATGTGCGCCCCAAATGTACCAATTTACCCTTTCCTTCAAGGTTTCCTTTTACACCTAAAATACGTCGCTCAATCTCTAGTTTCTTGATGTTTTCTTCTTTAAATTAATTTTCTTTAATGGTACAAATAAAAAAATATTTTTATATTAAAAAGTTAATTGTTACGTTTGATTAGTGTGTTGATAAAACAGCGTAGAACAGCGTTTACAAGTATTTAATAATAAAAAGAAGTTATAAAAAGAAGAACATAATACCATGTAAGTATGAAAGAAACTGTGATGTATAAAAAGTGATATATAAACGTTAATATAACGGTACAATATTTTATATCCAAAATCCAAAAAAGAAACCACTTAAAAGAGAATTAAGTAAACGAATATGGAGATTTTTCTTTAATTACACAAATTGGCTTAAGAAAATAAAAATAAAATCTCACCGCATAACTCTAAGTGGGTTAAGACTGGTACCATAGTTAATAAGAAAAAATGCAAAGCTGTTTCTCCACTCGCTGTAATTGCGTGGAGGGTACCGAGATAAGCTCATTCGTTTTTAATTCCAAGCTTGGAAATTACTTCGGGTCTTATACTACTGAATAAATTACCGTTGCAATGGATTCGAAATTCAAAATCTCTTTTCAACATTGCTTGTTAATCATGTAGCGAGTGGTTTTGCCTCAGGTTCTCCATAACAGCAAAAACATACAAATTTTAATTAAAGAATAAACACTGGCATAACAGTACATTCAACCTCGGTTCAGATTGAACTCTCTGATCCGTATCGTACTTCTCTATTCTTATATTCAGTTTGGATGTTTCTTATCTTGTTGGATATTTACATTTTTGTTGTACTTCACGGGTGTTACACTCGAAAGTGATGGTACTACCCCAGGGCGGCAGACTTGACAAATAACCATCATCAGTCTGCCTAGCTACCAACCTACCTCTTTAATTATATTTCAATCAATTTGCAATAAGGAGTCACGGGAATCAAAAACAAAAGATATATATTTCTCAATCATTATATTTCTTATAATGTCTCTGGACAAGTTAGTGCTTTTATCAAAAACATACTTGTTAACGCCGTTTACACACATACGCACATACATTCATTTTTTTGTATTTATATATTACTCCTTTTTCATTACCTTTAACCTACCCTCAAAAGACCGCCTAAAAATAATGTTTATAAATACGCGCGCGCTGTCAGTCGCGCACTCTTCATCGTCGTGATTGTAACGGTCTCGCCGCGCCGTCACAGTGTCGCGGTCTCTGTAATTCTCTATTCGCAACTCTGAACAAGTACTGATCAAAACGCTACTCTTCTATATAATAAGTTAAACAAGTAATCAGTGCAGTGTAAAAGTGAACCGATTTTCGTGCAAGTGTTTGGACAGGAACAATAGAACCAGCGCCATCGAAACGGGCAGGCCTGCCGTTCGCATTTGTCGGTTCGTGTTTAAAGGTTGGTCTCCCTGTCTATTCCTCAAAAACCAAACAATACTCGTAAATGATTTTGGAAGTTTTTAACACTAGGGTTAACTAATTACGAACCATCGGTCATGGTAACTAAATAAACAACACATTTTACATCTATAATTACTTTTTTTAATTCTAATCATATTAATTATTCAAACTGAAAAAAAACAATTTTTTATTATAAAATATCAAATGTTAAATATTTCACACGTAATTAATTTCAAAGTAATGAACGCTGCTTGTCTTCAATAGAGCGTAAACGGTAAATGGAGCGAAAATAAATAGTTTTAATTATGACCATTCATGAAACATTATTATTAAATAAAATGTTCTCTAGAATTTAAATAAATAATTTTTACTCGTATTTGCTTGTTGGTGTTAACTTGGCTAAATTGAGCATGAGTCGTCGCATACGTCGCTTTTGTTAGTTTAAAATTTTGCATTTTATGTGAATTTGGACAATTTGTCACTCTACTATAAAATTTTGTTTTAACAAAGGAGAATGCCCATTGTTGGACCCATTTAATACCTAATATTATAGTATCAAAACAATATTCTAAAATAATATCTTATTTTTTATTATTTCATTTTAATTATATCAACACATCATTCACCAATCAACAGACAATGTTTAATTACATAAAAAACAGAGATCATCAATTATATTATTAAAGCATTTAAAATAATAATAACCTTAAATATTGCATCAGAAAACATCTAATTACTCAATAACCCGGGTGAACAAATGAAAACTAATCAGTAATAAGGAAGTAGATTTATTTTTTTTACAAAATTAAAATTATTATTAATTTTAAAATATTTTTCAAGTTCATAAAACAAATATTCCACTCTCCTTTAATAAAAATGTAATTGTCGTAAACCAAATTACAACTTTAAAAATTGGAAATAAGAGTCAGTTTCCTTTGGTTTCTTCTCTGAAGGTTGGCAACTAGCATCAATCCATTTTGTCAAATCCATTCCAGGGATATACTCACACGGTATTGGCTCGTTACTGTAAAAATACATAAATTTAAATACATGAGAAGGAAATTGGTTTTTCCTTATGCATATTCTATAAGGCACATATTTTTTGTACTTCATTCTTCATTTCTGTTTTATATTATTAAATTGTACAAAAAAAAGTTATAACTCTCGAATTCAATACCATTGGGTCCAGCAGGCTACTTTCAAATAACCGAAAACGTTTCGAAGTTTCAGTCAATAATTCAGGCTACTGACACTGACTGACTCCTTTTTCAAACTACCGGATACGTACGAGTTTAAAATATTTTGGCCAATTATTAAGCCTGGTGGAGGACACACCTCCACATCGAGTAGATTAAAAGTGAACTATTTAATATCAAAATTAATGTTTAAATCTTACCCAAGCATTACATTAAGAAAAGCACGTGGTTGTATAAATTTAATTCCTTCTATATTGTCACATGAAAATTTTGCCATATTAGTTTTTCTTATTTCGTTTAATTGAGCTGAAATTTAACTGAAACTTAATTTCCAAAACAGACTACAGTATAGTGTTGAAATATTAAAATTTGTCGAAAGACAATAAAACTATCATGATTTTTATTTCCAACCAATTGAATTACTTAATACTAGGAGTATAATCACATGCCGAAATACTATAAAATTAAAATTAATAATATTCGTAAAATCATACAATACGCACCTAAATTAAAACTATGAACCTGATCTCCTCTTTCGAACCAAAATCTATCACCAAATCTAAGTAAATGAATTTGTTTTGTCATTATACAGAACAAAGTAGGTCCCAAAAATCCACCTCCAATGAAATTTTCACTCATTATACCAGCTAATAAATCAATATCATCCACTTCCTCATACAGTTTCTTTAGAGCATCAATTTTCTATAAAGTAAAACAGTAAAATTTACAAAAAGTCTAAAGTAACCATCCAACATCTAGATTCGGACAGTGCACACTCCTCCTGGTTACTTTCAAACGCGACAAGGTCACTTTAGGGGTGTTACATTCAAAGGGGTACTCCAGGACGACAGACTGGGCTAACAGCCATGATCAGTCTGCCTACCACTCTTTAATAGTGTCTATAGGCACTAAGCGACCAAAGTTACCTTGGTACCGGTCAGAATTAGCGAGGTTCGAACACGTGTCTCATCGATCGTGAGTTCACGCGTCTTACCGCTAGACCACGGCCGCTTTGAGGTCCAATAAAATTACGTCCTGAGCATAGCTCGTAAAAGTTTGAACAATCACACTCGTTTAGACAAGGTAGAATTCTTTAAGCGACTCTGTACTTCCGTAACAGTGGCAGCAGTTATCTCTGCAATCTAACTTTACATGGAGAGGAGAGCCGTCAGATGATCAACTTTACAAAAAAAAACTACCAGCAATACTCGATACAAAAATACCAGAAATCCACATTATAGTATCTGTCTATAACAAAATATTTTTAATTCAAATGATGTAAGAAAACAAAAGATATAAAATTATCTAACCTCAATACTCATAACATCAACAAAATCCTCAAATTTATCAGCTGGTTTTCCACCACACAATTTTCTATAATCATTGTAACCCCTTACACCCATATCTCTACCTCTTTGTATATCTATAGCAACAAGATCATGAGCTCTTTGGAGCTTTCCATAGAAAGTTTCCACTAACTGCAAAAAAGTAGGACAAACTAATTATTTCTGTAGTTTGTTGCTTATTATATATAATTATGCGGTGGGATCAAAATCTATATAATACATAGATATATCTAAATATATGTCACAACTTATATCCTTCTGGGAGCGAATCTCATACAGTGTGATAAGAAATCGCTGCGAGCACAAGGACTGTATTGTGACCAGAGTAGAAAGGTGTATGCTAAGGATGAAAGGATATTAATTGAAAAGATTTATTGTGCGAAAGTGGATGGCAGTGTCGGAAGGAGGTGCCCTAGGAAGACCTTTCTCAGTCAGATTGGTCAACTGCTCAGAAAGAGTCAGATGAGGAGCACCCTCAACCGACGTGCTTGTGCATTAGGGGAGTAATTGATGTGGTAGAAGCGAAAGTGGTATGTAGAGAGAAGAGTCGCTGGTGCTCTATAGTTTCTGCCTACACCAGTGGGAACAAGGCGTGAGTTAAACAGTAGTAGTTAGTATATCACAACTAAACTAGCTGCAATTATTATTGTGAAATTATAATAAAAATTAATCAGAAAAAATACAAAGATTGAATTATTTATAAATTAAAAATCTGGTTCGTAAGGAAACCGGCTACTAAGTCAAGATCAGACAGATCTAGGCTGTATCGTATTTATAATCAAGAGGAGAAGAAGGCCACCATTCAATTTAGCGAATAACGAAGGCGACTACTGCGTACAGACATTTATCTGTGATAGTATAGTATAGTCTTCACTATTATAAAAATACATGTAATAAATACCCCAGGATCAGCAATATCATCCAAATGTGCCGCTCTCTGATAGAAAGTACCTCTGTTAATTTCTTCAAACGTGCCATTCTGCTCTAATAAACCAGGTCTAAAGAATGTGTCGCTGATTGAGAGCTCATTAGTTTCTCTATACTTTTCATTGTACTTCCTAAAAGAAGACATTTATTAACACTGTCATTGCCACTTGTACCAAGTTCTTGTGTTCACGGCTACAGGGTCACAACCAATCATACTGGAAGTGACAGTACTAAAAACGGTATATGTTACATCTTTGAAAAATGTATGGAACCAATTTGTGATCTAGCTTCAATTAATTTAAAATAATTGAAAAAATACTAACTTGACTCGACCATCGATGAAGGTATGAAAGAATCTCATAGCAATAACATATTCGCTATATATATTTATTTCAGCTTCACGATCGTGAGCAACAAGATGCTCGACTCGATTTGATATAAGACCATAATTTACCATATTCTTGTAACCTATAAAGAATATTATGTTTATTTTTTTAATAAAGGACGTACTGGGTATTTTAATCACCGACTACAGTAAGTGACCATTCAAATCGGTCTGTGATAATATTTTAAGAGCGGCCAAAATTTAAAATGAGAATCGTGTTCAAATCTCTCTGAAATCAGACCGGTACCAATGTAACTATGTTTGTACTTTGATCGCTCAGTGCGTGTGATAGTACTAGCTTAGTATAGACATTCTATAAAAATAATAATAACAAAAAATACACTGACACAAGGCTCTAGTCTAGTTTAGTTTGGTTTGGTTTGGTTTAGTTTAGTTTAGTTTAGTCTAGTCTAGTCTAGTCTAGTCTAGTCTAGTCTAGTCTAGTCTAGTCTAGTCTAGTCTAGTCTAGTCTAGTCTAGTCTAGTCTAGTCTAGTCTAGTCTAGTCTAGTCTAGTCTAGTCTAGTCTAGTCTAGTCTAGTCTAGTCTAGTCTAGTCTAGTCTAGTCTAGTCTAGTCTAGTCCAGTTCAGTCCAGTCCAGTTCAGTTCTTTATTTTATTACTTACCTAAAAGAATTGGAAGTAATTCATACATGTAAATATTAGTAATTGTAGCAATATTAATTTGCCTTGCTACTTTAAAGAGTCTGTCGTCTTTCCAGCAAGGATTTAATTTAGCCAACTCCTTAGCCAATCGGTTGTGTTCACGCATGAAGAATATCGTGAAGGTTGTCAGTGGTAAGTAGAAATTACCAATTGTTGGATTTCCTGTAGATTTTTTATTCGTATCAGTTACAAATATAGGTAGGTGAAGGGTATGAGGCTGCCGTAGTCGAGCGGTTAAGCGCGTGAACTCACGATTGATGAGACCCGTATTCGAATAACTGTTACCAATGTAACTATGTTATATGTACTTTGGTCGTTCGGTTCGTTCGTTCGGTTAGGCAATATTAAAGAGTGGTGGACAGACAGATGATGTTTATTTGTCCAGTCTGCCGTCCTGGGGTAGTACCACTACTTTCGAATGTAACACCCGTGAAGTGACCTTGTCGCGTTTCCGGAACAGTTTGCATTGTCAATCTGGATGATTCACATTCGTCTCTTCAGGCCGGCATAGCAACTGCTGCCTGTAGAAATTTATCTGTGGTAGCAAACCTTATATTGTTCATGGCGGTTTCACCCACATCAATAAAAGAAATACTGACGAAAACTCTCTAAATAAAGTTTCATTATAAATTACTTACCAAATCTATAACATACGGTTTCATTTGTCAAATTTTGAAAACAAACATTATTATTAGCATCTCCTAAAGGAACATATCGACCGTTCCTCGTCTCCATTTTGAGTAAACCATCGTTCTCTTCACGTATATTTGCTAAAGCAATGTCATCTATACCATAGACCGTTGATAAATCCAATCTCGGCGTTTGTAAATTGATCTGTAAAAATAAAATTGAATTGCTCATTTTAATTACACACATATTCCTTAAATTTAATTGTGGATTTGTACGCCTAATATCTTAATAATTAAATTTGATTTTTGATGATTTATTTTCAACTCTTTTTTTTTTATTGTCCAGAAGTGACTGCTGCCACAAAAGGAGATATATGAATAGGGTCCACTCCCACTGTGCATGACCGCTATGAATGAAGGATTCCGGAAATTCCAGGTTGCAGAAAAAGGAAAGGTTTGGCTGGAAAGGTCGTTCTACAGTTTAGAATGACAGAGAAATATGATGATTACGTTTTTAATATTTTGTATAATAAATAATACTCCTACATTAAGTAAATTGATTTTTAATTACGTAAAATAAAATAAAAAAATATTTTAACATTAGGTAAACCTATTGTAAAATAAAAGTGGCGCGAACCACTATCTTGATTTGAAAATGCTAAAGTTAATTTTTTATCAATACAGTTGACTCAATAACAAAAGTGTATATGATAAATATAATGAATATGAAGGTGTTTGGCGCGCTTTTGCCCAGGAAGGTTGAGGTGTTTTTTATCCCTTTCTTTAATTAGTTTAGTGGTTATCATTGTGTTAAATTGGTGTTATTTTGTGTAATTTTATGCTGCGCTTGTGAGTAATTGTGGAAACATAAAAATTTACTCTATATGAGGCAACGGAAGCGGTTTTTTTTTTGTGGTTATCCCACGCCATGAAAACGCTCATATTGTGACTTGATCGGGTGAATTACCGCCAAGCGTCAAATTGTAAAACACCATTGCAATTTGATGCAAAAACATTAAAAATTTACTACTCGACATTGGCAGAATGAACATGAAACTACCTATTATACATTTTTTGTTTATTTTGTAAGTCTTAAAAAACATATTTAAATGTATCATTAGATAATTACGGATGTTAGGCACTTAAATGAACACACCTTAATATCGTAGTACAAGATAATTTGCAGGTACAAGTTGGTACGGGATTAAAATAATAATTATGTAATTAATTTTCCGCAAGCAAGTTTAATTTAAATAAGCTTGCGGTACAAAGCTTTAATAGCACATTTTCATTTAAGAAGACGCCGTGAAACTTTAAACATAAGCTTTCACGTGTTATAACTGATGTTAACTTTTACTAACTTGCTCTGGCGGTATAGTCTTAGGTATACAGCCGACATCTTGAAAAGTTTCTGCGCGGGAAAAGTTTAAACAACGTATATCAGTCACTTTCAGATATGGGTCGTCTTCGGGCACACTTATAGGTATACAACGGGGATCAGCACGTCCTGCTTCTTCGCAACAATATGGTCTTTTTGTTATGAAGTCCACTGGAAAATATAACAAATCGCGATTCAATTGTTTTTCACATTTTTTTTTATAGTAATCCGGAATGTAACCAAAAGCGAAGATAGCTGCTAAAACATATAAGCGTCTTCGCTATACCGGCTTGATATACCTAAAACATGCATTGTATTAAAAATATGCATGTTTGAAATATCCCGTTTAAATAACGAGAGGAGTGTGCACTGTCAATCTAGATGGTACATGCTCGTCTCCTCAAGCCGGCATAGTGGAGGCGACTGCTGCCCGCACAGGCTTCTCTGTAGTAGCAGTTGTTTCCATTCATGGACCGCACTCTAGCGTTACATCCGGCGAAGTGTTATCACATGCCGAGCTACAACAAAAAAAAAATGTGTCGAGCGGCCATTTCATTCCATCAAAAATCAACAGCCGTTATCAATATCAATACTTTGGTCGTTCCATAGTAAGTAATAAAAAGAAAATTACAAATTCCATCAATAGCACTGATGTCGTAAGCAACAAATGCTATCAGATGTACCGCAGCCATATTGAAATGTTTATCCTCAACTCGTCCCGTTGATTGTAACATTGTCCTCACTTTTCTTGCACTGGGTAAATCTTCACCATTTTTTGCCTTGCGAATATTGATAACTAAAATAGTTTTTTAAACTAAATATAATTAGTGGCCTAAGTAGAGGATGGACCGCACAATTCATGAGTCCCGTATTCAAACCTCGCTAAATTCTCACCGGTACCAATGTAACTATGTTATATGTACTTTGGTCGTTTAGTGTCCGTGATACAAGTATTTAAAAATAAATTTTAAGTCATTTTGATTACGTAGCGAGAAGAGTGTGCTCTGTCAATTTAGATGGTGCATACTCGTCTCCTCAGGCCGGCATAGCGAAAGCGACTGCTGCCCGTAGAGATTTTTCTGTAGTAGCAGTTGTTTTCGATCATAGACCGCATTCTAGCTTTACATCAGGCGGAGTGTTGTCTTATGCCGAGGTACAATTTAAAAAAAAAAGACAATAAAAAAAATATATATTTACATATAGATATAATGCCCTGACGAGGACAACTCAAAAAAACAAACAAGAACAACCAGACCCTTTTTTCCTTATAATATTAATTTAATAGATAACATAAATTAATATTACAAATAAAAATATTTTATCTTGACCGGAAATCGAACCCGGGACCTCCATACTAACTATTGAGCCACAGAGTTTGCCAATTTGAAGAATAGATACTTGAATGTAACTCTTTATAAGATTTTTATTCTTCGCTTGATGTTAAGCTAGAGTACAATCCATGAACGGAGGCGACCGCTGTCAAAGTAGTGATCTGCAGACAGCAGTCACGTCCGCTATGCCGGCTTGATGAGATGCCTCTTCACACTGCGCTTATTCGTCTTTATAATTTAAAAAATATATAGATACATCGTGAATACTCCGGTGGTAACAATCTCAGATAGGGCGCGAATGCAGAACCACTACTCGGATGTTTAAAATTTGTACAGGTCCCATCTATACGGCTGCCTTCATGTGGTGTGCATAGTTTTACATCTATCGTACATTGACTGGAAATAAATAAATAAATATATGCACTATAAAATACTTAGATGGGATAACGATATAACGAAGTAAACCAGAGGAGGGTGCACTGTCAATCTAGATGGTAAGAAAGAAAGAAAGAAAGAAAGAAAAAACTTTATTCATCCCAAAAAAATATTTTTAAGATACACAATAGCAAGTGTCAACGCGAATGTGTAGGGACGAAAGGGCGCACAGCTCAGCATATGCTAGGACCTACACAGGTCGTAGCGCTGGTTTTCAGCTGGAACCCGGGGCAGGTGAACGCGAACGGTGTGACAAAGAATAGTGAATGTGTAAGAATAGTAAAATAAATAAACAGTATTAATTAAATAGATGCAATGACAATATTATAAATGTATATACATATAAATACGATGAAAAATAATATTAAAATTACAGGCTACGGCTATTTACACGGCAGTCAAGCTTCTGGTAGTTTAAAAGGTGTAATTTATATATAAAAGGTGGTACGCATTCGTCTCTTTGTACAATCCTTGTTTAGATGTTATGAATTATGGACACAGGTACGATTCTTCTTTACAAATCGATATCAATTTGCTTTGCGTCTGTGGGATACGTAAGATATAGATACTAGTAATATAAGTACAAAATATCTTTGAGTTTACAAGTAGGTACATATTCCAATTGAAAATAAGCTCTATTTTACTTCCTATGCGGATACTTGAGTTAGCTTTTAGTTCAAGCATCGGTGGATTTATTCATATCATCTGATTCTTAGAGTCTAGAGAGGTCGGCTAACAATTCTGCATGGGGACCGGATACTTGTGAAAATTTCTAACGTAAAGTAAGGCCAATGAGACGAGATAAAATAAGTAAACAATATGACCGTTAGTTACTAAGTTACATTACGATAGCTCAGCGTCATTTGGTCGACGACAGCTGTCATTGCGTGAATCTGTCAGCAAAGCGGTCAGATCAGAAGATATACATTTTGGCCGCCAAATTATTCCCGCTAAAATTTCAAAACCATTTCATAATAGTCAAATCAAAATACATAGGATTTTGCCATTGTTCTTTGTACCTACTCGTACTTAATTAATTTCTTCAAATAAAAATGTTTTAAACCCCTGAAAGTTTGTTTACAATTTTTATATCGTTTTGTTGACTTTTTGGGCTGCCTAGTGCTCATAACCGTTGGGTGTGCATGGAGAGAATTGTGGCGTGCATGAAGAGGGAAGCGAGGGATGTTGTGTCAGGATCGTGGTAAGTGGCGTTCCGTTGTCTCTGCCTATCTCTGTGGGAAAAAGGCGTTACAATTGTACTATATTGTACTTTCGTCTAGAGAATAAAAAGTTTACTTTATATTATGGTGTGCAAATAAAGCGGCTGTGGTCTAGCGGTACATTGGTACCGGCACCAATGTAACTATGTTGTATATGCGATCCGCTAAATACATCATGTTTTTTATTTCAAATCAAATAATTTATTGTAAGCATAGGTTTTACATTTGTTGTAGATGTTCATGTTAATTTTTAAGTTCTCTATGTTATGCCCATGGGGCATACAATATTTATAATAAAATGAACAATATTATGTCAGAATACAATAAAAGTTAAAAATAAAACAAAAATTATCATGTATTGTAAAAAATAGAAACAAATCATGAAACATGTCATTAACAAAATAGCAGTATAGCTAGTATTTTATATGTTGTCACTCAAAAACTCGTGGATTGAGTAGTACGCTTTATTTATTAGTAGCCGGGTAAGGTGTTTCTTGAATAAACCCGAAGTGAGCTCTTTAATATATTCCGGTATTTGATTAAAAATCGTCCTAGATTATGTTATAAATATTAAATTTTATTATTACTGTAAAGTTTTGGTAAAATAGCATGTCATTACACGTGACTTACAGTCCTCTAGTAGATCAGAGAAATATGGCAGCACGGTGAAACAAGGTGCAGGTGACAGGTTTCGCCTCATCTCCACAGTCATTCATTTGTAAGTATTGGCCAGAGTGGCTACAAACGACTACTAGATCCTCCACGCAAAATTCAAGAGTAAACTCACCTTGTTAAATTTCTTATAGTATAATCCCTAATTTCAGTATCATTTAGTTTTTTCCTCAAATATCTATCATACAACACACACTCGACTTCAATAAGAACATAAATGAAAAATATTAATTTTATTAACATTGTTTTTTTGTTCCGTCTTACTTTAAAGTTACCTATTATAGTACTGTTATGTTTAACTGGTTCAAAATGTATATTGCGTATTTTGACATTGTTGCGAAGACCGGAACTTCACAACCGCTCTATATTTAATAAACGGCTGTAATCTAGCGGTAGAAAGCGTCATTATTGATGTTATCCGTGTTCAAATCCCGGCGACCGATGCCAATGTTTTATACATGGGCGGACTAAGGCCTAGGCAACCTAGGCACGTGCCTAGGGCCCGTAATTTTTGGGGCCCGAAAATTAGGTTTTTACGAAACGTAAAAGTATGTATCATGACTGAAAAGGCCCGGAATTACAATGTTGCCTAGGGCCCGCTTTAGCCTTAGTCCGCCACTGGTTATATATTATGTACTTGATCGCTCATTGCCTAGCGCTAGTAATTTGTAAAAAAAAGTTTAAAGGTAGTTTAAGATTAAATAAAAAACTTGTCCAAATCCATTAATAAGTATATTAACAATCGATAAAAATTAAAACAAAACTTAAACCAAGCTTTAACCTGAATATTTATCCTGAGGGAATAGACATTTTACAATGATCATCTTTCCATGGACTCAAATCTAATTTTGGTAATTCGTCACATCGCATTAATTTGTTGCTGAAAAAAGAAACAAATATTAAAATTCTTGCTGCACATTTCAAAGACCACATGCCAATAACGTTGACCATACAATTGCTTCGTCCTTGTATTTTCACTACTATGTATACTGAATTTTAAAAAAAGTCATGTCCTAGAATTAGATCATGATTTTGCAAATACTCGTATATATTTTTAATTTAAATGATGTAAAATAAATTTTTATTCGATGAGTTTTCACTGAGTAAAACTGCATCAAAAATTCATTTAGTGCTCACTTCATGATTTTTTTTCTTATATCTTAAGACATAATTAAACAAAAGAAAAAAACTAGGCGAAACTATATAACCCGTACTTTAATATATACATTTTTAGACCGTATTTTTCTTTTTATTGTAACTCGGCATGTGACAACAATCCGCCTGATGTAAAGCTAGAATGCGGTCCATGAACGGAAACAACTGCTACTACAGAGAAACCTGTGCGGGTAGCAGTCGCCTCCACTATGCCGGCTTGAGGAGACAAGCATGTACCATCTATTGACAGTGCACACTCGTCTCGTTATACCTGGCTACTTTCAAACTATTCCCGAAACGCGACAAAGTCACTTCACGGGTGTTACATTCGAAAGTGGTGGTACTACCCCAGGACGGGAGAAGTGCTATAGGTACACAGAAGGCTGGCAACAGTAACCGCCTTAAAAGAACAGTCCACATATACACGTGTGCCATATAAATAAAAAATATATAGATATATGAAGGCAACAGCCTAATCAACCTAATTATATTATCATCCCGTGTAAACAAAATTTTGCGCGTAAAAGAGAAACATACCTACATAACCTTCAACTGTTAGATAATAGCCTTAAAAGAACCTACATCCAAATTTTTCATAATAAAATAATATAAATTAACAAAGTCTTCAGAACCTTGCTGGAAGGCATTTTATGTCCAAAATGCTCTGTTTTACATGAAGTATTTAAAAACCTTTTGTCTAGAATTACTTACTTCTCAGAAACTACCTCAAAGGCATGAGGCTGTATGTATTCAAGGCCATCATTTGTGTCACAGGCTAACCTTGCTAACGTGTATTTGCGAATTTCAGCAAGTTGGGCTGAAACAAATTATTATTATTAATGAATGGCTACATACTATTTAAATATTACTTAGTATACCTCTATTTCTTTAGATTTTTGTAATTCTTTAAAACAATATCATCCAAATAGGGTTGTCACAAACCTAAATCCTCTCAATATTTTTTCTTTAATGATTTTTTTAATAGTTCCATTTTTGTTAGTGTTGTCAAAGAATACACGTCTATAATTGGCAAGTATTATATAATTTATTATGTTTATCTTTATTTATTCTTTATAGAGGACCGACACGTGACCTCAGTCCGCTTGATGTTTGAGTGCAGTACATGTACGAAGAGAACTACCACAGAGAAATGTCTGCCGGTAGCAGTCGCCTCACGTTATTGTTATATCGAATTATATAAAAACTTACTAAATAAAAAATAGCCAGTTATATTCTATTTTTCTGTTAGCTCTTATCTAAATAAATAAATGAGTAATATTACCTGGTGTTAAACTAGTTTTTTCTTCACCATTTTCAAACCAAAATCTGTCAGCATCTCTATAAATTCTGAGTTGTTCTGCCATAATACAAAATAGGGTTGGTCCGACAGCTCCTCCTTCCACTTCACGCTCAACTCGAGTTGCAGCTGTCATTTCCACTGCTTCCACTGATTTGTACAATTTCTTAAGGCTCATAATGTGCTGGCAAATTAAGAATATTATACCCATCAATAAAATTACACATATTTAATACGTCTTAGCTTTTTTTAAATTAATTTTCATCATAATTTAATAATGACTATGATAAATAGGAAATGGGCACGCTAGGAAGAACTTTCTCTTTATCAGATTGGTCAAGGGTGAGGAGTACCTTCAACCGACACGCACGCATGAGAAGAATAATTAATGTGGTGAAGGCGTAAGTGGTATGTAAAGAAAGAAGCCGCTGGCACTTCATAGATTTTGCCTACCTCGGTTAATACGTTCAAAAAACTTATTGATTTAGGCACTTAGTAATTATTCTCTATTCTCACCTCATGATTAATGTTATCGCTAAAATCTTCAAAATTATGTGCAACAGGCAGTCCACACGCCTTCCTGTATTTATTATAGAAACCAACACCCAAATCACGGCCACGTAGTAAATCAATTGTAAACAAATCATTCGCCTTGTGGAATCTCGTATACATGTTATTTGATAGCTGGAAAAGGAAATGTGTAGTTAAAAATTAATTGATTACTATTTACGAATATCCTAAACATTTGAGTAGATTGCACAACTAATACAAAATTGATAACGATTTAAACTGGAGCGGAAAACAATACCCCAATAAAAAATAGTTTATCGGATCTAATAGGCTTACCGAAGGATCAGCATAAAGCATACTATCAGATGAAGGTTGATAATAAAGACTACGACCCATCTCTTCCATATTTCTCTTATCTTCCAATACACCAATACCAAACAACCACTGATTCAATGACGTCACAGCTGTTAAATCCGCCTTTTTATCGTATAAGCTAAAACATAAAACAAATCCAAGAATACGTAATTTGCGCAAATAAATCCGAAGAAATGTAACGTGGTTCGGGTTAAGACAAAAAAATGTTATAAATGTTATTTTTTACCCGAAGGAATCATCTAAAAGAGAATGAAGGGCTCTAAAACCAATCTCGAATTCAGCTAACGTTCGCGGCGACTCCTTAGGGTTATAAGTATTAACGTAGCCTTCTTTGGTTGATAGCAACCCACTCTTAATCATATTTTCACGTCCTGCAATTTATTACGTTATATTAATTACCGAATTCCATATATATTTCGATTGTTTAAAAAAATACTACAAACAAAACTACCTAGAAACTGCGGGAACATTTCATAAAGGGTAATTTGTTGATATAATGCAATATTAATCTGTCGTGCAGCTTGGTACAACTGCTCATCATTCCAGCAACGATTTATAAGAGCTAATTGTGAAGCTAACTGATTATGATTCCTTGCGAAATATATTCCGAATAATGCAATCTTTGGTTGGAAGTTGAGGGATGAATCACCTGAAATAAAAATATCATTAGAAAGTTGCAATCACAAGAACACAAACCAACTATCAAGTCAAGTTTATGATTTAAAATATAAGGTCAGATATACACATACGTAACTTTATAAGGTCGACCTCACATGTACAGATAGATTCCCGATTCAGTTTTTTCAAATTCGAAACTTCGTAAACGTTCTTTTTTTTTCATTTGCAATTTTTATTGCAGACCAAAAATGAGGCCTTCATAAACTCAAGGCAAAAGGATTCCAAGTCGATAATAACGTCTGCGTTCTAAATGACGACGTCAATTTTTTCTACACAGAGTAGATTGCGAAACGAAAATACAGGAAGTTTGCACCATGTAAGACATGTTGAATACGAATTCGGAAATCGAAGTCATACATGTGTGGCCGGGCAACGAACGTTCTTAATAATTCATATATGTATACGGACAAGTCAGTACGTACGGTCAGTCTAACATTCGTGTCATTGTGAACATCTGGCAGTTTCTTACTTTACAATTAATGTCTTTTGTACGCCACATATGACACGAGCACATGTGGACTGTTCTTAAAGGTTAAACCGTTAAAATACGCCGTTAATGACGGCGATTTATATTTGAGTTAAAACAAAGTAAATATTGAAATTACTAGCTAACCTAATTCATAGCAAGGTTGATCGTGTCGTCGGTTAGCATAGCAAATGGATTCATCTCCACTGGGCACGTATCTTTTTTGCCGTAGCTCCATATTCAGTTGCCCTTTTACAAACTGTCGCAATGAATTTCCAAGGGATGCGTTCGATCCGTAAATAGGACTCAAATCAAATAGAGGTGTCTGCCAATTTATCTGCAAAAGAAAAATTCATGTAATCATTTTTTTGTATAATATTTCCGAAAAGGGTCCGTCGATATTATTTTGACTGATAACTAGAGTTTTTTTTTTATTGTGGCACGACATATAACCTCGACTGGTCTGATGGTAAACTCAGTGGAGGTCCATGAGCATTGACGACTAGAGAACCGCTCACACAGTGGCTCCAGTCGCCACTACTATGCCGGCACGAGACTTTAGCGTACTTTTTGTGAGATTTTAGCATAAGTAGTTATTTATCACTTACGGTCTCCGCTGGGCCCTCGTTAGTTAGACATCCGACTTCCTGGAAGGTTTGCGCCCGGGTCAAATTCATGCATCTTATACCAGTGTGTTTCATATAAGGGTCATCTTTTGGTACAATTATTGGCATACATTTCGGATCGTTCTCACCTACTGGAGTACAACAGTCTGTTTTCTCTACTAAGTAATTCGCTAAAAAAAATTCGTTATTTTACTGTTACTGCATGAACTACTTTCACAAGGAAATTTATTGTTATTGGTCTAAACTGCCATTCTGGGGTTGTACCGCCTCTTTCAGGGACTCACCGCTACTCTAGGACCCTCAAACCACCTGAGGACGTGCCCGATTATAAATAGCAACTCTAACAGTGCCCGTGAAGTGTTTCAGAATCAGTTTGAAAGTAACCGAGTATAATGAGAGGAAAGTTCATCTCCTCAAGCCGACATAGCTATTGTATCATGGACACGTGTCAGGGGAAGTGTGGTCATATGACGAGCTACAATATAAAAACGAGTTTACATACAAATACTGGCTATTTTGGAAACGTCAAGAGTAACAAATCCTCCGAGATGAAGCAGGGCCATGGTGAAACGTCGACTTACAACACGGACGCTGGGTTGAAGAGTGGTGCGAATACGACGAGGTAAAGGCAGTTTTGTACCATCAGGACCAAATGTCATTATTGTGTTGTCTGCAAGAAAATATGTCTCATTACTCAATCTTAGTTTACCCTATCTATCTAGTACTATAATAAAAAATTTATTCCACAATGCTAGGTTCAGATGATCACGGAATTGGCACAACTCGTGTGATCAGTTGCTTGGTTGAATTTATAACCAGGTGTTTCATCTAAAGTCACGCCAGCCTTTATTTTCATTTTAAACATTTACATTATATCAAGAAATGGCACTCCCTCATGCAACATTTTTTATATTTCAATATTTTTTGTAAAATAAAATATGTACATATAAAAAAGGTTAACATTGATGCCGGTAGAGATTTTTAAAAGATTTTTTACGGGGTTTTCGATTACAAGCCTATGTCAATACCAACTCAGTTACGGTTCATTTTCGATTATACTTGTATTTTCTATTATTATAGGATATTTCTTTTATTAAATACTTTAAAATAAAAAAGGAAAAAATAAAGTGATGGAGATAAATAAAGAGATAGAAAATAGACATAAAGAGACTACGAAACGGTGTCTGTGAAAGTTACGGGTGGATGACGATGACGTTTTCTATTTCAGTTTATTCAACAACAGCAAAAAATACGTTTCAAAAATATATTTAGTTACAAAAAAAGGTTACATTTTCTATAAACGTACTAGGTCCATAGTAAGGAGGAACCATCCGTCCGTAGGGAGTTTTCTGCATGCCTCTTGTTGGATGTTTTACGTTGTTACACGATCCGTCCACTCGACGTCCCTCAGCGGGTTTACACTCCGCGATTTCAACCGTACACTCCCTGAATGTAAACATAATGAATTATAAATACTTACTTCAATTATGGACTTCAATCTCTAATAATAAACTTTTTTTTTTATTAATATCTTTATTTAATTAGGGGCTTACGCTCACGTGTCGCAAACTTATACTCGTACATTTTAAAAATAATATTTAGCGGGAGTCGAACCCCATGTGTATCACGGAGACCTAATACTTAATATACTTTTTAATATAAAAGAAAATAAACCAACTTTTTTATTCATATACGATTACTGACCTGAATCGAGGATCATGTGCATAACGCAGTACATAATCAGCCGGCACAACATCTCCAGAATAATAATCATAAATTAAACCAATTACATTTTCAATAAGAAATGGCAACAATAATAAATGTAATTTCGCAATCATTCTTGCGCCAAAACTGGTTAACACATCAATCGCGATTGTGTGTTACAATCAATTTATTTTGTAGCGTTGTTAGAACAGGATATTGCGAATTAGTGTATGTTGAGGTATCCGTTTATTAATCTGAATAATTATTTAAACGCTTACAATAATTCGTTTAATAAAGTGAAATCTCATATTCTGAGTTTAATAGAAAGTTCTTAATTTACAGATTATCTTCTTAAATTATCTAATCCAATTAATACAATAGTTTTAAAAATTACTACAAGCTATCTTTATTATATAATTTAATTTAATTTAATTTTAAATATTATATTAAAAATCATAAATCCCACACCCTAGTGTTTTGTATAACGTGTTTTCAGAGTGATAAACAGACTGACGATGGTTATGAGCCCAATCTGCCGTCCTGGAATAGTACCACCACTTTCAAGTGTAACACCTTGTTGCGTTTCAGAACCAGTTTCGAAGTAGCCAGGTACTGATATCTGTAGCACAGTTACATACTGTAGTACAATTCCAAATTAAGAGAAATAAAGTTCTAGTTATTATTATTCATAATTATTATATTTTATCCGTATTTCAGAATTGATTATTATTTTTTATACATGTGATATCAGTTAATCATATTTCCGACATTTAAAATCGCGTATGCGATTATAAATGTTATTTTAACACCTAACTTTTAAAAAGGAATTTTGTTTCTAATAATAGGAACATTACACAGGTAGTTTATAAATCAGTCGGAATTTAGCGACGTTTGAACACGGGTCTCATCGATCGCTCGAACTCACCGCTTAGTCTAACCACTAGACCACAGACGCTCAAAAGTCTACATTGAAAAAAAAAACTAATTTAAAAAATCTATTACGTCTTTTAATTTATGCGACGATATTTAAATGAAAATGTATAGGAGAGGACATTTTACGAATAAGTTAAGGACGTCGTCGTCGAGTTTAAAATGAATAAAGTTTTATTTACAATGTAAGACGTCACGGAGCCGACCGCGCTTTGTATCTCAATTTAGAAAAAAAAACTTTTAATGAGATTCCTTTTTTTCATGTTATATATCCCAAGGGATAAACAGAACTTTTTACAGTAACTAAAGACTATTAATTGAAGTTTAATATTGATTGCATGCAAACTGATAATGTTTATTAGCTCAGGCCACTTTCTGCCACGTCCTGGGGTCCAGATGCCACCACTTTCGACTGTTACACCCGTGAATTGGCCTCCTCGCGTTTCGGTATCAGTTTGGAAGTAACGAGAGGAGTGTACACTGTTGACCTGAATGATGTTGCTGACACAGCGAAGGCAACTGCTCTGCAAAAATTTATCTGTCATAATATGCCGAGCTACAATTAAAAACATATTTACTGGCTCGGTCAGTATGCTTTTACGTGCTGTTCCGTACTAAAAAAGATTATTTTTTATTTAACAAATTTATAATTAGTAATTTTGCTGGCTGGCAACATCCATGTCCCCTTCTATCCAATTACTTTTCCTGCAACTGCGCCATCTAGTGGTCACCGCTCTCTTGTGACAACTACCGTGCAACGCACACGCTCGGACATCCGACAACAACAAAAAAAGGACGAAATTTCAAACAAAACGAGATAAAATCGATCTAGCTTTCTTGCCTTGGTACCAAGCGATAAGGATGCAGGAGGAAATAGGTGTAACCGTATCACAACGTGAGTACCTCTCTTTCTCCATCCAGCATACCTTCCGCCAGCCAGTGGATATACCATATACGTTACGCTACGCAGGTTACAGATATTAGTCTATAGCTTTAACATTTGCTATTAATATGTGCCAATAAATGCCAGTAACGCCTTGACCTATATAAAAGTACATTTGAAGAGCGTGGTCACAAAATCCATTTTCTTTTTAAAGCTTCTGAAGCGCCTAAAACTCCTTAAAAAGCTCTTTATTTACTCAATATTCTCTTCTCATTTGTTCCGAAATTTATTGAAATGAAGTAATCTGAGAAATGTTTTACATAAAGGCCATTTTTCTCCTAAATTTCTTCATTGGCACTTCGAATAACATTTTCAATTGTATTTCTTGAAGGTATATTCAATATTATGATAATAAACTAATCTCAAAAATTATTCTTTGAAATATTTTCTTTTCACAAAGAATATAATATAAATTAATCGGTATTTTTTACGTTTTTTGGAGTCCACTAATAAACTAATACTGACATGCGTACCATTGCGTACATAATAATATATCTGTTTCACACATTACAAACACGCGTAATAAATAGACATACTTTTATGTAATAAATAAAACTATAAATATCTTCTATAATAAAATTAAGAAGATTAATATTAATATCATAAGATAATTAAAATTCCCACAACTAAAGTTATGACCCAGCATAAAACTCTTTCAGTACCGTAATATTTCACAATTTGCGTATTTAAGTGCGGATCAGTGTACCTGAATTAAGTGGACGCTATGGATAATCTGGTATTCGATCATGGCTTCGTTAAAGCAGGCAAGTTTTTTACAAAAACCTCTTTTAATTAGGTGAAGCTCTACTTAGTACAAAATACATACATATAAAGGAATAGTATACTACTTTCAATTAATTTCAGTTCAGTTTAAAGACTAAAACATTTCGGCCTCTATTGTTATGGCACAGGGCGACGCACGGAAAGGTCCTAAATTCGATTCCCGATTGAGACAAATATTAATTATTAATTATTGATATAATATTCGTTTTAAGTAAGTTGAACCTGCGCTGCGATATAGTGCGCGGCGCGAGCCGTTCTAATATGCTCGACCAATCAGCGTCGACCCGAACGTAATATGTGACGGCACTTACAAGAAATATTAGCTGCCTAGTACAATAGTAGTAAAACTGGCCAAATATATTAGTCTGACAAACTCTATATACAGTGTATGTCGGTAAGTAAGGCTTGTACGTCTGAAAACACCTTAAGAATTTTCTATCATGAATAATCGATCATCAAAAAATATATTTAGAGAAAAATAAAACAAAAACTTGCCCATTTTCTTCTGTAATAGATGGATCAACCTTAAAGCCTTAAATAAAAAATGTATCGTTCGAGAAAAGGCTTTGTTAGGTATCTATAGATTATCCCGTACCGAGCTCGCTTCCTCTTAAGTCTTAATACTTGTAATCCAGCCTGTCTTTATCAAGCCAGAACACTTGAAACATCGTGCTATAATGCCCGGAGAATTGTTTAAAATTGTTAAATAGACTCATTTATGAGGAATAAAGATTAGTGGGTAACTCTTTAAAGAAACCGATGTTGGTTATTAGCCCAATTTGCTAGTCGAGTTTCAGAATCAGCTTAGAAATAGTAGGCAGGTAACCTCAAGCCGGCATAGTGGAGGCGACTGTCCCTCGCAAATATCAGCCTGTCTTTGCTCATGAACTACACTCTAACTTAACGTCAAGGGGATTGGTTAAAATAAGTAAAAACAAATCAAAGTTTCACGTGGTTTTTGACATAGCGAAAGTGTCTCCAGCTTCCACTCTGTAGTATCAGCAATTGGAAAATTTCAATTTTCAATCCTTAAGACATAAATTACAATTTTATTTCTCGCATTAAAATTACATCTGTCACAAACTGTTATTGTTAAAACAAAAGTTACTCGTACGAATATAATACGTGTAGTGTCCCTGCCACCAGTCACAAAAGGGATCCCTAATCGAATTCCAAACAACTAAGATGTACGAACAGTTCGTAAGCAGAGAGTATTAAGGGCTATTATCGGATTTTCACTCATGGATGAAGAAGTTTTAGTTCCAATAATCTCTACTCATATTGCACATGACAAAGAGCTTTGTACCAACTTATGGTTCATTTGTAGTTTCTGATTTACGTTTTGTCGTATACTGAAGTTTAATTTATATAGTTTTGTTTAATTAATTTATCTAACACATCTATTTATTTTTACTTTTTTATTACTATTTATTATTAATTAAATAAATAGTAAGTTTAAAAAGTTGTAGATATATTGATACTAATAATGGTTGTTACAAAGACAGAAGAAAGGGGGATACTATGGACGCCTCCAGTTCAGCTTGGAAGTAGCTTCAAGTAAGAAAAGATGAGCAACCTACAGAATAACTGTTTCTAAATCAAAAACACTTTTTTCGCCAAAAAAAATTTTTATGGTGACACCACATATGACCTCGACTGGCCTGGTAATCACAGTGGAGATCCATGAGCACTGACGACTCGAGAACCGCTATACCGTCAACGATATACACAAAGTATAGAATTTACACAAAAATTACACAATACACAAAAAGATAAATAGGTAATCTCGAAAAACACAATTTTTGTGTTAAAACAGTTTTGATATGGGGATTATTTTATTTATTGATGTACAAAACAGATCACAGACATTAAAAAATAAAGAAAAAATAGATGATGAATCTGTATTCTGTAAACTAGACTGTGATCCAAGATTACAATAGATTGTAAAATCTAATACAATAAAGTGATACTTATAAACCAAGAAATAAACACGTGAATATAATTTTCTTTAGATAAATATTCCACAAATTCAACGTTCAATATGCGAACATGCTACAATTTCGTGAATGCAAGGACTACTTCACTGCAGTACCCGGTTGGGGTGTTAAATGGACTACGATGCATTAGTATCGATACAATCGTTGTATCGATATATGTGTACTAAGAACTCGACTCAGGACAGGCGTCGAACGAATTCGAGTGCACGAATGAAAGGCACGCGAGAGTGGCTTTAGAGGGTTTCTGTTAAAATCTACACAATTTTCACATTCAAAGAAAGAACTGGACTCCACTACTATTGACTACAGTTTTGTGGTTAAACTTCTGTTTGGTTGAATGCTTTTAAATTGCATCTAGAAGTTTTGCAAGTTTAGAAGGTTTTTTAAACGTACAAATATAGTTCTGATAATCGTTTGAAAATCAAGACTCTTGCCGTGAGAACTCATTTTAAAGAGTGGTAGGCAGACTGGTAGGAAGTGTAGGTAACATCCGAAGTGACATAGATTCGAAGTAGCCGGATGTAGCGAGAGGAGTGTACCCTGTTAGAAGCTGTAGTTAGTACAGCAGACTGGACCAATAACCATCATCAATCAGCCTACCATGCTTCAAAAGTTCTCTGTGTCATATATTACAAAAAAGAACGAAAGAGGTACGTTGAGATGATTCGGTCATTTAGAAATGATGAAAGAAATGAGATTAATTAAAAAGATGTCTTGAGCGAAAGTAGTTGGTAATGTCTAAAGACAAGGGCTCCCTTGAAGGACTTTTATTAGCCAGATGGGTCCACTACTCAGAAAGGGTTAGGTGAGAAGCATGCATGCAAGAAAGTAGAATGGTATGAAGAAAGAGAAGTCCCTAACGCTCCATAGTGTCTGCCTACCTTGATAGGGACAAGGTGTGAGCTAAGTAAGTAAACATATACAACCAGGGCTGAGGAGAGCTGAGGGGATAAAGTTCATCAATGAAAGTAATAAAACAAATTTATAACACTACCCGGACGTGGTTAGATAATGTTAAAGGAGGCATCTGTAGAAGCAATCGAGGCGGATAGTCAACGACTAGCATCTGGTTGGATAGTAAAACAGGGATGTCACTGCTCTGCGTGCTCCCCGTTAACCTTATTATTATTTCATAGTTGCCTGTCCAGTTTTATTCAAATAACTTTTCTTTCTGTCCTATTTTTGGGTTACAAGTATACGTATGAATAAATATATAAATAAATCTACCTTTAAAAAATATTTAAATAATTAAGGTTTTAAATTTATATTAATAGATGAAAAGTTTTTTATAATTTTTATTTATTATATTTAAACTGTCGTCCGCAGCTTCCTATAGGTTGTCGTTCCATCAGAGCCTTTTATATGGAAAGAATAGCACTGCATTTCTGACCTTTCTAAAGCCGTAAATCTTGTCGAACGCAAAAGTTCTGCTTCTGTACTGATAAGTTCTGGAACGCACTTATTGTGAACAAACAATGATTTTTCTATAGCTGTTCAAATAATTAGGTTTAAATGCTTTCATTAGTTTATTTATAGTTTTATTTGTTAATAAAATACTTACTATCTATCCATAATGGTATGAGTGGTCTAGCGGTCTACCGGCCATCTAAGGCATGAATGCACGATCGACGAAACTCGTATTTATTTCTCGCTAACCAATGTATGTCATATGTACTTTGGTCGCTCAGTGCCTGTATTAAAATCGATAAATAAAGGAAATATTAATCCATAAGCTCTCTACGCCTAATCCAAACAGGAACAGAACTAAGTAAGACACGAGTGCGGTATAACTTGACAACATCTGCCGACAGATGTCATTCTCTGTAGTTTATTACATATAGAAATGTAAAATTACCCTTTTGAACTATCTATTACAGTTAAATTGATCTTTAATTTGATTGGAATAAAGCTGAAAATCATGTGGCTAATTTTAAATAGGATAACCAAGTTTTGGTGTACATATGACGGACAAGTCACGTAGATAGAGTTATCTTCTGAATGTTTAATGATAGACAATTTAGTGACTAGTTTAGTGGCACTTACAAGTTGTTGAAACTGAATGTTTCATCTATATTGCTATAATCAAAGTTTTAGTATTTTGTCCTGGGAATATAGAAAGTTATGGAGTATGCGGAACACTGGGTTAATAGATCTGGGATAAATAATAGATCCAATATGACTAGAACATTCGATATGTCCATGCAATGCAGTCCGTAAAACGTACTACAGAGAAGAAACGTAAGCAGACAGTTGTCGCCTCCAGTATGCTAGTTTGAAAAGACGAATACGAGTATGCACAATCTTGATTGACAGAGCACACTCCTTTCGTTATTAAAAGAAATCGGTCTTTTTGTTGTCTATGAAGCCTAATAATTACTAAAAAAAATCGTTCAAGGTCCCTCTTACGTTGTCTATGGTATTGATAGTTTATAACAGTACAGATTACTATCTGTTCCCAATCATCTAAGTGATATTCAATCCATAAAGGATAGAATCTCGGGGTTACAAGGCTGGTTGCTTCATTTAACAATGTTTTGTATTTTAGCCAAGTTAGTAGAGACGTATCGCATCAATAATTGTGTTTAAAACCCATAAAAATCTTGATCGGTATTAGCTTAGTAGAAGAGAAAATAATTAAAATTAAAATGAATGAAATTAAAGTAATTTCTTAACAAAATTACGAGTAAATTTTGAAGCCATTTTACCGGGAAATTGAAAAAGTACATATTTGTTAATGACGCCCACATATTTTTTACATGGTATTTTATATGAAAATACGCTAAATAAGTATTTAATTAAAAAGATAGATTTTTTTTTTTTTATTTATTTATTTATTTGGTCCTGAGTACAAGATGCACTGCCATTGAAACTAGTCTTGCGACTGTATCTCCAATGGCAGTGCTCGACCTAAGCTTAACTTAAAACTTCGTTTTTTCGTTTGTCTTTCGTGTGCCTTTAATAGATATTTGCCTTAGCACAGATTAGAATTATTTTTTTTTTTTTTATTTTTTTTTTATTGTAGCTCGACATGTGACAACACTCCGCCTGATGTAAAGCTAGAGTGCGGTCCATGAATGGAAACAACTGCTACCACAGAGAAATCTCTACGGGCTGCAGTCGTCTCCACTATGCCGGCTTGAGGAGACGAGCATGTACCATCTAGATTGTCAGTGCACACTCCTCTCTTATACCTGGCTACTTTCAAACTATCCCCGAAACGCGACAAGGTCACTTCACGGGTGTTACATTCGAAAGTGGTGGTACTGCCCCAGGACGACAGACTGGACAAATAACCATGATCAGTCTGCCTACCACTCTTTAATGTCTTAACAAAATTAAATTTTGAAGCCATTTTACCGGGAAATTGAAAAAGTACATATTTGTTAATGACGCCCACATATTTTTTTAATGGTATTTTATATGAAAATACGCTAAATAAGTATTTAATTAAAAGATATATATTTGTGTGCTTTTAATAGATATTTGCCTTAGCACAGATTAGAATTTAGGTTAGTGATAGGATATCTAGATATCTGTTACCCGTAAGCTGACGTCTAATGACTAGATACAGGCACATCGCTACAAGTAAGATTCCTAAATTTAGTATTAACAAAGCCTTTTATTCGCATGGCCCACATTAAACTGCAAGCTAAAATACAACGTAATTTATTTAAATGAAATATTATCAGTTTAAGCTGAAATTTGTAAACTTTTTCCACTAGAAATTACAAAAAGAAAACTTCGCTACATCGGCCTCACTTTTTAAATTATTAATTTTAAAAAAGTTTACGTATGTTTTAAACATGTTTTTTTTTTTGTTCAGTTTTCATCAAAACAATAGCAAAATCTAAATAGTGTTATTTTATAATTTAAAATAAATACTACTAATCTTGAATTGTAGTTCAATGCTTTTTTGCATTTTGAGCATTTGATTTTCAGTTGCCATTAGGGCTAAATCCATCCATGTTCTGTTATGTAGGCCTGGTAAGACGAGATAAGTGTGCAGTGGCTAAATTGACGGGCTCCTAGCTTACACGTACTTAGGTACTTATACGTACGATGACATTTTCTAATACGAGTATGTTTATGAATTTGCAACTAACAGATGCAAGCAAGTTTCAGTTTCAAAATGTACGCAATAATGTTGCCTTCATTACTTATATTGCATTAAAAGTAATATAATATTCGTTGGAAAGTTTTCAATTTGATTTGCATATTTTCAGTTACTCACTGATAAAATTTTATTACTAAATAATAACATCACACTCTCGCAATTATACATATACATATATTTTATAGTTTTTTAGTGATTATTTTGACCATTCATTTTGGCCATCAAGTGGTTGGCAAAATAATTGAATTTGAAAATCTATT
This sequence comes from Tinea pellionella, assembly GCA_948150575.1. Classification (NCBI taxonomy): domain Eukaryota; kingdom Metazoa; phylum Arthropoda; class Insecta; order Lepidoptera; family Tineidae; genus Tinea; species Tinea pellionella. Next base: position 6,734,869 of record OX411253.1, read on the forward strand.
TTTACATACAAGGTCGATTATGCGCTCGAGTTCATTGTGATGCTCGAACGCCTAGTTGACATGTAGGGAGTTTGTTGCTCGCTCATTGCGAAGAATAATAAATTCTTGAAATTAATACGGAACGTATTAGAAACCGATCTAATATAATCGAATTTATTTTTGATAAAAATTAAACAGATTTTTTGTTGAAAATTCATCATAATTCAATTTGAATAATAAGGAATACAGCATTTTTTGTTTTATGACAAAAAAAACCCCAATAGTTAATAATATAAATTCTATTGTTTATAAAAAAAAAAATTAAGGCCTGATGTGTTACTACTAATCTACACGAACACATGATCATAGAAAGAGAGTTCATTGCTCAAAATTGAGAAAATATTAAAAACTAATCCAAATCCGGATCCAAATTTAAACTTGATCACATAAGAAACGTAAATAGGGTAGCGTATTCGATTTTGTGTCTCACTTACTTTGGTGTATTTGTTGGTTGATATGATACGATAGCTCGATTATTGTGAAGAGTTGTTACTCGCTGTGATAAAAAATAATCTTTTAGTTATACTTTTATTACAATTTTAATTTTAATACCACTACTTAGATTACGTCTCTGTCAATCTAGATGGTGCACATTCGTCTTCTCAAGCCGGCATAGCGGAGGCGACTACTGCCTGTAGAAATTTATATGTATGTTTATATGTTCATGGACCGCACTGTTGGCTTACATCAGGCGGAGTGTTGTCATATGCAGAGTTCACACTCTACATAAAATATATACACGTATACAATGTGTAGCCTTTGCCTAAGTTTTTTAAAAAAGATTGTGACGTCATATCCGTCAGATGGTTTTGAACAACTATTCGGTCTTACTTGAGAATTATAACAACCGATATATCCAAATAAAGTTTTTTTGTGTTTACGTATCCCCACGCTTACAAATGTTTTTTTTTGTGTGAATTAATTTATTCGTAACAATGAAGGTATTAAAGCGTAATTATTTTCTCTAATTTAATTCCAACCAATCAAGAAGGCCATGGCCAAAAGCATTAAAAATGAATGATGTCCTCGCCGCAGGGTAGGTCCCTACACCATTTTATTTCAAGGAAAAGAAAACGGTGTTTATCTTGTATCGCTAACTCGACTGTAAACTGTTTCAAAATGTGCCTAATTTACATCTAAGTAAGCAATTTAATTGATTACTATATTTTTAAGCTCATGGGTGGAAGGCTAAATGTATAATTCCTTTTATGCGAAGTTACGAAATGCCAATGTACTCATATAAAATATTTTCCGAAGTAACATATTATCCGCAGGCCGTCAAATTTTAAAAAATCTTGAAGTTTTTATTTACAGTTCATTTCACTATGAAGTGTGTCTTCACCTCGTCAGTGGAATAAGTTGCCTCTCGCCATCAGCCAATCGTCAACAGTAGGCGTCTTCAAACACAAACTCTTCAAGCACCTTCTCCACAAACAATTATGACATAATTTATATATTATATGTATGTTGTATTTATATTGTATGTATGTATGTATTTATGTATATATTATATGTATACAATATGTATTTATATTATTCATATTTTATTGCCCCTATCTCCGCTTCCATCTCCCAATGGTTAGCTGGGAGAAAATGCCTAATGGCATTAAGCTCGCCATTGTACAACATTTGTGCAATAAAGAATTATTATTATTATTATGAAGAAATTACTGCAGGCCCCTCCGCTATGCCGGCTATGGGAAACAAGTACAACCATAATTTGCCTGTCGTTTACACTGCCTACCCCAAACCAATTTAAAAGTTAATCTATACAAAATACGTAAATATTGAGATGTTTATACAACAAGATTTCGCGTCGTTTAATTTAGAAAAACAACACCATTACAGAAAAGGTCATTTCAAGAGCTTCGCAAACAAGTTGACACCCGATATAGCTTAAAAAGTTGTGAAAACGAAAGCCTCCAATCAGAGTGGCCCTCTACCTTTGATAACAAACAGGCTATAAAAATATTTTTTGTTTATTTTAAATAATCCTTTCAAATTACAAACTGTATTTTTAAGAGTACTATAACAATTCTTAGAACAATAGACACACTACAATTGTTTTAAGGGGCACTTTCACACAAAGCTGAGATGATATTTAGTCAATCAAAACGTTTGTGACATAACTACTTTTTATCCATTACTAGCTTGCATTTAATTGTAAAAAAAAAAATTTCATTTCCTTTAATTTTTTTTTGAGTCAAAATATAGCCTGTCTCTCTCCATCTCTCGTTTTTTATAAACAAATAATGGTAACATGATGTTATGTAGTTAATTTTAAATCAATAAATTTAAAAAAATTAAGCATTTTTTTTATTGTAGCTCGGCATGTGACGACACTCCGCCTGATGTAAAGCTAGAGTGCGGTCCATGAATGGAAACAACTGCTATTACAGAGAAACCTGTGCGGGTAGCAGTCGCCTCCACTATCCCGGCTTTGGGGAGACGAGCATGTACCATCTTAGATTGATAGTGCACACTCCTCTCGTTATACCTGGCTACTTTCAAACTATTCCTGAAACGCGACAAAGTCACTTCACGGGTGTTGCATTCGAAAATGGTGGTACTACCCCAGGACGACAGACTGGACAAATAACCATCATCAGTCTGCCTACCACTCTTTAATAGTGGCCTATAGTATTAAGCGACCAAAGTACATATAACAAAGTTACATTGGTACCGGTCTCATCGATTGTGAGTTCACGCGTCTTACCGCTAGACCACGGCCGCTCTTAGTTTGTATCCATTATTTAAATTATGTTTAAGTCAGTCAAAATATTACTGCATATACCTACGTGAATAGCATCGCTAACTAGGAGGAATATCTGCATATCAATGTACTTGAGTTCTCCCTTACGAGCACCCTATAATAATCCCCAAGTCGAGCCCGAGAAAGCGTTTAACTAAGACGGCATAATGGGAACAATTACGGGTGTATTTAATTTAATTCCCTACGAAGCCTTTTCTTAACACGTTAACAGTCCAGTTTACTATACGCGGTACACGAGCCCAGTAACTTTATGAGATCTGGTGCCTATGGACTTGTGAAGTAAACACAATAAAATATTATGGCATGCTTCCAATATTAAGAAAAGCTTGACTTATGATTTACTTTATTTTTTCCAAATTAAAATACTTTTTTTAAATTAATTACGCACTCTCGAAGCCATCAGGTAGAATTTATAGATGAGAAATTAGTTGTCCATGCTAATAACATATTTTCATTTTATTTCATATGAAAAAGCACCTTCTTGGACCGGCAAAGCGACAGCGACTGGAGCCACCGTGTGCTGTGAATTTTGAAATAATTTAAAGTCTAATCTGCCCACTGATTTATTAAAGGGCTGCAGTATATTAACTGTACAAAGGTAGCATAATCATAAAATAAAACAATTTATTCAAGATAGACCTTCTACAATATTAGGAAATCAAAAATGGAAAGGAGCAGTTCCTATTTTTATAAGTAAGGATGAATTTATAATAATTGTTAATAAATTGTTATAAAAAATTTTTTTAAATAAAATTATATAATATAAAAATATATATATATATCAGTCAAAAACTCTTGTGTAAGGTCGGCTAACGTGTTAAGTTTTTCTTACAATTAATTATACAAGTCAAACTAGCTTTTTGGGCGCGCTTCGCGAGCGCCGGGAGGGTTTTGTGGGTAGTTTTGAAATCAACAGTCTTTTCGCGAACGCACTAACTCTTTTACTTTCCGAGATACGGCCCGAGAGCGCGAGCATCGACGCGGACGCCGTTAGGCCACGCCCTAGTGCCATGCTCCTTTTCATATTGGCGTACAGGCGGGAAAAGGACGTAAATACGATCGAGGAAAAAGGATTTTTTAACCCCCTGGCAAGTGCTCCATAATTGATGTCAGTCAGTGAGTCAGTGAGTGGTAATCGAGCTTTATATAATATGACTAGTTTTTTGGGCGCGCTTCGCGGCGCTGAAAAAGTTATTTTTCGGGTAATTTGAAAAAAAATTTTTTTTTTGAAAAAACAAAGTATGGATTTCGATATTAGAGGGCATTCTCTACGACTTTTGTTTCGGCACCTGTGCCCTATCTCGTTCCGTTTCCGAGATATCGGCATCGCTTCCGGTCCAAAGTCCACTTCCGGTCAAAGTCGAGGTTTTCCTGGGGTCGCGGGAACGCCCTCTACACGCCCCAAAAAGAATCATCTCTCTAACCCCCCGGCAAGTGCTTCATAATATATGTCAGTGAGTCAGTCAGTGAGTGGTAATCGAGCTTTATATAATATGACGATGATGATGATAAAAATCTGTATACGGTCTAGCTAGATTTATCTTTAAACATTTTTTATCGATAAAAACTAGCACAAAATAAACTGCAAACAAACGCGAAATAAATCAATACTTAGTACAAACATTCGTTCGAAAACTCGATTAGTTTTTGCAATGCATATGTCGCTAACAAAGTATCCTGACGGTACACTCGTGACACTAATTAAAACAAGGTGTAAAATTGGATTCTACGTACAGTCAGAGCACTTAAACAATACAGAGACTTTATACATAAACCATATATAAAAATACTATACATACTATCGTTAAATAACACAATGTATGAAACTGTGTAGGTGAAACAATGTAGGCAGACTGATATTATTTATCCTGGATGCCGTCCCGAGGTAGTACAACCACTTCGTAATGTAACAAAGCTTGAAACACGGCTGTTATTGCATGTGCCCGTCAGCCCTGTCATTTCATTTTCATTTAATCTGGAAGGTGTCTCCTCAAGCCGGCATAGCGGAAGTGGCTATTGCCCACAGGCTCATAGACCGCACGATGTCGATGTGGAAGGGTTGGACAAGTCACGTCTTTTCTAATTTTTAAAATATTATTCTTGCCATGTCAATTTTATCAGATTTATCTTTATTAATAGCTTCGCTTATCGCGTTCTAAGTAAGCTTATGATAAGTGGTTTTTTTTTTTGGAAATTTTCAAAGGAAAATAACCTCTCTGTCTGAACGTATGCAAATACATTTTACGTAAGGTTTTATTAACAACACTGAACTTTATTAGACTTTTTCATTTACATAATAACTTATTTGTGTGTTTTCATTAGCTATTTGCATAATGTAATCTATCTTACCTTGCTCATATTTCCGACTCCGAGATTTTCATCATTTTTATTTCAATATAAAAAAAAACCTACCTACCCACGGTACATTTTTTATTATAATCGGCATATGAAAACACTCCACCCGAACAACTGCTACCACAGCGAAATTTATGCAAACAGCAGTCGCCCCCGCTGTACCGGCTTTGAAGTTGACAGTCACACGCCTCTCTCTATATCTGCCTGCTTCACCTACTTAAATAAAAAATCGATTTAGTTTATATCCTTGGATTATTTTTAAAGATAATCTTTATTTTCCATCAATTCACTTATGGATATAAAGGCCAAATAATTTCCGCTTCAGCTCTAAGAAGCCTCTCTTACCTTTTCCCCTCTGTTGATTTACTTTGGTTGAAAATATTCACCCCTGAACTCAACGTACGAGTAAACCCAATATAAGAATAATCGTATAAAACGCAAAGATAATAAAAGATTTATGAGATACTATTGACTTTTTTTAGGTTTAAATAATATTATTACCACGCACACAACGCCTGAGTCTAACGTGGGAATCAAACCCACTTCCTTTACAGTACATGCAGCTGTTCTGATTACTAAACCTTCGGTGTTTTATCGTGTCAAAATTCTCCTATTCCATCATTTTATCAATTTTTAACGTGAATTAATATTAAATGAAAAATGATTAACCCAGTCTGTCACCTCCGTGGTAGCACCACCTTCAAAACACCCATGAAGTGACAGTGGCGTAGCGTGACACCCGACAGTCAATTATTTGTTAGTCTTTGTGGTGACAGTGCGATAAGTTTTTTCTTCATTAGCTGGTTGGGGTGACACCACCTAGCCACTGAAAGTGATAATCTAGTCGCGTTCCGGGACCGACTTGGATGTAGCCAAGTATAACGAGAGCAGAGTGCTCTGTAAAGGAAAAATATGTAGGTTTCATTAAGTGATTAATTAATAAGAGAAAAACTTAGAAAAAAATATGATTGTAAATACTATATTAAAATTAACAACCTGGCAGGAAGTAATAAAGATATTTGACTTTAGCCCGGGTTGTTAGTTACAAACACACTGTGCATCATATACACATAGTACATAGCTTGTGCTGTATTTAAAGACGTGAAGGAACCCTTATTTTTAAATTAAACATACAAACCTACCAAGGGAAATAGACAAACTGATGATTGTTATTAACTTAGTTTACTGTCCTATTACCATTTTCATAAAGTTCACAGGGTGTGTACTCTGCTTTTGGACTAGACTTAGTGTGTGGTCATATGCTTCATACAAAAAGAAATGTACAGGCAGGAAGACTAACTTTCATGCAATTCTCTAGTACATATTAATATGTATTTTATATTCTGCCATGGAGGTGCCACATGAATTTTTAGACTTAGATCTGATACCTGTATTTAGTAATATGAATGTGACAATATTATGTTATTCGCATTCATACATAACAGTCATTGCTTAATTTTATGACTATTTACAATAAAAAATATAACTAGAGAGACATGATAGATGTCTGAACACACTTGTCTTTGGTATACTAAGCTAGTGCTTGTATCATAGGCACCACCAAAGTACATACAACATAGTTACATTGGTACCGGTCTCATCGATCACTAGTACACACCTTCTGCCGCTAGACCACGGCCACTGTAATCTACTTGCTTATATCAGTACTGGAAATACTCAAAACAAACGAGAGATACCTATCTACCATCTGAAACTATTAAAAAAGGAACTAAATCTAATTCGTCTCCATTCCTAGCAAACTAAAAAGCAAATTGACTCACGTATAAAAAGTTCCGCACTTAATTAAAAAACTTCTCCTCAAATTTCACTTCTATCGCGACTTCCAAAGATCTTTCTCTAAATTACTAGACACTAAATGCTATAATTGAACCTAGGTATATCAATTCTAATTTTAACTTTTCTAAATGACATTTATCATACTTTCTAGCTTTCATACAAATTTTGTTTCACTGACTTTTATTAATATTGTATTAACTAAGATAATCATATCATATAATTAATATTTTATAACGCTTTATTTATTACTAATGACAGTAAAAACACATTTTAAAGGTGGTAGGCAGACAGATCATAGTTTTGACAATAGGCCTCCAAGCCAAAAACTCGCCATTCTCAAATCTTCGATCACTTGTATTATCGAAACAATGAAGAAAAGAAAAGAATCCTCGGACACTTATTTTTCGATATAGAATCAGAAACTTTTTATAGTTTCAGCCAAATCGAAGAGATGCCAATGATTTTTTATCAAAATCTGTTCGGTTTCTAAAAGAATTACCCATACAGGAGTTGTTTCTGTTCATGGATTGCACTCTAGATTTATATCAGGCAGAGTATTGTCATATTCCGAGCTATATTATAAAAAAAATATTTCCCAGCAAGTGCGTAAATATTTTATTATATAAAAACCAATTGCGCCAGGTACGGAGGGAGTATCTCCGCAAGGATATAATTGGGTCACGAACTTCAAACTATGAGATAGTATACAAAGTCACCTCTTGGGGCACATAGTTTAAAGTTTACAGCAATTGACTTGGCAACTTTGACTAAAGGTAAAACTGAATATTAACCAACAACCACGCCCTTCATTTTAATGTATATGGTTTATATGGTTTAAGACTTTATTTCAAATTTTTACAAATTCACTTATAATTAGAATATTATTAACTACATATAAACATAAATTTAGAAATGTAAACTCGTAAGTTAACAATAATTCAATATTATAACGCGACACCATATACTTTTTAATTCGACTTTAATTTTTTATATTAATTACATTTAGTGGTAAATCATTATATATCTAACTTTTATTAATAAATAAATAAATAAACACTTTATTATACAAATTGAGCGGCCGCATTCTAGCAGTGGAAGACGGAGGACGCTAAATTCTGACCGGTACCAATGTAACTATGTTATATGTACTTTTATCGCTTAGTACCCGTGATACAAGCACTGCCCTAGTACAGGCATTAGGCATTGTCTACCAGCTTTGTGTACTTGTTACTACCAGTGCAATGAAAAATAGTGACGAAATTGATAAAATAAATAAATAAAAAATACACAATATAAAATATACATAATATTAGTATCTTGTAGATTCCTCGCAAGCTCTTATTCCGCAATTGAGCAGTTATGGCCGCTCGTTGTGCGTGAGGTGGACCGCTTCACCGCGGCCACTCATATTAGTATCTTAATAATTATTTTACAAATAAAAGGCAGATTGTTGATAATATGTTAGTACAGTCTACTGTCTTTTGGTAGTACAACCACTTGACTTAACGTACTCGTGTTTCTAGATTAACAAAGAAAATAGTCTCGCAATAGCCGGTATTGCTGATGCGACTTGTTGCAGCAGTTGGTTCCGCTTATGAACCGTTGAAAAATTATTGAAAACAAAAATTAAATTACAGGTTTAAACCTCTTTGGACTACCACCTTCCATGATCTTCTCACACCTCTTTCACATGCAATTAATCCATAAACGTGATCCAAGGAACTCATCAGATATTTTAAAATATAGAACTTAATTTAAACAATAAAACAAGAATATAAATAAAAATTGATAAAATCCGGTGCGTTTTAAGTATACAAGCTTATGTTATTCGCGAGTAACAAACAGTGTTTTCCAATAAACTCCATGTGAAGAGTTCGTCCCCAAAATACAGGGAGAATTTTCATTTGTATTTTTTTAGTTTTATTTACATACATTCCGTTGCCGTGATGTATTGTTTTTTATGCAGTATACCATTAAACTGTTCAGAGTGGATTTGTTTACTTGATTTATAAAATATTTCATCTCGTAAAGTCTCGAGAGTATTAAATAAAAGATGTCTATTATTTTTATTAATTTTTACTGTGTTCAATTCCTGGATATTCTTTTTTTTTATTTTCATCAAAAAATACAGTAAATGTAAAAAGCGGATAAAGCAAAGTACCATTTACTAAATCAGCCATCTTTTATACAGAGGAAAAAATCTCAATTTCACACTTAAGTTTATCCAGCTTTGAGCCGTACTTAACTTCATTCAATATGAGCAAATTGAATGGCATTGAGGGAGATTTATTACGTCATCACACAAGGGCAGCAAGGGCCTGAGATAGCCCGGTCTAATGGCCTGAACACTGCTCTTATTTCAGACATATGCCGAGGTAGATTGATGGCTTATTCGTGATCTTTGCTCAAACTCTACAAGAAAACGATTTGCTCATGGCTGTTTCATTGAATTTCAATTTTAACAAACGTATTGATGAACGATTTTCTTTTAAAAAGTATTAACATAGTATGGTTACGAAGTGCAGTCTTTCGTTTTATATAGACATTGCCTTTGACAAAGATAAAGAAAGTTTACACACGTCAAATGCAAGTATCTTCTAGTAATAAGTGTCTTTTAATTTGTGTGATGCGAGTCTTTCAAGATGTGATAAAGTGTATAACAAAAACTCAAAATACAATATGACAACTTAGATTTCAAATGCAATTTATGAGTTATTATGTAAAAATATATAGCAACAATTGGTTGATTTTGCAAGCTAAATATCAAAACCTTAAAAAAGAGGTAATTGAAAAATGCTCGCATTTCATCGTTTTGGCGCATTAGAAATTGCCTTTTTATGACCCAATTTTTCACATCGCCCCTTCCTTCATTTCGTAGGAATCCTCCTTCGATTTAATATTCCTCTTTTATGGCGAAAGAAATGATTTATTTGAGAAAGTGAGTGCCGCAACGCTTTGATATGAGACTTACGCAAATTTGGTAAGTGCTGTGACCTCGGTTTGTTTTCTCAAAATTCTCTAATCCCAATTTTATCATTTCTATAATGCTCTAAATATAAAAATTCTCATAAAATTAAAACATTTTCTGTTGACAAAGTTTTTCAAAAGGTCATCCCAAGCACATCTTCCAGTTGGAGTCCTTGGAAAAAAAATCTAGTTTAGGCAAATAATATAAGTGCGATAACATGCTATCTTCAGAGAGATGCTGGGAGGCACCATGATTCTTTAAAAAAAAATACAAAAAAGATTTATCTCTAATTATGTCGATTAACGTACATATTATTTTAAAAACCAACATTTCTAGGGTGGGATCTAACTGGCCGTATTACATAAATAAAGAATTGCAGTATAAATCCCATAAAAGTTAAATTATAAACAGATAATAAACAAAGGGCGATAACTCCTTTTTGTATAAAAAATATGTTAAAATAAACACTAGCTAATTTAATAAAACTTAACTTAAGTATTCAGTGCATAGTTAATTTAACATTTAAACTAAGAGAGCCAGAACGCAATAGCATACGCCCACGACTCCTAGATGGCCTCGGGGTACATCTGTACAGGCGTTTTATCCAAATAATGGCTATAAAACTTTTCCGTCCGTTATCTTTGCTTGGCCAGGGATCCCGCCACAGAAACTCTATTGTGCTCAAACGGTATTAATTTACGCTATCAAGAAACATTACTGGTGGAAAATATATCGGTTTTTTGTGCTGAAAAATTATGCGCAAAAAATAGATTCGAATCTTTACGCTATATTATTAACGGGTAGAATCGTACGTAAATAAAAGGTATAAAATATATTTTATATAAATTATGTCGATTTAATACATATTGTAATCGAAATACAAAAGAACATGTAGGTATAAAAAGATTCATCAACATGTTATAGAGGACCCTTCTAAACTCGCTATCACATTATCTGAATACATGTTCAGAATATGTTTACGTATAAACCATTACGTTGAAGAATATATAAATATCAACACATGACATTTACCGTCGGTACTTAAACCGGCTCAATATAGTCACTCCAAGTTCGTACTGAGCCGACGACGGTCTCGAGCAAGCTTTTAACATTAGGCCTCTACTTAGGCCTTCGGCTAAGGCGTTAGCGACATCCAGCGACGGCCTTGCGCCTGAGTGAACTCGCAAAAAAGTTTAACAAGTTAAAAAGTTGAAATAACAGCGGCATTCCAAGCTAAAAAAACTCAACTGGAAAATGTAAGAGGTCTCCGCCAACGTCCATATTTGGCCTCGCGCCTGAGGCTATCCCGGGACGTAATAATTAATCATCAGTTTGTCTAACACTGTTTAATTAATACCTATGCAAAAAGCTATTTTATACGAGCTCGTGGAAGTAACCATTTGTCCTCGAGAACTGCTACCTGCAGACATATATTTGTAGTAGCAGAAAATCGCACTGTCGTTTAACATCAGCTGGAGCGTGGTCACAAAAAATTATAAATATACACAAGAAGTGGCTAGAGTACATTACAATTGCTTTCGTTCATGGATCGCACTCTAAAGTAATTATTAGATTTACAACCTACTATGACTACGGTGGCTGCAAAGCTTTTAACACGTCAGAATTATTCAAATAAACGCAATAGTAAGACGCATAAAATACTTTATTTTATTTTTCACTAGTGCTTGGCACTGAGCGACCAAAGTACATATTGACACTGATCAGAATTTAACGAGATTTGAACAGGAGTCTCATCGATTGTAAGGTCCATCCTCTACCGCTAGAAGACCATAGCCGCTCATAAAGTTAATTCATAATGTGTTTCGTTCTAATTAAAATAACACGTTGCCTCTCGCGTCAGTTTAAATATAAAATCCGTTCAAATATTATAAACAAAAATGATTAAATTTACTTTTAATGGAAATTCTATTGATACAAAGTTTACGAAGGTATTTCGAAAAGCTGAACATAAATATCTCGATACCCGATACGATGCCTTTCAGGGATACTCTGAACATCCCCGCCTCCCTTAACCCATTCCTGAAGTCTCAAAGTCCTTGTTTATTGTGGTTGTTTGCAGCTGTTTATCAAACATAGATGTTTACTTTGAAACATAAAATTGCTCGTTCCGCCAGGAGTTTGTAGCATTTTATTGGTCTATCAAAATATCAAACAGTACAACTTACTATCTATTATTTTAACAGGATACTAACTGGGTATAGTTTATATATAGAAATAGCTAACCTAACCTAAGGCTCACTATACCTACCTATAATTAAAAGCTATTGTCAGAATTGATTTCATTTAATTTATTCACAAATAATATGCTATAAAAATCACTAAAGGGAACAATCACTAACCAATTTTAACTTTTTTTTATTGTAGCTCGGCATTTGACAACACTCCGCCTGATGTAAAGCTAGAGTGAAACAACTGCTACTATAGATATATTTCTACAGGCAGCAGTCGCCTCCGCTATGCCGACTGTGCTGATCTAGGGTGACAGTGCACACTCCTCTCGTTATATCTGGCTACTTTCAAACTGCTCCTGAAAAGCGACAAGGTCACTTCACGGGCCTACTAACTCAAGGTAATAAATAGTAACGATAATTATAATTGTCAAAATAAGAGTCTTGTTTTTTAAAAAAAAGAACTCAGATTGAAAAGTCCGCCAATACAGAAAAGGTATAAATTTCCTGCAGACACGCAGATTGCTTTACTTTAATCTTTTATTTCCATTCTTAGAGGTTCCTTCCGTCTTCATTAGTCATTCCTTAGGAGAGATAAAATGATTTATTAAAGGGGAAAAAACGCTTTTTACTGAGCTCTAAGCGATTGATAGACCTTTTATTGTAATAATGCTACATTTGCTTATAACTAACTTTTATAGATTCTTTTTTTTATCATATTTTTTATTATTACGTGTTATTACAATTTGCTTACATGTTACCTTAGGTACACAATCCATTGGAGCGTAACGTGACGATCGACGTCGTATATTAAAAGTATGTCAAGGCAAAGAGAGACTTTTCCTGCTTAGAAGCAATATTATAAAGTACTCTGTGCTTAGAACTGAGTTTATCGAATCTCGTACGTTTTAATGTGTCGTTATTAATCAACAAACATTTCACCAGATTTAAATTTTCGAAATAACTAAATATTCGCATTCGATCGAACGAAAATCGAAATTTTGTGAGCTCTGTTGTTCTCGTAAATACACAAAAATACCGCTTTTCTGTCCACAATTTCAACACAATAGATTTCGTCCATAAGAAAAGAAATGGTTCGAATAATTTACTTTATAAATAATAATTTGGAAGTCACTGTAATAAATTAAAATTTATAAAGCTAACGCATATAGTATAACATTTTGTTAAACAAAATAAATCTAGATTATGGGGGATAATTAGAATTTCATCCCGGGAATTATACCGTCTAGACCGCGCGGTGATTACTAAATTATATAGTCTATGGAAATCTAATTTAGAGGATTTAGGCTGACAATTAATAAACTTATATCTGTCTTCATTGAGAATGTACACATTCTACTCTATAGTTATTGCCCTACCGTGTGCTTGAATCGTTCACATAAAAGAGCTACTAGACGAAAAAAATACTTTCAAAGTTTAGTAGAGTAAGTTTCTCATGAAATTTTAATTCATTGTTATTAAAGAGCGGGGTACTGACAGCGTCAACGGACGATGCACATTCGGCTCTGCAAACAAGCATAGCGGAGACGACTGCGCCTGCAGACATTTTCTACTTTATAAGGCGTAGGTAGCGTGGCGTGCCAGATTGCTATAAAAAAATGAAGTACTTTTTTATTTTATAAAAAAAATAAACATTAAAATTTCATCAGGAATATTCACATAATTCCCTGGCGTGTACATTATAATTAAATTGGTAGTAATATGAATAATTAATTCAATTTGACTGTTTGATGTAAGAAAATTAATTCCAGTTTTGTTCCTAAATCTCATCAAAGTGTAAACATGTTAATGTTACCATATATATTTATATTATAATAATAAAATATAAGCTTTTGCATAGTACCTGTTCAAATTATTATTAAAATTAAACATAATTTTACTGGAATTTATTACAATTTAAGCGTTTGTATCATCCAAAGGAGTGTACCTTTCGCCGGGTCTACTTCCAAACAGATCCTGAAACGCGACAACGTCACTTCGTGAATGTTGCGCCTGAAAATGGTGACACTACTCAAAGTCAGCAAAATCGTAACTGCCCTTCCACCGTGCTCATCGATATCGAATTAATCTATTTGTTTTTGTGTTTGTTTAAAATCGCCATTCTAAAAGAAACAAAACAAAGGCATTATAATAAAATGGACAATTAATTGCTATTGATAAGACTATAAAACGATAAAATGGTTATCGTTGAACATAAAATAAAAATATATTATCGACAATCGACGCCACGGGAGCGTTTATTACATCAAGCTACAATCCTAACTGGCCCATTTATTTACTCCCGAAAAACATTACCATTGAGATAAAAATAATTTTTCGATACAATTCTTTATGTATTTAACACGATTACATCGTTGCATACGTGATAAGAGTAGTAGGTTAACTTACAATACAATACAATTGTCACGCCTTTTTCCCACAGGGATAGGCAGAGACAACGGAACGCCACTTACTACGATCCTGACACAACACCCTCGCTTCCTTCACATCCACAATTCTCTTCATGCACGCCCGACGGTAATGGGCACTAGGCAGCCCAGCTTTCATGAGAATGCCTCCTTTAACTTATACGAGTTAATAGCCCTGGGCAGTCTGCCGTCACCATCACTTTCATAGACTATCCGAATCCTGGACGGTGGTGCGTTCGTCTTTTCAATCTAGAATAGCGGAGGCGTACGCACATCCCTAAAGAACCGAGAAAAAAGCCTAAAACCATCCATAATAAATGGGCTAATTAAACGCAAAAATATTTTTAAATTCGGATCGCTAGTTAAAGACACAAAGAAATATATATTATTATATATATTCATTTATACAATCATATTATAAAGTGTTACTCGTATAAATTCTTAACTCTAGAAATATTCTCGTTACAAGCCTACTTAAGATAGATTTGTATCGTTTGAACTCGCGGCTAACTTTCCTCTTAAGTTTTAAGGAGCGATTAAAAGTTGTTCAGTCATAACTTTAACGCTCAACCACCATCAGACCTTGTTTCTCATTATTTATTAGGTATTTTATATGTAGTTAGAGGTGTACAAGATTTGACGTACAGCGTACGACGTATGAAATACTGCGAAAGCGCTGACATACGAGGTGTGGCTATTAAATAACGAGACTGACGCTGTAAAAAAAAAATTATTTTCATTTTATACAGAATTACTTATTGTCACCTTCAATATACACCCCTTCTCTATCCCTACAACGCTCCATGCGAATTTTCCATTGTTGGAAACAGTGCTGGAAGCCAAGTTGTGTCAACTCCATCAGGACTGTTGCCGCTTTCTCTTTTACAGCTTCCACGGACTCAAATCTCGTCCCTTTTAATGCAGATTTCACCTTAGGGAACAGATAGAAATCACATGGAGCAAGGTCTGGTGAGTAAGGTGGATGTTTTAATACCGGGACGCTGTACTTGGCCAGGAACCTCTTCACAGATAACTCACAATGAGCTAGCGCATTGCCTTGGTGTAGAACCCATGATTTTTCCTTCCACATTTCGGGTCGTTTTTTTCGGGACGTGTATCTGTCAGTTTCATTTACAAATGTCGCATTAATTTTTATGTTAAATTTCACCGGTACTTTTTTTCATAAACTTTATTTTCACATAAACCTTTTTTTTTTGTCATCCATTAATCCGTAACATAAATCATCCCGTATTTTGTTATCAGCGATATAGACCCGTGGAAATTATGATTGTCTTATATGAAAATAATGACCGAAAGGGCTCTCTACAAAGGACCCAACTTTACAGATAAGGACTGGCGAGTGTGTTACGTTACGGCCGGTATATCAATCACTACTAATCAATAGTTACTATTTTTGCACAAATGATATTAAGTACAAGGGGTTTCGTCACAAGGGGAAATAAACGTCTTTTGATGATTAATAAGAGGTTCTAACTTGAATTAACTTAATTATGAAAAACCTTCTTAATCTAAATACTTATATAAAATGTTAATGTTAGTACGTAAAGACAGGGTTTATGATCTATGATCACCAACTCCAATCTACTTCCCGCTGGGGTAGTAGATACTCCTCGGTCTCCAGGTGAAAGTAAGGGAGTTTGGACGCTGTAGGTGGAAGAGGGTGGTTGTGGGAGGCGAAAATCTCAAAAAATGTATATCTGTCCTTTTCTAACTTATGTTGAGTACTAAGTCTGTCTTTTTCTAACTTATGACATGTTGAGTTCTAAGTATAGAGTTCAACGTTATCAACTGCTAAAATCGATCTAGAATGTTCTAGAAGGTTCTAAAAATTTCAGGAATTATCTAGAAAGTTCCAAAATGTTATCAACTGCTAAAATCGATCTAGAATGTTCTAGGAGGTTCTAAAAATTTCAGGAATGATCTAGAAAGTTCCAAAACGTTATCAACTGCTAAAATCGATATAGAATGTTCTAGGTTCTAAAAATTTCAGGAATGATCTAGAAAGTTCCAAAATGTTATCAACTGCTAAAATCGATCTAGAATGTTCTAGGAGGTTCTAAAAGTTTCAGGGATGATCTAGAAAGTTTCAAAACGTTATCAACTGCTAAAATCGATATAGAATTTTCTAGAAAGCTCTACAAATTTTTGGAATGATCTAGATAGTTCCAGAATGAGCGCAACTGTTAAAATCAACATGAAATGTTCTAGAAGGTTCTACAAATTTCTGGAATGATCTAGAAAGTTCCAAAATGTGCGCAACCGTTAAAATCGATATGGAATGTTCTAGAAAGGTTTAAAAACTTCTAGAATTATCTTCAAACATTAAAAATGTGTATAGCTGCTAAAATCGATATAGAATGTTCTAGAAAGTTCTACAAATTTCTGTCTACACATTTATTAGAGTATTTCTTATTTTCTATTCGTTAATTAATTTGATTTGATTAACTCTATAAACACCGTATGTTTAGCAGCAACCGAGCAACGCCGGGTTACGTCGCTAGTATTTGATAAGTTTTCCACCAAGAATTTTGCCTGACATCTGAAAATAGTGAGTAGATTATCGATCTTCCTAAACTTGTGTTTCTTCGAGCATTCATCTGTAATAATAATGGATTATTAATCTTTAAGGTACGTAAACGTGCGTAAGTGCGTGCAAAAGAATTAAAATAGATTCAACTTGCCTTCAACTCCTTTTGAAATTTAGTAATGTTCCTAGCACTTTAACGAAGCTAAGAGAATCGAAATCAAAAACTACATATCTTAATAAAGATTAAATCTAAAATTAAATCAGTATGAAAACACGGCCATACGGATGTTATCTTTTCATTACACCGGAAAGGGCTCTCTTACCACTAAAGTCCTAACCAAACATGTATTTAATATATTCAAGTTAAGTATTAAGTGGCGATACACTACGGATTATTGTAATAGTTTTGATAGGATTAAAGTTTTTCTTCTTTACAAAATTAGCTTTGACACATATTTATTTAAAACTTCAATAATCTTATCAGAAAATAATGTGTCTGACCACTGAAATGTAGTGAAAACTTTATGTAATCGTGTACTATAGCTGTATTTATTATCATTACCTTGATATATTGTTTTAAACAACTGCTATTACAGAAAAATCTCTACGGGTCGCCTCCGCTATGCCGGCCTGAGGAGACAAGTATACACTATCTATATTGACAGTGCACACTCCTCTCGCAAAACCTTAGCCAGGTTTCAAACTGCACTTCACTATAGCGGGAACACGGGTCTCATCGATCATGAGGTCCATCCTCTGCCGCTTTACCACAGTAGTGCATGTGTATGAATAGTTCGTATCATAATATACATACACTACGCCTAAACTATGGTATTTATAGAACCGCTTTGACTGAAAACATCAGCGATTTGTTCGCTAATATCGTTTATATAAACATAGCCACAAACGATTTTGATTAAAGCAAATTTCCGGCATTTAGTGAACAATAGTTAACATTTTGCACAAACCAAATGTTTGTTGAACCCAAACAAGAAACCAAAGCGTTAATTATGCATTTATAAAGTATAAATGTATCAGACATCAATTAAGGAGTGTTGGACTAACAAAATATAAGCTATTTTATTCTATCAATCAATAAAATCACGCCTTTTTTGCCTTTTTATTGCCCCTGTCTCCGCTTCCATCTCCCAATGGTTAGCTGAGAGAAAATGCCTAATTGCATTAAGCTCGCCATTGTGTACGGTACAATAAAGAATTATTATTATTATTATTATTATTCCCCATAAGCTAATTAAATATAGTAAACAAATTAAAAACACAAAAAAAAACAATTAACATTACTCTCTCTTGGTCCTTTTATTTATTTATTTATTTATTTATTTATTTATTAGATGCTCACTACAAGTTGCAGCCGAAAAAAGTCACATACATATATTTTAAGATCTGGGGGCCTATTGCCCAAAATACGTAGAAGTTGAAATGAAGTAGAAGTGTAGTCGAAGCGCAGCGGAAGTCGAAGTTGAGCGGTTTTATAACTTGGTATTGCGGACAGATAAAGGCGTAAACTTATAATCTGCTATCGACAGAAGTTAAACATGGTTCAATAGAAGATAAACTTCTAAATGGGGAGACCACAGTTAAAAAATATTTTTACAAATTCAAAATTTACACTGTAATAATTTGAGAATTTGAGTTTTAAAAAATATTGTTTTTATTTTATAAGAATAAAAATACATATCTTTATTACTATATGGGCAAAACGATCATTTAAAATGATAAAAAAATAAGAATGAATTTATTATATTATTTTCTGACAATGGGGTTGAACACTAATTTTTTATCCCGACAGAGGTCGCATGGGCGAGTGTTCCTACAAAATCTGTCACAGGTGTCATACACCATATAAAATTTTGTAAACAAACCGGTTTTCTATTAATAAAAACTAAAAATGACTAAATGTGCTGCCTATAAATGTAAAAATATAGGTATTCATAAATTTCCTAAAGATCCTATGCGCAGAAAGTTGTGGGAAAGAAGTCTTAAAAGAAAAAACTGGAAAGCTATAGATTCGGCGAGGTTATGTTCTGCTCATTTTAAAACTGATGATTACTATGGCAAGAGCGCTTATACAGGTACGTTATTATGTGAAATTAAGTTACACCGACATAATGTCTCATGTTTTGATTATAAAGTTGCTAATAAAATACTTTTTTTTTAGGAAAAGCGCCAGTTGCGAAATTCCTGAAGCATTCCGCTGTACCAACTATATTCTCCTACGAAGCAAGAAACTCCGCTAGCGAGAGAGAGCGACAGGCACGTGTTGAGAGAAGATGTCAAAGAAAACTTACTTTTACTTCTACAGAAACAATATACACATCAAATGTGGAACCTGTACCAGATGCAGGAAATGATATTGAAGTGGATGTTGTTGTGCATAATGTCAATAAGCCTCAAAATGTGCTTCATATGTTACTAGTTACTATTATATCTTGTTTATTTAACTTTGAGTCCGATGGTAGAAAAAATAAAATATTATGGTAGCTCTGTAATAAATGTTAGTGCTGAAGATCAATTTTTTTTAACTCTAATGAAACTTCGACAAGATAAATGTAACTTGGATAAATTTTATTCATCAGTCATGAACAAAACTTAACATTTGGCCTGAAAAGGATTTGATGCAATATTATATGCCTGATAGTTTTAAACAGTTTAATAGGGTTAATGAAAACATATAATACATTGAAAAATGAGCTACACCATACCTATATTCCTTTGGTTTCTAAGATATTTTTTGTTCATTTTATGTGCTGTAACTTAGGAGAAAGTATAATGAAGAAATAAAACAATTTTCAAGTAATTTATGGTTTTAATTGGTCCTAATCTATACTAATATTATAAAGCTGAAGAGTTTGTTTGTTTGTACGCGCTAATCTCAGGAACTACTTTATAGATCATTTATCGAGGAATGTTATAGGCTATATAACATCACGTTGCGACTAATAGGAGTGAAGAAACAGTCGAAAATGTGGAAAAAACGGGGAATATTGTTCATCTTTGAGGGCTTCCGTTGCGTGCACTGCGCAACTTCGAGATACCCAAAAAATATGTATGAAAGAATTATTCCTCTTTAAATTATCTAAAAAAATGTCCGAGACAGTATATGTCTATCTTTTAAGATTAACTTACAATAACCGTTTTTATGATTATCAAATTTGGTCGAAACATAATAATATTAATCTTTATCCAAATAAATGTGTTTTTTATTTATTTATTTATCCAAATAAGTTGTGGGTAACAGCTATAGGTAATTTATAATAAAGCATTATTTTTATCTTATGTGTAACAATAACTTAAAAAAACCCGGGCAGCGCCGGGCACCGTCAGCTAGTGTGTATATAATACCTTATCTAAAATAGCTTTTTCCATGTGCTCTTTGTAAAATGTTGTCAAATGTGTGAGCATATCATTTATAAATGTATCATCCCTATCTATAAATACAACTGCCATGTCTACAAATCTCCAGAATGAGCTGGACCTGCATGCAAGCACACCGCTTCTTCAGCTACTTGTGTTGGTTCATCTTGTGGCCGTTCTACATGAAAGCATCATGGCACAACCCGGGGTGACTAGCATCCACTAATATAATATTTAATGAAGCGTCTCATATCTGCAAAAAACAAATTATTTATTGATTACAATATATGATTTTTTGAGTGTTTGATTTTTTCTAAGATAAACCATAGGAATTAGTTTGATATGTTGAGAGAATAACTGAGATATAGTACTTACTATTTGTGTGTTAATAGTGTGTCATTTGCCGGCCTCATCGATGCAATGTCTATGCCATCTGCACATCCAATAAGCCCAGGGATACCAAACTCATTGTAGAATCTTAAAAATGAAAAATAGTGTTAACAATATGAAATTATCAGTTTCGTAATGGGTACACGATCCCCCTTTGCTAACGCCCGTAAAATACGAGTTCGTCCAAATAAATGCACCTAAAGTCCCAAGCCTTACAAGTAATTACCTAATTATACTCGTATTACTCATTTTTACTCATAAATAACTTGTAAATAAGAAATATTAATTCGTGAAATTGAAAAGTTATATACAATTAATTTGATGCATATTAATACTGTGAAACATAATAAAACTACTTACCCTGACGAAACAAACACTTAAAGATGTATTAAGACTCTAATTACTATCTAATTTCCTTAAAATAATCAATATTATTCCTGTCGAAGTTCAACAAAAGTTACATTTTGTAACTTCTGCAAAACTACTATTTTGACATTCATTGCGCGTTAAGCTCCACTTCTCGTGCCGGTCCGCAATACGAAATCTCATACTAAAAGGACCGTGCGCACTAACCTAAACTACGCTGCTAATTTGACATGTTTTGAAGTTGGAAGTTTAGGTGCACAATACGAAATTGTGTTATCAGCGCTGCTATTCGACTTCTATAACCGTGCGCAATAGACCTGCTGATCAGTAAAGCTGGGCTGCAACTCAAAGTGTGAACACTACATTAATACATAAATTATTTTAATAGTCAAGTGTGGTTAGTAGTTTCACCCCGCAGTTTTAATTTTTTTTTTACCTAGATTTTACGGAGAAGATATCGAAGGTATACAGACTCCCCTACTCCCAAGTACCAGGTTTATTGGGTCTACTGCTTGTCGTACCTATGATTCACGCCGGGACATCTACCACCCGAGGACGGTCAAGACGAGTCACCGGATTTACTACCTGCATCAAGTTTTTCGTTTATTTTTCTATTTTTTTGTAATATATAATGTATAACAAAGAGTAGGCAGACTGATGATGGTTATTTGCCCAGTCTGTCGTCCTGGGGTAGCACCACCACTTTCGAATGTAACACCCGAGAAGTGACTTGTCGCATTTCGTAGTAGTAGTAAAATAAAAGTAGCCAGGTGTAACGAGAGGAGTGTGAACCGTCAATCTAGATTGTCTCAGGCAGGCATAGCGGAGACGACTTCAGCCCGTAGAGATTTCTGTGTAGTAGCAGTTGTTTTCGTTCATGGATCGCACTCGTTGGATCGTTTACAACAGGCGGAGTGTTGTCGTATGTCTAGCTATAATAAACAAAAAAACATCAAGTTTTTCGTTTGTTTTTTGTAATATAAAAATATTAATTTCACAAAGTTCGCGGTCTGAAGATAACACAATACAAACAAGAGAAAAGTGAATTGTATGGAATTATAATTGCAAATTATAGTCATTGTCCCTCCGGGTGCACAATAAAACATATCCAGATTTTATTTATATGTAAATTTGTTCATCAATTAGTTCATTGTCAACTGGGAATGAACCTCGCTGTTCATTTTATACAAAAATTTACATAATGAAATTGGAGTTGTATGCAACGACCTTACGACCTCGAAGAGCGTACTGAACCTCAATTATGCACTGTGTTATTGCATTATAACTATACTGTGAATTTGTCACATCGCAAACAGCAAAGAAGTACTGAATGCGTTCTGTAAAGTTGACCAACCTAGAACATTCACAAAATGATGTTATCTGAGTTCTCTTTGTAGGCTAAAAAGACGGTAATTAGCCCAATCTGCCGTCCTATACTACTCACTAGTACTAATCACTACTTTCGAATGTAACACCCGTGACCTTGTCGCGTTTCAGGAATAGTTTTGAAGTAGCCAGCTATAATGAGAGTTGTGTGCACTGTTAATTTAAATGGTGCACATTTGTCTCCTCAAGTCGGCATAGCGGAGGCGACTGCTGCCTGTAGAAATTTATTTATAGTAGCAGTTGTTTACGTTCATGGCCCGCACTCTAGGCGTACATCAGACGGCTTGCTGATGAGTGAGATAATAAGAGATAACTTTAAGGCAAAACAATTGAGACGAAAATGTAATAATAAACAAGCAGTATATGTACTACATTAACGATTGGTAATTGTGTAAAACAAAAATTGTACACAGAGAAGGAAAATTCAAATACGGGACAAATTATTTTGCATAAAATTGTTAAAATATAAATGAACGTCTAGTATGACCATTTCTGATTCCTTTCTAACATTTTTATTAAATTTAGGTCATAATGCCCTCAGGAAAGTAGATATGTTTGTAATAAAATATTTATTAAGTGAAAATATTTAGATAAGTCTCTCAAACACACTTTAAAGGTATCTACTTCAAACATAATTTAGTATGTGTACATAATAAATATACAGTAATAAAATCTCGAGTTTCCCGGAAAATAAAATTAGGTACCTACTTCATTATTTAGGAAATTTTGTTATTTTATTTTATAGGAAATAAAATGCTACGATACTTCCCAGTTCCCAGCTTATCTACCTTAGTTCACAGCTACAACAGACATTGGTATTGCATAAATGTCTACATATATAAATCTGATGTGAATGGATGCGTTAAACACGGCAGACCCAGAAGGGTGTTTTCCGATCAAATCGGAGACATCCTCATGAAAGCTGGGCTGCCTAGTACCCATAACCGTCGGGCGTGCATGAAGAGAATTGTGGATGTGAAGGAAGCGAGGGTGTTGTGTCAGGATCGTGGTAAATGGCGTTCCGTTGTCTCTGCCTATCCCTGTGGCAAAAAAGCGTGACAATTGTATTGTATTGTATCTAGAGGCACTAGGTTACTTCACGGGTTACACTTCAAAATGATGGTAGGTAGGCAGATTGGGTTAATAGCTCACACTGCCTACCACTCTCGCGTACATTATACTATAAACAAAAAAAAAGTTACTTTGGTACCGGTTAGAGTCTTTTCGAGGTGTAAACACAAGTCTATTCGATGCCGATGGTGAGTCTATCTTATTACCTTACCTTACTTACCTTTTATTAAATAACTAATATAGTAATAATTATCTAGTCAAGTGCGCGAACTCTTAAATGTGTAAATTCATACTGTTACTAGATCCCACAGGACAGGGAAGACCTAGTATGGGATCCACCAGTAAACAAACTTGTAAGCATTATTATTTTAAATAAAGTTATTAATATTAATATTATTACCTACACCTTTTTATCACTAAACCACAGCCGGTCTTTAATTTTTATATTATCTATATAGGTATTTTCTGCCTGTCTCTTTTTCTCTTTGAATAAATACGATATAAAAACTTATCACATATCACAAGATAAACACAAATCACCATTGGCCACAGATATTAAGTGATTTCCAATAATTTTTTAAATTGTGTACTTAATTAATTAAATCGAACTCGCTTGAGTATCAATTTTGTTAAAGCAATATTTGATCTTACTCAATGATTTCTACTCTTGTTAATGACAATATTATTATTATTTTAAGTTCAAGTATTTCGTTAACTAATAAAAATCAAAAGTTAAACCTCAATGCGGAATGTCCCTGTTACTTTCACATTACGAATATTATTTAATAATATTAAAATAAAATAAAAAAATCTCTAGATCATGATTTTGCAAGTACAAATTTTATTCGATGAGTTTTAACCGAGCAAAACTGCATAATATATTTAATAGGTATATATAACTTGAAATTGATTTACGTTTGTTAGAATGAAGACAGGAGAAAATTTAAAACTCGTTATAAGGGAACGATTAATATAGGTCAGGGTGGGGGGTTACGGAGATTAAATCAACAGCCTCCAAGGGATTTGTTCAAAAATTAACGATTCCGGTAATGAGACGAGTTCCAGCTTCTGCTACAGTAAATTTTCAACGCCTGTTATAAATTAAAGTACTTCGTTAATCACAAATACCAACGACTGCAATTAAAAGTTTTCATATCTTTGAGGAAATTTTATTGTTTTAATGCGTTTGATTTATTATTGTGATATGTAAGAAACCTAAAGCATAGTTTTTTAAATACATTTATTTGTTTATATTTATTAGATTTTACGTTTCTTCGGCTACTACTGCAGAAATTTCTCTGTAGTAGCAGTTGTTTTCGTTAATAAACTGCACTCTGGCTTATCATCAGGCAAAGTGTTGCTACAAGAAAAAAATTGAGAATTCTATAATGAAAAAGTGAGTAAAAATGAAAAAACAATTTTAATATTTATTTATAATACCTAATCTAAACTAGTGCCTGTATGATAGGCACTGAGCACCAAAGTGCATGTTATATTGGTACCAACTGATTGCTACCACTCTTTAATAGTGCCTATAGGCACTGAGCGACCAAACTACATATAACAAAGTTACATTGGTACTGGTCAGAATTAGCGAGGTTCGAACACTGATCTCATCGATCGTGAGTTCACGCGTCTTACAACTAGACCACGACCGCTCAAATATATCTTATTATTCAGCAGTAAGTAACTACTTATTATATAAATACGTATTTATTAATATAGATTGTGATATAGTTTCTCCCAACAATCTCTTCAAAGGGTTTATTACATTCCATCCAAACGGCTACTAGGTATTGTAAGAGAGTTCTTTATTGCATTCCTACGAACGTTTACATTATAGCTTTACTTTAGAAAGCAAATATTTGTATCTAACAATGCCAACAATATGACAATGCACAATGAAAGTTCAGATATTATTACAAATTCCATTCTTATGCATTTAAGACATTATTTAAAGAATAGTAGGCAGACTGATGATGGTTATTTCTCCAGTCTGCCGTCCTGCGGTAGTACCACCACAATGTAACACCCGTGAAATGCGTCGCGTTCGGGAGCAGTTTGAAAGTAGCCAGGTATAAGGAGAGGAATGTGCACTGTCAATCTAGATGGTGCATATTCCTATCCTCAGGCCGGCATAGCGGAGGCGACTGCTGTCCGTAGAGCTTTCTTTGCAACAGCATTTTTAATATATACAATGACAATAATTTTAATCAAAAATACGTATATAGGACCAAGTATGAGTTTACAATTTATCTATTTTAACTCAGAATATGACAACCAGATCTCTCTCACTCCGCCTGATGTAAAGATAGTGTGCGTTCCATGAATGGAAACAACAGCGTACGCGTTAGTCGAATTTGATGCCTATATATCGAATTTTCTGGAAATTAATATATGAAAAACATATTTTAAATAAAATTCTATAATATTATTAATGTTTGAAGTTTAAATAGAAATGGCAGAGTTTTCACACACGAAATGTTCTTGAAAATAAATTGCGAATGATTAAACGTTATAAGCTGAAATAGAGGGATTTTGTGCAGTTTTCAGAGGCCCGAATATTGCACCAGCTGGCTCGCGGCCAAATTGCTTGCCTGAGATCGCCCAAGTGCCGACACTTTTAAACCCACAAACTTTATGAAAATGAAAGAATACCCTTATTGGTCGACCTTTATACCTAGTTTTTTTATTGTAGCTCGACATATGACAACACTCCGCCTGATCTAAAGCTAGAGTCCGGTCCATGAACAGAGCCAACTGCTACTACATATAAATCTCTACGACCAGCAGTCGCCTCCGCTATGCCGGCTTGAAACACCATCTAGATTGATAGTATTATTATTGATACACCTCTCGCTATACCTGGCTACTTTCAAACTGCTCCTAAAACGCGAAAAAGTCACTTCATGGGTGTTACATTCGAAAGTGGTGGTGCTCTCTTAACGTTTTTTTTATTTATTATTATCTAACTAAATACTAACATATTTCAATTTAAATGTAAGTAGTAGATGTTAACAAACACAACAGGTTCTATCTATCGTTTTCTTATTAAAACACAATTGAGCGATCATGGTCTAGCGGTAAGGCGCGTGAACTCACGATCAATGAGACCCGTGTTCGAACCTCGCTAATTCTGACCGGTACCAATGTAACTTTGTTATATGTACTTTAGTCGCTCAGTGCCTATAGGCACTATTAAAGAGTGGTAGGCAGACCTTGTCGCGTTTCGGGAGTTGTTTGAAAGTGGCCAGGTATAGCGAGGGGAGTGTGCACTGTCAATCTAGATGGTACATGCTCGTCTCCTCAAGCCGGCATAGTGGAGGCGACTGCTGCCCGCACAGGTTTCTCTGTAGTAGCAGTTGTTTCTCTCCTTACTGCTCGTCTGCAGGGTTTTTCTTTTTCAATTTTTTTTTTTTTCTATTAAATGTATATGTGTTGGTACCTTTGTGGTTGAATCGTGGGTTGCAATGATATTAATGTATAATTTTCTTCATTTTGGAGCCCCATATTGTGGTTTAGTTATGTTTGTTAAATTAGTTACAACTATTATTATATATATATATAAAAGTATATATATATATTATTATTTTTTTTCTGGATTTATAATTCAGTTTTTTTTTTATGTTATTATAAACACAGGCTATAATTGACGAGTTTCTTATGGCTGTCTTCTCGTCATATGCCTTTCCGAAGCCAAAGTAGATTCTGACGATGAACAAGTGCATGCCAAGTCCATGCCTACGTTAATAAAGGATTTTCATTTCATTTCATTTCATTTCCATTCATCGATCGCACTCTAGCTTTACATCAGGCGGAATGTTGTCACATGCCGAGCTACAGTAAAAAAAAATTATATACAGATACAACGAGAGAAGTCTGTCAATATACGGTGGCGACTGCTACCTGCATATGCCGAGCTACAATAAAAAATATTAGTATATATATATTATTTAAAAAATATATATTAAATTCTTGGCATATAGTAGTACGTATTAGATATTTAGCTTGAACATTTGTATGAAGTCACTAACATTTTCAAGAAGAAAATGTAATAACTGTGATACGCGACGTTCTCATGAATATAATGCCTACAATTTCAAATCTCGAAATATCTTCACGGGTTATTTGGAAAATATTCTTTATTGTAATGGTATGAAGAGCATTGTAAATGTTTTTAAGTTTCATCTCAAAGGGAAAATATGTTATTATTGTTCTTTTCTACATACTTAGGTTGAAATTATTCTTGATGTTCACAATCTAATAAAATTTTTCTATACTCGTACATATAATTTCTGAACACGCTATATATACATATTTACATTATTAAATACCTGTACTAAGCTAGAGCTTGTATCACAGGCACTTAGCGACCAAAGTACGAGTACATATAACATTGGTACGAATTAGAATTAGCGAGATTTGGACCGTGAGAGCCGTCTTTTACCACGCTAGACCACGGCCGCTCGAATACTTTTAATGCTAATGTGTTATTTTTTTAATTACAGCTCGGCATGTGACAACAATCCGCCTGATGTTAAGTTAGCTATGCAGTCACTATGCGAGCTTGAGAAGACGAATTTGCCCTGGACATAACATGGCGTATTCCTCTCGCCAGTTTTACTTTCAAACTGATCACGTAATGCGACTGAGTTCACTTCACTTACTCTTACTTTGAAAGTAGTGATACATTTGTGTAATATAAAAAAAAGTTTTAACAAATAAATCACAAAATCTATCTATCTATCTATCTTGTTGCCAATGCAACACATACCTACATATAAAATAAATTGTCAGTTAGATTTCCATAGCAAGGGATGTAAACAAAAAAGATGAAAAACGATTAGAAGAAAAATCTTTTTCTTTCACCTAAAACGAACCGCTTCATATCTATATATATAAATGCGTCCGGCATGTGTCCGCACTCCATTTGACATCCGCCTCCGCTATGCCGTCTTAATAAGAGTTCTGACATTGTTTTCACAATTACATTTTAATTTGATAAAACCATAATAAAGCTGTTTAGTAGGTACTAAAGGGTTTTTTTTTTCATAACAAACCCTCAAATTATAAAAAGCAACGATATTTAGAATTCTACTCACGATTTAGGCTAAATCTAGGGAGTCACGTTTTAAGTTCTTTTTCTATAGTAGAGTCCAATTTAGTTTGTGAATACGTGTGTTGAAATTACAGCAACTGCCAACTTTAATATTCCAAGTATTTTCTCTGTATAATAAGGAAACTTTGCTACAAGCGTCCGACTAAACTGGTAATTTAATTGTTCTTTTTACATATGCTTTTCGTTAACTGGAAAATAAATAGCAAAATTTATTTTATACGTTTCGCCATTTTATATTTTTACAAATATAATTATAATAAATTCTTTAATGCAGTTAACAAAGATATAGAAAATACAAGAGCATAAATAACTTAATGCAATTGTTGTACCAGTTGTCTTGTTATTAGGTAAATTGTAAGGAAAAGAGAAAAACGGGTGATGCATTTAGAAAGTACCTATTATTAAATAATAAAAAAATATTTATAATAAAGATAAATGAATTTCTGTAGGAAAATAAAAATTCTGTAGGAAGAACTTTCTAGATCGAAGCTTAGTTAAGTGACAAAGGTTTCGAAGGGTCAGATAAGAAGTACCCTCTACGATATCAAGCGAAAGTGTTACATACTGCCGTAAACCCAAACTAGGACAGCCTGTATAATGACAATACAACCGTACACCAAGACACGAAGCAAACTTACTATATTAATAAGTAGCCAAGTATAACGAGAGAAGTGTGCACTATCTATCTAAATGGTGCACATTCATCTCACAAGCCGGCATAGCGAAGACGACTGCTGTCTGTGGGGATTTATCTGCAGTAGCAGTTGATTCCGTTCATGGACTGCACTTTAGCTTTACATCAAGCGGAGTGTTGTCATATGCCGAGCTACAATAAAAAAACATTGGCCAGGTGTTTTTGACGTAGATAGAAACGTGATTTTATAACAAGAAAAATAGTTTACTTTATAAAAATTAAAATGTAAAATATAAAGAGGAAAGTATAATAAAACTGCACTATAATGAGTTAACTTGTTCCATATAAATTTCATCGTTAGGTAAAAATGAAGAGTTGTTAAATTAACTGCAATTTCGAAGCTTTGTTACTAAAAGTTAGTAACGAGCTTGGCTATCTGCACAAAGCCCGTAAGAACCTTTCATATCCAACAAAAGCTCGAATTCTATGAAAGTAGCAAAATTGGAGTAATACCATTACATACATTACTTATAACTTTTTAAAAATACTTCAGGTACAAAGGACAATGCCCATTTTTGGACCCACTTGATATCTATAATAATAAGCAAAACTATATTCTGAAATAATATCTTATTTTTTCATTAATTCGTTTTAAATATATCAACACATCGTTTACCAATCAATAGACAATGTTTAATTACATAAAAAACAGATATCATCAAATATTAAAGCATTTAATATAATAATAACCTCAAATATTGTATCAGAAAAAGTCTATTTACTCAATAATGGAGATTAATAAGGAATGAAGATTTAATTTCCTATTAAATGAACTAAAAATGATCGTTAACTAAAAAAACTTGAGAAAAACAATTTTGAACCCATTTCTGTTGGGCGAATGGACATTCTCCATAATAAGGGTATTTATAGCACGTACGGAACATTGTGTGCGAATTTCATTCGTTAATAATAAACATCAATATTCTAGAAAAGAAACTGTAGGTAGAAGATCTACCACTTTCGCTTCGACTCCCACCCACGGCGGACACTTTATCCACTTTGACACATTGACTCCATATGTCTACTGATGCTTTAGTTCATCATTTTGTACGCCGACACAGAATATTTGTACTTACATTACAATACGCATGACTAAGTATTATGGTTTTGAATTACTTTTTCCTTACCATTGGTGTCCGGTGGAATTGTTACTTATCGAATATCTCTTTATTTATCTTGCTTTTTTTTGCCGGATCCTAATAATGAAATAAGGAACACTGAACGTTAAAATTATATTACTGAAATAAATAATTATTTTCCCTCTTTAAAATAAAAAAAATCACTTTATGTTACAAACCTGCTATAAGCTTTTGCTTCAAAAGAAATACTTCTCCAACCTAAAGTCTGCACTAAAACTCAAAACAGCTTTGAAATCTACTTAAAAATACATCGATATTTTAAACATATTTTTACTAGTAACATTTTACAGTGACCGCAATAAAATTTCATTTCAAATGTCTCTCAGTGATCGAACACTGACTTCGTAAGTCAATAAATGCAACAAACATAATGTCTATCTATATGATGTCTACATGATGCCATTATATCTAATTAGCTACCCGGGCTTATCAAGTTTCTTTTATTGTAGCTCGGTATGTGACAACACTCCGCCTGATGTAAAGCTAGAGAGCGGTCCATGATTGGAAACAACTGCTACTACAGAGAAACCTATGCACCGTCGTAATTTAATAATAACTTTTTTAAAGCAAAATTTTGTTGTAGAGGTTATAAATTTAATAAAACAGTATATTCTCTAGAATTTATATGACATATTTAAAATATTAAATTAACGTTAATAAAAGACAAAAGTATAGTTTTTATTTTGTAACCGCAGGAACATTATGATAAAGTAGATATATGAGAAAAGTTCTGTCTCCTGCTGAAGTTTACTGCAAACTATGATTTAGTGTGTTATTTCGTTTGTGCGTTTTGTTGTAGTGAGTTTGTTACTCATAAAATAAAAAAAACTCCATACAAACAGGTCGTTTCTTGATCCATCTTCTATCTCGCTGTTTTCATGGATTCTTGCATAAGGCGAGAGCCACAGGTATGGGAAGAAAAGTTAGAGTGGTAGGCAGACTGATGATGGTTATCAACCCAGTCTGTCGTCCTGGGGTAGTACCACTACTTTTGAGTGTAACACCCGTGAAGTGACCTTGTCGCGTTTCGGGAATAGTTTGAAAGTAGCCAATCTAGATGGTGCATACTCGTCTCCTTAGGCCGACATAGCGGAGGCGACTGCTGCCCGTTGAGATTTCTCTGTAGTAGAAGTTGTTTCCGTTCCATGGACAGCGCTCTAGCTTTACATCATGTTGTCATATGCCGAGCTACATTAAAAAAAATGCATCCCAAATATTTTTAATATAACGTAAAGGCGGCCTCAACTTATGAATATTCAACACATGAATGCACATTACACGTGCATTGTTTACAATTTAAATATTCCCAAAATGAACAAAAACCTATTATAGATTCGTTTTTCGTTTATAATATATTCAGTGCAGTTTAAACAGATTTACCTTCACATTTTATTTAAGAAAAATATACCCACCGAAATAAGATAGTTCTCATATTTGATACGTAATCGATACGCGTCTATGACGATACGCCTCGTCTTTTATTAGATGTTGTGACAATATTTTATTTACTATTATAATTTTCTTTTATGCCTTTTTTAGGATTCTACAAAAGCAATTGTCTAGAATTGGGATTTTATTTGCAAACTTGATATTTCCAGCTATATGTACTATTACGTACTATAAACTCGCCTATCGCAATTCCGAAACGAACTATACCTTTCAATAAAACGAAATGCAATGCGTTTTAATAAAAACAAAGTATTCCGACGAAAATTGTTGCAAAATTAATATTCGTAAATTGATTGGACATACATACAATATATATTTTATTCAAAAGCTTTTTTATTTATTCAATTACTGTAATTTGTACAAAAGAGAAAAAACATTTTTTTAAAAGCAAATAGAGTTTTGGCGAGTATCTGAAGATATTAAGATTCGTGTTTGAATTAGTTTCCTAAACTTTTGTTTCTTCTAGTATTAATGTGGAATAACGGATGTAATTTTTTACTGTTGTAACTTGGCATAACCGCCTGATGTTAAGCAAGAGTACTAGCCATGAACTGCTACTACAGAAATAATACAATCAAGAAATAGTCGCTCCCACTATGCAGGCTTGAGGAGACAAATAAACCATCCAGGTGCACAATGCACCATCCTCTCGCAATACCTGGTTACTTGCAAACCGGTCCCAGAACGCGACACGGCACACTAAGCTAATAATAATAAATAGTTTGTGAATGTAGGTATAGCGACAATCTAGATGGTGCATACTCGTCTCTACAGGCCGGCATAGCGGAGGCGACTGCTACCCGTAGAGATTTCTCTGTAGCAGTAGTTGCTTCCGTTTATGGACCGCACTCTAGCTTTACATCAGGCGGAGTGTTGTTATATGCCGAGCTACAATAAAAAAATGTGCATGACTGAGATAACATCAGGGAAGACCAGTGTGAAATGACGAAAGAGGGAGAGAAAGAAAGTGCTAATAGCGGGAGTCTTCTATTATTGTCGGTGACGGCGAGGATAACGTTTTTACCCTGTTTACTCGCCAACAGTAGAGCGCCTAACGTTCTTAAAAAATTGCTTTATTAAGCAACAGCCCTAATATAAACAAATATTTAAACAAAACACTTCTTTTATAAAAACAATGTAAAAGAATATCTATAAACTAAAGCGTAGTATTATTAGTGAAAATAATGAGTTTTAATTTGAACTTTTACTGTGATTCTCCGCTCAAATAAGGCAGTTAGTAAAGCGGGACCACAACTTTTGAAATAAACTGAGAAATATAAAAAAAGAAGAATAGAATGAAAAATGCAAAGATATAATTAAGGAATTAATTTCGACACGACGCGGACACGTAAAGCGCCAACAGTGGAACAGTTAACTATCTCGTTAGCTTGTAAGTAATCCCCGAAACTTCATATGTGGTCCGTGTATTAAATATGACAGAACGGGAGAGCGGTCCAAAGCTTCTATCCTCCATTTGTGGGCGATAACTAAGCAAATATCCTGAAACACGACAGTTTCTCCGCACAAACAAGTTACAACGTGTTCGCCGCGTGATGTGTTTTCAGAGACTGTCAAAGCGTAACGACGCTTTTGTTTCATATTCAGTTAGTGCTTGTACTCATGACCACGTATTCATTTTGTTCCAAGTTAGTTTCCGTAATCGTTCAAATGAGAGTCCGTATTCATGACCATTCCGATATTATAATTATATTAAATATTGTGTTTAGCTGTACTATTCCATCTGTAGGAAACTTCTGTAGCTAAAGCGATTTCAAAAAGAAAAACACATTTGATAAAAACCTTCCTCAATAAAGGCGAAAAGAATTTTCTAAATCATTCATTTTTATATAATATGAAGATTTCATAGAATTGTGAATATGAGGGAAGTGAGGAAGTTGTTGCAGGATCGTGGAGTTCCGTTGTCTCTGCCTATCCCTGTGGGAAAAGGGCATGGCAAATTGATGGCGACGATGATGAAGAATTCATCAATTTTTGTTTTATTATATTCGTATTACTTATTGAGTATACTTTATATACAAGGTGTCCCGTAAGTAGTGGTGTCAACGGTATATAACAGATACAAGGGTTCAATATCTACAAAATATTATGTAAAATATTTTATGATTAAAAATAATTCATTAATATTTTTGTATTATATTTATTTTCAATATAGGACGCCCGCCATCTTGACGACCATATTAAAAGAGTTCTTAGTTAACAAGATCTTGCTCCGAGTATTAGCTGACTCTTGTAAAGCAATTTCAACTTTCTTTCAACTCAAAGAACTTGAGATTCAGATCTATAGTCATTAATTTATCGTTTTTCAAGAGTATAGGCAGTCTAATGATTGTTTTTTGGCAGTCTGCCGTCCTGCGTCCCTTTCTAGCGTTCAAATGACCTAGTCGTATTTCAGGACTATTTGGAAGTAATTGGGAAGTGACAGGGAAGGTTGATGGCAGAAGATCGCGCGGTAGAAGCCCAAGCCGCTGCACAGACCAGGTTTCCATTTGTCTGGAGATGCCGGTCCATAAAGCTCTCCATCAGGCAAGCAGTCGCAGCCGATGGAGACATCCAATTGAGCGAGCCACCAGGAGTCACGATCCTCAACAATGAGGGACCGACGAGGAGAGAGAGAGAGATGTTGTTCCCGCTCGTGAACCATACTATAGCTTAACATAAGTCGAGTGCGGTTCCGAGCCCCAATAAAAAAATAATTGTACCCTATATTATTATTATTATATTATTATTTGATGCCATTATCCACTATTTACCCAGACATAGCATTGCGTATTGAAATGTAATTTATTTATCAATATTGTATATATGTTCATTTCAATCACTTTTCTTTTCAAATTTTTGGTCAGTAGGAAATCGATTTCTCAAACGTGGTGGTTTGCGTTGCGCGTTATGCGAATTTTATAAATTCAAAGTTGTTTAAAATTAATTTGAATATTACGATAATGCAAACTACTACTTTTGAGAATTCTTCCTATTGGCTATCCAAACTGGAAAGTAATAGAAATTAACCCATTGTCTGCTACATTCTACAATTGCCCAAACGCCAATCTGTCAGTACATATAACATTATACAATGTTTAATTCATTTACAAAGCTTTAAAGTCTTATAAGATAACTTTGTACATACGCGTACAACGTTTTAGTAGAGAAAGGCTTGTAAAGCAGTTTTTCACCAATACCTCGCATGAATGAATACTATCGCGTACGGAATAAGGGAATTGCGACAAATCGAGTTTTTTATAACGAAAGATGGAGACAGCCCGTTATGGCAAACGAGCTATGCAAAATGTATTGCAATCTCCGTTTATATTATAATAAAATCTATTCACCCGACATTAGGCTTTAAGATTGTATTATTATTGGGTAAATCCGATGACATTTAAATAAACTTGAAAATGCTTTGACCTTTAGCGGTCTCTAAACTCGATAAGATTATCTCATCGTGGATTAATTATGACAACATCTAATTCTGTGGCCGGAATAGAATTTACTTTGTCAATTTAATCTTTGTTTATTTTTTAATCAAATCTTTATTCTTTAATGAAATTACCTGTGGCATAGCGGTTGTGAGCGTGAACGCTCGAGAGACCCATGTTCAAATCTCAAAGAAAACTTAGGGGGCTGCCGCACAATGTCTAATTGAATGACCGAACTGGATCCCAGTAATATGGTAACAATTGTCTAAGTATTTATTTATTGTTCGTGAAAGTGCACTACTATTGTACATAGTGGGAAATTTATTTGGTGGCGGGTAAATCTATTGTATTTTATGATTTTATGATTTAATGCTTCTTTGTTTCTGCATCTGCCTGTCGCTGTATTTTCTCCAAAAAAAAAAACTAAACTGTAATACGTCAAATTTCATATTGGATTTTATTTATCCATCGTTCAACATGTAATCGCACTCCGCCTGAAGTTCCGATATTCTGCAGTGCAAGTCATCACCTATGCTGTGCCGTCGATTTGATGAGCCAAGTTAACAAATAATAAAAATAACAAAATAAAAGCTCTTCATACATTTTTCTGACAGGAAATGAAACCGTCTGCTGAGCATAAAATGCCATTGTTAGTAGTGCTCCAAGTCGCCTAGACAGGGTTTACGAATTTCTACGGGGCAACCTTTTTGGGGGCTCTGAAGTACAGTCAGTTTATGACTGGTTTTCCGTTTTGATATATCGTTAGATATGATCCTCCGCCTGCAAAGATTGCCCTATAAAAGTGGTCCCGATCCAGAAATGGGCCCAAAATTCCAAAATTTTATCAATATAACTTCTGTTAATGCAAAGCAAATGTATTTGCATATTATTTACATCTACAAATTGTATCTGCATTGTTTTGTCAACCAACCTGTATTTATGCGTGTACGGAACGCTGTCGAGCCGATTGTTCTGGCCGTTCGTTGTCGATTACATTTAATATATGCTCCAAGTATTTTGTTGCACGCTGAAAATCCGTTACGTTCATATTACATTGTTGTACTACTAGTTAAAGCTTCTGTATTAATATGTTAGTAACATTATTTATTCATGCGCAGTTTCTACAAAAAGAACTAAAAATGTTCGTGAAACTCGAGAAAAAAAATTGTGGGCCCATTTCTCTTAGGCGAATGGCCATTCTCCTTTACTTGTTATATTTGTACTGTATTTTCTGGGTATCGATACTTTTATACCAGCATTTCAGTCGGTGTGTTAAATTTAAAAAGTTGCATTACATCTTTGTTACAATTACTGTAAAAAAAGAGGAACGAACTTTAATTTAAACTTTTTTAAGAGTACTTGTTTAACAAGATCTCGTGGCTCGCTTTTGTATTCCTCCTTGAGTTTTACAAAATTTAATAGCGCTATTTAACTTGTTTTATAATTACTTAATTATTAAATTACTTCAAAATGACGACGATCTCAGTATTAATTAGGTATATATTAATATTTTTGACGGCCTCCATGGCGTAGTGGTTGTGGTGCGAGTATGTCACGCGGAGGTCCCGGGTTCTATTCCAGACAAAAGACATTATAAGTTTTAATTATAATGTTTTATAAATAATTAAAAAATTAAAACTGATTGACAAGGAAGTAGATTTATTTTTCTACAAAATTAACTAAAAACATCGACAAACTCGATAAAAAAAAATGTGGGCCCATTTCTCTTAGGCGAATGGACATTCTCCTTTAATTAAAAGAAAATTACAAAACTAAATCTTAATTAACTAATAAAAGTCATTATATTTCTGTTGTTTTTTCTTTCTCTCGCCACTCAACTACGGATAAAACTAAAAGTTTATTAACGGCCTCGAAAAGTGCTAGGCGATAAAACCACTGCAAAAACTCGCTTAATAATTCATCGAAACAAAAGTTTTCGTGAAATAGAGTGGTAGGCAGACCGATTATTACTTATTTGTCCAGTTTACCGCCACTTTCAAATGTAACACCCATGAAGTTACCCTGTCGCGTTTCAGGAACAGTTCAAATGTAGCAGTCTCTTCAGTCTCCTCAAGGCGGCATAGCGGAGGCCACTGCTGCCGAGTAGAGACTGCTGCACTCTAGCTTTACTTCGGGCAGAGTGCTGTAATATGCCGAACTACAAAAAAAATAATAATGATATTTTAATTTACTTTAAAGTCAATTGTAATTTTTTTTAACCAAAGAAGCTTTCAGAGTTAGTAATCGTAACACTATAAAACAAATAAAGTAGGTAGATACCGGGATATTCTACGTTTACTTTGTTCTACACAGGGCGGCACAGTGTTATAACTTCTAACAACTCTGCATTCATTTTGGATCATTTTGTAAGTAATTTGACGTCCATATGACCACACTCCACCTCATGTGATGCTAGAGTATGATCCATAAGCGAAAACAATCGCTGAGAAATCTCTGCACGTAGAAGTCATCTCAGACATGCCGATGCCGACTACTTCTGAACTTATCCCGAATCGTCTAAACGTATATCTACTAAGTATGCAAATATCCAAAAACATGAATTGGTCATTAGTAACTCATCTATGCAGCAATTTACATTGCATTAACGATATCTAGGCAATCTCTAACCTAATATTTAGTTAAGACCTAGATTGGAAACTAATGTAAACTTTAGCAAAATGTAGCTCAAACTGATTCCGAGAACGCATTTGAGATTATTACTTAAGTTGGAATAATTGCTAACATAGAACCTTCATGAACATTACTCTATCTAATATAACTAAAAATATACAATACCAACAAAAAGCAGAGAAATATGCAGCATAAATAAATAAAAAACAATAAAAAAAGACTAAAGTTTATTTTTTCTTAAAAAATATATCCATGTAGAACATAAGTTTTTGTTACAGTTATAATATTGTTTGTTGCAATGTATTAGGGCAGAGATTCCTGTACTACTTATATTATAAATCAATAAATGTGATATTTAGATGGATATTAGGAATGCTTCTTTTGTTTCTCTCTATTCTGTTGTTTTAGATATGGATAGGTTAATAATAGCTGTTTTTATGTAATAGAAAAAAAATTAAAAAAGTGAAAGTGGTGAAAAAAAGAAAAAGTGGTGTAAAGATGTACTAAAATGTAATACATTTTAATTGCAAAAATTGCGTCAAATAATAGGTGTAATTTACAACATTTATCGCTGTTTTTCATTTACCGATCGCCAACAATGTTGAGCAACGCAACGTTTGTACGGATTTCATGTAAATTTTTGTAATCATAAACAAAAGCTTTAGCAAACATAGTCGGCGATGGATTTTTTTCATTTTTTTTCCTCTCGGTTTACCGGCTCTTTTTCAGATAGAGTGTGTTTAAAAAAATAGTGATTGAATAGCAACGTAAAATATTCATATAAAAACCGTACTACAAGAGCTTCTATTGACATTACCTCATACTATGTATTATATACTATAGACAAGCAGTTAGCTGCATTATTTTTAGGGTTATAGTTCATTCTCGGACGCTTGGATCGACCAATAGAATTCTTATTCTTTATTGCCTGTTTTTAATTGGTTAAAAATAAAGAGGGGATTCTATTTCTATTCTATTTTTCCACCGAATAGCACTTCCAAATGCGGCGTAACATGTATAACATTTTTCTTTTAAACCACAACTGATTAATAATTATTTTATTCAAATTTTTATTTGAATGCTAACCACAGTATTATTAGAGTTATACTTACTTACTTAGCTCACGCCTTGTTCCCACTGGGGTAGGCAGAAACTATGGAGCGCCAGCGACTCCTCTCTCCACATGCCACTTTCACTTCGACCACATCCATTACTCCCCTCAAGCATGCACCGGTTGAGGGTGCTCCTCATCTGACCCTTTTTCAGCAGTTGACCGATCTGACTGAGAAAGGTCTTCCTAGGGCGCCCCCTTCCGATACTGCCATCCACTTTCGCACAATAGATCTTTTTAGTTAATCTCCTTTCATCCATCCTTTCCAAATATTAGAGTTATTTTCCTATTAAATCCAAATGACCTAAAACTTTTTAAGACTCAAATACTTATAATACAGTAGTCCTATGCTTAGTTAAAGCAAAATTCACAGTAAGCTCCAAAAAACAGCCCGAAGCATTTCCTTTTGAGAGTTAATGAGAGTCATGCTCAGAGTACCTGCTCGGTAATTTTGTTTGCTTTGAAAGTCTCGGCGGTTAACATTTACTGTTCGCTGCCTAATATTCCTCGGGCGCTGCTACAAAAATACACTACAGTTTGGATAGTTTAAGCGCGGATATGCCTACTACTTACATAAATTAATCTACACCTTTTGTGTATAATGTATTTTTTTATTTTATATTTTTTTTTTTTTTTTTAGTTTTATATTTATTTTCTATCAATTTATTTATATATTTTTTTAACCCGTGCCTACGCAAATGTGTAAGGTAAATAAAATTATAAAAGAGCGTTATATTAGATTGGACACGGAGCTTTTAGACGCCAATAAAAATAAAAAACAGACAAATTTACGTTTAATGATATCTGATTTGAGTTTGTGAAAAATAAATACTTTTTTTTCGTTTTATATAACATTATAACAATTTGCCAGTATTAAAGTAAATATTTACATCAAGTTAATATTATTGTTCATCACGAGTCATTCATTCATCACAGTAAATAGTCAAATCGAGTTCCAGTCAAGTCAAAAAATAGCTATAGTAAAGTGGTAGAATCTTTCTTAAACTTTCTACAAAGTTTTGAAGGGAAAATTAAAACGTTCTCTTCTTTTGAATTGTTTGCCCACACTCACTCACGTTCACGAACATTTAATGGTTAATAATCTACTTGAATTAACTCGAAGAAACACAAATTTAAGAAAATAATTCAAGACAGATAACCAAATGTCTCCAGATGTGCTGTTTTTTATCGATAGTCCTCGTCCTAAACCATAGGACAATAAGGGAATGAGACTATCGTTATCTGAGAATGAAACAGGAAATAAAATAGCGTAGAATTTTACTTGTTTATTAATTTAAAGTCATTTATTACTATTTTAAAGCTAACACAAAGTCTACGTTATACAAAAATATAAAATAAATATTTTACAATACTCTATTTAAATCTTAAAATTAGCGTTGAAATAATTGTTAATTTTTTGTTATAAAAACGTTGAAAATTCATATTCTTGTCACTGGTGACTAGAAAGGATACATGTTTAAATAGTGATGAATTATACAAACCAAATCGGAGAAATATACATGCAAATTAAGACACACAATTTAAACAAAATATTCAAAATTTAAATCGATTTGAAATCAAACCTTGTATTAATTTTCAATCTACCTAAGTCACATTTACCAACGTAAATCAACATAAAATACACTTTCTTTACTTTGCTAACACGTCTAATACACGCTATTTACAAGAAATTAGTCAGTGATCTATAAATACTCGTAACATAAACTAAAATTAACTAATTAAAGAGAATATCTACATAAACAACGACTACTTTGATCGTTTATAAATTATATTTGGCCAGATTATTCTGATAAACAACTTCATTTTACCGATATATCTTGTCATCGTGTGGTGGTAAACTAATAAAGTATGGAGCTGGAGGCAGAGGAGGAGCAAGATATCTCACAGATCCTGGACCTGATTGCATTTTATGTGGCAATGTTGCAGTAGACAATGATGCTGGAGGTAACGTAGCCGCATAGCCCGGCCATGCTGGACCCCATAAAGGTGCTTGACCAACCGTCGGGCTATTTGCTAAGGGACCTCCTCTATAAGACGAACTTGTCATTTTTACACGTACAATACATATAGCTACTATCAAAATTATTATAAATACAGCTACCCCACCCACTATACCTATGATTAAATTATCATCATTATTTGTCGTTGGGACTCCGACGACTGGTGCTCCTTTAGGTTCTCCACTAACTTTAGGCCTATCATGCGATGGGGCGACAGACCAAATTATATCGGGTTCTGCAGAAGTACGGTGTACTAAACGCGGAGGTGCCGCCGTTGTAATAGTACTAGAAGATGAAGGTATTGTTGTTCTTCTGCGCGAATCACATGTTAGCTCATCGTCGCCAATTTCTACCAATAAAAATCCGGATAAGAAATCTGGGGAGGCGCAATGAACGTTTCCCAATCCTACGTTTGGTAACCAGCGTCTTAATGCTCGAGCATTGCAATCACAACGTATTGGATTCGATTCTAATCCAAACATAGATAAATCAGCTCGTCTATCGTCCAAAGCAACCAACAATTGCGGCTGTAATGTAGTTAACTGGCTTCCAGCTACATCAATAGTAATTTGGGATGATCTCGGTAATGGGAACAACAATGCTGGAGGCAAACTAGTGACTGACGTATTTCTGAAACGCACTGTAATTGCAGGTGCTTTTAAGCCCGCTAAAACGCCAGAAGAAACAGTTTTCAATCGAGAACCACGTACTCCTAATTCCTCAAGACGTGGATGTAATGTGGAATGTAATTGATCTGCGCCAATATTAGTATCTTTAACTTCAACATCTAATTTTTCTAACGCTGATAAGAATTGTAACGCACCCTGGACATCAAAATATCCCAATTTAGGATAACCATATGCTTTCAGCTCTATGAGATTTGGTAATGCACGAAAAGTATTTTTCTCAATTCTTGTGCATTCGTTTAAATCTTTCATTTCTAAAACTCTGAGAGAAGACAGTCCTTCAAAGTTTCCATCAACAATAATAGCAATAGGATTACTAGATATATTCAAATTTTGTAAATTCTTTAATTTAGACCATGCACCTGCTAATGAACCTGATACGTCAGCAATTTGATTGTGGGATAAATCTAATGAATCCAATAAAGTTGTTCTTGTGAAAGATTTTGATGTTAACCCGGATATATTATTATGTGATAAATTAAGTTTATAAAGGAACGGTGTTTCAAGTTGTCCAACAGATTTCATACCAGTTCCTGCTAAATTTAATTCACGAACCGTTTTAGGCTCAGTTAAAACATTGTTAATTGTTTTCTCCGATAACGGGTTGAACGACAAATCTAATTTCTTAATGTTTACCATTACGCTATCGTCGGCGGGAATGTCAACAATCTCGTTATGAGACAAGTCAACTGACGAAACAAAGAAGTATTGCTTTTGTAAGGCTTTTAGGGGAGCTATTTCGAACAAATTATTGCTTAAGTCAATTTTCTCAAGCATATGAAGCCTCGTTCTGTCAAATATATTATCTGGTAACTCTGTAAGCAGATTACCTCCTAATTTCAAGTTTTCCAATCTTATAAGCCCTTCAAACAATCTGTCGCCGAGTCTATCGATTTTATTATCTGAAAGGTCTAAATATTGTATTTGTGATGAATTATGGAATGCCATTTCACTTATGATTTCTAATTCATTTCTAGCTAGTAATATAGTTCTCAACTTCGGCAAACGAGCAAAATCCAATTCGTCAACATTTTTCAGTGTATTTCCAGATAAGTCAATAAGTTCTAAATATTGCAATGTGCTTATGAGCTCCGAAGGGAAAAAGTTAAACTTATTGTCTGTCAATATTATTTCACGAAGACGTGGATGAATTTTGAACGACGAAGGGAACAAGTAACTTAATTGATTTTCAGAAATATCTAAAACTTCCAAGCCAGTTCCTGTGTTGAAAAACTCACCTTTGAAAGCATTCAGTTGATTTCCTTTCAATGATAAATATTTTATTGACATCACATTAACAAAAGCAGGTGTTCTTATATTTACAATATTGTTATACGAAAGGTCCAAATGTGTTAAATTCTTCAAATTTTTAAAGGTTCCTTCTGATACTTCTTGAATAAGATTATTGGTTAAGTATATTTGCTCCAAGCCAGACGTTTTGGAAAATAAGTTAACGGGTACCGCTTTTAAACCTGTGTAGCTTAAATCTATTACTAACAGAGCTTGATTATGATTAAAAACATTTTGAGGCAAAATAGTTATGTGAGGATTCCTACTCATATTTAGATGCGTCATACTTGGTAATAAATCGAAGGCATTTGCGGGTATTTCAGAAAGTTGATTGTCAGATAAATCCAAAAACCATAATGTCAGAAATTGTATCTGCTGTCCAGTGAAACCTAAAATCCTATTCTGACTTAAAGATAAAAACTCCAAAGACGATTCTAATCCAGTAAATACATCAGCAGATATAGAATTTAGCAAATTGCCAGAAAGATCGAGATGGTTTAAATTTTTGAAATGATTAAAAGCAGCCGAAGGAAGTTCACGGATTACATTTCTTGATAAAACTAGCGAAGTTATTCTATCTGATACCGCTCTGAGTATATCACTTGAGAGTGCCGTAACTCGATTGAATCCTAAATGGACAGAGACTAAATTAGGTAACCTAGATAGAGCTGTCGCCGGTATTAAGAGTATATTATTATCTCGAAGTAGAAGAGTTTGAAGACTTGTCAGGCCATCAAATGCGTCATCTTCGACCTGAAATTTAACAAATCATTTAATTACACAATAAATTTATTATATTATAAATTGCTAAAGACCATTTAATAAAGTAAGAATTTGATGTTTTCGCGTTTTAATTAAATTTAAATAATATATTAGCGTTTTGAACTTAGGACTAGTATCAAATCTGGGAAACTTGATCGAATCAATGTTTTAAGATAATATTCTCAAGTATATCCTGTTATGTATCAAATTAATCTTGTTCCTAAATATCAACTAATGTAAACCAAAAGTTTACAATTTGAGCACGAATATGTATATTGTACATTCATTATACATACATACGCTATAGATATATTACAATTATACAAAATTCATAGAAATTCATCCCCATAGAAGTTTGGACAATTTACTGAACTCCAAAGTTAACAAGAGTGCGACTTACTGTTCTCAGTGAATTCACTCCGACATCCAAATAACGTAAATCAGAAAGGCCAACAAAAGTGCCAGGAGCTAACTTGATGAGGTTGTTCCTACTAAGATCAAACACTTCAAGAGACACTAGAGATGCTAATTGGCTGCTTTCAATAGTCTGGAATTAAAG
The DNA here is from genome assembly GCA_948150575.1 of Tinea pellionella. Taxonomy (NCBI): domain Eukaryota; kingdom Metazoa; phylum Arthropoda; class Insecta; order Lepidoptera; family Tineidae; genus Tinea; species Tinea pellionella. The sequence continues at coordinate 6,779,450 of OX411253.1, forward strand.
AACGATTATTCTTTGACTTTCATTTTAAAATTTTCTTTATCTTTGGTTAAAATGTTCTAACTTCATTGATTTTTTGCGGGTCTTTTCATTTATATAAGTTACAAATCTGAAGTTTAAAGTTATATATTTCATTTTACTGATAATAAAGCAATATATTTCTAAATTAAAATTTTATGCAGGTTACTATTGTTTTTTAATAAATTATTTTAATCCGATGACGTTTCAATAAGTTTCCAGTCACTATGACCACAGCAAACAGCATTGCGTTTTAAAAAAAATTTAAACAAACTTGTTCACTTGTTTAACATTAGAAAATACCGAAATAACCGATGTTTAGAAGTTAAATAAATATATTAAAGTTTCCTAGTAATGGTTCTCGAATCTTTCTTACCTTAATCATATTGCTTGAAATATTCAACCGTTTTAATGCAGCAAAAGATTTCAGAGCCACAGTGGGAAAGTCGGAAATAAAATTCTCGGAAAGATCCAATTTTTCTAAGTTCTCTGTCCCTTGAAATACGTCGCTGTTAAATTTTGATAGTCTGTTTCGTCCAAGATCTAGAATTTGCAATTGGCTTAGACCTATGAAAGCACCACCTTCGATGGACGAGATCATATTACTGTGTAGATCAATTTCTTCTAAAGATTTTTGTGATGTGAACGATGCTTGACGTATTGTCACTGGAAATGATAAAGACAATATTTTAGCCCGATAAAACTATAAACAAAAGAGCAGATATAGAGTCATATAATTCCTAATGATATTCAGAATAAATACTTTTTAGGCCGGCATAGTAGTGGCGACTGGAGCCACTGTGTAAGTGGTTCTCTAGACGTCAGTGCTCATGGACCTCAACATGTCGTGGATCATAAAAAACTAACTTTGGGATTTCTGTTATTGTATCAGTCCAAATAGCTGAATCGATTTCAATACGGAGACAGTACGCCCCTATGAATAACAAAGGGTTTTCATAGTAGGTCACGTGGTCACAATCCACCTCATACCAAGCTACAATGCGTTTCATGAGCGGAGATAAGTGCTATACAGAAAAAAAATCTGCAGACAGACACCTTTGCGATGTCGGTTTAAGAAGATTAGCGTCCTCTCGTTATACCCGGCTAGGACACGCAACTAGAATGCTTGCGGATAAAACTTAAATATGATCCCGGAAGATCATGAAATGGATTGGACGACAACAGAAACCATAAGAGATAGATAGAGGTACGGTAGTCAATCAAAGATTAAAAGCAACTTTTTTTAAATTCTTATCTTTGTGTACATAAAACACTTACCTATTCTATTTTCTCTGAGAGATAATATTTTTAACGACTTAGGTCCATTTAGCGATGATGATGGAATCGCTTGCATATTATTTCTGTTTAGATACAAAACCTGTGAAATTATTTTACTTTTTATTTTCACTAATGATAAGCTAATAATTTGTTATTCATTTAGCTTTAAAATATTTATAAAAGTTACCTTCAGAACATCGCATCCAATAAACAGTCCTTCTTCGAGTCCCTTAATACCATTTCCACTAAGATCAAGCTCTTCGAGTGCTGGTAAATTATGCAGTTCAGCAGTAGAGAATATTGGATTCAGGTTATCACCCAAAAGATTGTCAGCCAGAGCCAACCGTGTAAGATTTCCTTTTACACCAGCAAGCAATCGTTCTGGTAATCTCCGGAGACTGTTGTATGAGAAGTCTAATACTTTAATTGGTAGACCGTGGGACAAGAATATCTGAAATTATAAAAATAGGCATTTATTTAATAATAATAATAATTTTATTTATTTATTTATTAATATTAATTTAATCTTTATTGTGCAAACAAAAACAGAACATACAATTATGGAAAATTAGGTAGCACAATAGGCGGCCTTATTGCTGAGCAGCAATTTCTTCCAGGCAACCTATAGATGATGAAGAAAAGTATGAGAGATATAGAAACAAAGTGCACAATAGGAAAATAATAAATAAATAAATAGATAGAATTTTAAGTGTCTGAACTCAGCGTTAATGTGCAAATCCTAGACTTTGGTTTCATTTTATTATAGCACGTCCATGAACGTGGGCTTGCAATCCATAAACCTTAGTGTCTCGCATAAAAATACCGGCCGATTACATTATAAGTATTATAGAAAGAATCTGGACTTTTACTTGATCTAGAGAGATGACAAAACGAAAAATCACAGTCCAAGTTCGTTTTCAATATTCTTATTTCAGATATACCTACAAGCATTAATATAAACAACTAGATGTGCAAAGACGCAAGGGAAAAGATGGCAACAGCCACGTTTAGGTTCTCTGTCAGTTAGTATTTGACATTGTCAAATGGTTTGAAGCGGCCTACGACTTTTTTTATGTCAGATGTATGAAGTTTAAACCTCTAGTATATACCTCTAAGCTTACAAGTATCAAAATAAATTGAACTCATGTATAAATTAATAATTAGTGTCGTCAAATCTACGACGGAAACTTAGATGAACTAACACATTCATTGTGAATTTGATATGAAACATATCTCAAACTAAACTCTTGAATATTAACCTGTTAGGCAGAGAGACGACAATCTAAACCGAATACATATCTTTATTACATTGTGATTCTCCGAGATTATTACGTTATCTATAAGTAACATCTATCTATAAGTGTGTTCCAAGCGCAGTGTGAAGAGGCATCTCATGAAGCCGGCTTCTCTGACAGCAGTCGCCTCCGTTCATGAATCGCACTCTGGCTTAACATCAGGCGGAGTACGGCCATATGACGTGTTAAAATAAAATAAAAAAACACACACACATACAGTGTTTTCTTTGTAATTTTGTTAAAGTGTATTAGAAAAGAGCGAGGACACCCGTAATACAGACTATAGTCTAGTACGGGGTCCTCAACTCATTTAATTTAAACTATGTTTTGTACTAAATAAAGATTTATTTATTTTTTATTTTTTTTATTTATTAAGTAACCTCGAATTACGCCACACCAAGAAAACTGTACTCTACCTTTTGGGGTGACTAATTTTAGACCACTAAGCTGACGCGCTCTGACAGAGTTTTATTAGCTATACTAAAAATAGTTCAATAAAATATTATTCCCTACAAAATGCCCTCTTTTTTAATTACATTATGATGGAATTTGAACAGAAATAAAACAATACGCTCACAACAAACAGCTCAAAATATTATTCGAAACTCAATTGTCAACATAATATTCGTCATTAAATGATAATGAAAAATGCACAGAAAAAATATCGAGTTGTTTTTTATTTTTTTATTTTATTTATTATTATTATTTATTTATATTATTTGCATCATAATTTAGTAATATGGATTTAAGCCTTGTCTCTTAGACTATGTTTTCATCCGTAATAAGTAGTTTGAATATTATTATCACCACAGACATGCTCAGTTATATTCGACACGCTATCTAAAGTTTTCAAACTAACTCGCTATTACAATTTAATTATATACTCTGTAATTCTACACAATACAATAACGAATATTATAAATGAATTATTTAGTATTAAATATAACGAAAATTTAATAGATAAAATAAAGCTCACACAACGCGGTAACAACTTGAGGCCTAAGTATGGTTTACATTTACGCTGTCACGGCCTAAAGTGACAATTCTACACCAATATGAACGCTTTATTTGAGTTTGCGGTCAAAATAGCAGAGTCTGATTAGTGGTGAGATCTCACTTTGCGCCGTTATTTCACTACAATTAGTGAAAAAAAGTAATATGTGACGTCACTCCAGCATTGGAACAGCTGCTGGCCCACTACCACGTTGATTTTTTTGTGTTAAATGTTCATCATGCATTAATAATAATAAAAACAGGATTTATTATCATAATTATTGCAATTTGCCAAAAAAACATATTAATTTACATTTTAATTCGATAATCATAAAATTAACTAATTCAATTAATTCACAGTCTTTTCTAGTTTAGAAGTCTGCAAATAATAAGTGGCTGTTGCCAACACTGTGTACAACACTAAACTGCATATGTAAAACGGACATACAAGATTAATAGGCAAATTGATGATCGTTAACCCAGCCTGCAGGCCGTTATAATACCACCACTTTCGAATGTAACACTCGTGAAGTTACCTTGTCGCGTGTGTGGATTAGTTTGGAAGTAGCCAGTTATAACGAGAAGAGTGTGCACTGTCAATTTGGATGGTGTACACTCGTCTCCTAAACCGGCTCAGCGGCCGCGATTGTTGTCTATAGAAATTTAACTGTAGTAGCAGTTTTTTCCGTTAATGAACCGCATTCTAGCTTTACACCAGGCTATGTCATATCACGTTTACTATCACGTTTATTTTGATTATTTTAATCTAATAATAATAATAATAATTTATTTCATAAATCCAAACTTAGCATGTGCCGAGCTACAATAAAAAAATCCTATTTCAAACATGAAATATATCACAAAAATAAATTATTTAATTTTTAAATTTCAATATAAACACGCGTCGCGTCATGTTACCTAAAAATTATACAAAATATAAATCCCCAACTTTTGATTTATTGTTGAAATAAATTCGTTCATGTATCGCATCATTTACCAAGCCTGACAACATCGTCGGATAACTGTCGGCATGTAAAATTTGTCGCATAAATTAAACACATGCGATTGACATGCCACGATTGCGTTTTCTCGCTGATTTAATTTAATTGACATCTGATATTAATACTTCAATGTTTTTGATTTAAAAATCGTTTTCGTTTTTAACAATATTTAACAAAAAATAATAATTTTTTTTAATATCAATTTCTAATTCTAATAATAGCAATTTCTTCCAGACAATCAATTGTCATGGGAGAAAATGTAAGAAAAAGCGGGTAAAATTGTCACATGCCAAGCTACAAAAAAAAATCCTAAGAATTGGGTTCGTGTTAAATATTTCTGCTATAGTATGTATTTCTGTATAGTATGTACTCATAATGTATCTTGCATACGATTCACAATAAATACTTAATTTCTTATTCATATATTATAAAAAGATTTTTTTTCATCCAAATTACGATATATTTTCTTGAAATACTGCGTAATAATTGTATTGTATTCTATTGTATTTCTCGAACATCTTTATAAAATGTTTAAAGAGATATAAGAATTAATATAGCATGAAAACTAATTACAAAATATATGGTTTCATTTGAGTTCACAAATTATCAGAACATGAACAACGGTTGGCGTGTACCTACTCTACCGGTAACTAGAAATCAATTTAACACACTTGTCAGTCCATCTTATTATATTTACACACAATTGTTTTTAAAAAAGACTAAAGCGGCCGTGGTCCTACGGTGGAAGGTGTGAACTCACGATCGATATGACCCGTGTTCAAAACACCCTAAAGTCAGACCTGTACTAAGGTAACTATGTTATATGTACTTTGGTCTGTCTTTATGCACTATTAACGTATGTTAGGGAGACTGATTCTGATTAATATCCCAGTCTGCCATTCTAAAGTGGTACTACCACCACTTTCATGTATAACACCCGTTTAGTTTCGGAATCAAACCCTTCGTCTTCCCAAACCGACATTGCAAAGGCGACTGTTGCTTGCAGAAATTGTCTATGATAGCTGTTGTTCCCGTTTATCGACTGCACTCTAGTTTAACATTAGGCGAAGTGTTGCACAAAGTAATATAAAACAAAACTTTACCTGTGTCGGCAACGTCTGTTGTCCAGCCCATCTTTGAGAGAACGAAATAATTGGTGCACCAAAAGGTAGAGCAGGGTAATCTCCAGCGAATACAACTCTGTCGCAGTCCATAAGTACTCTCAATTGCAATGTTCTGTCCACTTGTACTTTACACCTACACGGGTATCTCAAGTCATCGTTTAACTCTGAACATGGCGCCCACTCCTTTTGTGCAGTCGCTAGTTGAAACAGCAGTAGTGCGTGTAGAATGTAAGCTTTCATTTTAATCTGGAACAATTAATAAATAATTAAAGTTAATAAGAAAAAATAAGTTATATTTAAAATGGTTTTGTGGAGTATATTAAACCTTTTATTATGTGAGGAAATCTACTACATTAGGGCATGCTGCTAAACTAAAAGTAAACTAAAAATAAAATGGGGGATAAACCACAATAGTAACTCAAACTTTATACACCCAAATATTACGTGTGGGTAAAACGAAAATTTTCGCATCTATAAATTATTAACGAAGTCCGATTTATGTGGAAAGTTGAATGTGAATCGGGGACAAACTTTGAAACTAGCGAGATTTGTTCACAGCCTGCAAAATTACTTAGCCAACCCTCTCATCTACTCTCACTATTTGCCTAATATACTCTCTAGTATTTTAAAATATGGATGGATGTTTTATTCTATGCTAAGATCCCATCTAATCTTCACTTTCTTCAATCTTTTAGAGCCGCTATGGTCTAGCGGCCTCACAATCGATGAGATTCGTGTTTAAACCTCCCTAAATTCAGACCTGTACCAATGTTTTGTATATACTTTAGTCGCTCAGTGCCTGTGATACAAGCACTAGCATTAAAAAAATCTTTTTGTAAAGTAATTAAACAGGCATTTAGTAAAGCTTCCTATGAAGTAAGGAGAGAAGAGAAGATAATTTTGTTTTATTTGTAGAAGATTTTATTTTAACTTTGTATTGAATCGACGCCTTAAATTTTTGAAAAAGAGATATTAATCAATCGCATAATCCATATTGACGCTAATAGCATTGGTGATTTTATCTAAATATATTTTAACTCGCAAAGCTATGGAGTGCTAAAATAAATTTAAATGTATAATTTTTTAAATAAATTGAATAATTGATTGAACACATAGTAATTTAGTAATTTAATATCATGATATATCATTTCCGAGAAAAAAAATCTGAACAAAAATAATATAATAACCTACAAAATGTTAAAAGGCGTTGATGAAAAAGTTATACAAGAAGTTATTTACGTTTTAGCGTGGGATTTGTTTTCTTGAAAGTTTAATGAAGTCAAATAAGGAAACTCTTTATACAGTATACACACTTGATTAATTATTTATTATATCCGAAAAAGAGCAAAGGCGCCTATTTGACAAAGACTATTTAATTAATGGTGAGCTTTTGTTCTTCAACTGGGTATATTATAAATAATAAATAGAACAAGTTATATCCATTGTATTATACATAGCTGTGTTGCATATGACAACACTCCGGTCCGTGAACGGAAACAATTGCTACTGCAGACAAATTTCTACATGCAGCAGTCGCCTCCGCTATGCCGGCTTGATGATATGAATGATGTGAACAGATTGACAGTGCAACTAAGTAATAATAATTTTACAACAAACAAAACTAACTTCAAGTTTAGTCAGATATATAGCTAGTTACAAAATTAATGGATTCTAGGTCTGACTAGGTCACTTCAAGTCTAGACTTATTGCTTGATAGATACAGGAAGGGACGAGGGTTTGGACCCGAGCCAAAATACCAACAACGATAAATTGTTGTATGAAAATTATTTCAACATGCTTTTGTGAGTTTCTAACTTTGGAAGTAGATTTATATAAACTTTACGAATTTAATCGCACTTATTTTTCCGACTCAATTATTAGCTTACACAGGGGTTTCTCCAGTTGATCGTTATATCGCTATAAGTATAAAAATTACTTGAATCAAGTTTACAAATAAAACTGGCCATTTTTTGTTTCTGAAATTTACATGTTACGAGAAGAAACAAGCCCGTCGCAATTAATTAAACACATATTTTCTTAATTTTAGTCGCTCGTACTAATAGTACGCTTATATGACGAGGCGCCACGGTGGATCTCGTTAAGGAATCGTATCCGAAACTGCTAACAGACCGCCACAACCATTGCGCCACAGAGGCCATAGTGTGTCCTACTTTTAGATAATATATTTGACATTATTAATAGAATTTAAAAAGCTTCAATTACTATAAATTTTTGTCAACAAAGCAAATAATATACATTTTATTATCATTAATGTCCCATGATGTCCGAAGCAAAATTTTTACACCCCATTTTGCGGATTTTATGCTTCGGAAAAAGATCGTTAAACATATTTATAGGCAAATAAAAAAAGATTAAAACAATATACTCTTTTTTATTTTAATAGCTTTTAAAATTACTGCTGTATCGGAGATAGAAATGATAACAGTAACACCCGCTTCCATGCATAAACATGACTGGCGTTAAGGCGACTACTACTGCCAGTGCACTTTTTTGAATCGATTTTACTCGGTAACCATAACACTTACGAGTCTAAATAAAATATATATTAAACTACAGGATATAAAGTAAAACTTGATCTTTTTCTTTTTTGTAAATTATGTCTTATAAATATGAAAAAAAAATCGTGAAGTGAGCTCTAAATGAATTTTTGATGCAGTTTTACTAGGTGAACACTGAACGAATAAAATTTTCTTTTACATCATTATATATGCAAAAACATGGCTTGTTTTTTTTTTAATTCAATATATATTAAGCGCAATGTAAAAATAATAAGATCTTTTACGTGTTTAATGCAAGGTCGAAGCAATCATATGATCAAGGTAATTGGCAGCAACATTAATTGACTCCTAATGGGACAGACGGAGAATACCGGACTATCACTAATTTTGTCCATAACGATACGCTCCAATAGCTGAAATAAAGCAACTTAACTACTCGCAAACTATACTTATGGTCTATTCCAGTATAATACTATAATTAATCGTACACTGCCGTTTTTGTTCTGACATTAAATAAGAAGGACATGTACAGCCATCTGTGTACAGCAGTAAATTGTATCAATGTGCAAACTACGACATTGTGTTAACCACCAGTGTGACAACGTAACGTTAACGTTTCGCGATAATGAAGCATGTAGGGCGTCTACATACTGTGAAAAATTATAGTAATTTCTCTATTAAAATTGTGAGGAATACTACTCTGTTATACACTCATTGATGTGTTCCCCAAACTGTCCTTTATTTCGACAAAAGTTAGCATGTATACCCACATTAGACTGCAAAGTCAGGACCTCGAACACATCTGCGCCTGTCTGAAAGATCTTTCTTTTATTTCCACACTAAGTGGAAGTTTTACCATGAAAAAAATGACACAAATGTAGACTCGGCCTTAAGTTCTAAGTAGATATACACGCAATAGAGCGAATCAAGTTATTGTTCAAGTACTTCCGTCCCTGTGTAACTAATAATGGTGTAAATGCCCCTTTAGTTGTTAGTTTAGGTATTTATAAACTACAATAAAATGAAGTGATCTTAGAAATAAATAAAATTATATCGGTATTTACACTTTACATAGGAGAAGGAAAACTCATTTAGCTCGGCCTTTACAAAGGTAAAATCCATGAATATAAATAATCTAAAATTCCATCTAAGTTTGAAGCCAATTCAAATTTAATCTACATATTTTATAGCACACAAAATGAACAAGCCCGATAGAAGATATAACTCAATAATATCTATTAATAAATAATTAATTTATCGTAAGTATAATTTAGCTTATTTTGGTGAAATAAACCATTATTAAATTATGATGCAAAATTTAACAGAAAAAAGTCGCCCTAACAAATGTAGGTGCCAAAAAAAATTAATAAACAATTTACTAATATAATTTTATACAAATTTCTTAGTATTAAACTAACATATTATTTTAACTGTACAAAATATTTTATACAGTTTACTATCGGCTGAATTTAATTAAATTACGAGCTAAAAACTAATAAAAATAGTGGTAAAAAGGTTTTAAATGTAGTTAATAAAAAGCTGAAAAATTCAATAGACTACTTTAAAATGGAATTAAAAGAAAAATATGAACCAAAAAGGCCACAATAATAATTCCACAAGTCCCCTTTATTTCAAGTAATAAACTGAAGTAGAAGATAAAGCACGTATTTTCACAGCTTTGCAACTGACGAGACAAACAGTTGGCCATTGTTCAGTGGAAGCCGCGTGTATTTGCTGTAAAGCACTATGATCTAGATAAATACGTAAACATATTTTAAATTGTTGTTTATGTATGCAGTAATAATGCCTTTTAGGTTAGGCAGGAACTTACTAAGGAACAAAAAACGAGACAATCATTTTCTCATGTATGAAAATGTTAGGCTATCATCCTCAAACCTGAAGTGACTTTGTCGCGTTTCGGGAATAGTTTGAAAGTAGCCAGGTATAAGAGAGGAGTGTGCACTGTCAATCTAGATGGTACATGCTCGTCTCCTCAAGCCGGCATAGTGGAGGCGACTGCAGTCCGTAGAGATTTCTCTGTGGGAGCAGTTGTTTCCATTCATGGACCGCACTCTAGCTTTACATCAGGCGGAGTGTTGTCACATGTCGAGCTACAATAAAAAAAAAAAAATCAAATAACTCTATTTAGTCTGTGGGTCAACAGAGAAATTTCTTCAGGCAACAGTCGCCTTCGCAATGCCGGCTTGAGGAAACGAATTCAGGTTGACAGTGTGCACTGTCTCTCGGTGTGCCTTTGTAAGTACATATACAAGAAATATACAGAGTTTTTGGTTACTTATACTAATCAACTGTCATTTACAATTTTGTTAATACAACTTTTCATTTAACTTATTAAGGCTAAACGTGGGTGTCGTTAGCTCTCGTGGGCGGGGATCAATAATGATAATAAATTAATATTTATACGTTTTTATTTGTTCATTACTATTACGACTAATGTAACAGTGGTTAAAAAATTGTGTTGTCTATAACCTAACCGCAGAGTACTTTATACTACTACCCCAACTTCTCGACTTCTCGTTTACCATTTCCCCATCGGCGACGTGTTTAAAACTAAGGCTAAGTTAGTTAGTTAGTCATTAAATAAACAATTTTAAAAAATAAATTATAAAATAAATGATTAACGTTCAAATAGAGTTCGGTTTACTCCTAAGAATATATATTTTTATTATTTCAAAAGCGAAGCCGATGGGAATTACCTTGTATGTACACTTCGCTACTGTTACCTACCTACCCTATATTAAACCAGCTTAATTACCAGAATAAACTAAAAGCTACACGTGAACATGAATAAAAGGTTAACACTATGTAGTTTATTCAAAACATTACCCTCTTCATTCAAACGGTCAATGGCTCCGAGCAAAAAACTACTACTAACACAGGAAATTGCGCAAAATTCCACACGAACCCTTCTATAAAACTTCTTCCATGGGATATGTGACAGGGAAGAACAACGCAACAGCCGCTTCACGGGACATAAAACTTTTATGAAGATAGACGATCGCTAGGGTTACCATCGTTCCCGGGCTCATTGTCCTTTGACCGCGAGTGACAATGTGACATGATGGATAGAGGGTCCCGGGATACTACCAAGGTACTCGGGCGCAAAACCAAAACCAGCAAGGTGGGATCTCTCCTCTGTCACACTGCCTTCAGAGAAGACCTGAGTGAGTGACTACCATTTATCGCGTTATCTCCTTCCCCCCGAGTCAAGAGTGGTAGTCCGGAGTTAGACTGCCACTCATTTACTTAGCTGGAATGGTGTTTCTTCCCGATGAAGTGGGGGCCTAACGACCAAGCGTCGGTGGACTCGGTTAACGTAGAGAGGAACACCGTGGGGGTGTTAGTCGTGTATACCCGGTATTGGGAAGTACAGGGATGTCGTCTTCCCCGAGACGGCGAGGCATCAATAAAAGATTTCCCCCACGTAAAAAAAGGGTTACCATCGTCGTAAAAAATATTTTACACTTATTCTTTTTTGCTACGTCTTATTTTAAAGTTTTATATTTATTGAAACTGATTTATTAGCACAATCTGCCGTCCTGGGATAGAATCGCCACTTTCAAGTAGCTTCGCGTTTTAGGATCAACTTTTGTGTCTAGCAGTAGTCTCCACTCATGGACCACTCTTTCTTTCATCAACACAACATTATGGTCACATGCCTGTTTTATATTTTAAATCACCATCATAATTTTAAAACAAGAAATATAAAGCTCAAGAATGTTTGGAGAGAAAACGAATCAAAAACGGCTTACATGAATAGTAAAAATACGATGACAGTCCTATATTTATGAAACATATGGTGACTCTAGCGATCGCCAACACGACCCGTCGTTATGTGACCGAGACCTGAAAGGGCCTAAGCTACGGGTTACATGTGTTTCAAACAAAACTTTATGTGAAGATACTTATAGAAGTGTCACATTTTATAAAAAACCTGTTAACTATTTTCTTTCGTCAATTACTTCAGTTTCATTATTTCTTTATTTATTTGGACGTGTGTACTTCATCTAATTTATTATTGTGTTAAGGTGAAAGCCAACACCTGAGCGTCCATACATTTTGTTTTACCACATTGTTCGAAGCATAGCAGATTTATGTTGAAATTAAGTAATTTGATAACTTTATCAGCACTAATTATTATCGCAAATCACTATAATAAACAAATAGCTACGGCACAAAATATATAAAATGCATTTTAAATATTTTAAACATTTTATATTAGTGAAATATCACAAACATTTTATATATTCTGTGCCGTAGCTATTTGTTTATTATAGTGCTTCGAACAATGTGGTAAAACAAAATGTATGAACGTTCAGGTGTTGGCTTTCATCTTAACTTTTAATAAATACATATTATATTTGAATATAATAATATGTATTATTATATTATATTATGTATATACACTTTTTGCAACATAAATTAATTAGTACAGTTTAAAAGTAGCCAGGTATATTGAGAGGAGTGTGCATTGTCAATCTAGATGGTGCATATTCGTCTCCTCAAGCCGGCATAGCGGAGGTGACTGCTGCCTGTACAGATTTCTGTGTAGTAACAGTTGTTTCTGTTCTCTAGCTCTACATCAGGCGGAGTGTTGTTATATACCGAGCTACAATTAAAAAAACAAAATCTCTAACATTATTTTGTATTTTTTCCTTTGTATAAATAATATTCTTTAATTTTTGTTTGTTTTACCATTAGATTACTACAAGAAATATTTCTCAGAAATCAAATATTAAAAAAACAATTTAGTTTTTTTTTAATTATTTTTTTTTAGTTTTAGCTACGTCCCGCAAATAGAATTGGAGGTTAAAGTGACGATTTTAAAACCCACGCGCAATCTTAAACATCAATCTTTTTTCTCAGAATAACTGCTTAACTTTGCGAACATCACTCATTTTATGACGCTACTTTCTTAGATTTAGATTATTATCTTAATTATTTTTAATGTTTTTCATAAAAAAAAAAAACTATTTTATCTGATTTACTCTGATTTATCCTTAATACAGGTATCTATATATATACTATTATTTTGTAAGTTTTATGAAGACAAATAAACGTTATTTTATTTTATTGGTAAAGGGACACATTTGTCGGATAAACACAATGGTACACATGTCAGTACCTATAGAGTTACATACATACGCTGCACGTCACGCATCACGCGTTACATGTGGCCTGTCCATTAATGTCAACGCGAAACTTCTCTCGAAAACTTCACTCACTCACTAGTGAAGTCCTTTTTTGATTTATATGGCGTATAACAATTTGCCAGTGTCAAAGTACATATTTTTTGCATAAAGTTAATAATATTGTGCATCACAAGTCATTCATTCATCACACTAAACAGTCAGTCAAGTCAACATTGCTCCAGTAAAATGGTAGAATCTTTACTGAAACTTCCTCTAGTTTTGGAGGGAGAATGAAAACACAGGTTCCCTTCTTTTGAATTGTTTGCCCACACTCACGCACATTAACGTATTTTCCATTATTACACATTAACACTCGAAGAAACACAAGTTTAGGAAAATAATTCAAGACAGATAACCTGACGTCTCAGATGGCCGCCAAAAACCAATGAAGTACTTAGACCTGAAAATGGTAGCACTACATGAGCAATGTTGTTTTTTTTATTTGTTTGTTTTGTTTTATTCAATTGTTATATTAAATTATTGTATCCAGGGTAGGCAGAAACCATGGTGCGCCATATCCATTACTGTACTCATGCATGCACGTAGACTGAGGACGTTCCTCACTTGACCCTTTCTGAGCAGTTGAACAATCTGACTTTTTTTTTATTGCAGCTCGGCATGTGACAACACTCTGCCTGATGTAACGCTAGAGTGCGGTCCATGAATAGAAACAACTGCTACCGGCTTGAGGAGACGAACATGTACCATGCAGATTGACAGTGCACACTCCTCTCGTTATACCTGGCTACTTTCAAACTATTCCCGAAACGCGGCAAGGTCACTTCACGGGTGTTACATTCGAAGACTGACTGTGATAGGTTTTCATTTCAAGCCTAATTATTATTTTAATTCATACGGTTCGGTTTGAATATAATTGTCTACAGTTCAATGACCAATAATTACAAAGACTTCTTATCTCTGAAAGTTAAAAAACTCAATTTACTTTTTGTTAAGCTTAAACACTAAATAACCATAGACTAATATAAACAAAGTTAAACTAAGGCAAAGTTCCGCGGCGTCTCGAAGTCAATTTTAAAGTTATTTGCATATTTTCTGTTTTCGCTCCGAGTTGGACACGCCCTAACTAGAATTGTACTTTAGGAGATAAACGTTATAATAAATTAACTAACATATATTATTCATATTTAAAAAATCATTCGACAACTTTTACAATAATTTTGAGACACCGGAGTAATCTAAATCTTTGTTCGATTCGATTTTTATTTATAAATAATTAGCAAATAACACATATTATCAAATTTAAATTCACGAATGAAGAATCGTCTAAGAGAAACGGACCTACAATTTTTTCTCGAGTTTGTCTGTGATTTTAGTTCATTGTGTAGGAAAATAAATCTACATTCCTTATCACCAGTTTTAATTTTTTCACCCAGGTTATTGAGTAGTAGCAGTTGTTTCCATTCATGGACTGCACTCTAGCTTTACATCAATCTTTATAAGCCAAGGTACAATAAAAAAATCTAGTGAACAATGTTAGGCCACAGTTGGTTCATTACAAATTAATCAATTAATTTTTTTTTAATGCCTGTACTAAGCTAGTGTTTGTCTCACAGGCAGGCAGACAGAATTGCATCATACGATGAATTCTAGAGTAAATTTATTAAAAATATATTTTTAGCTTCCTAAGTACTTAATATCATGATAAGTTGAGTTTTCATTAACTGCTGATCGAACTTAAATTTACGACTACCGCTTTTGAGTGGAATTCTGTAATTTTCCCATCTACTTTATTTTGTATTGGTAATTAAAACGATCGCTTGTTTAGACTTAATCAAATATTTTACAGAAAATTTTGTGCATTAACAACGGTAAATATGTATTTACATTAATTTAGTTTCAAATACAAATCATTTATTAGTATAAAATAAACTGTTTTATTTTATATTTCTTTCATTTTAATAAAATATACCAACCACATCTTAAATAAACCAAATGTTTCAATGCATACCTATGCTTTTAAAATAGCTACAGCACAGAATATATAAAATGCTTGTGAAATATAACCAATATAAAATGTTTAAAATATTTAAAATGTATTGAATATTTGTTTATTATAGTGATTTGCGATAATAATTAGTGCTGAGAAAGTTATCAAATTACTTAATTTCAACATTAATCTGCTATGCTTCGAATAATGTGGTATAACAAAATGTATAGATGCTTAGTTGTTGGCTTTCACCTTAAAGTGCTGAATCTGTTCTTCTTAAATAAAGGGTGTCCAAAGAAGAGATTGGTTTTTAATTTCTATTTTTGTTTTAATATCTGATAATAAGAAATCATAACCCAACCTCTTCCTTGGACACCTTTATAACAAATACTAAATTTAGGAATTTCGATGCATTCACATGAAACGCAATGACTGTGTTGCGTAGTGGTCGTAGTATTCGTGCGCATAGCGGAGGACGTGGGTTCAATTCGCACCTCAACTCAGGCGTTGTGCGTGTTGATTCTTCTGTTAAATTTGTACATACACCTTACATATAATAATATACTTGTTCATACACCGAATTTAATAATATATAACGAAAATTATTTCTTAAAAAAAAATAAACATAAACACGTTTTTCCTCCTTCCCATAACATGGGATCCTTCAAGCGCAGTGTGTAGAAGCATCTCATCAAGCCGGCATAGCGGACGTGACTGCTGACTGCAGATCCCATTTTCTGACAGCAATCACCTCCGTTTATGGATCTAGCTTAACATTCGAAGTGCGGTCATATGACATGCTAAAATAATAATAAAAAAACTAAGTGTTAAATAATATAAAAGTTAATTTAGTTAACACCAAAAGCGAATACATCAAACACCGCATGTAACAGACGGCACGATCTGCAAACATGTGGAAAATGATTGATACCAAAATTGATATTATTTCTAACAAAACAATGCAATTTACTACACTAAACTGGGTCAGATACAATACTTATACGATGTGGAATAAATTCAGCAAATTTCTCTAGGGGCTCGTGAACAACAAAGCTATTTTTTTTTTATTTCGTCACAATATTTGTAACAAATTTTTAAATCTGCTTCTAAGTTGTGTCACGAAATAGGGCCAAGCCTAATGGCTCTTCTACACATTATCCAAGACATACCCAATGGTGTTTGCGAATAATAATGGTCATCTTGTAGATGGAAGTGTATGGCCACCTTGGTAGCTACTAGTACGGACACATGTAACACGTACAATGCATGGCGTACAGAGTGCGTTTTTACTTAATAACTTGCGTACGTATCATGTACTAATGATATGCATATATCGGTTTTATACGGAACTTTAAGCCTGCATTGAAATTGTTGTAATGTAAATTTGTGTTAGATATATTATATGTACACAATATTTACAAGGAAGTCTTCACCGTTTAATTGGAAAAAATATTTCGAGTATTATTCCTTCTTTCTATAGTTGTAGAAAGAATCAAAAAGCAATGAAGATAAATATTTTTCATAATTAAAAATAAAAATACTGTAATACTAAAACCATCTTTTAAATATGTATTTAATTATATAAATACGATAATATTTTTAAAAATGTGAGTGTTTCTTACGGGTTTATATCTTTTTATGTTTGTCTCGTACAAGAACAAGACAGACATAAAAACACCAAAAGAATAAAAAATGTATAGGTAAGCAAAAATTGGGATATAAGCACAAAATCTATGAATCTAAATCAAGCAGAAATTCATCAAAGTTGGTGTTGAGCCTGGAGCACTTCCGAACTCATTTTCATATTACGATGAAACAGGGTGCCTACTATGTACTTTTATTTACACGTCCCAATTTTGATCTATTTGTATAGTACGTGTATAAACTCTATCAATTAATCAAAGTGTCTCACTTCAATCAAAGTGACGACTTTTATGAGTAAAAATTCCATCTAAAGAACACTATCATTAATTTGAACATTAGTATATGGAAAGATGGAAATAACCTGGGTAGTACTGGGTACATTTAGAATACAAAGCTTTCTAAACATATTTTGTAGTTTAATTACTCGTAGACGTTCATAGTAGGAACTCAAACAATTCCTCTCTTACAAACAAAAATAATGTCACAATTGAGAAATTTTTATTTAGGTATATATGTATACATTTTTATAGCAGCAGTAGTAATCTGCAGTTAGCAGTCATTTCTGCTATGCAGGTTGACTGAGCATCCTCCTTTCTTGATATCCCGATAATACTTCTGTTATTATTAGATTATACTTTATTCTTTTTTGAATTTATTATAAAGTTATATTATTTTAATGTAATACTCGTACTTAGCATTAAAAACCCATACTTTTTCGTTTGAATTCAACACGGGTTATCAGTCATCTGAACCCACAGGAACCAACGAGTTGACACACTTGACATAGATAATTTTGTAGTGGTTAACTGGTTCTTTATATGTAGGTCTAGAAGACCACTAAATAAATATAATTATAATTTCGGCGTCATCTGGCCCTTATCTTGCAGTTAATTTACCTAATAATAAATAAAAAATCGCAAGAATTTAATTTCCTAAACAGATAAATGTTTCTTTGTAAAAAGAAATACTAAACGAGTTTATTTCCTGCTGTTTATGACTAATTTCGCCTCGGAGCAAATTAAAGGCAATCAAAATGAGCGTTAAGTCGAGCATGAATCTATTTTATTATGCTCGCATCTTTATTTTTAGCAATTTCCTTTTGCGTCCATCCAAATTAAGTATCCAAGATTGTTTGTCTGGTTGTTTAATTAAAAGATAAAAATAAACGCTTTCTCATTTTGATATAATTGGTATTTAGAAAACTGACAGTTTCATGATATTGTACGCGTACTTTACGTGGCGCTAATAAAACTTGAATTACCTTGATGCCTCCTAATCCAATATCTCCTAATGCAATTCAGAAATATTAATAAAAATCTTACAAATTCTTAGATACAATAAAATACATTTTGTGATAAATTTAAAAATTACAGTCTATTAATAGTATAACAACTAGATAATATTCTAGAACTTCAATCCCCACGTCCTATTATCTAGTAGAACAACAATAGAAGTCTATAGAGACGACCGTGTAATAGGGTTACCATGATTTGAATACTTTTTGTTAAAGGAGAATGTCCATTTGCTTAAGAAAAATGGGCCCACTATTTTTTTGTCGAGTTTGTCGATAATTTTTAGTTAATTTTACTAATTTATTAAATTTCTTTTTAACAATCAGTTTTAATTTTTTCGCGGGTTATTGTGTAATTAGATGTTTTCTGACGCAATATTTGAGATTATTATTATTATTTTAAATAATTGATGATATTTGTTTTTTATGTAATTAAACATTGTCTATTGATTAGTAAATGATATAGATTTTTAGGCATGTACTTGGTCTTTCGATATACATATTTTCAAGTATATAGGTAAGTCAGCATATTAGAAAAAAGGATTATATGTCTATGAAAATAAATGTTTCACGTCAAAAATATAAAACCAAAATTATGGTAACCCTACATCCTTTACTAACAGCACACAAATTGTGGATATTGTCTCCCAACCGTATTTCACTGTAGAAACATCGAACCATCTATGTACCACAATATAATATCAATAGCGCTGCTTATTGTGTGCTATTTCCAATCAATTTGCACAATCATTATCTTCACACACGAATTATCTTCATAACCTCTCTCCTAAATAATTATTTACCAATTTATAACCTTATTCGTAGCATTACATTACAACAATATCTAGGTACACACATATAAGTGTAACCTCAAAGATATACAAATAAAAAAAATGTTAATTTATTCCTGTATAAGTTTTTTTATTGAAGCCTGATGTAAAGCTAAAGTGACCGGAAACTACTGCTACTACAGAGAAATCTCTACAGGCACCAGTCGCCTCCGCTATGCCGGATTGACAGTGCACACTATATCTGGCTACTTTCAAACTTCTCCCGAAACGCGACAAGGTCACTTCACTGGTGTTACATTCGAAAGTGGTAGTACTACCCCAGGACGGCAGACTGAGCCGATAACCATCATCAATATTCGTACCACTCTTAAAATCCTACGTATCTAGATATTTAAAAATATTTTTATAATGAGCTCCCACCATACCGGCTCATTTCTTTTTTTCATTCTAAATAAGTATTCTAAAAAGAACAATTTTAGTTCAAGCAAGTGAATAAGTATTGAAGGTAGTTAGACCGTTTGACCTGTATGGATTGGCTACTTAACCCGGAACTGTAAACAGAGCTAAAGTCAGTCTTTACAAAGACCTCGCGACCAAAGCATATAATAACACACGTTAACACATAATAAACATTCACGGGTCAATAGACCTTCAACTTATGGAACGACCTTCCCACCCACGTTTTTCTTCCTTCCTATAACATGGGATCCTTCAAACGCAGTGTGAAGAGGCATCTCTTCAAGCCGGCATAGCGGACCCGACTGCTTTCTGCCGATCCCTTCCTCTGATAGCAGTCGCCTCCGTTCATGGATCGCACTCTAGCTGAACATCAGGCGGAGTGCCGTCATATGGCGTGCTAAAATAAAAAAACCGCTAGACGCTGTGGCCCTCGAGTTAAAGTTTCTCTTTTTCCTACAAAATAATATGGTTTAAAATCGCCTGTACTAAATCCATCGTCTTAAAACTCTTACGGTGTAAGTTAAAAGAAAGATCACCGGAATCGTTAGTAGAATTGTGACCTAAAGTGAGATTTATGTCGACAATTTGTCCCACGATAGCATAGCAACTCTACTGCTGGCGTAAGACTATCCCAAGACTTTGTAATTTTTAGCACCTTTACAAAAAGGATTAAACAAATAAAAATATCATTATTATAGAATTTTTTTTATAAAACAAAGGACAATGCCCATTTTTGGGCCCACTTGATATTGCTGTTTTTTTTACCCAAATTATATTGTAGATATTGAACCCCTCTGTCTGTAAAATACCGTTGACACCACTACTTACGGGGGAGTATAATAAAAAAATCACATGCTTTTTATGAATTTTATTGCTTGTGATATACTCAGGTGCATCATAGTACATCTATAAATGTTTCACATTTTCTTTGCTTCAGCATGCATTATTGCTCGAGGAAAGCAATTTGTTGGGATCGGGGGATTTGCACCGGTGATCGGCACCATACCACCATTTTGTATTTTTGTATATTGAAAATGTTAAAGTAGAATAAAGTAAGATATTTCTAAAAACATGGACGATATGATTTAAAAAGAAATGTTTCATTAAGTCGCAATGTTTCCTTGTAAAATATAACTTGTCTATCTTTATTTCATTTGTTTTCTGAGTTTAATGATGCAGTTTTTTGATCGGTAACAAAAGTTACCTACTCAATTATAAAATTATGAGTAACAGTAACTTACAGTAACTTGTCAATCCAGCAGTTGGAAGCGCTGCAAATTAAAACACATAATAAATAAAATGTAAAAAAAACGTCAACGCGTGGACACCGTACGGGCAAGAGGTTAATCCCCGCCTTCAGTATTAACATACCAAAAATTACGATTAAATAAAAAAATAGCTGATAAGTTACTTAATGTTGCAAAATCTAATTTCAATGTGAATGTACCTTGTATCATCTGTGATACAATTTTAACTTTTAAGCATTCCAAAACTTTTCTCTAAGGCATTAATAATTTTCCTGAACACTCCAAATAGTGACCATAAATTTGAAATATTATAAGTTTTTTATTGTAGCTCGGCATGTGACAACACTCCGCCTGATATAAAGCTAGAGCGCGGTCCATGAACGGAAACACCTTCTAACATATATATTTTTTTTACATGCAACAGTCACCTCCGCTATGCCGGCTTGAGACGAGTTTTTGAAAATAAATTCAAAACTCATAGAGCGTGGTCTAGCGTTAGACGATTAATGATACCCGTGATGAAATCTCGCTGACAATTTAACTATGTTATATTATGTACCTGTATTGGCTAGATATAGACATAAAAAAAATAAAAGTAAATAAATAATAACAACAAATTTAGCATTAACCTAACTGTAAAATACATCACCCCTTTAAGCAATCTTTACAGTAAATTAACTCCATTTACAACGGCAACAAAGTTTTTATACTAAATCGCTGTATACCTACGTAATATTTTTCATACACTTTGGTTGTGGAACGGCTGGCATCATGGTTATTGGCATGACGCCAGCATTTTACTTTAATCGAGTACGAGCGTGTACCGAGCAAGGCTCTTTCGAACAAAACGACCGCTACAACACCTCCATCAAAAGCTGCCTACGACCCTAGAACCGCAATTTGCCAGGGACAATTTAAAAAAAAACGCTTAAGTCGCACTATGCTATGCTAACGACTTGTTTGTACTTTGTACACTTTTTTAATTAAAACAGTTATTAAAAGGTACATACATGGTTTAAACTTCTGTATTTTATGAAAAAATTGTGATGTTTCAGCGTATGTACATAATGAATAATTTACAAAATGAATGATGTACACTCGTTTTATGAAGCCGGCATAGTTGAGACGACTGCTGCGGTAAGGTTCAATTGCACCGAATAACTTAACTATTACTTTCACATTAAAGTAATGGTTAAAATTAAAATTGGATGGCTCCAAAAAAACTGGTCAATTTTGACGATTACTTTAACGCTAACCGTAACCAACGAATTTTGACTGGTCAAAATCAAAGTAATTTAACTAACTATTTAAACAATGTCACTAACGTCAAGTGTATGAAAAGAGGCCAAATATGTTTTTTCTATAATTTTTTCGGAAATGTACTACTGATTACATCAGTCACCCTTTTATCGATAACGATATGAATATACACGATGGTGCAACGCGTGCGAAGTAAATGTTAACGTAACCGTTAAAGTCATCGTAAAATGTAACAGTCAAAGTAACTTTAACGAGCCTTTTAGTGCAATTGGACCTAACAGTTGTCTTGGTTCACGGCCCAAATGACCATAAAAATATGTATTTATTTTAAAAACAAATTCCTCTATCATGATCTAACCGTTTACCTCATACATAACAACCAGACTACAAAGGACACTCAATAGAGAGTGTAGGTAACAGTTTCCAAGAAATATAGTATCCGAGGATCCTGTGTAAACGCGACCCTAGCTTCTAGCAACAATGGAGAAGATCTAGAATAAACACAACCTCCGAATTACAAGTCTCGAGCTTTGAAATAACGCCCAAAGGTATATTCTAGTTTTATAAATAGATACTATTTCCAAACTTTAAAATATTTTAAACTTAATTTTAATGTCAATTCAAAGAAGGATTCGATTATTTATTCATTAATATGATGTTTGCGTACAGACAAGCAGAGATACATTTAGTTAAAATTGAGATAAATAAAGCATTAATAAATGCACGACAATGGAATTTGCGTTGTCGATTCCAATTTAAAAATGTTATCAAATACAACAAGAATTAGATGCAAGTTCGCGCTTCACATGTGAAGAAAGGTCGGACTTAACAAATCTAACCCAAAATTGCTTACCTTTGTTGAAAGCAAGTAACTATATTCCCGTGTAAAATACGACAGGTTATCGATTGTCGAACTATATGTCATGGTGATATCTGAAGTTATTCTCGAGAAGCCGTGGTGAGTTTCGCCGCAACCACGATGGATGCAAAGTTTTCGAAACGTTCGGATTAAATAAATCAAACAAACACAATGGTAAGCCGTATAAAGTCTGTCATTTAGTTAAACTTTATCAAAGAGTGGTAAGCAAACTGTCGGTGGTATTCCGTGAAGTGACCTCGGCCCCAATTCTCGTTTTAAGGAAATCGTTTAGTAGTTCTTATTGGCTATCAAAAACAGTAGAAATTAATCAGCTTGTGAGTAGTGGAGGAAGGTGAGCTGTCAATGTGAGATGGTTGCAAATTTGTCTCCTTAAGTCGGCATAACGGAGGCTACTACTACTCTATACAGACTTTTTCTGCAGTGACAGTTGTTTCCACTCACAATCCGCACTCTAACTTAACGTTAGGCGGAGTATAGTCACATTCTAAACTACAATATTAACAAATATATAGATTTTATTAAAATGAACAACAAATGGAGTCATGAACATAGCGTGTAGAAATACGTGCTAAATAAACGCATATCGCGTAATCCTATTGATCTGAAAGCGAAACATTACGCCGGCGATTGGCCTCATACATACACGTCAGTTGAGCGGTTGACCAATCTTGCCGAGATAGGTCTTCCTAGGGCGTTCCCTTATAACACTGCCATCCACTTTCGCACATCTTTTCTAAATGATCGAACCACCTCAGCATACTCCTTTCCACTCTGGTCTAATGTTTTGAGCTCGTGACGATTCCTTATCACGTTTGGATAAACCCAAAGATACTCCACGCATACATATGCTAAACATTCTATAAAAAAATGTCCAGTTTTAAAACAACAAGAAACAAAAATAAATTTCAATATCTGCAAATGAAACTGCAATAAGATTATCTATCTTTCATTCCACTTCCATTCCGAATGTAATATCCTAGATTGCAAGTCGATTTCTTGTGTGAATCAGCAATACATGTACGGGACAAGCTTGGAAATTGAAAACTGAACGAACAGCCAATAACGTATAGCAAAGGATAGCACTTTTAATGTCAAAATATACAGCGGAACTAAAATTTAACGATTCATATTTTCAATTCAATTTTCATCATAATGATTTGTATTTATTTTATATCTTTATATTATTATTTATAAACAAAATTTAACAAAACTCAAGATTACAGGCAGCACTCGCCTCCACAATACCAGCTTGAGGAGACGATGTACAGTTGACAAAGTACACGTATTTTTAGCTATTGTAGGTCGGCATATGATAACACTCATCCTCATGCTAAGCTAGAACCGGCGTAAACAACTGCTACTACAGATAAATTTCTACAGGCAGCAGTCACCTCCGCTATGCCATGCCGGCCTGATGATACGAATGTTAACCATCCAAATTGACAGTGCACACTCCTCTCGTATTTTGAGAGCTTTATACACTGTTCTCTCGATCGTAAGTCCGCCTTTAACCGTCCGGTCACTGTTATTAAAGTCGTATTTAAGTTTCCATTATTTAAAAAGTTTCCTCATATGTCAGGTTAGAAGATACAAACAAAATAACAAACTTTTTTATGGCAGTTTTTACTCGATAACAAAGGAATTGATTTTGTATACACGTAACATAGGGCAATAGTGGCGTTGGTTTTTATTTGTTAACAGTTCCGTATAGGAGAATTGAAAACTAACAAAACTAAATAAAAAAATGTGTTTTCTTTCACTGTTAATTTGAAGATTTTAACTTAGAGTTAACCAAATAATATAATATATGTATGTAAGTTAAAATGAAAGAAAGATGACACGTACTGAGGCCCAGGACACGGCCTCAGTTTATATAGAGATTTTATTTGTAATTTACATTATTGTCACATGTATTAGTAAAATTACAAACAAGCTGCTAAGTAAATCGACTCGTAATGGAGGCGAATACTCCCACTTGAAGAAGATTCAATCGCTTCCACTATGCTGCGATTAATCGGACTATAATTAATTAACTACAACATTTTATGCATATCCAATATTTACTAAACTTTACGTTTCGTTGCGGATGTTTTTAGCAAAATATAAAGTAATGTGTGCGACAACGCCATCTAGGGGCGTGTGGCGGAATCGCCAGAAATAAATAAAAAAGGAAAGCCTGATTATTACCTGAAATCTTTTTCAACATCAATCTGAAACAAAATAAAAGAATATTTATTACATTAACAATGAGTACACATACCTATCTTCACACTCTTCTTGTTTTTATTTATTTATTTATACAAATTAGGTACACCAACAGCGAGTACATTGAACTTATACTATAACTTATTCTATAAGATAATAACTGATGTACCAGCCAATTAAAAATGTAGTTTTTTTTAAAATTTAAAATTAGCCAGGTATAGCGAGAGGAGTGTGCACTGTTGGTGCATATTCGTCTACTCAGGCCAGGATAGCAGAGGCGATTTCTCTGTGGTGGCAGTTATTTCCATTCATGGACAGCACTCTAGCTTTACGAGTACATCAGGCGGTGTTGTCACATACCGAACTACAATTTTAAAAAATCGAGTGTCCACACAACCGCCCTGTCTATCGTTCTATCTATATCTAGTACGAACTCAAGTTCGGCTTCAAATAAGTTATAATTAAGTAATTAAAACAATAACCGCAGAATAAACATTGCGATGTATATTATTTTAGTGAAACTTTCATGTGCGGTTTTTACTCTGTCAAAGATTTGAGATGTTGTAATTATTTTAGGTTTAACACGTTAATTAAAACATAATTAATGAATAACAGGTGTGTCATCCTTGAAGTGACCTAGTAATGTTTCGGGATCAATTTGAAAGTCACTCAGAAAACCAGATATAAGGAAAGCAGTGTGCACTGTCAACTGGGATGGTGCACATTCGTATCCACAAGTCGGCATAGCGAAAGCGACTGCTGCCTTCTGCAACCTTTTTATTCATAATATTATGTTTTTATTTATTTAGGCACTGGACAAATTATATACTTACGTACAGTTATAATTAATGAAACAATACTCGTACATTATAATACAAATATGAACAGAAATTTCAATTAAAGCTATTAAGCAAATAGTGTAGTATGAGTGAAAGTTATATTTGCAAGGTTCGATAGCGGAGTGCTCTGATTACAGTAAACATGATCCATTGTGTGTATGCAATTCAATCAGCCTTGCTACGGCATTGACAAACATCGTTCGTTGATTCAGAACCTGATTAATTGTAATAGGCTGGGGCCGTTACCTTTTTGAGATGAAAAAATTAGTAGCAGGCAACGGCCGGCTGAAATATATAGTTGAGGTCATAAACAATGAAAAAAAAACTTTCGAACTCGAGATGAAGGGAAGTAGTGAAATTGGGCGCTCCGAGAGAAAAGACCTCCTAGAGAAAAGTGTTTAATACAAAAGTGTGTATAATAAAAAATTCTAAAACTTTCATGCATGAAATGAAATGAAATAAACTTTATTGCGTGTTTTTCTTTTTTTTTTTTTTTTGTTTTAAATTCGTCACAAATAACGAAAAACGGTTTTCATCCCTTAAATAGAACCCCATTTCACTACTTCCCTTCATCTCAAGTTCGAAAGTTTTTTTTTTTCATTGTTTATGACCTCAACTATATGTATATTCTAACCGGCCTTTGCCTGCTGCTATTTTTTTTTCAGCTATAAAAATCCGTAACGGCCACAGCCCATAAGTATTTTTGTTTAAACTTAATTTAAATTTTCACATTTATTGTGTATGTATTAAGTTGGTCTGTAAGGCCCGGTATCCACCAAAGCGGAGAGGAGATGTGAAAATAACATAATGTTATTTGCTATTTATATCTTCTCTCCCCTCCGCTCTTCTACCTGGCCTTATACTTATTACATTTATAGATTTCTATAAGGCACAATAGTATGTTGTCCGAGCCCGGCTGTGTAGCCGCTTTAACGTTGCATAAAATTGTTGCTTTTTTATAAGTTTTTCTTTTGTTTTAATTAATTGTTTTTGTTTAAGTTAGTTTAGTTTTTTTTTCTTGTTTATGTTATAATATTATTGTTGTTATTACGTGACAGGCATGACAATTGTATTGTATTGTATTGTTATTATGTATGTTAGGTTAAACTTTAATGGGACTGAAATCACTGCGATTGTAAGAAATAAAATAAAGAATAAAAAAAAGATTTCTATAATTAAATAAATATATATTTACCAATATTATTAATGTAAAACGCCTAAGCTATACGGGTTTCAATGAAATTTCAATAGGATATATTCAATAGAATATGTAGCTCGGCATGTGAACACTCCGCCTGATGTAAAGCTAGAGTGCGGCCCATGAATGGAAACAACTGCTACTACAGAGAAACCTGTACGGGCAGCAGTCGCCTCCACTACGCCGGCTTGAGGAGACGAGCATTTACTACACTCCTCTCGTTATAAATTATATTTGGGGAAGAACCGACCTTTGTATTTAGCAACTGAAAGGGTCTGACAATTTAGTATAGGGTACACATCATTTCTCAAACAAATAGACAAATGTTAATTTTGTATTATTTAGAAATATTATCAAGCTCCAATGTATCACTTAATCGAGTAACGGAAGAGTCAATTACCTCTTATCTGGATATATTAATACTATACTTAATAGGAAATATCTCAAATTAACACTTCGTAAAGACCCAATCAGAATTAATGCGATTTTGTCCATACCTAATCAGGGTCTAAACGTATTACGATATGGATTATAAGGGACGGGATTTTAACCCGAATTTATACGAAAGGTAATCCTAATTTAGCTTAAAGCAGGGCGGAAAACTTTATACCCCTATCCTATTCGCTTGGTAGAGGTTTGTAAGCGCCTTAAATTATTCGGTTTCACATCAGCTCGGGGAATTTGTTTAGAAACTGTAGTGATTATGTTGGTTTTTTTCTAGAACGTTTCCAATCATTTTTCGAGATTAATAAAGAGTGGTAGGCAGACTGATGAAGGTTATTAGTATAGTCCTGTGGTAGTTAGTACGTTACTATTAAAAGATTTTTTTTATTGTAGCTCGGCATGTGACAACACTCCGCTTGATGTAAAGCTAGAGTGCGGTCCGTGAATAGAAACAACTGCTACTACAGAGAGGATTAGCGGTAGTTTGCAACTTCGTTTGCGTAGAATTAAAGTTGTGCATTTAACTTCAGATATCATTGTCTATTCCACATCATTCGGTTTTTTTTTTATATATACAAAAGGTAGGTCCTTCCCCAAAATGCAATATATCATCTACTTGCGAAATTTTGTCGAAATCTGTTCAACGATTTGAATGTAAAAAAGTAAACAAACAGACAAAGATAGCGGCCGTGGTCTAGCGGTGAGACGCGTGAACTCACGATCGACGAGACCTGTGTTCGAACCTCGCTAATTGTGACCGGTACCAATGTAACTTTGTTATATGTACTCTGTTCGCTCGTTGCCTATGGGTACTATTAAAGAGTGGTAGGTAGACTAATGATGGTTATTTGTCCAGTCTGCCGTCCTGGGGTAGTACCACCACTTTCGAATGTAACACCCGTGAAGTGACCTTGTCGCGTTTCGGGAATAATTTGAAAGTAGTCAGGTATAACGAGAGTGTGCACTGTCAATCTAGATGGTCTCCTCAAGCCGGTATAGTGGAGGCGACTGCTGCCCGCAAAGATTTCTCTGTACGAGTAGTAGCTGTTATTTTCATCCATGGACCGCACTCTAGCTTTACATCAGGCGGAGTGTTGTCGCATGCAGAGTTACAATAAAAAAAGATGTTTTAACATTTATAAATTAGTATATAAGTATAGATATAATTTGTATATCTTTATAAAATACGCTTTAACCATTAGCGTCGTCATATATTTAAGTTTTGCCTTTACTCAGTCAGCATTTTTAATAAAAAAGCTTTTAATGCAACCAATATTTGTTTATATTCAGTTAAGTGAATATCTTAGTTTGAGTTAAAGAATTTCAATAATATTTCTAGAGAAAATATAACTCTAAAATTATCTTTCAGACTTTTTATAATTTTTATTATGATTTATATTAATCATATGCTTTACAAGACAAGGACTGATAAACATATACTGCCTATAATCGAAACAAATACTTTTTTATAATATAATATCGAATCTCGAACCCGTAACCCACGCGTCAGAGGTCTCCATTTCGCAAAATTCACACATAAAATTAAATGCATGTCTCTATTATGTTGTTGTCTAACAAAACAGTGCCAATTGTCACCCAGGTTAAGTCAACAAGCAAAAGGCTCCGTCCGGCCATTCCCCACCCACCTTTCTGTTTAAACTTCCACAAACCGTAATTGGTCAAACCACATACGATTTCTACAACAGACGTGTTTTGAGGTCCGAAATACTGGAATATTACTACATAATATTTGTATTATAAAATGCCCATCGGATGGGCGACGGCATCTCTCGTTATACGTGACTACTTTCAAACTGCTCCCGAAACGCGACAAGGTCACTTTACAGGTGTTATATTCGAAAGTTGTGGTACTACCCCAGGGCGCCATTAGCGAGGTTCGAACACGGGTCTCATCGATCGTGAGTTCATGCGTCTTACCGCTAAACCACGGCGCGCGGCTCTATAGATATAAAGCCAAAAACACTCGTCCCACTTCGTTAATACCAACCACTTTTGTTAAGCCTCTAAGAACAATCCGTTGATAAATTATAACGAATGAAAATAATGCCTCTTTTTGTTCTTCAAAATTCTTTTTCTCTAGATTAATGGCGTCTTTGAGATTATCGTTTCCCTTTTTATCTTCGGCAGATAAATCTCTAAAACTTATGACAAGTTTGTAATTTTTTTTTCTTTTATTCAAAAATCTTTTGTTCGATATTGGATTTAAAAAGAAAGGAGAGGCATATCTTCAAAGACGCGTCCCGATTATTGGTAAATAAGAAATCTGTGTAAATACTTTTTTTGTACAGCATATACTAAGCTATGCTTGTATCATAGTCAGACCACTTCAAGAGCGGTAGGCAGATTGATGATGGTTATTTGTCCAGTCTGCCGTCCTGGGATAGTACCGCGTTTCGAGAATAATTTGAAAGTAACCAAGTATAACGAGAGGAGTGTGCACTGTCGATCTGGATGGTGCATGCTTGTCTCCTCAAGCTGGCATAGTGGAGGCGACTGCTACCCGTACAGGTTTCTCTGTAGTAGCAGTTGTTTCCATTCATGGACCGCACTCTAGCTTTACATCAGGCGGAGTGTTGTCACATGTCGAGCTACAATAAAAAAAAGATGTACAGTAAACATCAAAGTAAAGTAAAGTAAACCCTGCACTGCATTAATTAGGGCAAACATAAAAAAAAATCCTTTTCGCGGACGAGCGCACACTGTACAAAGTTTCGACTCGATCGGATGAACGACAAACACACAAACTTTAATTTTAATTTAATTATACAATATAAGCCGGATTTAGTAGATATTAATCATCTAAAAAAGTGAGGAAGAAAAAACTTATAAAACGAATCAAAAAAGACAGCTAAAAATTTAATAATTCAGCCCAATTAGGGTTATAAAATGAACATTATTTATACAAAAGCTCGGAACCAATCAACCGCGAATTCAGCAATGCCTCCTTAATTCTTCTCTCATTATGTTTTTCCTCGTCTTTTGAATGAAATTTGCTGAAAATTATATAAAGGCAGTCAAAGAATACTAATTAGTTCTGCTACTCCATACACAGCTTCTTTTTGAGGCAAAACGAAGCAGAAACTTCCTAAAGACTATGTCGGTATCGGCGCTAGTTCTGATGTTCACCATTTTAATGTTGGTAGCACACACACGTACTTAACGATCAAGAAAAGAAGTTCTTTAGTTGGCCACAACAATGTCAGTACCAACAATGTAATATAAATTAAATTTTCTACTCACACTATGTCGACATTTGTGTTTTTTACAAAAGATCTTTTATCTTAGTTTAGTCGCTTCTTTAAATTTTATGAAGTCATTAAAATAAAGAAAAGTTAATTAATTTGCAAAATATTTTAGAAATAAATGCCTTGGTTCCAATTTAGGAAACCCGTAGTGGGTATCCGCACAAAAATAACAAAACAACACAAACATAAACACCCAATCCTGCAACTGAAACATTTTACATCTTATTCTTCTTAATCTTTCTTTATCATATTATCTAATTAATAAATATTTGCAGGGTATCGAACCCACCCATGGCTCGCGGTCCTTTGACCGTGAGTGACAGTGTCGTGTGGGAGGCACTGTTGGAGTTGCTGGTCTCCCATCGGGCGCGTCCTCAGGTTTTCAGGCGTCTTCTGGATAGAGGGTCCCGGGATACCTCCCTGAGGTACCCCGGCGCTAACCAAAACCAGCAAGGTAGAGAGTACCGGGGAGCCTGACATAACCTCGTCGTCTTCCCCGAGATGCGAACAGATCAGCATGCCAACCACCGCACCACAAAGTCCACAGTTTCAATGCAATGAATTGATGGAAAATATTGAACTAGATAATTTTCACTTATTATTTTTAGATCATTTAAATGAAAAGTGAGAAATAAATCAATAATAAAAATAAAAGTTATAAAAAGTTGTTTGGCTCAAGCTATGAAATCTTACTTGGGCTACTTACGAGTAATGTTTTTTTTTATAATTAGAGGTCACGTTTTCGATAACCAGTTCCGTGCCAGACCTTGGCATCTATACTTTTATTGAGATTAATATTAAACCGTTATTTTAACGGCCCCTGTGACATAGTGGTTAGCCGGCCAGTTTGTTGCTCAAAGGTCCCGGGTTCGTTATCAAGCTAATCATGTCGCTTTATTGCCTATATATAAATTGGGAATTTCACTATTTGGTCATCTTTACAAACGGTCGTTGGATGGACATTTTGCTATAAGAGGAAAATTTAATATTTTTGTCAGTTAATAAAAAACAATCACCCTTGTTAATCTAAAAAGAAAAATACAAACCTACCTATACCTAAATGGGTAACAATTTTACAAACACAACCGCTAGTTACAGAACGCACATTGAACAAACAAAAACCATTCAAGTTTAAAAATATCTGCGTATATAAAAGAAGAAGCTATAACAGCTAGCGACTTGAAATTTTAAGGATTGCTTCGTATTATAGCGTAGGCGTGCACTAAAAAAGAACTTTGAAAAAATTTTGATCTAAAGCGGAAATGACCACGATATTTATCTATCGGAAACAGAACGAATCAACGAGATTATTGTAGATCAATATGTGACAACACTCCGCCTGATGTAAAGCTAGTGTGCGGTCCGTGAATGGAAACAACTGCTACTACAGAGAAACCTGTGCAACAGCAGTCGCCGTACTATGCCGGCTTGAGGAGACGAGCATGTACCATCTAGATTGACAGTGCACACTCCTATTGTTATAATTGTCGACAAATGTCATATTATGGCGAAATAAAAAAATAAATTTCGTACCCCTTTCCGTGACTCTAGAGTTGGGTTTTAAAGTTTACTTTTCTTTTCTTAAAGATCAGTCGTTTCGTCAAGACTTCGTCCCATAGTTAGATCACAAAGAATTTTTCAACAAAAAAAATTCAAAAAAAACTGTAATAATATTCAAAACTAACAAATCAGCAGAAAACGTCAAGCACCCAATCTGAAGGGGTGATCCCGGATCACGAAAAAGATACACACGATAACAAATTGCCTATAAAATGCTAACAAAATACTCTGGTAAGCATTTCGGTCAACGCTGTAAATCCCAACGCTCTCGCAATAAATCCTGGATAAATCGCGGAAAAAAATATTTCGAAAGCATGTAATACAGTTAGTCCTATTGTGTGAGTTATCCCACAGGGTCGCCGATTCAAAATATTTTGTATGCTTTTCATTGCGCGCCGAATGCTAAACAGCTGTTGCGAGATTCAGAGGTCGATGTACTCCATTTTATTATTCTACTCATAAAATAATCTGTAGTGAAACAAATTATAATTCATAGAAAAGCGTTTTTATCTTTTTCTGGTTACAAATAAACCGATAATGGTTATTAGCCCAGTCTACCGTCCTGGGATAGTATCACCACTTTCGAACGTAACACCCGTAAAGTGACCTTGTCGCGTTTCGGGAGCAGTTTCAAAATAGCCAGGTATAGCAAGAAGAGTGTGCACTGTCAATTCAGATAGTGCATAATCTTCTCCTCAGGCCGTCATAACGGAGACGACTGCTGCCTGTAGAGATTATAGTAGCGGTTGTTTCCGTTTATGGATCGTACTCTAGCTTTACATCAGGCGGAGTGTTGTTATACACCGAGCTACAATAATAAAAGAAACGCATTTTTATTGTTTACTCGCTCGTAATTAATGCGTACAAGTATAACGTGTTTATCGTTTCAGTTTCATCTCTAGAGAACATTTTAAATAGCTGTATCTTGCACTTTTATTCACGAAAACTAAACCTTCCTCAATAATGCAAGTTGATAACCTCTATCCTTCGAATTGAAATTCACCCGTTTCAACATGATCGGAGAACTAAGATATACTTTTACAATTATGATATTAATATATATTTACCTACTTAAACTTACCTCACATTGAAACTAAATTATTACTGGAAATGGACGTGGTCAAGCCGAAAGTTATAATGTAGAGATCGCTGGCACTCAATAGTCCCTGGCCACCCCAATAACATTCGGCGTGAACTAAGAGTTTATAATAACTAGTAAAGTATCGAAAACTTCGAAACATGAGAAACAAGTATGTAAGTGTAATTAAATAAAAAAACTATTATAAAAACAACATTAATGTCGCCTAGGCGTCTCGTAATAGCCGCGTACAATTGATAACAAATACTGAAACTGTGTCAACACATGTGCGGTATATGCAGTAATGTGTCTATAAAAAATTGTACCAGATATTCTTCAAAAAAATTCTCGGATCTATAAAAAAAGTAATCTAAATTTTTCAGACACTAAACGTTTGTTAACACATACATTATTATTCTACATAGTATTTAACAAAACAAATTGTCCATAAAATAAACCCTAAACACAATTCACGATTCGGTCGACCGCAAGTTAAACGGCCTATAAAGAACATACCTCGAACGTTTTACCGAAAAACCAGCCACACCACGACTGCTACCCATTTTTTAAACCTTTCCTTTTATTTTTTACTACATATAAAACTTCATGACATGAATTTATTTTGCACTGTTACGTAGTTTTGTAAAGAGGACTCTTTTTTTAATCTTGCTCGAAAATTCTATCGTTATTATCAATTCTTACTGTAGCACATCATCATCGTCATACTAAAGATGTTAACAGACGATCAAGTTTAGTCAGGCTTGCACGACGGATTTGTCCGTTGTCGTAAATATTCGTGTACAGAGCAGTGTTGGCTACGCGATTCCGATTTTATTCATAGTCAAAGTTTGATCGTCTGTTACTGCTGTTAGGCTAGGTCTGCGAGATTATTGTTAAAAAAAAGTTATAACGTATAAGAATTAAGACACACGCAATTGCCCGTATGTCAGTATTATATGATGGCTTTCACAGAGTTTCATCTACGCACATGCACGCTGTACGTCACGAATTGTACGCTTGAAATTAATAAAAAAGCATTTTATTATAATATATTTTAATTTGTAACTGTTTTTTAAGAACTTAATACGGATAAATACTTCGTAATAAATTACGATTTAGGTTACTTTCACGGATATAAATTCATATAAAAGCATCGAATTCCTTCAGCATATTTTACTTGTCAAAAAGGTGCGATCAGAATGGACCCAGTAAATGGAAGGCGACAGAATGGAAACAACCTATAATGAGGCTATTAATAATACGTAATGCTATTCTTATTTATAAAGAAATTTACTAAAAAGCATTTATTACTTAATTCATTAGGTATATAATATGGGAAAAGATATATATTAAAATTTTTGAACAGATATTCAACAATTTAAAATTATTTTTGAACTAATAACCTGAAACAACGTGCACTTCGTAGCACAGAAAACGTAATTTAACGAAAAATAAAGCTGGATTACCACTGACTCACTGACTGACTGTTATCAATAATGGAGCACTTGCCGGGGGGGTAGAGAGATTATTTTTTTTCTACGTATACAGGGGCCATGCGACCTTGAGAAAACCTCGACATGTTCCGAAAGTCCGTTCCGTCTGGTTCCGGAACGTGATATCTCCGGAACGGAACAAAGGTTGTAGGAAGTGCCCTATTTTCGAAATCGATACGATTTAAAAAAAAAATTTCAATTACCTAAATAATTAAACTAAATACTATTAAATATTTCTAAGCTTTTTTTAACCAATGTGAAGTTTGATTTTAACTTCTAAGCTCTATCTTATTGAAGGATCTAAAAGTGTCCACGTTTTTTTATATCAGAGTAAAACATTTTCTCATCTGCTACATTTCTTTTATGATCCCGATATAGAGAAATACACTATTGTATGACTTATTTTACAGACAACTTTAAACTTTATATTCATCTCGATAGGGGATAAAATTGTACAAAGTCTAATGGATAGATAAGTGTTGGTTTGACACCCGTGGATGTCTTCCCTGCAGGAGACGGAGATGAATTGAGAGCGTCAAACGTCGCTTCGTTTCGATAAAAAATCTTTTCCTCCGAACATAATTTTTCAACGCTACATATTTCATATTATCGGAAACAATTCTTGTAAAAAGGATATGTGTCTTTGATAATATCGACTTTGATATTATACTTTTAGATTAAAATGTCGTATCTTATTTTTGATGTAATAAATTGAAATAAATTAAGCATACTGATCAAATCAAATTATACTACCGCAGCTAGCGGTAAGACGCGTGAACTCACGATCGATGAGACCCGTGTTCGAACCTCGCTAATTCTTACCGGTACCAATGTAACTTTGTTATATGTACTTCGGTCGCTCAGTGCCTATAGGCACTATTAAAGAGGGGTAGGCAGACTGATGATGGTTATTTGTCCAGTCTGTCGGCCTGGGGTAGTACCACCACTTGTTTGGAATAGTTTGAAAGTAGCCACTATAACGAGAGGAGTGTGTAATGTCAATCTAGATGGTACATGCTTGTCTCCTCAAGCCGGCATAGTGGAGGCGACTGCTGCCCGCACAATTCCCTCTGTGGTAGCAATTGTCCCCATTCATGGACCGCACTCTGACTTTACATCAGGCAGAGTGTTGTCACATGCCGAGCTACAATAAAACAAATTAGGAATTAGGGCCGGTAAACTAATTCTGACTTGAATTAAGTTTTAAACTAAGGTCATCTTATCGAAAACACCGTAGTATTCCTAGAGGGTAATTAGGGAAATTCATTAATATAAAAGGCGAATTAAATTGGTTTTTGAAACAATAATTACATAATATGGTCGTCTTACGAATTAAAAAAAAAATCTATATTTTTTAATTCACATTTAGGAATAGCGTTAACACAATTTTGGCAGTCGCATCATAACTTATAAAATAATGAACAGTAAATACTAAAATCTAATTTTACTAGTATAAATATTATTTAAACCTAGTTATAATTTAACGATGAACTACCTATTTGTAATAATTCCTGGTTAAGCATATAGATTTAATATATTTCTAAATAATTACGATTAATTTGTTTTCAAAAAGTTGCAGAAGGAAGTGTTCATATCTTCTAAGACCGGAATAGTTATTAGTTTAATGGCCTAAACATGAAATATAATAATGTTATCAAGAGTGATCAATCACACAATTAGTCAGCAATGAAAGCGTCAGGACTACTCAGGACTGATTGATTTATATCAGTTTATGATGAACTAACATCTATTGTTGATACCTGCCTCGCTTTAGTAATGGTGTCTATTTCTCTTCTCTTTTTTTTGATACTCGAAAAACTATTCGAGGCTTCAATAGATGTATATATCTGACCTCTACCTACACCAGTTGTAAGGTAAGAAGGTGAGCAAAATAAAATAGTGTTAAACATTACAAATAATGTAGGTACGTACGTATTTGTCGAGCGCTGGCGTTTCCAAAGCTCTGTAAAGCCAGGGGAATGTTGACTCGACAAAGATTGTCCTCTCCACGGTTTCGACAATTGTTGACACGGTCAACATGATTCTGCATAATCGCCTCTTACGCCTAATACCGAATATTTATCACTTGTTTCTTCTTTTTGTATTTTTTTGTGATGTAAAAAGAATTGAATAAACAGAAAATAAAACTTTACTTTTTCAGTGTGTTAACAAAATGTATAATATATTTATCAATTCAAAATAAAGAAATAAAATTATTAGGTATATCAAACGACTGAAACTCAAATGTTTAGTAAAGCTAATAAAACAAGAAATTCCCTGCTAAACTGGAATATTTGTGAGTGATATCGTTAACTTTTGTAGATCTGAGAATACGGCATAACTTTCTCAATATCACATGGCAAACTTTATCCAAAATTCCTGATAAGCGATTTATAATCATAGCAGTTGCCGTATTACTTCAAATTTATTCCCAGATGAATTAAAATATAATCCTTAAATTGGCAGCTATCGCTAATTCCCGCGGTTAAAGGAATCGTTTAGAAGAAAACCCTCGGGCACCATAATAGATAAATGACTTGGAAAGTAATTTCCAATTTCACAAGTTTCAGTCAAAAAGATAACGAGATGTACTTGAAATCCTCTTTTTAGCTCACTGATCTATGTAATTGAAAAGGACATTGGAAAATGAGCTTCGAATTCTGACATTGCGTAAACAAGGCCTTGATAAATAATTATAATTATACTACGCGATATAAAACATAATGTTTCGCGTAAAATTATAATTTCATTTCATAATCATATTATCTCTGCTAAATACGATATGTACGAGTATGCGAGTTTTTTTTTTATGTAGCGGTCCATGGATGGAAACAACTGCTATTACAGATGAATTTCTACAATCAACAGTCGCCTCCGCTATGCCAGCCTCCTCTGGTTATACCTGGCTTGTTACAATCTGATTCCGAAACGCGACAAGATGATTTAACGATGCTACACTTAAAATCTGTTGCAATTTACGGTTTGTGATTTTCTTTTAAGCGCTTAGAAACAACGCTTGAAGCGAATAAAGCGGGCCGATACGCAATTGATACTTTTTATTTAGCAAAATATTTTTAATGTTTTTTTTTTCGTCAATATTTTATTGATACATCTGGACTTCTTTGTTACTGAATTATTCAACATTTTACGTTTGATCTCCGTAATAACAGTAAGTTAATTAAGGTTATGCGTGTGATATCACGAACGGGAAAGAGCTGAGCAGTATCGTGTAAAAACTATAAAGAATGTGGTATATACCGCTATCTGCAATCTCACTTCAGAGAACTCACAGATCGCCACACGCCTTCACTACAATTACTACTAAATACACCTTAATCCCTACACAATAAAGATTAATTTTAATTGATTTTTTTCAAGTGTATAACAAAGTATGTCGTCTTGTTGTCCGTCCTTTAACCAGAATACGAGGTCATTTTGTATGCGGAGACGGTTCAAGACTGAAATCCTGAGCCTTATTTCCGTATTTAAGTAATTTTTTTAACGCCTTCCAAGATAAACTGTATTAAATGTATCCGTTATCTATTAATAAAGCTAGGTTTCCGTTGCTTTAGTATTAAACATTTGTAGTTTTTTAGCCATTTTAAAGAATTTATGTTTTTCTGGATGACCTTGACTTTACTCAAAAAGGCAGGAAAAAGTTTGAAGGTAATCAAGTAGAGATTATATCAAGTAAATTTGTTAAGGTGCGTGCGGATAAATGGATAAATTTCCTTTAAAGAAAGACTAAGTACGCCACAGCTAGTTGAGTTTTAAAATACACTTCGTAGTAGGAAGGTTTAACGAGAGGAGTTTGCTCTGCAAACTGGATGGTGCACACTCGTTTTATAAAGCCAGCATAGCGGAGGTGACTACTGCTGTCTGTGATGGTGCTTAGCATCACGTTCGCATTCAGTGGGAGACATAAAAGAAATTCCGCTGATAAAAAAAAATTCGTATGTTGTAAGCAAAAACGTTTCTCTTTTGTTTAAAATACCGTAGCGTTTTTTAAATTAATTTGTAACAATATTATGTTTACATTTTTTTAAAACATTTCATTATTTCAGCGTGTGTATTGTGTATTGTGTACTCGTATTTTAACCGCATGTTTCGAGTAAAGAGTGGTAGGCAGGCTGATGATGGTTATTCATTAGCCCAGTCTGTCTTCTTGAGGTGGGTTTCAACAGTAATAATAATAATAACTTTATTAATACACCCGCAGAGTAAAAATTCGCTAACATATATTTACTATGAAACTGCGTCCATTAGGAACGAGTCGAGCCGAGACATCGCTCGTCAAGCGAATTTCTGACTTACTAATTGGCAATACGATGCGATTCAATTCAGCGCGGCTCGATTCTTCTCTAGTGAACACTAAACACCAGGTTTAATAAAATTCCTAATATTATATAATTCGTAACTGCATTGTCTGCAATACAATATTAAAATGTCAGCATAGAACGTTAAAAGTCAATAATTGCATCATAAAACAATCTCTAATAGAAATAAAATCTACTTTTCTACACGAAGGTCATCAGCCCACCTATGATCTCAATACCTCCACTTATTTAGAACTAGTTTCAAGTTAAAGCCTATTCTGTGCCTTGTTTACATTTATTTGTAGTTTTATTTAACTTCCAAGCCTAGCAGGCAGACTGATAATGGTTGTTAGGTAAGTTAGGCCTAATCTGCCGTTTTAGAGTGTAGTGGTGGTTTCAGCTGTGAAGTGAATTAGTCGGGTTTCGGCATCAATTTAAATGTAGCCGCGTATAAAAAGTGTGCCCTGTCAATGATTGCACACAATGCAGATTGGTCTCCGCGAGGCGGTATGTTGCGGCATAGCGGATGCGTCTACTGGCTGGAGATATTCCTCTGGTAGCAATTATTTTAATCGCACTCTAATTTGTTTTTATGTTAGGTATTTTGTAAATGAATTTCTAGTATTTCCGTCGATTAACTATTCGTGGCAATTAGAAGAAAATCTATCAGCACCAAATGTTAAATTTAATAGTATTTGAAATACTTCTCTCAGCTCGCCTGTTGTTTTCGTGTTGATTTTTCATCTTTTTTACCGAACTTGCTCGTATTAATATATTTTGTAAAATATAGTGAATAAACAATCGTGACACCATAACCTAATTCAAGTACTTGACACATGAAACGTGTAAAGCAGGCATTAAACAAAATGTAGCATTTCATATATCAAACTCGCATGTCTATAACCGAAACAGGATTTTTAACCTTATACCTCGAGCATTAGAGATCAATTCAGTACACAAAGAATTGAGATGAATGTAGGATCTAGATCACAGGTATGCAGTATATTCACACCCATTAAACACGCATTTGTAGATTTCAAGTTTCGACATTTTAAAATGTCTGTTTCCTTTATTTTATATACCTTTGCTTACTCTTTTATATTACTTTTATCGTTGCTTTTAGGCCGTTTCTTCACGACGTCCTATAACGACAAAACGACAACTAACATGTCGAATCAGCCGTTTGTCCAATGCATCTCTGAACCCTCTTTCGCCGATTTCTCGCGATAGAAAGCCTCTCTGGTAGTAGACGTAAGCTAATAATATCGTTAACGCTCTTTTATTTAATGCCATCTATTTATCGGTAAGGTGGAACAAATGTGTTCCAACATCGGTCACCGATATCTTTCAATATTATCCGACAATCGACACAATGTTGTCGTTATCGGTCATGTGGACAAACAGCCTTAGTTTGATCTCCTTATAATGTGGAATTAAGGATCAATTTCATTCCATCAAACACTTCAATTACAAAAAGAAATCCCTCTCCGTAAAATAATCAACTTTATAAAGAAGTATCTCTGTCAAAAATAGTCCGAGAGCCGTGAAATCCATTTAATTTCCCGTTATTGTTCCACGAAGTCGTCTTTTGTATAAATGAAAAATAAAAGTAAATTGCTTCCAGGGAAATAATATAATAAGATTTTGTCCGTGAGATTGGAGTGAAAAAGTCACAGATGATGCTTTCTAAGGTTCTCTCTACCTTTCAAGACCTAAAAACCCTAATTTCAAATATTTAGAAACTTTTTTTAAGAGATTACATGAAATCCAATTTTTTGTTCATAATAAACATTCCCATTTATCACATTCCCGAGATATTACACGAATCAATTAAATACTATAACTTGTTTAATAATTGACTGACTTAAAAATACTTTTTTTTATTACAAATGCATTTATTGTAAGAAGTACGATGTAGGAAGCTTTTGAAACTAAGCATATTCAAAAGGGCGATATTTAAGCGTGAACTGTATTAAAATTTCTTTCATTTATTAAATACATAATTATAAGCATTTACAAATAAGTAGAGAGATTAATTAATTTTGTTTTTAAATATGTCAAGACTTAAAGTATTTCATCAAAATATTTATATCGAAGTTGAAGGTTTAATCATAAATAGAAGTGTAAAGGCCAGTAAGCTTATGTAGGTGGGCCGGAATTTCCGTCAACCTAACAAAAGGTAGCCGAAGAACATTGTCCTCAGAAGCCATAACCAACCATATATTGAGTTTACACTGCATTTAAATCGACTAGTTACGGGAAAATAGAAGATACAGGTACCTGAGAGTATAACACCCTATTTGGGGGATCTGCCGGGAAGTAATGAGGGGAGTGTGCATTATTTACTGTGGTAGCAGTTGTCCCCGCCGAGATAAATTATGGACTAAAACGAGCTATAAGCAGGAGTCGACAAGTAATTTTGAGTGGGGTGCGGTACATACTTAGGAAAATTGTAACGGATCCCGAAAAAAAACCATTTTAATTATTGTGTACTTATGTCTAAAATCTAAATCCAGTATTTTACCTTCCGATGTCCGGATTTGGACCGAGATCCGCCAGTTATCGACAATAGCGGAGGACGATAGAATACTTGTTTATAAAAAAGCGCTTGAAGTTATAGGTAACAGCTAATATTTAAATATAATTTAAAAACTCAATATTTGATAACTTGATAAACAAGTTCGTGTCGTGGGAACTCACGACCTGTTCGTAAAAATTGTCCCCACTTACCTTGCCGTATTTGCATATTATCAACAAAAGCGTTTTCGCCAAGGAAATTGAATCCTGACGCAAAACAAACAAACTCAACGAAAATATTGAAATTTTTACCGAAATATGATAGAAAATTGCCACATGCAATAATATCTACCGAGTAACATTTACCTAATAATATTAAAATAATGATCATTTTTTTAATTTTAACGTAAGTGTGTTGTATATACTTTGGTCGTCAGTCCCTGTGATACCAAGCATTAATTTTTTTTTTAGCACGTCATATGACCGCACTCCGCCTTATGTTAAGCCAGAGTGCGATCCATGAACGGAGGTGACTGCTGTCAGAGAAGAGGATCTGCAGACAGCAGTCGCGTCCGCTATGCCGGCTTAATGAGATGCCTCCTCACACTGCGCTTAATGATAATGAATTGGTGGTGAATGGTTGTACTCCATTTAAATATAATATATTTGTGTAATTATATTGTGTATTATTTAATTAACAGTATTATGTCTAAAGATAAACAACTCATTCTATTTTTTTGCCTGGAAATTGTTTTAACGGCCATTTGAATCCGACGTTTCGAAAGCTTTGCATTCATCACGATTAAAATAATCAAAATGAACGTAATAGTAAGCCAATAACAACCTTAAAAAATACTTTTTTGCCAAAAGCTAATTATTCGAAAAACATGTCTGTTTATTGTGTATTTTAAAGAGCGGCCGTGGTCTAGCGGTAAGACGCGTGAACTCACGATCGATGAGACCCGTGTTCGAACCTCGCTAAAAGACCGGTACCAATCTAACTTTGTTATATGTACTTTGGTCGCTCCGTGCCTATAGGCACTATTAAAGAGTGGTAGGCAGACTGATGATGGTTATTTGTCCAGTCTGCCGTCCTGGGGTAGTACCACCACTTTCGAATGTAACACCCGTGAAGCGACTTTGTCGCGTTTCGGGAATAGTTTGAATGTAGCCAGGTATAAGAGAGGAGTGTGCACTGTCAATCTAGATAGTACATTTCTCTGTGGTAGCAGTTGTTTCCATTCATGGACCGCACTCTAGCTTTACATCAGGCGGAGTATTGTCACATGTCGAGCTACAATAAAAAAAAAAATTTTAGAATAAATTAACTCAACATCATGAGTTTGTAGTTCTTTGAAAAGTTGTTTAAATAAGAAAAAAAATTATAAGAAAAATGCCAACATTAAAAAATAATAGGCACCATTGTTTGGCCTTCGTAAGATTTTCGAGAAAATTGCATTTTCATTTTCATCGAGCCGCTTATAAAATTATAATGGAAAGCGAAAATGGCTTTTCACAGATACATTTTAAAAACTTCATACAACCTTATAAAGCGAAGAGAATGAAATAAGGAGAAAAGGCATTTTTAGATATCTTAAGACTACCATCCATAGGATCCCTCTATTTTGTGTTATACATAAATCGCTTGAATGCCATCAAACGTTTCAATGGATAGTAGCCCTTAAACTTTTCTTCTTATTCTATTATTAAGAAAACTCGTAACTTTTCAATATAACACTTTGAGCCCATCCTAAAATTTCAACGGAACGAAATCATTGTTTGAAAACATAGAAGGCAATTTTATCCGAAAAAAGCTTTATCATGAAAATAGAGAACATTTATAAATAATAGCTTTTTAAACATAATAAACTTTTTAAAACGCCATTATTTAAAAAATAATAATAATAATAGGTATTCTGGAATTTTATTCGAATTTAAAAATGGTATTATGTCGAAATAAAAATTGTAACTTATAACACAAATAAGTTCAAAAATATTGACCATGACAGTTACTTGGTATTGACATTCTAATTTTGAATACTTGGTGTCAAAATGTCAGATGTGATCAACCAGTAAATCGTGATTCATTTATTATAGACACATTAAAGCTAACATGTTCACTTTTTACAGTAGTCCGGCATTTCATCACACTCTATCGAATCTTAATATAGCCCGTAGCGGAAACATGATCCCCTCCACTATGCCGGCTTGAAGACAGAGAGACGAATGTGCAACCATCCATAGACAGGGCACACGCCTCTCGTTGTTTTATTGTGTGCAGATTATAGTAAACTGTATCTTTTTGAAACGAAAATTTTCATTATTTGATTCTAATTTTAAAAATATCTATCAAGTTAATTTGTTTCTGAGTTCTCTGAACTTGACACACTTGTGGTCCATCTTAGCCGGGCCGTGAGAGGTTGTCAGTTACTCATGTACATTGTACAGTTATTAAACGAACTCGAATGTTTATCACTAAGTTTTATCCATACTTAAAGTATTTATAATTTTTTAACTATATTTAATTGAAAGAGGGGCCGTGGTCTAGCAGTAAGACGCGTGAACTCACGATCGATGAGACCTGTGTTCGAACCTCGCTAATTCTGACTGGTACCAATGTAACTTTGTTATATGTACTTTGGTCGCTCAGAGCCTATAGACACTATTAAAGAGT
The DNA here is from genome assembly GCA_948150575.1 of Tinea pellionella. NCBI lineage: Eukaryota > Metazoa > Arthropoda > Insecta > Lepidoptera > Tineidae > Tinea > Tinea pellionella. The sequence continues at coordinate 6,823,998 of OX411253.1, forward strand.
GATAGGCAAACTGATGACCACCACTTTCGAATGTAACACCTGTGAAGTAGCCAGATATAACGAGAGTAGTGTGCACTGTCAATCTAAATGGTACGTCTCCTCAAGCCGGCATAGTGGAGGCGATTGCTGCCCGCGCAGGTTTCTCTGTCGCTGCCATCTTCTAATCCATTTTGTATTTGGCCAAGTAGTAGGTCACTTTCGGTTTTTGGCCTCCGAGAGCGATGGTAACTGATGTTCTAGATTTAAATTAAATCGGAAGTGAGTTTGGACCGGTTTTTGTGGTTTTTTTTTATTCTAGCTCGGCATGTGACAACACTCCGCCTGTTATAAAGCTATAATGCAATCCATGAATGGATATAACTGCTATGCTGACTTGAAGAGACGAGCATGTACCATCCAGATTGACAGTGCACACTCCTCTCGTAATTCTCGTCTACTTTCAAACTATTCCCGAAACACGTGTTACATTCCTTCTAGAGGCGGGTGATACTAGTTTAGAGGTGACAAAAGAAGTGGTTTTAGTTCTTGGAGTGACCACCACGAGCCTCGGTCCCACCCACGTTAGCTATGCCACTGGTTCCTTCTTTTATTTCTAAGCGGTACATGTCTGCCACGTTCGATGTCTGTAAATATGAATTGAGTTTTAGGAAAACTTTGACGATATGATTAAACCTCGAAGCACATCTATTTTATCCCTATAAAAGATTCCCTAGAGATGGAACGCTAAACGCATAATAAGTTAGTAATGTATAAAAAATACAACGAAATTGTAAAAGAAAATAAAACATTTCACTCCTCTCTTGTGGATACTAGAGCTATATTTTTTACGAGTCCCACTAAAATAAACCACGTATAAAACAGAAAAACGGCAAGCGCATCTTTATTGTTTTTACTATCATAAACTTAATAACGTATACTTACACTATTTTTCTTACCACGATATTATAATATGAAAACATCTTCAAAAAGTAAAAGCATATTTTTTTATTTATTGTACCTAGTTCAGCACGTCACCTCACTCCGTCTGATATTAAACAAGAGTAGTCCAAATGGTACAAAAAGAAGAAATTATAATACTGACGGCGTGGCTGTATTGGCTTTGAACAAAAAAAACTGTGGTCCCGGGTTGATTCTCAAGTGAAACAATTATTTATTCGTTATTTATAAATATTAAATAATTAAAATTATGAATAAAATTATATAAATAATAAAAAGTAAGTAGGTATCTATTTGTTAGGGTTTTGGGTGTTTTATGTTTATGTTGTCCTTGGTCTGATACTTATAAAATATAGTACAAGGTATCCTGTTATGTAGACAGAGCATTATATGTACTATCTATGTATGTTTATTCATGAAAATTTAATAAAATAAATGGGTAGTATAAATAGTAAGTATTAAACAAAATATCGTATATTATTTTGATGTAAAAAGCAATTTAGAGTTGAGTAGAGATTCTAAGTTAAAAAGTGTCGCAGATGTTAACAGGGCCGGAGTAATTAAAGCGTTGAAATATTTAATTTTGGGAAAGATACAACGCTTGTTTTGACACTTTCCTCAAGTTTGTTTATGAAATTCTTGTTTTGAGCAATTTCAAATATAGGGGGCGAAATTACGGGTTATTATCAATACGTCTTTTATGTTAATCCTGTATATTATTAAATTGTTATTTGATCTATACGAGTTGACAATAATTTCCATAAAATCCAAACTGCCAAACGTAGGTATATTGATACTTTTAATATTATTTATATTTATTGTTATTATGTTTTTTTCTAATATCCACAAGCTACAATTAACGAGTTTCTTGTGGCAGCAGTGCCGAATTTAAGCATAGGCAGTAGCCTATGGGCCGCCACCACAACACCAAAAAAATAAATTAAATCGATAAAGGCTCAGGAGAAACAAAAAAACACTGAGTTTTGTTTTAAATTTTGTATTAGCCAACTTATTTAGTTGCTTTTTTCTTTACCTTGACTTTAATAGAACCTTTCTGTTAACCACAAACGATTTGAGGGCCTCCACAACATGCTCTGCCCTATGGGCCGCCTAAGTCTAAATCCAGCGCTGTGTGGCAGCCTTCTTTCTCATCACACGTCTTTCCAAACCATAGTAGAGTCTGACAATTAGCAATTATATGTTTAAGCCATACCCATAAAATATTATCATTTCATTTCATATTAAACTGGCAGTGTCGAAGCGTCTATACAAGTAGATTCCTTACGGCTTCTTTTAAAAAAAAAAACGGTTTTTATACGACGTGATGAGGCAAAAATGGCACGTAGAGAGAGCAGACACAGGTACAGGTTTTTCTTATTGTAGCTCGGGTTGTGACAACACTCCGCCTTATGTAAAGCTATGCCGGCTTAAAGAGACGAGCATGTACCATCCAGATTGTCAGTGCACACTCCTCTCGTTATACCTGGCTACTTTCAAACTATTCCCGAAATGCGACATAGTTCCTTCACGGGTTTTACATTTGAAACTATTGTAGCTCGGCATGTGATTCCGCCTAATGTAAAGCCTGACCGCGGTCCACAAATGCTACCACAGAGCTACCAGACGGGACTCGCCTCCGCTGAGCCATGTTGCAAAGACTGATTTCGATTCAAACTGATCCCGAAACGCAACTAAATAACCCACGGGTGTTATACTTGATTATTATAATTATATGCCTCAGTCGGTCCCCATTTTTTAGTACTTAAAGAATAGGATCAAAAAGCCAGAGTAATGAAACCCTCCCCGTGTTTGAAGTTAAAGGCGTTTTGTCATCCTTCTGATAGGAGAGGGGTGATTTCAAATTTACGAGAGAACAAGTGCTTGTAACCCCGAAATGGTCCTCCCTAGGATTTATATAGTCATGAGCATAAAATGTGGTTGTATTACTAATCTTTATGTTTGTCGTTGATTTGTTTTTTAAACATTTTACGGCTCCCTTTTGTAGTAGTTTCGCTTTTACATATCTCAACTCGAGATCAAATTGAACACTTTTCTCACAAGGAAAACTGATATCCGATCCTTATACAAAATATAGAATTTCTACTAAAATATTTTATAAGATACTCTGTAATATGTTCTGAAATACTATGATATAGGATAAGGACGTTGTTTTGCGTGAACTCATTTTATACGTTCGGGCAAACATTCAGGCGACCGACACCAACCAAATCTTCTACTACTAGATTTGAGATTGAAAATACTCTTTGAAAATCCTGCTCGGATATTTATATTTCGATTTGAGGAATTTCTCTGTAACCCAATGATTCGTTTATTGTTTTCGAACGCGATATCACCATATGACGTGGAGAGGGACACCGTGGGGGTTTTAGTCGGTATTGGAGTCCTACGTTTCAACATCTCGACATACAAAATAAAATAGGAGTTTTTGCATGTTTACGCCCTATCAAGGTCAAATGAATCAAATTGCTCAAGGTAAGTTATAGAATAGCCCTTAACTACTAAAAAAAGATCTTATTAATCATGTTTTGAAGATCACGGTAATGTTAAGAAAGCTAAATAACCGTGGAAAAATGTCGTGTGAATTTTATTATTTAAGATATTGATTTTAATATAATCATTGTCTTATTAGCCTTGTTACCTACTTTTCTATTTAATAAGTTTATAATAGAATTAAGTATTTCTATTCTTGCCTGTACCTAGCTACTTTCTAACTAATCCCTAAACGCTAGGTCACTTTACAGGTGTTACACTTGAAACTGGTACTACCCTAGGATGGCAGACTTCCAAGAATTCAGGAGGTCAATGTACCTACGTCTCTTAATACATAGATAAGGGAAGACATCATCGAAACGCAGACAGAATGCTCAATGCATTATATTATTCAAATTACTTGAATAATACATTGACACTGTTCACACGTAAAACATGATTTTAATGTTAGAAGATAATTAAATATTTGGGTTATAGAGGCTTCTCAATACAGTAAATGTGTCCATAGAGAGTACGTACTAAACTTTAAGCACCTAAAAACAACTTAATTGCAATAAAATGTTCAATAATATAATAATTAAGTAGAGACAAAATTAATTTTATACAAAATCAATTAGGAGGGCGTTTTGTCTAACTTTTCCTTATTTAATTTATCCTAACGCATCTTTCGGGACCTAAACTTTTAGGGAATGGAAGCTTTTACAAACTGAATTTGCGGTTAATGGGTACAATTGTATTAATAAGTTTATTTCGCTGTTTCTCAACTAAACTGTGGAACGATCTTCAAGCGTCTCCTTTCTACGACGTGCGATTCAAGCGCACGACGAAAGGTATACACATGTATACTTAAAGAGATATATGTATACTTATATATGTATGAAAGGAAGACCCTACCGACAGAAAACAAAGGAGAATACACAGTCAAAATTACTTTATAACGATAATTTAGCCGCGACATCAACTTTCGGGGCATAACGTTTTTCCGCTCTTAAGTCTATTCAATTTTGATGATTGGTACCTTATTTAATTCAGAAGAGAATATTTTATGATCGACTGATGCCTTTTTTTTAATTTGATGTCCAGATATTTATTGAAAAAGAAATAAGGCAAATTATTCATAAAAAATTAAAAAACATGAAAGACATGAAACTTTAGGTAGTGATGTTTTCTATTCTGCTTGCGTATCGGTGATAACTTAGATATCGGTGATATGTTTATGTTTTAAATCTATGAAGGTTTAAGGGTTGAAATTTTATATGGGAACTTGAAACACAAGACTCCAAGACCATTGAGACATTTCTCTATGGTAGCAGTTGTTTCCCCTCAGGGGTCGCACTCTAGCCTATTAGCCACCTGTCGTGCTACTTAAAAATCGGGGTACAAAAGGAGACTGCCCATTTTTGGGCCCACTTGATATTTAATAGTTTGGTAACAAAACAATATTCCAAAATTCATTTTAATTATATTAACATGTCATTTACCAATCTATAGACAATGTTTAATTACATAAAAAACGTATATCATCAATTATTAAAGCATTTAATATAATTCTAACCTCAAATTTTACATCATAAAACATTTAATTATTCAATAATCTGGGTGAAAATAGTAAAATTGATTGGTAATAAGGAGTGTTGATTTATTTTTCTACAAAATTAACTAAAAATTATCGACAAACTCAAAAAAAAAATTGTGGGCCCACTTAGTTAGGAGAATAGGCATTCACCTTTCGCACAGTTATAGTTCATTTAAATTCTGCTAACAAACACTTAAAAATTTCATTATAACACCATCTAATAAGGGAACTATACAAATGTTTATGCAATTCTGCATTTGATTAAACCAGTTGCTAATGTATTTATTACATAATACATTTTTTAGGTGTACATTTTAATAAGGAAACTGTTACAAATGAGGTTAAGTATCTACCACAGCTACCAGAGCCACATATTCTTAAAGCGGTGAGGCGCAATCATGCGGACAACCAACTCCAAGACGCACGCGAGAAACACGCATTCCTTCACGTAAAACTTGTCACTTATTTATAGGTTTTACTTGGTATAACAGTAAATTGTTTATAAAAAAATATTATTAATATTTTACGTTTATTTTATTACTAGCAATATACTTTTTTATTATAGTTTATGGTAAGTATGTGGTTCATGAGTGGTGACAACTGGTACTGATATAACTGGTACTGGTACTGGTAGAGATATAAGCAGCATTAACTTCCACATACCGGCTTGAAGAGATGAATCTGCACCATCCAAATTTACAGTGCACACTCCTCTCGTTATACCTGGCTACTTTCAAACTATTCCCGAAACGCGACAAGGTCATTTCACGGGTGTTACTACCCTAGGACGACAGACTGGACAAATAACCATCATCAGTCTGCCTACTACTCTTTGATAGCGCCTATCGACCAAAGTTACATTGGTACCGGTCAGAGTTAGTGAGGTTCGAACACGAGTCTCATTGATCGTGAGTTCACGCGTCTTACCGCTAGACCACGGCCGCTCGAATGTAGCTTCCATTGTCCATATTTATAGGGTGAATCTAGATCACTATGAAAATCTAGACACGCTCGTCCCCTCAAGCCGGCATATTGAAGGCGACTACTGCCCGTAGAGATTTCTCTGTAGTAGCAGTTGTTTACATTCGTAGACCGCACTATAGCCTTACATCAGGCGGAGTGTTGTCACATGGCGAGCTACAATAAAAAAGACATTGAATTAAGAATTTTATGTGATCATTTATGTATAAAAGGATGCGGTTATGGTACCTACTTCATATCATTTCAAGTATTAAATTACATACAATTATAATATAAGTAAAACCGACAATTAAACTAATTAATTATTAAATAAAGCTTTTCACTTTCTATGTGCCCAAAAAATAACTTTCTCCGTAACACATTTAAAAAGTCATTTAATCTAACTCACTAACAGGGGCGTCGCCAAGGGGGGCAGGGAGGGGCAGCTGCTAGATTCTAAAAAAGTTGTCAAATGTAAATTTATTTATTGCACAGTCAAAAGCTCGTGTAGCTTTACTGTACTGCGTACTGCGAAACTGTGGAGCTCCCTCCCGGTGTCTGTGTTTCCCGAGAAATACAATACAGGCCTCTTCAAATTAAGGGTAAATAGGTACCTCATAGGCAAGCGTGCTCCACCTTAGGCCGCATCACTGCTTAACATCAGGTAGTGTGTGTAAAAGCATAAAAAAAAGCTTTACACATTGGACTCTGTACTGTTGTTCGTACTACAAGTGAAAAGCTTCATGTGCTTTATCTACAATTCATACTTTTCTCATCCTCCACAATCAACGTGAAAGGCCATCGGCTAGCCACGCTGTTATTTCTGTTACTTTTAATTTCTACGAAATTTTTGACTTATTATAAATTTGTTGTCTTAAAAGCTAACTGTGGGCAGTACCACCACATTCGAATGTAACACCCGTGAAGTGACCTTGTCGCGTTTCGGGGATAGTTTGAAAGTAGCCAGGTATAAGAGAGGAGTGTGCACTGTCAATCTAGATGGTACATGCTCGTCTCCTCAAGCCGGCATAGTGGAGGCGACTGCAGCCTGTAGAGATTTCTCTGTGGTAGCAGTTGTTTCCATTCATGGACCGCACTCTAGCTTTACATCAGGCGGAGTGTTGTCACAATAAAAAATAAAAAAATCATTTAAAACAACTTTTTTTCCTATTAGCTAAAAAATATACTCATACCACTAACGTACTCCGGCTTCCCTTTCGAAATAAAAAAAAAAAGAAATAAATATATAGATGTTCAAACAAAACATTATTTGAAAACTTTAATGACATAGTATTTTTAAAATGACATTAATTTATACAGTAGTAGATGCTACCCGAAATTTTGTCAAAGAAATACGTGCAGACCACAATAGCTTCCGCTATGCCGGCTTGATGAAGTGGGGAGACTATCTCGTACTATCGTCAGGCGATTGTAAACTTTATTCAGATGAAATTATTCATTATATGAAACTGTACGACATAAAAATATAAATGATATAAAATTAATAATAAAACATTAGTAACTTGATAATAGAAAAATGAAAGTCTGTTCCAGCAAAAACAATTCGAAACTCACACGACCTTGTCTTTGTACACATAATATTACATTACAACTTTCTGTAATTTTATCTAAAATACACGCAATTTTCATAATAAAAGATGAAGAGTGATAGACAGGCTGATTTTACATTATTTGACTTTTAAGGGTAGTACCACCTACCCGCGTTTTGGAATCAGCTTGGAAGCCGGTTATACAGAGAGAAATGTGCCGTGTTAATTAATTTTGCTTGTCTACAAACCGGTGTAGTAGAGACGACTGATATCTGCAACAACATCTCTGCTCATAGATCGCCTAACAGGATGACAGTTCATATATATTTATTACACCTTTTTTAAATAAAATATCGATATAGATAACATAATTGGTATACCTCCTGAATTCTTTCTTGTGCCACGGTGAAAGGTAAATAAATTATTTAGAAGAAAAAAAACACAAAAGAAAAACTAAACCCGGAAGCATAATTTAGAATGAGTATTAACCATAAGAAATAGTGATTACAGAACGTGACAAAATAGTTAACCGATTGCCTAATTCTTGCATAATTATTTATACATTAGACAAATTGAATTGCAGTTAAATATTGTGGTATTTAAAATTTCCAATTGTTACCTACTAATTAATTATTATTTGTTACGATTATAAACTAGTACTGAGCGGTCGTGGTCTAGGTAGAAGACGAACCTCACGATCGATTAGACTCGTGTTCAAACCTCGCAAAATTCTGTAACTATGTTATAAGTACTTTGTTCGCTCATTACCTGTAATACAATCAAAGGCATCTAAAAAATAGTACTCGAAAAAATCTATTATTAGATTAAAATGTAGACCTATTTTATTATTATTTAAATAATGTTTATGTCGTTTCGGTCACGGACGATAATTCTAAGTTTTTAATGACTGTAAAAAAGGTTTCTCCCAAAGAATAAAACTGCTGGAGGCAGACAGCTAAACATGCTTCAAAAAGCACTGTCTGAGCTTAAAATTATCTTTTGTACTTTATAAAATATGTAATGTATGTAATCAATTGTGTAATTAAATATAAAGCAACTAAAAAAAACTGAATATGTTTAAGTTGCTGAAGTTTTAAAGCGGTATGTGTGTGAAAATTTCTTTTGAACTAAAATTAGTGTTGTCACGAGCATGCTGCTTTGTTTGTTTTCATTGTTTTAGCTAAACTTACTGTTATTGTATATAGTTATAATAAAACCGATCACCTATTGCTTTATATAATGTCTACTAAATGTATAATATAATGTATCTCTGTAAGAGAATGTAATGTTCTTAGAGTACTCAATAAAGTTCTTAAACCGTAAATTCAATTCTTCGTATAGGTACTCCAATTAATTTTTATTATTTATTTTTTTGCTCCATTCATTTTCTGTTTTGTTACTCTTTATAATCTACATATAGATGGTATATCCATTTTTTAATATAATTTATATTAAACCAGAATGAATCTAGGCAGTTTCTTTATATTTTATTTATACATATTTTTATTATCATATGCAGTAATATGTCAAAAATATTTTTTACGGTTTCTATACGGACGAGATAGCCCGACAGCTCTTGCACATTAGGTCTTAGCTACGTACCTAATTATTATTATTATTGTCACAATAAAGCCTAATTTTTATCATGTAAAAAATAAATATATATCATAGGAACTGTCTAAACGATGCTTTTTGTCAACAATTAAGGAATATAAAAAATGAAGAAGTTTAAAAAACAATAAACAACTCAACATAAATATTTTCTTATAAAATAACAGATTTTTGTTATGAAATTATTCGCGTAATTTACATTTGAGTACTTTAAATAACATTAAGATTCTACTGAATTTTAAATACGATATAAATTA